>CM028328.1:56786441-57468285 GCA_016647705.1 Eucommia ulmoides
TTGGAACACTTAAAATTGGAAAATTTCGGAAGGTTAACACTCACAAAACTCTCCGATTTCAATACTATTATGAGAAAGCATCAATTAGTTGGGTAACCAAAGAAATAAATCCGGAACTCAAAATCGATAAATTTTCAAAGTCTATAGCACACTGAAAAATCTCGATTTCACTACTTTTTTAAACTCTCAAAATCAAAAAAAATTGGAAAGTTAACACTCACGAAACTTCACAATTTTGATACCATTACGAGAAATCATCTTTGATTGGCTAACCGAAGAAATTAATCAGCGTGCAACTCGAAATCATGAAATTTTCAAAAAGTATAGCACAAATTTTTTTTTTGATTTTTTGAAACACTTGAAATCAAGAAATTTTGGAAGGCTAACACTCGCGAAATTCTCCTATTTCGATACCATGGTGAGAAAACATCATTTAATTGGGTAACCGAAATAATTTATCCAAAACTCAAAATTGTGAAATTTTCAAAGGCTGTAGGCACACCCAAAATCCCGATATTACACCTTTTTTTTAACACTCGAATTTGGAAAATTTTGAAAGAATAACACTGACGAAACTCCTCAATCTCGATACCATTATGAGAAAGTATCATTTAATTGGATAACCGAAGAAATTTATTTGAAACTCGAAATCAAGAAATTTTCAAAGGCTATATAGCATACTGAAATATTCCGATTTTTCTACGTTTATTAAAACTTCAAAATCGGGAATTTTTTTGATTAGGTAATCGAAGGAATCAATGTAAAAGTTGAAATCATGAAATTTTTAAAGTCTATAGCACAACGGAAATTTTTCGATTTTGCCACTATTTTTAAACAATCAAAATTGGAAATTTTTGAAAAGCTAACATTCACAAGACTCTTCAATTTTGATACCATTAAAAGAAAGCATGATTTGATTGGGTAATTGAACAAATTCATCTGAAATTTAAAATTGTGAAATTTTCAAAGGTTGTAGCACACTGAAAAATGCAGATTTCGCTACCTTATTTAAACCCTCGAAATCAGTTTTGAAAGACTAATACTCACGAAACTCCCTAATTTCGATACCATTATGAGAAAGTATCATTTGATTGAGTAACCGAATAAATTCATCCAAAAATCATAATCGTGAAATTTTCGAAGACTATAGCACACCAAAAATCCCGATTTCACAACTTTTTTGATACACTTGAAATCGAAATTTTTTGAAAGGCTAACGCTCTGAAACTCCCTGATTTCAATACTATTATATGAAAGCATCATTTTATTTGGTAACAGAAAAAATTCGTCTGAAACTCGAAACCGTGATATTTTCAAAGGCAACAAAACGAAAAATCTTGATTTTGCTACATTTTTTAAACACTCGAAATTTGGAAATTTGAAAGGGCAACACTCACGAACCGAAGAAATTCATCTTAAACTCAAAATCATGAAATTTTAAAACATTATAGCACACCGCAAAATCCCAATTTCACAACTTCTTTTAAATACTCAAAGTCAGGAAATTTCAAAAGTCTAGGACTCACGAAACTCTACGATTTAGATATTATTATGGGAAAGAATCATTTGATTAGGTAACCAAAGAAATTCATTTGCAACTCAGAATCATAAAATTTTCAATGGCTATGGCACACAAAAAAATCTCGATTTTACTACTTTTTTTAAACACTCGAAATCGAGAAATTTTAAAAGGCTGATACGCACGAAACTCCCCGATTTTGATACCATTATAAGAAAGTATCATTTGATTAGGTAACGAAGAAATTCCTCCGAAAATGAAATCGTAAAATTTTGATAAGCTATAGTACCCTGAAAAATCTCGATTTCGTTACTTTTTTAAAACACTAAAAATCGAAATTTTTTGAAATGCTAAAACTCATGAAACTCCCCAGTTTTGATACCATTACTAAAAAGCATCATTTGATTTGGTAACCAAAAAAATTTATCAGAAATTCGAAATCGTGAAATTTTCAAAGGTTATAGCATACCTAAAAATCTTGATTTCTTTACTTTTTTTAAAACACTTGACATTTGAAAATTTTAAAAGGCTAACAATCACAAAACTCTCTAATTTCAATACTAGTATGAGAAAACATAATTTGATTGGTTAACAAAAAATTTATTCAAAACTCGAATTTTTGAAATTTTCAAAGGCTATAGCGCACCAAAAAATTCATATTTCGCTACTTTTTTTAAACACTCAAAATCGAAATTTTTTGAAAGGCTAATACTCACGAAACTCTCCAATTTCGATACCATTATGAGAAGGCATAATTTGATTGGGAAACCAAAGAAATTCATCCAAAACTCGAAATCGTAAAATTTTCAAAGGCTCACCGAAAAATCCCATTTTTAATTTTTTTTTTTAAACACTCAAAATCGAGAAATTTAGAAAAGCTAACACCTACAAAACTCTCTAATTTTGATACCATTACTAGGAAGCATCATTTGATTGGGTAACATAAAAAATTTATTTGAAACCCAAAATCATTAAATTTCCAGAGGCTATAGCATATTGAAAAATCTCGATTTCGCTACTTTTTTTAAACACTCGAAATCAGAAAATTTTGATAAACGTTGATGAAACTCCCCAATTTTGACACGATTATGAGAAAACATCATTTGATTTGGTAACCAAAGAAATTCATATGAGACTCGAAATCATGAAATTTTCAATATTCGTAGCACACCAAAAAATTCTGATTTCGCTACATTTTTAAAACACTCAAAGTTGGGAAATTTTATAAGGCTAACCCTCTCGAAACTCCCCTATTTCGATACCATTCTGAGCAATCATCTTTTGATTGGGTAACCGAATAAATTCATCTAAAATTTGAAATCGTGAAATTTTCAAAGGTTATAGCACATCGAAAAATCTCTGCTACTTTTATGAAACACTTGAAATCAGAAAATTTTGAAATGCTAACACTCACGAAACTCCCGGATATCAATTCCATTACTTGAAAGCGTCATATGATTAGGTAACCAAAGAAATTCATCCGAAACTCAAAATTGAGTAATTTTCTAAGGCCACAAAAAAATCCCGATTTCGCTACTTTTTAATAACACTCGAAATCGGAAAACTTTAAAAAGCTAGCACTCACGAAACTTCTTGATTTAGATACCACTACGATAAACCATCATTTGATTGGGTAACCGAAGAAATTCATCTGCAATCCCCAATTTCGACACCATTACGAGAAAATATCATTTGATTGGGTAACGGAGAAATTCATCAAAAACTTGAAATCTTGAAATTTTCAAAGGCTAGCACACCGAAAAAATTCAATTTTGCTACATTTTGAAACACTCGAAATCAAAAAAATTTGAAAGGATAACGCTCATGAAACTCCCTAATTTCAATACCATTCTGAGAAAGTATCATTTGATCGGGTAACCGAATAAATTCATCTGAAACTCGAAATCGTAAAATTTTCAAAGGTATAGCACACCGAAAAATCCTTATTTCACTATTTTTCTTAAACACTCGAAATCGGGATATTTTGACAAACTAACACTCACAAAAACTCCCTGATTTTGACACCATTATAAAAAAAAACATCATTTGATTTGTAACCAAAGAAATAAATCCAGAACTCGAAATCGAGAAAGTTTCAAAGTCTATAAAACACTGAAAAATCTCAATTTCAATACTTTTCTAAAACGCTCGAAATCAAGAAATTTTGAAAGGTTAACACTCACGAAACTCTCCTATTTTGATACCATTATGAGAGAGCATAATTTTATAGGGTAATCAAAAAACTTCATCTAAAACTCAAAATCGTAAAATTCTCAAAGGCTATACACAAAAAAACTTCGATTTTGCAACTTTTTTGAAACACTCAAATTTAGGAATTTTTGAAAGGCTAACACTCACGAAACTCCCCAATTTTGATACCATTACAAGAAAGTATCATTTTTTTGGGTGATCGAAAGAATTCATTTGAAACTCGGAATCGTTAAATTTTCAAAGGCTGTATACTGAAAAATTCTGATTTCGTTACGTCTTTTTAAACCATCGAGATCGGGAATTTTTGAAATGATAATACTAAAAAAAAATTGATTTTGATACCATTATAAGAAAGTATAATTTGATTAGGTAACCAAAGAAATTCATCCGAAACACGAACTCTTGAAATTTTCAAAGGTTGTAGCACACAAAAAAAAAAATCGATTTTGCTACTTTTCTTAAAACACTCGAAATCGTGAAATTTTCAAAGGTTGCAGCATACCAAAAAAAATAGATTTTGCTACTTTTTTTAACACTCAAAATCGGAAAATTTTGAAGTGCTAACACTCACAAAACTCTCCAATTTTGATACCATTACAAGAAAGTATCATTTAATTGGGTACCCAAAAAAATAAATTCGGAACTCAAAATTGTGAATTTTTCAAAGGAGAAACCAAAAAATCCTAATTTCGCTACTTTTTTTGAAACACCCGAAATCAAAATTTTTTGAAAGGCTAAACACTCACGAAACTCCCCCATTCAATACCATTATGAGAAAATATCATTTGACTAGGTAACAAAAGAAATAAATCCGAAACTCAAAATCGTGAAATTTTCGAAGGCCAATTGCACACCTAAAAATTTTGATTTTGGAACTTTTTTTAAATCCTCGAAATCGGAATATTTTGAAAGGCTAGCACTTACGAAACTCCCCAATTTCAATACTATTATGAGAAAACATCATTTAATTGGGTAATCAAAGAAATAAATTCGGAACTCGAAATCAATAAATTTTCAAAATATATAACACACCGAAAAATTTCGATTTCACTACTTTTTTTAAACTCTCGAAATCAAGAAATTTTGAAAGGCTAACACTCAGAAACTCTCCAGTTTTGATACCATTACGATAAATCCCCATTTGATTGGGTAACCGAAGAAATTAATCAATAATTCAAATCATGAAATTTTCAAAAAGTATAGACACAAAAAAATTCATATTTTTTGAAATACTTGAAATCCGAAAATATTAAAAGGTTAACATTCACGAAACACTCATACTTCGATACCATTATGGGAAAGCATCATTTCATTGGATAACCGAAATAACTCATCCAAAATTCAAAATCGTGAAATTTTCAAATGCTGTAGCACACCAAAAAATCCCGATATTGCAACTTTTTTTAAACACTCGAATTTGAAAAATTTAGAAAGCCTAACACTCACAAAACTCCTCAATTTCGATACAATTATGAGATAGCATCATTTGATTGGGTAACCAAAGAAATTCATTTGAAACTCAAAATCGTGAAATTTTCAAAGGTTCTAGCATACCGAGAAATCCTGATTTCGCTACGTTTATTAAACCCTCAAAATCTGAATTTTTTTTGAAAGGCTAACACTCACGAAAATTCTGAATTTAGATATCATTACAAGAAAATATCATTTGATTGGGTAACTGAAGGAATCCATGCGAAACTCAAAATCGTGAAATTTTTAAAGTCTATAGCACAACGAATTTTTTTGATTTCGCTACTATTTTTAAACAATCCAAATTGAAAAATTTTAAAAGGTTAACACTCACGAGACTCTCCAATTTTGATATCATTAAGAGAAAGCATAGTTTGATTGGATAATCAAACAAATTCATACGAAACTCAAAATAGTGAAATTTTCAAAGGCTGCACACTAAAAATGCAGATTTCACTACTTTTTTGATACACTCGAAATCAGGTTTAAAAGGCTAACACTCACGAAACTCTCCGATTTCGATATTATTACGAAAAAGCATCATTTAATTAGGTAACCGAATAAATTCATCAAAAAATCATAATCGTGAAATTTTCGAAAACTATAGCACACCAAAACTCTCGATTTCGTAACTTTTTTTATACACTCGAAATCGAAAAAATTTGAAAGGTTAATACTCATGAAATTCCCTGATTTCGATACCATTATATGAAAGCATCATTTTATTTGGTAACTGAAAAAAATCATCTAAAATTCGAAACCGTGAAATTTCAAAGACAAACACACTGAAAAATCTCGATTTCGCTACTTTTTTGAAACACTCGAAATCTAAAAACTTGAAAGGTTAACACTCACGAAACTCCCCGATTTTTATACCATTATGAGAAAGCATCATTTGATTCGATAACCGAAAAAATTCATTTGAAACTCAAAATCATGAAATATAGCACACCACAAAATCCCGATTTCGTAGCTTTTTTTAAACACTCGAAATTGAAAAATTTTGAAAGGAAAACACTCACGAAACTCTGCAATTTTGATACCATTACGAGAAAGTATCATTTGATTGGGTAATGAAAGAAATTCATCCCAAACTCGAAATCGTAAAATTTTTAAAGGTTATAGCAAACCGAAAAATATCGATTGCACTACTTTTTTTAAACACTCAAAATAAAAAAAAAAATTAAAAAGCTAACACCCTCGAAACTCCCCGACTTCGATACTATTACGAGAAAGCAACATTTGATTAGGTAACCGAAAAAATTCATCCAAAACTAAAAATCTTAAAATTTTCTAAGGTTATAGCACACTGAAAAATCTCATTTTCACTATTTTTTTAAATACTCGAAATCTAGAAATTTTGAAAGACTAACACTTACAAAACTCTCCAATTTCGATAATATTACTAGAAAGTATCATTTGATTTGGTAATCGAAGAAATTCATCCGAAACCCGAAATCATTAAATTTTCAAAGGCTATTTTTTTGAAACACTAGAAATTAGAAAATTTTGAAAGGAAAACACTCACGAAACTTTGCGATTTTGATTCCATTACGAGAAAGAATCATTTGATTGGATAACCAAAGAAATTTATCCGAAACTCGAAATCGTTAAATTTTGAAATGTTATATAGCAAACCGAAAAATTTCGATTTCGCTACTTTTTTTAAACTCTCAAAATCATAAACTTTTCAAACGATAACACTCACGAAACTCCCTGACTTCGATATTATTATGAGAAAGCAACATTTGATTGGGTAACCAAATAAATTCATCCAAAATTCAAAATCGTAAAATTTTCTAAGGCTATAGTATACCAAAAAATCTCACTTTTACTATTTTTTTAAACACTCGAAATCGAAATTTTTTGAAAGATTAACACTTACAAAACTCTCTGATTTCGATACCATTACTAGGAACCATCATTTAAATGGGTAACCGAAGAAATCCATCTGAAACCCGAAATCGTTAAATTTTTAAAGGTTATAGCACACTGAAAAATCTCGATTTCGTTACGTTTTTTAAACACACGAAATCAAAAAAAAAAATGATAAACTAACACTCACGAAACTCTCTGATTTCGATACGATTACGAAAAAAAAATCATTTGATTGGGTAACTGAAGAAATTCATTCAAAACTCGAAATCATGAAATTTTCAATGGTCAAAGCATACCAAACAAATTCCGATTTTGCTATATTTTTTAAACACTCAAAATTGAGAAATTTTAGAAGGCTAACATTCTCGAAACTCTCCTATTACGATACCATTTTGAGAAATCATCATTTGATTGGGTAACCAAAGAAATTCATCGTGAATTTTTTAAATGTTATAACACATCGAAAAATCTTTGCTACTTTTACGAAACACTCGAAATCGGAAAATTTTGAAAAGATAACACTCACGAAACTCCCGGATCTCGATACCATTACTCGAAAGCATCATTTGATTGGGTAACCAAAGAAATTCATCCGAAACTCCAAATCATGTAATTTTCTAAGGCTATAACACATCGAAAAATTTCGATTTAGCTACTTTTTTAAACACTCAGAAATCGAAAAATTTGTAAAGCTAGCACTCACGAAACTCCCCGATTTATATACTACTACGATAAAGCATCATTTGATTGGGTAACCGAAGAAATTCATCCGAAACTCGAAATCGTGAAATTTTCAAAGGCTATAACACTCCGAGAAATCCTAATTTTGTTATTTTTTTAAACACTTGAAATCAAAAAATTTTGAAAGGGTAACACTCACAAAACTCTATGATTTTGATACCATTACGAGAAAGTATCATTTTATTGAGTAACCGAAGAAATTAATCTGAAACTCGAAATCTTAAAATTTTCAAATAGCACACCAAAAAATTCAAATTTTGCTACATTTTGAAACACTCAAAATCGGAAAATTTTGAAAAGATAACACTCACGAAACTCTCCGATTTCAATACCACTCCGAGAAAGCATCATTTTATTAGGTAACCGAAAAAATTCATTTGAAACTTGAAATCGTGAAATTTTTAAAGGTTATATAGCATACCGAAAAATTTCGATTTCGCTACTTTTTTGAAATACTTGAAATCGAGAAATTTTGAAAGGCTAACACTCACAAAACTCTCCGGTTTCGATACCATTATTATAAATCGTCATTTGATTGGGTAACCAAAGAAATTCATCTGAAACTCGAATTCGAGAAATTTTCAATGGTTAACACTCACGAAACTCCCCAATTTCGATATCATTACGAGCAAGTATCATTTGATTAGGTAACCGAAGAAATTCATTTGAAATTTGAAATCGTGAAATTTTCAAAGGCTACACACCAAAAAATCCTGATTTCACTACTTTTTTGAAACACTTGGAATCGAAAAATTTTAAAATGTTAACACTCACGAAACTCCCCGGTTTCTATACATGTACTAAAAAGCATCATTTGATTGGTACAAAGAAATTCATCTGAAACTCGAAATCGTGAAATTTCCATAGGCTATACCGAAAATCCCGATTTCACTACTTTTTCGAAACACTTGAAATTGGAAAATTTATAAAAACTAAGACTCACGAAAGTCCTCAGTTTTAATACCATTACGAGAAAACATCATTTGATTGGTTAACGGAAGAAATTAATCCGAAACTCAAAATCGTGAAATTTAAAAATCTTGATTCACTACTTTCTTGAAACACTCGAAATCGGAAAATTTTGAAAGGCTAACGCTCACGAAACTCTCATATTTTGATACCATTACTTGAAAACATTATTTGATTGTGTAACCGAAAAAATTAATCTAAAACTCGAAATTATAAAATTTCAATGGGACACACCGAAAAAATCATGATTTCACTATTTTTTTGGAACACTCAAAATCGTGAAATTTTTAAAAGAAAACACTCACGGAACACCCCGATTTCGATACCATTATAAGACAGTATCATTTAATTGGGTAACAGAAACAATTCATCTCATACTCAAAATCATAAAATTTTGCAAGGCTATATAGCTAACCAAAATCATCGACCCATTGTTTTAGATGCCAATTTATGGGTTCGATGTTTGGCGTTTGTTTATTTTGCGTATTCTCTGTTTATATTTATTGCATGGTGATGTTGTCTTCTGGTAAAATCTATTTTGGGTTTATTGTTATTGAATACCAAGTCTTGTTGGATTATAGTTTTCTACTTTTACGCCAAACTGAGGTAATTCAAAATTTATTTGCGAAAAGGAAGTATAAAGAATTACAGAATTTTGTTTATGTTACAAAGTATTTTGAGAATTGAAACATGTTTGTAAAGGTTATTGTCCTAAAATTGTTTCTTTTAATTTATAAAAATGAAAATAATAAACACATTTGGATACAACATCTAATCTTTTTCCCCCTTTAGATATATAATGGGCAGAGTGGTAGTGGTGGTAGTTGGCAAGGTGACGGTGACAAGTTGGGGTGTGGCCTGGGATGGTGGTAGGTTGAGGTGTGGCCGGTGGGATGGTGGTGGGGCAGGTTGATGATAGCAAATGAGATGATAGTGGGAATAATTTTGCGCCTGAATAAGAACTAATATTTTTTTATTTCTCAGAGTCTTAAGCAATTCAGGAATTACTGATATATTATTTTCACAATTTTGAGAATAAAAATGTTTAACAAACGCATTTATATACATTAATCTCAAAATTGTAGGAGCCACAAATATGCCTAAATCTCCAATTGGAAGTACCTCATATTGCTATATAAATAAAAGTTTCTTCATATTATGTTCAAAAGTAGCCTTTTTGGGTAAAGTAATGTCCATTTTTTGTAAATAAATCAAATGCGTAAGTTTTAAAGCACCCAATTGTAGCAAATACACAAATCATTACAAAATTAAAGAACACAATACAAAGCCCTAAATAGGACAAAAAGCACAAAATGCGTTTTAGAAGCCAAGCTTCAAATTCCTTACCTATATACATAGCAAAACAAGAACATATTAGTAGTTTGTTTAGTCCCGCAAAATTAAATACGTCATTAATGATTTTGAACTGAAAATAGATTGCATTCACCACATTGTCTTTTCATCGCTCCTCTAAACATGAAACATTTTCCTTCACAACAATTTCTCTCTTTCAAAAGAATCTTTATTGGATAACGGTTAAGCGAAAACGTCTTAGCTTTACTATAATGACAAAATTTCAAAAATATCCACATTAAAAGATTATGTGCTGAGTACAATACATTTTCTATCCATAATCATTACCGATTTTAATTTTGCATAATAGAAACAAATGTAAAATGTAAGGAACCAAATGTGCAATTTAACAATTCTCAAAGTCCACATAGACGTGAAACCCATACTTTTAAGGACCAAAAATATAATTTTCCCAAATATTTTTGGAAAAGTAACCATTGAATCAAAATCTTGCTACAGTAAATGATAGAAGAAAGGAAGACAAATCTATATGATGACCTCCCCTGATGCTAGATTCTTATTACCACCTAGAATTAAATCAAATCTACCCTGAGTTCTTGACGAAATAAATATTTTTTAAATAAATAGTTTCTGAAAACTAAAATGTTAAAACTTATTTACCAAAGCCAAGTAAAATGCTGTCTTGAAATGCGTTTTTAGTAACAATGCATATTGAATATGCGTTTTTAAAAACAAAGAAAAAAATTTGAAAACGCATAAAGGAAAGCCGTTTCTACGGTTTTTTAGAATTTTTTTTTTTTTTAATTTTGAAGAAATGCAAAATGCTTTTGCGTTTTCTGATGCTATGAAAAACGCAAATGTTATTTGCGTTTTTTAAAAAAAAAAAACTGCACGTGAATATAAAATTTGTTTTCACAAAAAAAATAAAAAATATTACACCGTTACACTAATTGGAATGGAAAAAGAAAAAAAGAAAAAAACAACACGTGAATATATAACTTTGTATTGTTATTTTATAATTAAATAAAATTTTCAAATACTAATTGGAATGAAAATTTCTCACAGTCTACATTAGCAAACATCGATGACTTAGATTTTGACTCACATTTGATGGCACTTTTTGGACTGTCAAAAAGTGACCTAAAAATGATGTTAGATTTGAATGGAAAAAAAAAAAAAACAGACAGCGGGCTTCAAAAATTTATTGTTCTAACCGAGATAGACATCAATTTAAAATTAAAAGCGATAAGAAGTACAAGTAGTAATCATAAAATGACAAAAAATTAAACATTACATAAATTAAAAAATACTACCCATATTGAACTTTTGTAGCATTAATAACTACTTAGTTTCATCAAACCATTCACAGTGAATCTCTCTGTCTTTGTAATCGGATAATTCTGGGTCATCGGTGTATTTGGGATCGGTAAAGTACTTCAGTGTTTGCTCGTTTGCATTTGGAGCATTGGCCTTCCGAATCTGGGGAAGTCTCTGTTTAACATAAATTCGTTTCTCCATTTGTTTTATTTCTCATTTTAATGCGTGGCAAATTTTGTCGATGTTGTTCGGTTCGTTTTTCAAAATTTCGAAAAACCGTAATTTTGGAATTTTCAGGTGATACATATGAGACCTTGCCTCATAAAAGTTTCTTTTTGCCATTAACATTGGCCATTGTAAATTATTTGCCTCTTGATTATCCTTACCCCATTCGGTGTAGTTATAACTTTCATGGTAACGACGATTGACCCATCAATTAGTTTGTTTGAAAGGATCACCGTGTACTAAGAATGATCGTTTTCTCGTGATAGGATTCAGCCATGCGCCAAAGAGATATAGCTGTCGCTGAACACCAGTGGCATCTGTAATAACATTCCACGGACCGTACACATCTTGTGGGTAACACAACCTCTCTCGGGAGTCATACCATAGTAGTGGACCCGCCAAAAGAATTTCAGTCACTATCCCGCCAAAAGAATTCCTGCCAATTTTATTTTTTTTTGTGGCCTTTTCCCGCCAAAATATTTTCCACCATTTTGTTCCCCAACTTACCGTCAATTTGTTACTGATTTCCCGTCTTAGTTTTTTCTATAAATAAGAACAAATAGTTGTGTTTGTAGAAGTAGCGTTATGTTCCGTACGGTACGTTTTAGAAAGTTCTTGATCTAGCGTAAATCAATAACTTTCTAAAGAACTCCATAAGTTAATACATAATGTACATGTTAAATTAGATACATTTCTACAAATTATAATACATGTCATTGGGTTCTATGTACCACACCCCCTACGTTTGATGTTTCTCCGTTACCGCCGTAAAGAAAGTGGAAGTTCCTCCGTCTCATCTACCTGAAGATGATCGACTTGAGTAATGTGTCCCAAATGGTAGATGGATGCGACAATTCCTCCACGATCGGCAACAAATGTTCATTGTTTGGCGCCCAAGGGACCGGCGACACGTGTCTTTGAATTCCTCTGGGTACTTCATGTGTCACATTAGGAATAAGTGTTGAGCTCGATGATGAATGCTCCATCAATGGGGTGACAAATGTTCTACCCAGTGACAGTCCACAACTGACACCCAGGTCGGTGCCATAATTTGAAAAGAAATCGTCCATCCCGTACGTAGATGGTCCGATACTGGTGTCGTCCATTATTGCATCGCCTGCTCAATACACGTCATCATCCAAGTTTACGGCAAACTTGGAAGACGACTCCAACGGCAGAATCTGGTGTGCGCTTCTCTCCCGGAGCAACATCACTCGGCATCTGGTATGGCAGCTGTCGACGATAGGGCCAAGAACAAGTGTTGTGCATTAAGTGTACAGCATGTTCAAAGTCTCCTAATTGTCTTGTTCGCAATGCAACTCGCTCATACGCATCAAGGCTGAAATATCTGATTCCTGCAACATAAAGTTTGATTGCACCTAAGTAAATGAACATTAATAGCAACACAAAATAATAAATATTTGTTCTAATTAAATTATACCTCTATCGTCGA
Source organism: Eucommia ulmoides (assembly GCA_016647705.1). Lineage (NCBI taxonomy): Eukaryota > Viridiplantae > Streptophyta > Magnoliopsida > Garryales > Eucommiaceae > Eucommia > Eucommia ulmoides. The sequence goes on from CM028328.1 coordinate 56,799,539, forward strand.
ACGACCTCCTACTACATGATAGCCGAAGTTCGATCGGTAAGATGAATTCACTGTAAACCGTCTGGTGACTCCCTAGTACTAGGGCATGTAATCATCAAGAACGCTTGTACCAACCCGGAGGTTACTCAAATCAGGTGGTCGCACCGGCTATCCCATGCCCGTATATGTGCTTCGTGCACTATCGACCAGTTTGTACCAAATTTTTCTCTCCGGCTATTCAAATGCAAATCCTTATACGTGTCGCTTAGCCGAGGAATCCCTTGGCGAAATCCAAACTGTCATAGTGTACGATGAGGGTAATAGTACTCTACGATTTCGTAGCAGATTAGGGACACAGATGTCATCCAAATTGCCTGGTCATCTCTACAGTATGCTGGCAATTGCTCTAAGAGGTCAGCTGGATACGACATCCAAATCACCTTGTAAACAACATACAAATAAATTAATTAAATCTCGAATTTGGTTTTTCCAAATGAGTGATTATGTAGGGATTAGCAGGGAAGTGAGTGGTTGAGCCTAGTCCCATGGATCAGTCGTTGCTTTATTTGCAGGGAGCCCACAGATCTGTGACTGTCTAGAAATGCGGAGTGCAGGTCGTACTAAAAAAATATTTAGGCGGTGTATTGAATTTTTTTTTTTATTTAGTATTTTTTAAATTAATTGTCTTTTAATTTATATTTCAACATTCTTCTCGGCTTGACTGTTCTGGAGCAGGACGATTTTCCAGGGTAATGGACAGAACATGTACCCAGTCGTGTAGTACAGTTGATACAAGCCGTCAGACTGTATGGAGCTTTTCGATTAAGGAAAAAGCAGCTAAACCATGTATTGATTACCGCGCTGGTCGAGAGATGGCGTCAAGAGACGCATAGGTTTCATCTTCCAACTGGTAAGATGATAGTGACACTGCAAGACGTAGCAGTGTTATTTGGGTTGCCAATGAACGGACGACCAGTTACCGGGCCTGAGGACACTTTACCGATCTCACATTGGCAAGAACTTTGCCAAGACCTCCTTGGTCATACACCTCCAGAGGACAAAATCAAGTGCGGATGCCTGAAACTGAAATGGCTACAGTCAACTTTCGATTGTATACTCATCGACGCCGACAAGGGCATTATACAGTGTTACGCCCGGGCGTACTACCTGATATTGATCAACACAGTGTTGATGTCGGATAAATCAAATAATTTGGTCAAGTTAGGCTACTTACCACTGTTGCGCGATTTGTCTGAGTCGCATTCATATAGTTGGGGCAGTGCCACTCTGGCAGTATTGTACCGGGAGCTATGCAGGGGATGTCATAAGGAGACAAAAAAAATGTCCGGACCCCTCTTCTTATTACAATATTGGGCATGGGAATGACTCCCAAGACTACGCCACGTATCTCTCTCTACAACTGGCGATTGGATAGGTAACCTACAGATAGGGGACTTGAGGTTCCCAGGCGCCCCTTGGAGGTCTCGATACGTTAGTATATAATAAATGTTTACGCATTTCAAATATTTCATTTCATGTAGTAATAATTAATTTTTATTTTTGCATACAGTTGGAAAGTATCTTTTAATCTGGATAGCGAGCCGATGCACGTATTGATTGTGTATCGTAATCACTTAGATCGTCTATAAGATAACGAGATCAGTTATAGATTTACATAAGATGTTACTAATGTTTATTTATTTATTTATGATTATATTTATTATTTAATTAATTTATTTGTATGTTGTTTGCAAGGTGATTTAGATGTCGTATCTAGCTGACCTTTACGACATCTAAATCAGTTATAGATTTACATAAGATGTTACTAATGTTTATTTATTTATTTATGATTATATTTATTATTTAATTAATTTATTTGTATGTTGTTTGCAAGGTGATTTAGATGTCGTATCTAGCTGACCTTTTGGAGCAATTACCAACATACTGTAGAGATGGCCAAGCAATTTGAAGAGATCCCCTATCTGTATAGGTCACTCATCCAATCGTCAGTCGTAGAAAGAGACACGTGACGTAGTCTCGAGAGTCGTTTCCATTCCCAACATTGTAATAAGAATAGGGGTCCGGACATTTTTTTTTGTTTCCTTACGACATCCCTTGCATAGCTCCCGATATAGTACTGTCAGCACTACCCCAACTATATGGATGCGATCCAGACAAATCCTGCAGCAGTGGTAAGTAGTCTAACTTGACTAAATTATTTGATTTATCCGGCATCAACACTATACCGATCAATATCAAGCAGTACGCCTGGGCGTAATACTGTATAATGCCCTCATCGGCGTCGGCGGGTACACGATCGAAAGTTGATTGTAGCCATTTCAGTTTCAGGCATCCGCACTTGATTTTGTCCTCCGGAGGTGTATGGCCGAGGAGGTCTTGGTAAAGTTCCTACCAACGTGAGATCAATAATGTGTCCTTAGGCCCGGTAACTGGTCGTCTGTTCACGAGCAGCCCAAATAATAATGCTACGTCTTGCAGTGTCACTATCATCTCATCAGTTGAAAGATGAAACATATGTGTCTCCTGACGCCATCTCTCGACCAGCATGGTAATTAATGCGTGGTCTAGCTGCTTCTTCCTTAACCGAAAAGCTCCATACAGTCCGACGACTTGTATCAACTGTACCACGCGATCCGGTACATGTTTCGTACATTGCCCTGAAAAACCGTCCCGCTCCAGAACAGTCAAGCCGAGAAGAATGCTGAAATATAAATTAAAAGACAATTAATTTAAAAAATACTAAATAAAAAAAAAATCAATATACCGCCTAAATATTTTTTTAGTATGACTTGCACTCCGCATTCTTCCCAGACAGTCACATATCTGTAGTCTCCCTGCAAATAAAGCAACGACTGATCCACGGGATTAGGCTCAGCCACTCACTTCCCTACTAATCCCTACATAATCACTCATTTGAAAAAACCAAATTCGAGATTTTATTAATTTATTTATATGTTGTTTGTAAGGTGATTTGGATGTTGTATCCAGCTGACTTCTTGGAGCAATTACCAGCATACTGTAGAGATGGCCAAGCAATTTAGATGACTTCTATGCCCCTAATCTGCTACGAAATCATAGAGTATCATTACCCTCATCGTACGCTACGACAATTTGGATTTTGCCAAAGGATTCCACAGCTAAACGACACGTATAAGGATTTGCATTTGAATAGCCAGAGAGAAAAATTTGGTACAAACTGGTCGATAGTGCACGAGGCACATATACGGGCATGGGATAGCCGGCGACCACCTGATTTGAGTAACCTCCAGGTTGGTACAAGCGTCCTTGATGATTACATGCCCTGGTACTGGAGAGTCACTAGACAGTTCATAGTGAACTCATCTTACCGACCGAACTTCGGCTATCATGTAGTAGGAGATCATCCGACGATAGAGGTATAATTTAATTAGAACATATATTTATTATTCTGTGTTGCTATTAATGTTCATTTACTTAGGTGCAATCAACTTTATGTTGCAGGAACCAGATATTTCAGCCTTGATGCGTATGAGCGAGCTTGCATTGCGAACAAGACAACTAGAAGACTTTGAACAGGCTGTACACTTAATGCACAACACTTGTTCCCGGCGCTATCACCGACAGCTGCCATACCAGATGCCGAGTAATGTTGCTCTAGGAGAGGAGCGCATACCAAATCCGCCGTTGGAGTCGTCTTCCAGGTTTGCCGTAAACTAGGATGATGACGTGTACTGAGCAGGCGATGCAGTAATGGACGACGCTAGTGTCGGACCATCTACATATGGGATGGACGATTTATTTTCAAATTATGGTATCGACCTGGGTGTCAGTTGCAGACTGTCACTAGGTAGCACATTTGTAACCCCAATGATGGAGCATCCATCATCAAGCTCAGCACCTATTCCTAGTGTGACACATGGAGCACCTAGAGGAATTCAAATACACGTGTCGCCGGTCCCTTGAGCGCCAAACGATAAACATTTGTTGCCGATCGTGGAGGAACCGTCGTATCCATCTACCATGGATTTGGGACGCATTACTCAAGTCGATCATCTTCAGGCAGATGAGACGGAGGAACTTCCACTTCCTTTACGGCGGTAACGGAGAAACATCAAACATAAGGAGTGTGGTACATAAAACCCAATGACATGTATTATAATTTGTAGAAATATATCTAATTCAACGTGTACATTATGTATTAACTTATGAAGTTCTTTAGAAAGTTGTTGATCTACGCTAGACCAAGAACTTTCTAAAACTTACCGTACATAACATAACGCTACTTCTACAAATACAACTATTTGTTCTTATTTATAGAAAAAACTAGGGCGGGAAATCAGTAACAAATTGGTGGGAAGTTGGGGAACAAAATGATGGGAAATATTTTGGCGGGAAAAAGGCCACAAAAAAAAATACAAAAAAAGTTGGCGAGATAGTGACTGAAATTCTTTTGGCGGGATAGTGCCAAAAATTACCCATATATACATCTATATTTTCAGAATTATCATTCACACATATTCATTCCTATTCTCCATTTTCATTACTCATAAAATCAGTTCAAATGGCAAGCGGATCAGCAAACGATAAGGGTAAGGACAAAGGCAAGGAAAAAATGAAGATCCATTGTACCGGTGAGGGATCAGAGACAAAAGACCATACCAAGTACCAAGATGAGATAGGTACATGGTATGGAATCCAGATACGTCGGTCAAAGGTCATACATTGGAGCGAAGACGAACCACACCGCCCACTACTATGGTATGACGCCCGAGAGAGGTTGTGTTACCCACAAGAGGTGTGCGGTCTGTGGAATGGTATTACGGATATCACTGGTGTTCAGCGACAGCTGTATCTCTCTGGCGCATGGCTAAATCCTATCACGAGGAAACAAACATTCTTAGTACACGGTGATCCTTTCAAACAAACTAATCGATGGGTCAATCGCCGTTACCATGAGAGTTACAACTACACCGAATAGGGACAAGAATAGTAAAAAGGTAAAGAATTTACAATGGCCAACTTTAATGGCAAAAATGAACCTTTATGAGGCAAGGTCTCATATGTACCACCTGAAGATTCCAAAATTACGGTCTTTCGAAATTTTGAAAAACGAACTGAACAACATCAACAAAATTTGCCAAGCATTAAAACAAAAAATAAAACAAATGGAGAAACGAATTCATGTTAAATAGAGACTTCACCAGATTCGGAAGGCCAATGCCCCAAATGCAAACGAGTAGACATTGAAGTACTTTACCGATCCCAAATACACCAATGATCCAGAATTATCCGATTACAAAGACGAAGAGATTCACTATGAATGGTTTGAAAAAACTAAGTAGTTATTGATGCTACAAAAGTTCAATATGGGTAGTATTTTTTAATTTATGTAATGTTTAATTTTTTGTCATTTTATGATTACTACTTGTACTTCTTATCGCTTTTAATTTTAAATTGATGTCTATCTCGGTTAGAATAACAAATTTTTTAAGCCCACTGTCTGTTTTTTTTTTTTTTTTTTTTCCATTCAAATCTAACATCATTTCTAGGTCACTTTTTGACAATCCAAAAAGTGTCATCAAATGTAAGTCGAAATCTAAGTCATCGATGTTTGCTAATGTAGACTGAGAAAAATTTTCATTCCAATTAGTATTTGAAAATTTTATTTGATTATAAAATAACAATACAAAATTATATAATCACGTGCCGGGTTTTTTTTTTTTTTTTTTTTTTCCATTCCAATTAGTGTAACGGTGTCATTTTTTTATTTTTTTTATGAAGATGCAAATTTTATATTCACTTGCAGGTTTTTTTTTTTTTTTTTTAAACGCAAATAACATTTGCATTTTTCGTAGCATCAAAAAACGCAAAACGCTTTTGCGTTTTAATTAAAAAAAAAAAAATCTAAAAAACCGTAGAAATGGCTTTCCTTTATGCGTTTTCAAAAAAAAAAAATCATTTTTAAAAACGCATATTCAATATGCGTTTTTAGTAAAAACGCATTTCAAGACTACGTTTTACTTGGGTTTGGTAAATAAGTTTGAACATATTAGTTTTCAGAAATTATTTATTTAAAAAACATTTATTTCGTCAAGAACTCAATCTACCCTAGATCTACTTATTTATAATTCGATTCTTAAAAAATTAATAGGCACCATTTAAATGGAGTTACTTATGTGGATATCGTTAGAGGCAGGACATTTGTGCTGCTACTCGAAGATTGCTACTCATAGGAAGATCTAATGATACCGCTCTTGGAGAACCTTCTCAAATCACACCTTGGGAACAACCGGCTATGAAGCTAAAGCACCGTAAGAAGTATAAAATTTAAATATAATTTAATATTTATTTTTATTTATTATTTTGTATTATCACAGACTAATTCAGGTTTAGGAAATTATTTGTGAAATTAAATTCATTAAAAAAGTTTTGAATTCCACTGAGTTCACGTAGATATAATTCCCTTCAAAGAGACCGAAGTTGCCATGTCTAACAATCAGATATGGAGAGTAATTTTTAGATCTGACAAGTATTTGTTGCGGGGGGCGGGGGGAGGGAGGGTTGTCGAAATATGGAGGGGGGATGGTTGAACAGCTCGTTGCGAGTGAGGGGGCTACGGTGGGAAAAAATAGATTTAGAGTAGAGAGTTTATTAAACGTTGTAAATTATTTATATATCGGTTAAAATGGCATGCACATCCAAATTAACGAGATTAGAAACACAATGGTTACAAAAAAAAAAAATTACTTAAAAAGTTCAGGGACCAAATTGCTAAGAACTTAAATTAGAGGGCTATAAAGATATATGCAAACAAATTGGAGAATAAAAATATAATTTACCCTTAAAGCGGATAAATATGGAACGAAGTCTGAACTCGGTCTCAAATGACGTTAACCCTGACAAAATCGCACGACGGTGGCAGTGATTGAGTCCAAACTCAAACGGAGAGATTAACCCTAAATATGCAATCGGACGGCGACAACTCAAGGTGAAACCTCTCGCACCACCATCCTTCCCCCTCTAGCACCATAGGATTGACGAAGAAGAACACACTGAACAGGTATGTAATCCAGTTCTCTATCGCTCTCGATTCTTCCAGTGATGGAAAGGCTTTTTAACTTTGATCGATAGTTGTCTACGACATGAAGACGAATCTCTTGTTGCCAGAACACAATTCAGTGGCGAACCTTCCACTGATTTGCCGAACCGCGCCTCCACCCCCCAATCACTTGGTGCACTCTCCGAAACCAAAGAAGCAAATAGAAGAACAATTTGAACCAGTAAAAGCAACCAACTGGGAGCAGGAACATGTTAACCCAACATTCTTTTATTCTTAAATTATAAAATAATGGAGACAGGAATAAGAATTTAGGAACATAAGCCTAAACACATGGTCTACTTCATCATCCCTCAATCCAATCCACCTCGATCGATCATGTCAACCAACGTCATCTTCCTAGGAAACCTCGGCGGAAGCCTCAAATACATACATCCTCAACCTTGATTGGCAAACGTGTTGCCACAACTACGATCCCGCGCTTCTTTCTGTGCTCCGAAATTATATACTCCAAAAGCCTCACCCCCTCATCATCCAAAGCAACAGACAGCTCATCCAAAAGCCAACAATCTAGCGAGTTGAACCCTTTTTCTCTAACCCATCGACAAGATAATATGTGATCATCAAAAAATAACATTTTCACTACTTTAATCCAATCCTTCCTTTTATAGAGTTAAGCAAACACTTGATTAAGTGTTTATAAAATCGTGGAGAATAGCAAGGCTATTGATCACTAGAACACCATTATTGCAACTTTTGCCATAATTTGTTTTATAGAATTAATGAAGAAATTGATAAAAATATAAATCGCAGAAAACAAGAAGGTTGTGGCTCACTATAAATACTATTTTAACTACTTTCATCCCGTGACAGCTTTTCATAGAGTTAAAGATGTATTCTATTCAAAATCGAAATCATGGACAATAACGAGGCTATACCTCACTAAAATACCGATTTTGCTACTTTTATCATAATTATATTTTGATTGAGTTAATAAAGTACTCAATCAACATAAAATTGTGGATATAACAAGGCAATTGCTAACCAAAAACCCTTTTTAGCTACTCATATAACACAATTGAATTTATGGAGTTAATAAAGTATTTAAACAAATCAAAATTGGACAGTTGCACAGCTACAACTCACTAAAAATACTATTTTCAATACTTTCATCCCTAAATTACATTTTACAGAGTTAGGAAATACTTGATCAAAAATCAATATCACAGACAATAAAAAAGACTATAACTCACTGAAAAACACAATTTTCGTTAATATTGCCCTACAAGTTCCATTTATAGAGCCAAGGTGATACCTGATTACGAATGGAAATCATGAAAGTAAATCGTGAAAATAACAAGGTCATGGAAATCGCTACTTCCCTTTCTCTCCTCTCTATATATATGATTAAAATTACATTACTAAAATAGGTATAAAAATTATATTATTAAAATAATTACCCAATAGGTATAAAAATAGGTATGATTAAAATTATATTACTAAAATAGGTATAAAAATTATATTATTAAATTACTAAATAAAAATCATATTATCAGGTATATTTTCACATTTTCTATTATTAAAATTCAATGGATTTCAAAATTCTGCGTACAAATACTTGTTTATCCAAGTAAGGAAATTACGAAATTATACAACCAAATTCTTCATTTAAAATAGTTTTCCAAATAAGAATTTTGTAAATGATGGGATTTCAAAATGAAGAATTTTGAAATCCCATAATTCACAAATTGCAAAAATTTATCAAATCTCTTACCCCAAATGCACCCTAAGACCATACCTCACCAAAAATGTTACTTTCACGATTTTATCCCACAATTGAATTTTATAGTTATAAAAGTACTTGATTAAAAAATCAAAATCGTGGACGATTAAAAGCCTATGACTCCATTTTCGCTACTTTAATCCACGATTGGATTATATAGTATAAAGGAAGTACTTGATTAAAAATAGAAGAAGGCTTACAGTTCATCCTAAGAAACCATATTCAGTACTTTTATCCCTTGATTGAATTTTCCTTAGTTAATGAATTACTTGATTAGAAGTCAAAATCGTGAACAATAACAAGGCTATAACCCACTAAAACGCCATATTTCCTACTGTAATCGTGTAATTTCGTTTAAAGAATAAGGAAGTACTCGATTCAGAATCTTATCTCAGCCAATTCCTGAAAGGAGCTGATGAACCATTGTGCCTAATGTGAAGCAGCGGAACCCATTTTGACCTGATTTCTGTCGTGTTCTTGTTTATACGAAAAACAAAACATAGAAATGTCTAAAACAGAAATATAAACATAATTATACACAGAACCCTAGAACATATTCGAATTATAAACATAATTAAAACAGAAACGAATGAAAAACGAAATCTAGAACAGAATATATCATTTGGGCATTCATCGATTCAAGAATACCAGGGTTATTAGTGATTCTTTCTCCTTTCCTTTTCTAGATTCATACCCTATTACATCCTCTACAACCATCTATAGAGTTGAAACGAAATAACCAAGTAATTCGATTCAAATAAACCCAAACGATTGTCAAATACGTAGATAGAGTATAGAACGTCATCGGTTTAACACCGAGAAAGAGAAAATGAGTACGAAATTCAGGATGCTTACCAGAGAGAGGGAGAGTAGAGGCGACGGACCGGCGGCGGAACTTGAAAGTCGAAACGACGGAGAGGGGCGGAGATGGAGAGGGAAGGGAAGTGCGTCGGTCGGAGAGTCGAGACGGAGACGGAGACGGTTTAGAGATTCGAGAGAATGGGGCTTTGCAACGGTCGGATCATAATATATAGTCATCTGGATGGGGGCTGTTTGGCAACAGGAGTAGGGTGAGTTCGGGCCGGGTTAATGGCCCGACTTTCTCTCTATTTTTTGTCGGGTCCACAACGGGCCTCATGTAGGCCAAATTTTGAGGCCCAAATTCGTGCATGATCCAGGAAGCTGTCTCCTCCACTTTGCTTCATCAAAGCTTCGCCTTGCATCAGAATTCGTAAACTTCATCAACGAATCGGCACCTCTCGCTTGAAGAATCACCTTCTGCTTCATCAATTATGCTAATTTAAGGTAATTAATTTTTCCTCTTCAATTCAATTTTGATGTTGAATTTCATCTTTCATACTCGCAATTTCGTTTGTGTTTCGCAAAATTCATGGTTACCGTTAGAATCGGCGGTTGATTTACCGATTATTTCAGTTTATTAACATGTTCTTGTTATTCAATTCAAGTAATTCTGATCAGTTATGGCGTAATCATAGCTAATTTAAGGTAATTAATCTTTCTTCGTTAATTCAATTTTAATGTTGCTTGCAATTTCGTTTGTGTTTTGCAAAATTTCATGGTTTCTGTCAGAATCGGCGGTTAATTTACCGATTATTTCAGTTTATAAACATGTTCTTGTTATTCAATTCAAGTAATTTTTATCAGTTATGGCGTGATCATAGCTACCGGTACCGAGTTAGGTGTTTAAATTAGGGCTTGATTTTATCTAAATCCGGATTATCTGTTTGAAAAACTTGAAATTGTTGTTAATTTAGGTGTTTATTTCATTCTATTTTCTATAAATGTTTGCTCTATCTTGGAATTTGGTGAAGAAAATGAAAATGCTACGGGCCTATTTGGTTGTCTAAATTATCATATTCTCTCTCGTAATGCTATTGAAATCGGGGAGTTTCGCGATTATTAGCCTTTTAAAATTTTACTATTTCGAGTGTTTTAAAAAAGTAGCAAAATTGGGATTTTTTGGTGTGCTAACTTTTGAAAATTTTACAATTTTGAGTTTCGTATAAATTTCTTCTGTTAACCAATCAAATCATGTTTTATGAATTACCTTATTTTTCATGAATTGTCTTGTTCCATTTATCTATGATTTAATCAAATTTTAGCTACATTTTACTCCATTTATACGAGAAAATAGCATTTGAACTAGAACTATAGAACTAAAATGATTAGCTAGTTAAATTTAATGTTTTTATTTCTTACAATCAGACACTGAACTTATAACAATTTATAAATTGACTGATTGAAAAACAGTACAATTTGCCCATTGAAGAACAACCATATAGGCCATAATGGAATATAATTATGGTATATAACTACAGGGTTCTTGATGAACAATCCACAAACTTAAAATTTTTGCTCATGCAGTGCACATGCTACAGTAATTTTTTCAAAATTCTAAAATTACTGCATTTTTTCATTTTATCTCTTAGTCACTTTGGACTTTTGACATGATAGAATTATTGGACTTTACAAAAAAATTATTGTATCGAGTGGGTTGGGTAAGTAATGGTTTGCAAATTGGGATCAATAGTAAAAAATCGTATAACCCAAATAGTTATAATTTTTTGTTAAATCCAATATTTAAAGATTAATTTTTAAAATTTGCATCGACGGATCTTTCTATAGATTCCTCGTCCTATGTGAAATAAACAAAGGAGATTATGGCAAGCAGATTTAGGAATGATGGGAAAGCAAATTCGAAGCTGAAAAAAGCAAGTTGGACTCCGAATGTCCATGAAATATTTATCGATTTATGCCTTGAGCAGACATTGAATGGGAACAAACCAGGAACACATTTTACTAAAGAAGGTTGGAGGAACATTTTGGAATCATTTCACAGGAAAACAGGTTTGAGGTACGATAGGATGCAATTAAAGAACCGATGGGATAACACTAAGAAAGAATGGAAAACTTGGTGTAAGCTTATCGGAACAAGCAGCATGAAATGGGATCCAAACAGTAGAAAATTCGGTGCGAGTGAGGAAGATTGGACTAACTATATTGAGGTATTCTCTGTGTCAATCTATTTGTGTGACTTAAATTTTCCCCAACAAAAAATGAGATTAGAAACAGAAATATGGGAACAAATATTTGACTGTTCCGTTCCTAGATTTTTAGAACAAATTTCATGGAAAAAAACCCAGAAACGTAGTCAGATTTCTGTTTCTGTTCCAATTTTTCTGGAACAAAACCAAATATTTGGGAATAGAAACACCAGAAAAAGGCCACCTTAAGATCCTCTCCCTTAATAGTAGCGTAGAAAATGTCATTTATGATTGAACTAAGGTCGTGTTTGATCGCATGGAATTGAATTGAAATGGAATCAGAAATGAACCCATGTAAAAAAATCTAAAAATTAACATGGGTTCATTTTCGAATTCCAATTTCATGACTTCAATTCCTCACTCTCCCAAACACTGCCTAAGAGGAATAAAAAATCTAAAAATTAACATGGGTTCATTTTCGAATTCCAATTCCATGACTTCAATTCCTCACACTCCCAAACAGTGCCTAACAGGAATATTGAGGATTTTGTCAAAAGAAAAACCCTGCTTTGGTTGGGTTTGTTTGCACGGAATTGGAATTAGAAATGAACCCGTGTAAAAAAATCTGAAAAATTAACATAGGTTCATTTCGAAAATCCAATTTCGTGACTTCAATTTCTTGCTCCCAAACGCTGCCTTAGAAAAATACTAACTATTTTTTCAATAGAAAAACCCTGAAGCTGCACCATTCCAGTTAAAAGAACCTCTTTTATCCGACAAATTATACACCATATTCGATGGAATAGCCGTTACAGGCGAGACAGAATCACCCACGCAGCAGAGGAAACACAACGACAGTTCCACCACCTCCTTAAAGAAACCAAAACTGCTCGATCCAGCAAAACCTGATCGTGTCTTCGACGCCTTTGAATCGAGGAGTGTAATGACGGTTCAGTCCTCAGCAGCGACCAAACAAGGGTACAGCATAGGGGAATGCATCGATTGCCTTGATGAAATGGAGGAAGTTGAACAAGGTAGTGAACTCTACTTGTTTGCACTGGATATTTTTTTGAAGAAGGAATATAGAGAGATTTTTCTGAACTTGAAAAAACCTAGTGTTAGGATTACTTGGTTGCAGCGGCTTCAATCGGCCGGTTCCACTTTTCCTCTTGTAATTGGATGATATTTTTCTTCTGGAAAATATTTTTAGCATGTACAGCTATATATGTTATATTAACAGGTTTAATGAACTGTTTTTCATGTTCTTTTATCACTTTCTATCTTTTGAAACTTGGGACCCGTTTGGCCGATAATTGATTTGCAGTCTCCAAACTGCGTTTTGGAGTTCTTTAAATTGTGTCATTGTGTGCGTGCCGAACAGGTGCTTACCCGTATCACAAATTGTGCGCCAAAATGAGTACTTAAATAAATAAAAATCCACGATAAAACAAAAAAAAAAAAAAAAATGCCAATTAATACAAGAAAAATAAATGAAGGATTCAAACCTCAACAAATATTTACCAAAAAAAAATTGAACTTTCAACTATAATATACAATAGATACACGCAAAACCGTTCTAACTTCTACTCGCGCTTTGTTGGTAAGAGCCTTCACAAACCAACCGAAACTCAACACACTTGGTGTCCATTTGGCACAGTTTAGAGACCTCAAATAGCGATTTCCATAAAAAAAAACAAATTTCGTATTCAGATTTTCAAACCACGGACCGCCAAACAAATCCTTACTCGAGTATCTCGAGTATATTTCCATCATACCGAAAGTTCTATTGAGAATGACTTGTGGTATAATTCTCTTTGATGAAATAAATAGGGTTTGGAAATTTGAAAATCCGGTTTCCCAAACAAGGTCCTGTTAGGGCATCCATTCGGCTGCTGATGACAGCAATTATTCTGAAGCCTTCCATCTGCATTATGCTCCTCCTCCTCGATAAATAATTGAAGCTATCCATTTGTATTTCATCTTCTAATCTGCAAAAAAAATTTCGACCACCCGTGAATCCGTGATGAGAGAAAAATTTCAGTAACAAGATAAAACTGTCAAAACAAAGTCTTAAGAAAATATGCTAAAAATGGGCGATCATTTATTTTAATTTTTGTTTTATTATATAATTTCGTGTTTTGGGTTGAATTTATTGAAGAGGTTAAAGAAGGAAATGAACCAAAAGTACCTCATAATTAATGAAGACCAGCCGCTATATCCTGCCGAATGAAGGTGTTCTATGGTGGCATCCCTTAGTTTCTCAGGCTTCCTCGAAAACAAAATCAATGGCCACCCTCCAGCTCGAAGTTTTACGTACAAGTTTAGAAAGAACATGTTTTTCAAATGCTTGGCCTCCTTTACATAGTCATTGAAATGAAACCTGTGCCAAGAACAGATATCAAACACATACACACACTACATATGATCATAAGCATAAAAAAACCCTAGTTCATGAGAAGTTGTTGTATAAACAAGCCCAAAATTTATCTGCAATTATTGTATCTACCCATTTTTTAGTGCCCCTAATTCAAATTAAGAATCTATCAAGCAGCTCCAGCTTATAAAAGGTTCAGAAGAAATTACCCGTCGAGGGATAGATCAGTATAACGAGATTCCAAATGAAATACATCGTCCACATCCATCAATACCACATCTAAACCATCATCCAGAGGATTGATAGTACTGACGTAATTCTCCACAATTTCCACAGTTTTATTCAAGTCTCGTGTGTATTGACCTTCTTCAATGTATCGAATAGCAAAATCAATGCAAATCGAAGGGAAAGAATCCGAATAGAAGGTATTAAGCTCCGACTGCATAGCAAAGATCTTGCAATAATCGTAATCATCGCTACGTTTCAACAGCTCAACAAGACCACCGCTCTTAGTTTGGCAGGACTGCAACATTACCGTTAATGAAATCAATAATGTCATTAACGATAACGCAACTGTAACAAGCGAAGTGATGAAGATCGTGGCAGCAAATGATGTCATATAGATTCCTGTTTCCACCATATGACGGCTTTCCATTTCTGCACCAACTCACAAGAACATGGTTACTGTTAAGAGACTCCATCCTAAAATAAAACCATATGACCTCAAGTGGAGTAGCTACTTGCATATATAGACTAGCTTGCGAAATATCACAAATCTGGCGTGGGATTCAACACCCACGCTCAAGTGCAAAGTGCAAACCCAGCTTGCACATGCTGCAATTAACAAATAGCCGAAGCAAGAATAGAGAAGCCAAACAACTCAGGGACAAACAATCGAGACTTCCCAAACCCAGCTACGATACCTTATTAGGAGATTCCAATCTAAAACCATGTGAACTAAAGTGGAATAGCTCCTTTTATATATAGATTTTGAGAACCCTCACAAATTCTATGTGAATCTTGATGTAGGATTCAACAGTTACTAATTGAGCAAATCGACACCAAACATGAAAGTGGATCGATTATGTTCATATTCAAAGCTACAAACAAATGAGACTAATTCATGAGATATTAGTTAATTAACAATCATACTTAATAGAACACGAAACTGAAGGTAAAAACAATGCCTACCAGAACCTCCTCGGCTAGGAAGACTCTGGGCGGAGAATTCCCGCTCCAGTTGATGGCCATATCCAGACATTATAAGCCTTCTGATCAGCAAACGTGATTGAACAATCGCATTCAAAATGATCAACTGTTCTCCTGCAACCACAATGCAATCATTGTTGTCTTATCAGAAATTGCAACAAACAAATAAACTTAAGAAATTGAAGAAGCTTAATTAAACTGATATCAGCTACTAATATCCCGTCTCAACTTCTTTGCCTGCAAAAATACGAGAAATATAAGTGAATTCAAACTATACAACTCTGCCGAATTTCATAATCTATGAAATTTCATCCGTTTATAATAAATTATCAACGGATTTCAATCGATCACGTGATTACAAACACCTGATCGGTGAGTTTTTATTAGATTAATATGATCACGAAAATCAACTGAACCGATACAAATCTGTGATATTATAGATTTCGATACAGCGAATCATGTCATAGCAACACCGCGAGCGATCAAAACAACAAAAAATAAACAATAAAAAATTCAAAGTGTTCAATGCCAAAATAACCTCCAAACAATGAACTTGTATGATCAGATCCGCTGGTCGTATTCAATTCCTGGAGTACACATCGAATCGCAAGAAAGAGAAGGGCGGACTTATCCCTTTTCCGACGACCGGAGACGATCGTCGCCGGTTCCCCGACGGACGAGGGAAGGGTCCTTTTTATATCTTTTTCGTTGGATAGACATTATTCCCTCCATTATCGGGCGCAACGAATAATTGCATACGCAGGAGAGGGGCAATTTTGTCTAAACAATATTTATAGAACATATATTATTTATTTTCTTCCTTCACCCTATTTTAGGTTTATCGATGAGAAAATAGAAAAATTATGGAAATAACTCACCCAAAATAGTAATTACCTGTTTTGCCCCTAGCCGCCCTTCTCTTCATATCTATATATCTATTATATAATGTTTATCCAGATTTGATGGTCCAACTAAGCTATTTTAACCCCATGTGTGCAAGTTTGTTCGTTGCTTTTATCTTTTTTTTTGGGAGTAAACAAGAGGAAAAAAACACAACTAGCAATAAGGCGGATCATACACCCTAATTAACATTATCTCCAGTCCTTTGGGAGTTTCTCCAATTAGTGCATTTCGGACCTACTGTTAGTCCCCATCCAGACGAGATAATCCACACATCGATTACTAGCTCGTCTAATGATTTGGATTTCAAACTCGTAAGTCTCAATTATGTATTTGCACTCCATCACCCTCTCCCTAAGGAGGTGGGTGTTCGGACAATCGCCTTTGATGAGGTCAACGGTTTCTTGGCAATCGGATTCAACCACGACTTTCATGAAACCCCTCGATATCACCAAACAAAGTCCTGCATGAATTCCTCTGTTCGTTGCTTTTATCGGGCTTAGAGAATTTATCAATTTAAAAATTTTGATATCTATATCTTTTAATTTCTCAATTTTAATTTTAATAATAATAATAGTTTATATAATCTTAAGAAATACGATAATTGTGCGTCATTTTTAAAGTTTTTCTTATAATAATCTAGATTAACTGAAGTTAATATTACTAAAATCAATTAAAATAAAATAAAAAATTCTTTAGTATGATAAACTTACAAATAATTTCAACCTCACGTTGAATACCGATACAATCGGAAATATATAGAAAGTTTAAATCAAATGATACGGAATTATTACGGATGAATTTTTTTTGCTCTTGCCTTTCGAATTTCTTGGAATCCCATCTTGATGTATAATAAACACTGATTATTATATTTAAATTGGTAGAATTGTGTGCATTAGACTTAATCAAATGTTTAAACTACTATAATTTTTGTTATATTTTGGAATTGAGTTCTTTGTATTCAAACAATTATCAAATGACTTCGACAATGGTATTTTGTGATGATCGACATTTATAAAATGCACCAAAATTAAAACTACAAAACAAATAACATTAACATTTCATTTAGACTAGACTAACCCTAAAGTCAAAACTTAGTCGCCTACCTCTATGCTTTCAACTCTGTCCATCGAATTCTCTCTCTCAACATCGCCTCCTTCCATATGTCACCACCATCCCTCTTCAATTCCCCTCTCAATCCCGCACCTCTACTAATCACTTCCCCGAGCAATCTTAAGGGCAGACTCTCCCACATCGGCTTGGTGCATTTAGAATTAAATTCAAAATTTAATTCTTAGAGTGCTCCCCAGGAGAGTCAAACTCAATCTGACAAAGAAAATGACATCTCCCCTTGTCAACCGAACTAATACCTCTTGGGTATATAGCAACCAGATAATAGCGATACTAAACACAAAACTATCACCTACCCTCTGCGTTAAGAGCCCGTCTTAGAACCACAGATAAGCAATCAGATTATACATCAATTCTCGGCTTCTACTCGTCGCTCTCATCAAGGTACTCTTCTTCACTTCTCAATCTCGCACGAACCGTGTTGCCTCTCATGATGCTTGATAGCTCTTGTGTAGCACAAGATGTGCTTCGTTCCATCTTATCTGCAAGAATCTGTGTATTCTCTGAAAATCCCGCCCCCACAAGTTTGTTCCTCAGCAACTCACATGTAGAAACATAGGGCGGTATCCCTTCATCAACCATCATTTCGAAGTATTTACATGCCTCTTCTAGTTTACCCCTCTTGTTACAAAGACCATGGACCATGACGGCGTATGTTGGCGCCGAAGGATAAAATTGTCTTTTTTCCATATCTTCCCATACTTTTGCTACTCTATCAAACCTCCCCACTCTTATCAACATTTTTAGCAACATATTGTATGTATGTCGGTCCGGTAGGGTAGAATCCTTGTCCATTCTCGAGATTAAGTTTAGTGCCTGATTGACTTCATTACGATCACAATGGTACCCTAGGATCGTGTTGTAACTCCACGCATCGGGTTTAGCACCATTTTCGATCATCTCATCTAAAAGTTGGTATGCCTCGTCGATCTTATCGTTCTTACAAAGCTTCTTGATTATGTGATTGTAGGTGAAGACATTGGGCACGAGATTGTATCTTCTCATTCTATCGAGAACCCTAAACGATGTATGCAAATCATTTGCTTCACAAGAAGCATGAATGAAGATGGAATAAGTAAATGCATCGGGCTCAAGACCGTTACCCCTCATCCCATTAAACAATTTGTAAGCTTCATCAACATTACCTCCCTTGCATAAAGACTCCAACAGACAATTGTAAGCAAGTACATCAACTGAACACCCTCTTTCGAGCATTTCATCGAACAACTTGCGTGCCTCGCCACGTTCACCGATATCACCCCAACCCCTCATCAAAATGCTATAAGTTTTCGCACTCGAGGAAAATTGATGTTTTACTTTATCAAAGAATTGTTGGGCATGCCTCGCGTGCTTTCTTTTACACAATATGTACAGAAGATGATCAAGATCATCCAAACCCGGTTCAATACCGAAATCAACCATTCTATCGAATGCCCGAATAGCATCAGCTGGTAAATTAGCTCTACTATATGCTCCGAAAATAACCCAGAATACTTCCGGCCTAATTTCAAAACATTTGGTTTCTCTCATCTGCACAAGAAAATCCCACAACAGCGGGAATTGCTTACTTCTTCCTAAGATAGAAACAAGAATATGGTAGCTAACCTTACTGTGTTCGAAACCCGGAACTTGTTGACACCAAAGGAAGAATCTGTGTGCAGAGATCCCGAGATTTTGGCACCTTTTGAGTACCTGCTCGACTAAATCAGTGGATAGCTTGGACGTGAACGGAGCGAGGGCCGATTCAATATCGTGGTGGGGATTTCGATAGTCACTTAGTATTCGACAAAGCTCGTTGACGAGAAATCCCGGCGTAGGTGAAATTGATGGGTCTGTGTGTGGAATTGGATTGGCCGAGATAGAACTAAATGGTCTCGGAAGCTGGTGGCGGTAAAATCTGGAGAGGACAAAGGAGGGCGGGTTTGGGTTTCCGGGTTTCGGCGGAGAACGAAGCAGAGACTGGAAGAAGAGATGGCACGCGATGCTACTCTTGATGGTGCGATGGCAGCGGAGTAAGACGGCCATTTTCGAGCTTGTCGATTATGGTTCTAGATTTCCATGACCTTGTTCTTCCTTGTGTTCAATTAAAAAAAAAAAAAATTGTACTTGGAGTCTCTTTAAATTTATGTCTTAAAATTAGGATTAAGTTCAATTAATCCTTAAAAAACTATTTAAAAAAATAAATTATGATAATTGATTTTGACATTCTAAAAATAAAGGTAGAATAGTTGATTTAGAACCATCTTGGCCAGTTGTAGTGGAATCATTAAGGATCATCTTGACCGATTTTGCTTCGCTTTCTATTTACTTCTGCAGGTTACAACTAGTTTCCTCGCTGAAACGCATGGTTTATTTCAGAAGCTTTAACATGTCATCCTGTTGTGCCTCCTTCCACTTGTTATCGAGTGTGATTCGAAGAGTTTAGTTATGACTATTTGCAAGAATTGTCCTGATCCGTTTATCACATTTGGCTCTCTATCTAAAGATGATTTCGCTATTTCAACATTAGCATTTCTCATGTGTTTCGTGAATGTAATTATGTGGCGGATACCTTAACTAATATTCTTGCTCCTAGTAGTATTAGTTTTCGTGACGAGCATGAGCTCTCATCTTCCGTTAGTTTGTGGCTCCGTGATGATTGTAAAGGAAATCCTCATATCCTGATGTAATTTTTTTTATTTTTTTTAATAAATTGTCTTGGCGGTTTCTTAATAAAAAAAAAAAATAAGCATGTTTTATGGGCCTCATCTAGTAAAAGTCCATTGGGCTTTTGCCCAGTAATAAAAATCTACCATTCGGCCATGGTCTCATATTTTAGTTACCCAGAAATTTAAAATTATTATACACAATAAAAATAACTGTAATAAAAAAAAGGATTAATTACACTTTATTCCCTTGTAATTTGGTCTATTTACACTTTATTCCCTATAATTTGAACTTCACCACTTACTCCTCTATAGTTTTGGACCTAAGTGCAAATCTAACATTTTCTGTCAAATTTGACAGAAGTGTTGCTCATGCACCAATTATGAAGCTGGGCTTGATTTGGACTGGGGATAAAGTGCAAATGAGCCAAACTACAAAAAGGAAAAATGCAAAATAGATCAAACTACAAGAGGGTAAAGTGCTACAAATTCAAGGATAAAATTGGCATTTTAACTTTTTTGTCAACGGAGTTAGCGTTGCAATTAGATCCACAAACCACAGGAGAGTAAGTGACGAAATTTAAACCACAATACGGTAAAGTGCAAATGAACCAAATCCCAGGAAAGTAAAATATAATTAATCCTTAAAAACAATGAAACTATACATGCTAAAATTTATATCTTGTCAGCTGTTAATCGAAAAAATGATTGAGGGCGAACGCCATATCTCTTCAGTCCCATAAAAGAAAAAACTCCATTTGAGGCCACATATAATTTGAATGATGGCAATTCATTGCTTATCTACAATGGCCCATTGCCCCAGAATCAGTTACTAGCTCAAACTAACTCACACCAAGAAGAAGAACCCCTCTCTCTCTCTCTCTCTCTCTCTCTCTCTCTCTCTCTCTCTACCTTCATCTTTCTTCTCTCACTTCCATGGAGACTGGTATAACGTGTTGCGCGCGCGCATCTCTCCTACCAGGCGTCAGCTCTCAGTATTCAGCTGCACTGCCGTCTCAACGCTCTGCAATTTCTCCCTCCTTCAGCTCCAGGGTAAACATCCTTTAGTGTTCTAAATCTATGCTACAATTTGTTTTTCACTCAACTACTAGGATTATTATTCCGGTTCTGGTTCCGGTTCCACATCGATGTCCAATATCGGAGTTACTATACTCAACCTCCTATCGTGGTATCGTAGCTAAGATTATTTGAAATTGTCTATCTTTTCTCGTAATCAATTCATCTGTGTTAATAGAGTGTGCATTTAAGGACGGGTGTTAGATTCGTATCCCACATCGATTATTTGAGTGTCTAAAACCACTATATAAGTTGTTACTACAGTAGGCATCATATGATTTTAAGTTGGAACCTCTTATCAAATGGTATGTTGTCGTGGGTCTCAAATTCTGGGACTCACTTAATATAATAACTTTTTAAAAAGTCTAATAATTATGTCAAAATCGTGAAATCACTGCAAAATATGAAAGTATGAAAAAATTGCAATGACTTTCACGTGGTGTAGTAATTTTATATTATTGAAAAAATTACAATAGCGCGTGGATTGTATGGGCAAAATTTTCCAATTTGTGGATTGTTCGCCACAACGCTTTTTTCAAAACTAGTTTTGAGGCACTATTACTACTAGGGTCAAGCTTATGTATTTGGATGCACGAAGCAAAATATTAAATTGGTGCCCTTCAAATAGTAGATAAATTTAAAGCGTGAATTGTTTTTGTTTTTTTTTTAAATATGTAATTATTATTTGAGAAATTTTTTCAAAACAAATTGAGGATTTTTAACTAAATCCATGCACTAATTAGTTTAGTAATTATTTTTTATTTAATAAAAAAATCAAGTATATGTATGATCTAAATTTTTTTTAATCCCAAGACTTATAGCTGGATATCTAGTTTATTTACTTGTGAAATGTCTAAACTTCAAATTACTCCCCCAACATATATACCCAAAAAAAAAAAGGAAATCTTCTTGAGAGATCCCAAAACTCAAAAAATCACTTTCTAAGAATTATATCATGTGTTAAAAAATCACTGTTATAAAACCTCGTAGAGTGATGGTTTTATGAAATGGAACATTTCATCAAATTTTTCAAAAAAAAATTACAACCCCTATTAAATTGGGCTCACAATTGATCACATCAATTGTTTTGGTAGCTTTGAGGTAGTGTCAACCCTCATCTATAGTAGTTTTATTATTTTCTAGTGATGAGTATTTAAGGGTCTGTTTGGTTTGCATTCCCAAAACTCTTTTTTTTTTTTTTGAAAAAAAAAAAAAGAAAACTTGAACATTCATCCAAATCGATTGTTCACTTTTTCCTCCTATCTATATATATGAGAAAAAAACATTGATTCGAGCATCTGATTATAGAAAATGAATTTGCAGAGTATGAGATCGAGCTCAATATTTGGGGAACCATTGCGAATCTCTTCAAGATCATCGTTCAAGGTTTCGAAGACAAAGAATTCTTCCGTTGTGGTTAAATGTCAAATTGGCGATAGCTTGGTAAGTTAACTCTCAGTACTTGTTTGGCACACCGCGTCAAACCCCCCAAAACAATTGATTCTGGATTTTCAAATTGCAACTTTTGAATACTCAATGAATTCTTATTATATAGTCATCTGTTTATTTTTTTAGAACTTATATACCCATACTTCAGTGATATTAAATACAAATTCAATACTTAGGAATTAAATTAAAGTGATACTTGAATCAACACACCATAATTACAATCACACAAAATAAACGATTTTAACGTGGAAAACTTCTCCAATGTGAGGAGTAATGTGAAGAGTAAAAACCATGAGACCGAAGTCTAGCCAAAATCTCCACTATCACAAATAATAGGAATATGAGTCTTCTCTAGTTACAACTAGAGGTATACAACCACAATACTTTAAGATCAAAACAACCTTAGCAATGAATAAGATCTACAAGAACAAAATGAAGAAATCTCACCAAAACAAGGGTTTAAAATAACCCGAAACAGTCCCGCCAGAAACAGTAGTTGCCGAATCAATACGATCTCCACTGTTCAGATTGTAGAACTAGGAGTCTCAAATTTGATGTCCAAATTTCAGCCCAATCGAATGGCGGATCGACCTCCAATCGGCGTTTGATTGGAACTACGCAACTAGGATTTTTGGTGGACAGTTTTTTCTCTCTTGCTACGGTTTTTTTTTTTTTTTTTTTGTTCCAACCCTAAAAAAAACTTTTTCTATTTTTCATGAGCTTCACATAAATTGTGTCATCTCCGCATGTTGGAAACCAAGCCCAACATGGTTGACATCAACTAGATGGATTAAGTCTAGTTGATATTAACTCAAAAGACTAAGGATGCATTTGACTGTTCTTCAATTTACAAATTATATTATTTTTCAGTTATTCTTTTTACACTAAATTAGTTAGCTAACCATTTTAGTTATAATTTAAATACTTTTTCTCGTATAATTTGAGTATAATATATCCAAAAATATTAATGAAACTAAAATAATTGTATACAAATCAGTTCATAAAAAATAATATAGTTCACCCAAGAGGTGTTAGTCCGGTTGGTAAAGGAAGGTGTCCCATTTCCTTGACAATCAGGGTTCGACTCTCCTGAAAGCACTTCAAAAATTAAATCTTGAATGCATCAAGTCGATGCGAGGGAGTGCATCTTTAAGATATCTCAGAGAGGTGATTAATTCAGGTGCGCGTAAGTTGATCTGAACATACCTTACCATAAAACCAAAAAAATAAAAATAAAAAATACAGATTTCATAAAGTAGGATGATTTAGACAACCAAACAGGACCGAAGAAAAGGATAAAAAATGAAAATTCACCCTTCTTGGAATAATGTATATATATGTGTGTATATATGTATAAGAATTTTTGAATTTTAATTAATGTAGGAGGAGTTTCTGACAAAGGCAACCCCAGACAAGGGGCTGGTGAGGCTAATGATGTGTATGGGGGAAGCAATTAGAACAATTGCTTTCAAAGTGAGAACAGCTTCTTGTGGTGGAACTGCTTGTGTTAACTCCTTTGGTGATGAACAGCTTGCTGTTGATATGCTTGCCGACAAGCTTCTCTTTGAGGTCACTAAAAAACCTTTTTTTACAAAACTGCAATTTGAGATCTCCAAACAGTCCGCCCAAACGGGGCCTTATTTTTTTTGAAATTTCGAAACTAACTTGATCTCATTGTAGGCCTTGACTTACTCTCACTTCTGTAAGTATGCTTGCTCTGAGGAGGTCCCTGAGCTCCAAGACATGGGAGGCCCGGTCGAAGGTTCGAAAAAGCCAGGCCCCGTTTGTTTAGTGTTTTTGTTATCATATTTCTATTTTTGTTCTCAATTTTTTAAACAAAATTGTTTAGGTCCTAGATTTTTAGAACAAAATTTTGAAACAGAATAAAATTGATCCCAAGTTTTTGTTTCTGTTCCAAGATTTCTAGGAACAAAAACAAAAACACTAACGACATGTTTGGTTGTAGATAATAGAATCGAATTTTGACGTCCACTCAAACACCAAACGGCGCCTTACTTATGCAGGAGGATTCAGTGTTGCGTTTGATCCGCTCGATGGATCGAGCATTGTCGACACGAATTTCACGGTGGGAACGATTTTTGGGGTTTGGCCGGGAGATAAGCTGACCGGAGTGACTGGAGCGGAACAAGTTGCCGCTGCAATGGGGATTTATGGACCAAGAACTACTTATGTTCTCGCTGTTAAAGATTTTCCCGGAACACACGAGTTCCTTCTTCTTGATGAAGGTCCTAAACAGTTTTTTTTTTCTTTTAGTTTATTTTGGTGTCTGTTTAGTGTTTCTGTTCCGAGAAAACTTGGAACAAAATCAGAAACTTGTTCTAAAAAAAAATTTCCTCTCCACTTTGTCTTTTCTTCTGTTTGGTTGACAGGAAAATGGCAACATGTGAAAGAGACCACTGAAATTTCAGAAGGAAAACTATTTTCCCCTGGAAATCTTAGAGCAACATTTGACAATCCTGACTATGAAAAGGTTTTATTTATTTATTTTCCTCAATCAAATTTTGATTCTTTTTTTACGAAATAAAAAATAAAAAAATCATTCCTTTTACATGGAAAATAATTTATTTATTTTTTTTAAAAACAGCTGATTAATTACTATGTCAAAGAAAAATACACATTGCGATACACCGGAGGAATGGTTCCCGATGTTAACCAGGTACTATTATCATTCATATTTTCTGCATTTTTTTTGGGAACATAGACAGAAACACTAATCACATATTTTAAGAACAAATTTCAGGGAAAAGAACAAAAAATTATATTTTTCTACAAGCTTGTTGGGAACAGAAACAGCCGAAAAAAATACTAAAAAAAACAATTCTCTTTTTTTTTAACAGCTCATTGTGAAAGAAAAAGGTGTTTTCACAAATGTAATCTCCCCATCATCAAAAGCAAAGCTTAGACTCCTCTTCGAGGTGGCTCCTCTCGGATTCTTGGTTGAAAAAGCAGGAGGATTCAGCAGCGACGGCAAACAATCTGTCCTCGATAAACTGATCGAAAATCTTGATGACAGGACTCAAGTAGCCTACGGCTCCAAGAACGAAATCATTCGATTCGAAGAAACTCTCTACGGATCCTCCAGGCTCAAGGCTGCCGTCCCCGTTGGTGCTGCTGCTTAAAATTAAGCTATTTTTTTAAATCGGTTTTTTAATTATTATTATTAATGCTGTTTAGCAGAATTTTATGCAGCCTTTTGCAATATAATTACATAAAAGAAAAATGTTTTCGGCCTATACAGTTTGTGGAGGATGGTCTTTAGGTCTTTTTGAACTCCAAAAGTTAGCTCATGAGCTGAGGTCAGTCCTTTCCATCTCCGATATGAGATAAACTCAACAATTTGTTCATCGGACAGCTTACTATGATAAAAAAACAAACATAAATCCTCCAAGATTCTGTTTACAACATTGTAAATACCTAAGAACATAAACCCCTTGGAGTTATCTCCAGGTTGAGTAGTGTTTTTTTTTTTTTTTTTTTCCGAGATTGTTTGTGTTCCGATCCAATAAAATTGTTTATTTCCAAACGCCGCCCTAGTAATCTCCAACATGTTTGTCGTTACAAGAATATGCCAAAAGAATTTGCATTGTCCTTCACTATATATATATAAAATGCGGCGGTGTTCTTATCTCTAACATTCAAGCAATTTTTATTCGATCCATTAGCGGATTTTTGAGCAATTTTAGGTCGAAGAGACGGGTTTTTCTTGAAAGACTTGTTTGATTTGAAGGCTCAAGGACTTGGTGGATTTTTCCTTAAAATATTTGGAGAAAATCAAAGGAAAGAAGGCCATACACAGGCAAGATATACAGACATGGTATGTAATGTCACAATTCACAATGCTATGTCTACTATAAACTAAGGCCCCGTTTGTTTAGTATTTTTGCGTCCCAACGATCTATTTTTGTTTCCAATGCTTTTGGAAACAAAAAATATGAAAAAAGAAACACTCTTTCGAGAACACAATTATTCTTATATCGTGTATACAAGAGAGAAAATATGTTTGGACATGTACTGAAAATTATAAAAAGGAAAAAAAATACTCTTATCAGAAGTTTGTACCGGACTTTCCATAACTACTTCTACATGACAGTTTTTGAATCACATTTTACAAAAACAAAAAATGTTTGGGTAGGTGCTTAAAAATACGGGCTTTCACACTTTGCACGCCTGAAGTTTGATCGTTATTTCACTTTGGTCCCCATAGTTGCAATTTGAACACATAACATCCTGAAGTTCAGCAACCATCCCATTTCAGTTTAAATCAAGAATTCGCATTACAATTTTGAACGACAATCAGTCAAATGTTGTGCACCCAACCATGTTTAAGGGGACTTTTTGGACGGGAAAAAAAATGAAAAGGAAAGAGGAGGCTAGAATTGCCAATAAAGCCTCTTAAAAGTAGTCAAGTGTATGGCATGTTAATTGTTTTATTTCCAAAATTGTAATGAGGATAATGATCTAGACTGTAATAGGATGATTGAGATACTTTAAGGTGTTATATGTTCAAATTGAAACCATAGGGACCAAAGAAAACTCGTCTACAAAGGGTGTATTAGATTTTCGATACGCATTTCATTCAAAAACAAAAACTATTATGTAAATAGAAAAATGTATCACAACCGTTAAAAAAATAATTATTTCCACGTAATAGTTTTCAAATAACGTACTTACAGAGAAATCTGGTACAATCTTTCTACTTACAGAAAAATTTAGTACAACCTTTCTACCATAATTTTTTTCAACTTTATCGGTTTTACAATTATAAACCCAAAAAATCCATATTAGCAAGAGAACGAGAAATGGCGGGGGTCAATTGGAGGCATCATCGACGCACCCCTAGACAAAGTTTGGGCTATGGTTTCCCAAACCGACAAGCTACCGGAATGGATGCCGATGGTCGAAAAATGCACCGAACTTGCCGGAAAAGAAGGAACTCCGGGCTACCTCCGGCTAGTCTCCGGTTTCATGTTCCCCCAAGAAGACGGAGATAGATCATGGATAAAAGAGAGACTTGTTTCAATGGACCAAGCCACACATAGCTATGTGTATAGGATGGAGGGAAGTAATGTGGGGTTAGATGGGTCTATGAATTCATTGAGGCTCATAGATTATGGGGATGATTCAACTCTATTGAATTGGTCATTTGAGATCAACCCTGTAGAGGGTGGATGTGAAGAGACCACAATTGACTATTTAGGGTTTTTGTACAAGTCTTGTATTAATAGGATTCAAGGTGCTATTGAGGCTTCATCCCACAGGGTTTTGGGTTAAATTTTTTAAAATGTAATCCAATCTGGTTGAACCGGATTGTACTTTATCTTTTGTAGTATTTTCGTAACTACTTAATTCATGTTAAAGTGCAACGATTATATTTTTCTTTAAAATTAACAGTCAAAATTTTAAAAAGTTAAAATTAATAAATTATTTAATACTAATTGATATTTATATCTCCGGTCAGGTCGGATTAGATAATATCTATTTGATCTATTTTTTCTCATTTTCTTTATTTCTCAGCTTGTGTAAGTTCGAGTCGAACCATATGTAAAAATACACTTGTCATTTTATGCAATTCTTATAAATGTTTAATTATTGCACTTTAATCTGAACCACATGGAGCTAAGGATGTGTTTGGTAGAGTGGAAAAGAAAATGGATTGGAAAATAGGGTGGATAATAGAAAGAGATTGTGTTTGGTATGAGATGAAAAGAAAAAAAAAATGGAGAGAAAAAACATGTTTCCCGCCACTTTTTTTCCCCCTCCAAATATGGGGTGAAAATGAAGAAAAAGTAGGGGGAAAAAATGAAAATGATTATTTTACCCTTTTAATTTTATATAACAAATACCATTTTTATTTGTACTAAGAGTACAACAGTAAATTAAGTAAAAAATATATTACTTATTTTTTTTTTAATACACACAAAATATTATTTTTCCTCTTTCAATATCCTTCTAACCAAACGTACTAAGGAAAACGATTTTTCTTCTACAAAGAAGAAAAAAAAATTCTTTTTCATTTTCCTTTTCCACCCTTCTAACCAAACATTTACGAAAATATCACGTGAGGTAAGATGAAATTCGATCAAATCACAGGTAAAGCGTCGTTAACCCTAAAAAAATTGAGAAATCCAATTTTTTTGTTGAACATTTTTTTTTTATTTGAAAACCAATCAGCATTTAACTCGACTACTAATTGCTATCTATTTGTTTATTGTCACGACTCTTGGGTGTGGAAACAAAAAATAAGTTAGGAGATTTCAAATATGGTGGCGAGGCAAGTGAAATACTCTTTTGACTTTTGGAAACTGTAAAGGTTACTTTGGTTAGGTACTTGGGCTAACCAAACAGCACCTTCAGTAAACAGCAGCCATTCAAGCCTCCATTTTAAAAAGAGGGAAGAAGCCACTAGGAGGAGCTGCCAAAATACAGCACACCATTTTTACTCCAAATCGTTAGTGGGAATTTTTTTTCTTCAAAGCCTCTTTTGATGTCTCCATTTCTCTTCCTAATTCTACTCTCCTTCGGCTTCATTCACGACCACGATTCAGACCTCTACTTTTGATTTCGCCTCTGTTTTTGCAGAAAATAATGATCTTTCCTGCGCTTTTCTCATCCAATTCTTGAGAACGATCTTCTTTTCCTAACTGGGTTTTGCTTTGATTCGTGTGTTTTTTAATGTTCGACTTCAGTATCGACAGAAAATTGGAAGGGTTTATGCCTGAGCAGCAAAGGTCAGTTCATCGATTCCCTTCTTTTTTTTTCCATGATTCTCTTGAATCTGAAAAAAAGACCCACTTTTCAGATTCTTCAATTTTATGCGATTGTGATAACGAATTATTCTGTTTCCCAGTAAATGATTCTGAATTCACTCTCAAAATCCCCCCATTTTTCTCATTCTCTCTCTCTCTCTCTGTGTATATATATATGAGTGTGTGTATCTGTGTGTATATATAGAGTGCAGAGAATTGAAGGGTTTTAAGCTCTGAATACTATTGGCAATGGAGACTATGCTTCCAGCTTCATATATCATGAACTCAAACTGGTTGATCCAAGAAAATTATGACGCAAAATGGACGAAAGAGGAGAACAAGAGGTTCGAGAGTGCTCTGGCGATATTCGATAAGGAGACGCCGGATCGATGGATTAAGGTTGCCTCCATGATTCCTGGAAAAACGGTGTACGATGTAATGAAACAGTACAAGGAATTGTTGGCTGATGTTTATGATATAGAGGCTGGTTTGGTCCCGATTCCGGGCTACTTCACGCTTGATTTGGTCGATAATGGCGGATTCGATGAGGTTAGGAGGAAGGGGAGCAGGTCTCTTGATCATGAGAAGAAGAAGGGTGTGCCATGGACTGAAGATGAACACAGGTGAAAACAAAACAAAAAATCTCTTTCTTGATTGTTAAGGCTGTGTTTGGTTTCATGGAATTGGAAATTACAATTTCCAATTCCAAGGGGGTGGATTTTATGCTACCAAATACTACTTAAATAAACAAGGAAATTGATGTTGAAATATGCATTTTAACTTGGTTGTAACTTGGTTGAATCTTGCTAAACATTTATTTTTGTAGTTCATTTAATGGATTGTATTTAATCTCTGCATATATTAAGAACGGGGGATAAAATCCGGTTGGTTAGATGAATTTAGTGTTGAGTATCCCATATCGGAAGTGGAAGAGACGGTTGGTCAAGTTTGTGAGGAAAAATTTAAGTCATGAGCTAACTTTTGGGGTTCAGATAGATCAAAGACTACCCTACACTAATATCAGATCTCATGAGCTAACTTTTAGGGTTGAGATAGACCCAAGACTACCCTATACTGGTATCAGAGTCCAATCTCCGACCATGTTTGAGGGGGAGATTGTTGGGATCCCATGTCGACACCTCATGAGTTAACTTTTGGGATTAGAGAGGCCGGAGATGACCCTACATTTAGTCTATTTATTGACTTCTTACTCTTATGCTTGATGGAATTTTGAGCTTAGCTATAGGTGAATTCAGATGCTTTGAATGTAGTTTAGAGACCCCAAACTGCAGTTTTTAGACCCAAAAATCCATTTTAAAAAAATGAAACCACGTTTTGTTCCTTGGTGCTTGTTTGGCGTCCAGTCTGAAACCCCAAACCGCAATTTTTAGACCCAAAAAACCCTCCTGTGTTTTTTTTTTGAATTTTGAAACCACGTTTTGTTGCTTCCAAACATTCTGCCAAAAGGGTACTTAATTTTGAAACTATATCAATCTATATGCTATGATTCTTGACATATACATACATATATATATATATTGTAGGCGGTTTCTGTTAGGGCTTCAAAAGCACGGCAAAGGCGACTGGAGGAACATCTCCCGGAATTTCGTGGTGTCAAAAACACCAACTCAAGTGGCAAGTCATGCCCAAAAATACTATCTCAGGCAACTCTCGGGTGGCAAAGACAAGAGGAGGCCTAGCATCCATGATATCACAACTGCTAATCTCACCGACACTTCCACTCCATCAAACAACATACATTCTCCGCCTCTGGATGATCGTAATTCGACGGTTCCAACACCTTTGACAGAATGGAACCGTCCGAATAACGGGTCTTCGACGGTTTTTGGATCAACGCCAACGCACTGTCATCGATCGCTGGCTCACCTGAATGGAGCTAAACTGGAGAAGAATGGGTATGGAGGAAGTGATGTTATGGGATCTAAGTCAAGTTTCCAGTTTCAGTCATGGTGTTGTCTGTAAGTTCTTCACAGTCTGTGTTTGTTTAGTGCTTATGTTCCTTTTTTTTTTTAAGAACAAATTTGTGGGAACAGAAACAAAAACAAAGATCAGAAGCACTAATCAAATGCCTACCTACATGTATGTTGTTGATCCTGTCATGCTTTGTAAAGAGTCTTGAAGTTGTCTTGTATATATTGTTTGGCAATTTTTAAGTGATTTTTTTTGTTTTAGAACAAATTTCTGGGAACAGAAACCCAAAAAAAAAAAAAACAGGAACAGAAGCTCTAATCAATTGCCTACCTATATATTGTTTGCCAATTTTAAGTGATTGTTTTTCAAAATATCAGATTTTCACCCACGAAAAGTTAAATTTTTCTGGGTCCGCCCCTAATTACACAGAACAAAAAATAATTACATCCATTGAAAGCGAAAAGATACTAAAAAAAGTAACCTTTTCTTGATGCAATGCAACTTGTTTTTTCACTTTATTTTTTTTCAATAAAAAAAGGTTGTCGGCAAGGTGCCACGTCATCGGTTGAGGTGGCAGAATTTGCTGACTCAGCAAGCACTCTTAGAAATTCCAGTGTATGATTGCTCTCTCTTTCCTTCATCCTTAGGTTTAATGCACACACACACACACATCCAATTTGGCCAAGTTGACTCACCTTTATCACAATTCCACTAATTTCAGCATATTCTTCTTTATTATTATTAATTTTCATTATCATTACTACAAATATGTGAACACAAATGGTCAATGTAAAAATATATATATTGTGTGTGTATGTATTTATGGCATCTTTTCTAGTCTATGGAGATATGATGGTTGATTTTGATTAGGTTCACTTGAATTGAATCTCTACTAAAATCCAAAAGGGTTTTTCTTTAAATTCCAATTATTGTTATGTTTCGTCTTCTCATTTATAATGAATTCTTGGTTAAAGATTTTTCCCTTCACCTTGAAAAAATAACTATTTTTTTATTTTTTTGCACATATAGTTACATATATACATATAAACACACACACAATACATATATATATAAAGTTTAGCATAGTGCACGAAGACTTCTGCCATTACAAGATCTAGGAAGGATGAGATGTACGCAGTTTTATCTCTATATACAAAGAGGTTATTTGAGAGTTCTCAAATCACTATATAAATTAAATGAGTTATTCCACTTAGTACCATATGGTTTTAAGTTGGAACCTCTTAACATGGTATCATACCCAAGGTTATAGGTCTCATCATTCTCTCGTAGTCAAATCATTTGTTCAAACCGGAGATTGCACTCAAGGACGGGTGTTAGATCCTTGTCACATATTGCTCATCTGTGAGTTCCCAAACAGCTATATAAATCAAATGAATTACTCCACTTAATACCATATGATTTTAAGTTGGAACCTCCTAACACCAAGATTTGAACCAAGACCTCTATATAATCACAATAACAACAATTAAGTTTTTGTCTTACTTAAGTAGGGTCAGTTACATGAATCCATTTACGTTATGAAGAGATTGATCAAGGGCAATCCTCCAGTCTGGTTTAATGTCATCAAATCAATTCTAATAGTCTCATCACAAAGTCTTCTTAAACCTAACTCTCCCTCTACTTGTCCCCCGCATTTGAAGTAAATCGCATTTTCTCAATAGTGCTTCTATAGGTCTTCTATGCACATATCCAAATCACTGTTATCGATTTTCTCTCATCTTCTTTTCGATGGATAGCGCAAAAGGGATAGAAGGTATAGATAGTAGTCTTAGATCACCGGATAGTTTTTATCTCATAGTAGTCTTTTAGGGTGAATATAGGATGTTTAAGGAGTTAATTCGAAGCATTCCTATAACTAAGGGTAGACAACTAGCCTTTAATGGTTAGTAAGCGATAAAGAGACTCTAGTTCGAGACTTGAAACTAGCAACCATTAGATCCTTACTCGAGCACAAGACGTAACTAGAACATAGCACGAAAAGAAGGATACGTATAGAGACTGAATCAGTTGGATAAGAGCTTGATTGTAGGGGATATTGGATTTTTAAATTCTCTCTAATAGTTTCATTCTTAATTTTATTCATTCTCGTTTTCTCACTCATCCACCATAGCATTATCATTTTTGTCACACCAAATTTCTGGATATATTTTGTTTTTACTAAAGGCTACAATGGGTCTAAAGTAACAACTTTTGCTAGGAAACATATGTTCCCGCGTACCCTTTGCGTGAATTATACATATTGTTAAAGTCGATAGTTTCCCTCTCACATTGAGATTGGAGTGGGAATTCTTTCTTTTTTACAAGAGGCTAAGGTGCTTGTATAGGTATATACTAAAGGAGGACAAAATGCATATATGCATACATGTGTATATGTTTTTAAATGATATAGAATGGGATGATATATGTGTGGTGAGCAAAGATCAAATGACAAATGAAGTAAACAAAACCATACATATATAACAAATAGATGTATTTTCCCCTGCCCTTTAGGTGGTTTTGCTTTTGCCACTATTTATTTATTGCTTGTTTCAACTATAAATATATACTAGTTTTAGACCCGTACAAGGTGCGAGTTTTTAAAAATTAATAATATTTAAAATTTGACTATTAACATTTAAATTGTTGTTTATCTTAATTTTATGTTTAATAATATTTTTTTTTTAAAGTAAATAATATATTTAGGAGAAAAAAAAAATTTAGATCACTATCATTTGTTTTCACATCTAAAAATAAAACAATAAATAGCCAAAAAGAAATTTAAGTATTAAATTTCAAGAAGATATATATAATTTTTTAACTTTTTAATGTGTGTTTGAATATCAATTTTATTTATTTATTTATTTTTATATTTTTACTCCAAATTTGTGTTGGTTAGTAAATATTATTATGAAATTTTTTATTAATGATTATCAATTAAAAAAATTCATAATAAAAAAGGAAAAAAGAGAAAATACATTTTTTTTTTATCAATTTTATATATCATATTTATTAAACAAAAAATAGACATTTTGAATTAAAAAAATTAATGAACTATTTGGATAATTATTACAATGAATACAATTAATATAAGTGAGAGATTAATCTTAACCCTTGATTTTGATAGAAACAAGGAGATTGGAGAAAAATGCAAATCTCAATTGTGATTGTTTTGAAACTTTTATCTTCCATTTTTAATATCATAATAAGATATATATATATATATATATATATATATATATATATATATATATATCTTATTATATTCCAAGAATTGTAATCTAATGAATATGTATCTAGTCTCCTTTGTGGAAGCTCTAGAGTTCAACCCCCTCCTCTAACATATGTACCAATATATATATATATAAATGAATGGGCAAAAAGGCCTACTCAATAAGAGCAGTAATAGTAGTGGCCACCAACCACCGAGCACATAGATTAGCTGATGAGGGACCGTTCTAGTTTAACCAAGGTCCTCGGTTCGAGGTTTGGGAATACAGCTACTTTAAAATTCGGTAGGGAGAGTTTTGCCATTCTTGTGGTCTAACTCGGCTCGATTTAAATTAGTGGAAACCCAATATGATTATTAGATACGGATGGTTCATACCACCAAAAAAAAAAAAAATAGTGCCTACAAAAACTCACTTTGCACATATCAACTTTCTAGGGTACTCACCAATAAAAGAGGTTTATCAAACTAATATATATAGGGTTTAGGGACAAGGTTTAATTTCCTATAAATGAGCAAAAAGACACAATTTTATGATTAGATTTAATCTCTACAGATCTGGAAAACTGGTAATAGAATTGAACGTTTATACAGTTGAAATTTAACGTTATTACATCCAGCCGAAAAGTAATTCATAAAGACAAACGTTGATTTACTTCCTTTTTTTTCCCCATGGTGAATGACAAAACTACCTAACTTTTCAAGAGTTTTATGTATTATTTGTGCAAGTTGCATAGGGAAAAAGTAATAATGTCCACTTCTCATCCTGACCTTTGATTTAGACCACATAAAAAAAAATATGAATTAGAGAGTAACACTTTGGCTCATACTTTTCTATTTTAATCTTTTGAAAAGGAAAAGCAACTAAAAAAAGAGGGTCTTTCTTGAATAGGAATTCTCCACTACATATAAACATATACTAAAAAAAAAAGATATTTTGATAAACAGTAAATTAAGTACACGAGTTACAATAATTTTTTATAATTTTTTTAAAAGTTCAAATTTAAGAAAGACGTGATCTTTATCCTTTTTAAAATAATTTATTTTGCCCAAACTTATATTCGAAAGGAAAATTCTGGTGAATAATTCACGAATTAAAAAAATTTGTCCATGCAATCCACGTGGTCAATTTAATTTTTTAGAAATCTAAATTTACTATACTACATGACATGACCTTTATTTTTTCTCTTAGATTTCTTTTTGCAAAAACTTATACTTAAAAACGAGATCGCAGTAAACTTAAAATTTTTGCCATACAATTCACGTGCTAGTAATTTTTTTAGAAGTTCAAATTTATTGTTGTACATGAAAGTCACTAATTTTTCTATGTAAACAATTGCAGTAATTTTTAGGAAAAAAATTTCTGCAGTCCCAAATGGCCAAAAAATAATTTTTCAAGGACCATGGGTTTTTGGATCATCCCAAAACCCCCATGAAAATTGGATTACCGATTTTGCCCCTCAGAATATTTGTAATTTACAAATCCATGCCTCTCGGTGGGCCCCGCCTCCTCTCTCTCTGGCGCTGTGCAGTGGGCCCCTCGCCCCTCTCTCTCTCTGGCGCTGTGCACTGGGCAGGCGAGCCCCCCTCTCTCTTTCTCTCTCTCTCTCTCTGGCGCTGTGCACTGGGCAGGCAGGCCATGTCTCTCTCTCTCTCTCTCTATCTCTCTCTCTCTCTCTCTCTCATGGTTTGGACCCAAAAAAGGGGCCCACTCCATTTTTTCCCATTTTTATTTTATTCTCTTTATTTAGCATTATTCAATTTCAAAACCTCATTTCTTTATTTTTCAATTTCATACATTTTTTTTTAGTTCATTGGATATCTACTTAATTTCACTTACAAGTCTTGTAGAAACACAGTGAGTTCTCTAATGTTTAATAGATATCTACTTAATTTATTTTCAGTAGATATCTACTTAATTTGGAACAAATGAAATGTTCCAAAAATAAAAAAAATAAAAAAAAATGGAATAAAGAAAAAGGTGTGAAATTGAAAAATAAAAAAATAGGGGTTGAAAATTGAAATAATGCTAAATAAAATGAGTAAAATAAAAATGGAAGAAAATGGAGTGGGCCCCCTTTTTTGGGTCCAAACCCTGAGAGAGAGAGAGGTGAGAGAAGAGAGGAAAAAAAGAGAGAGAGAGAGACGGCGGGGCCCACTGCCTGCATAGAGAGAGAGGGGGTAATTTTGTCATTACAAAATATGAATAGGACTCTCAACTAAATTTTTTTTCAAAAGAGAATCTAAAAAGTTGTTTTTAATTGTATAGAACCTAAAAAGTTGTCCCATTCTAAAATAGGATCTTTAGAGAAAAAATCTTAATTTTTATGACGTGCAATGACTTCAGACTTTTTACAAAATTATTGAACTTCACAAAAAATTATTGAAACGAGTAAATTGAATGAATAATGAATTGCAAAAGACATGTTAGATGCATTCTGTCCTTCTAGATCCCATAATGGCAACATAAGGAATAATGATCTAAAGTGAATTCCTCCTATTGCAAGATTTTTTAAGCTCAACACAAATGAAAGTGCGCTGGGAAACCCGGGAAAGGGAAGTGTTGGAGGCTTTATCAGGAATATGGATGGGGAGTGGCAAATTGGATTCTTCGGTTTTTTGCGCTCATGTACGAGTTTGCAAGCCAAATTGAGAGCTATCCACACGGGTGTCTGTCTGGTCATATCTAAAGGCTATACTAGAGTGATAGTTGAAACGAATTCTCAAGAAGCAGTGGACCTCATCAAAGGAGATTATCCGGATACCCACCTCCTTAGAAGCTGGGTTATGGAATGCAAATTCATTTTGGCCAACCATGATATGTAGATTAGAGTTATCAGGCGGGAGGGCAACGGATATGCAGACTATTTGGCTCGCATGGGGACGAACAGCAGATCGGAGCTTCACTACCTTGACGAGCCTCCAGAGGGCATCAAAGATATTTTGCTATCGGATTTGAGACCAGATAGTCTTCTGCTTGGCAGCTAGCTGCCCTTATTTTGTTTCCTTTTCTACAAAAAAAAAAAAAAAAAAATTACAGAATTACAAAATTTAGGATCATAACAAAAAAAATTTAAAAACTAATTTTTAAATTAATCACAATCCAAACAGACCCAAGCTTTCCTCCCTAAATCTACCCTTAAGGACCTCCTTTTATGACTAATTTCAACTAAAAAAACCCCAAAAGAACACATTAAATTCAATCTATGACATTTAAGCATTCCTTCATTCATCACAATTTCAACTAATACATTAGAGACACGAATAGTTAAATTCAACTGTTTCAAAAAAAATACCATTAGGGGCCTTGATTTATGACTAATTTCAACTAAAGCCCTCAAGTATTTCTTCATTCATCACAAATTCAACCAAAAATTTAGGGGAAAAAAAACACAGAACATATAGAAAATCTGGAACTCTACCCATTGCAAAAGGGTACAATTAGTTCCGGATTACACAAGAAAAACGATATTTTATTACACAAACACCGCCATAGTTGGGAAAAAACCCGTCAACTCTTAAAAAAAAAAAAAAAACTATGGACCGAAACGGGAAAACAGAACATATCAACACAAATTCAAACACAGGATAACTGAAAATCCGGTAGAGAGACGAGATATGTACATACGGAGATCTATGAAGGAACAAAAAACGGAATAACGGTCACAGGGCAATCTGTTCTTGCCCCTGCAAACGAGTAATAAGCAAGAATATGAGCCGGGTGATCCAAAATAGTTGGCTGCCCTTCCTCATTCACGTCAACCTCCTTCCTAGCAGGAATCAGCTCAATGTTCCAAAACGGCCTCGCCATGGAAAGAAGAGCCTGCCCATTTGGAGATGATGCCCTATACCCCTGCACCCACAGATACCTTAACGAGGTCAGCTGAAGCACCGCCGTAGCCAAAGCCCGTTCGCTAAACACGCACCCCCTCAATTCCAGCTTTTTCATGCTCGGGCAGCCTTTAGAGAACTCAAGAAGCCCTGCGTCAGTTTCACCAACGTACCCCAACAGCATCCACCTTATGTTTTCGCTGTGCTTCCCAACATATCCTAGGCCAACATCGGTTAGTCCACCCGGCCTCAAGTAGAGGGCGAATCTCCTTAGCTTGTGGCAGTTCCTTAGGAGGGATCGAACCCCGTTGTCCAGGGGCAAATCGGTAATTCTCTCTTCGCGGTCAAGGAGGACGAGGCGAAAATCGGAGAGTTTTTTGAGGTGGGTGCCGATGCATTCAAGGCAGGCGTTGGTGATGTCGGAGACGTAGACGGCCATGTATTCAAGCTCGGAGCAGCCAAGGGCTAAGGCAGTTAAACCACGTTGGGAGACAATGCCTTCTACATCCTCCATTTCTACTTCGTCAGCTCCTCGCTCGATTCTTAGTCGCCTTAGTTTCTTGCAATTGTGGGCTACAACTTCCAACCCTCTATCTCCTAACACATTCCTCGTCTACTCCACAATTAAAAAAAAAAAATCAAATAAATGATAAACAGTTAGTTTTTGCTTTTTACTTTTTCGATTTCTAAAATTAATTTTCAAAACCGCAAAATAAATACTACTTCTAATTCATTTCAACAACTTTTTCGCCTTAAAAAAGAGAAGAAAAAAGCATTATGAAACGGTACCTCAAGAACTTCCAAGTTGGGACACCTCTGAATCAATTGACAGTTTGACTCGGTGTCGAGTAGAGCATAGAGGAGATCCAATTTCCTTATTCTGGCTGCAATCGGGAATACAATAGGCATTTCGTTCCTCCCCATGTATGTTAGACCTAAACTGCATAGCCTTGGAGGAAATGTCACCGCACTGTACCTTTCCATCTGCCCGTTCTGGTCTCCGACAAGCTCTTCCTGTTGCTCAAAGCAACCCCCGCAAAACTCCTCTAGCACTGTTGCAGCGCGGAAAAAGTTAACAAGATTCAAAAGGTCCATATCGCTTACTTTCAGCGAGAGCAGTGAGGTGCATTTTCGGGCTATGAGTTCAAGGTCTTCACAATTGACTTGGGTTAGATATGTCATGTAGAAATTTAGGGTTTCGAGAACTGAGTTGTTCTTAGCGAGTTCGTGTAGCCATTCCCCGTCATTCTCTTTAATTGCGCTCTCTTCCAAAAACAAGACTCTTAAATCCCTGCATTAGGTATAAACAGGGATCAAAATTACACTGCAAATGAAAAATCATGCATTATCATGTTTCTTTTAAACATTAGTTAGATTTCTCAAACAAATTCAGATGAACCAAGAAAACAGAACAGTATGATCACATGTAGGGTGGGGTTTTGGGACTCTCTCAACTCTAAAAGCTAACTCATGAGGTAAAACTTTCTCTCACACTAATAACCTGACCACCAGCCCATTCCACATCCGATGTGGGATAAACCCAACACTCCCCCTCACATATCAAGCCTTTGGTTAGCTAACCCTTATCCAGTCTCTCCCTTTGTGACTATTGGACCAGACTTGTTGTTATATAGGCTCTCATATAAGTGTAGGGTGGTTTTGGGTCTCTCTCAACCCCAAAAGCTAACTTCTGAGGTGAACTTTCCCTCACATTAATAACCTGACTACCAACCCCTTCCACATCCGACGTGAGATAAACCCAACATCACAGAAGTCAGCTATGCATTTGACATAATAAAAAAAAAATGATAACCTGACTAAATAGCACTACAATTTTCTGATGTGCCAACGCAAGATTGTGTCTCTTTTTTTTTTTTGAAGTTCTGTATTGGCAAAATGCTAATCACAAGCTTAACACGCATTATAACTGGCGACTGGCGTTCCTTCATCACCAATTTTCACATAACAATTCACAAAAAGTTCATCTTCCAAATGAGAACACCAGCGTTTAGATTGATTTATGCACCACCCAAATTTAAAAAATAAGTAAATAAATGGGAAGAAAAGCAAAAGGGGGAAAAAGAAAGAAAGGGCTTCTAAGTTGCTTGTAGATGTGAAGGATTGGACCAAGTGTCACCATTGTTTGAGCTTACCACCACAAATGTTCTAGAGCATCACCATATTTAGAGCTTAATGGTGTTGACTGTCACTGAAAAACAGTTAAAAAAGCTTGGTTTCTGATAGGTTAGGGGGTGGATTTGGGGAAAGGGGACTCGATAAGCACACCTTACCAATTGGTTTTAGTTCTCAGTTTTGGCTTCACAAATGAATTCTTGCTTGTCCTTGTTATGGTATTACACAATGCAAGTGAACAAATGGAACATCAAACACTATTACTCATTCTCAATCTGTATCAACATGGTAATTATAATCTATTTGTAATGCTTCTGTATCAAGATCAAAATGGATAAAATGGTAATTTAATTCTTTTTTTTCATGAAAGATATTTGAGCAGTGAAATCTAGAACTTACTTGCAGTGCTTTCCAATATGCAGAAGTCCATCTGTAGAGAAGCCCGAGCATTTATCAAGCTTAATAACCTGAAGAACAGAACCTCGGGATCTGGTCAGAAGTTCAAGATCGGAATCGCTGACAATCATCCGTCGGAAATGGACGGCCTTCAAACTGACAAAAGACCTGGACAATTCCTCCACCCAAGGAGTCACGTACCCTCCCCAGTCCTCCGGTATCAAATTGAACATCGCGGCCCGGGGTTTCCCCTTCAGCTTGAGCGACTCCAACTGCGGAAACCTCTTCAGTAGCCGCTCCGGCGTGCTCGTGTAGCAGAACGCAATCGTGACGTGTTTCCGAGTCAGTGCGTCGATCTCGTACCACCTCCGGCATACCAGCGAAACAGCGTCCCGGTCACGCGAGTCCTTGACGTACGGAATCACACACTGCCATATCGTGTCCGACGTCTCGTTGTTCATGCGAATCGCGCCCCGCTTCTCCATAAACTAATCCAAAACCTAAAAACACAACTGAAAGTGTAGTAATTCACCGCAGATTCATTGCCAATGACAATTTTCAAAGTCAAATACTTCAGCCGAAGTAAATTTCAACTAAATCCGTCAAAAAATCAACTTTCAATTAGCTCAAGATTTACGAATCAGAAGACGAGATTGAAACTATAATACCGAAAAATTCAAGCGCAAAAAAACAAGGAATCAAATCGGATAACCGATTAAGCTAAAAATCAACAAGAACACAACAGATCGATGAAATCGAAAAATCAAAAATCGAAAGAGATAGATACGGTTAAAAAGCTGCTGTAGCCTGTAGGTGGCGACTGGCTAGAGGAGAGGCTACGCCATGAATGAAATACAAGTCAGATACAGAAAATGGACGGTGGGAATTGATCGAGGAGAAAGAGATCCGACGGTGACAGCTGAAGCAGTTCCCATTGGGTGGCTGCGGACCAGAACAAGATCAATACCAAACTAGAGAGAGAGAGAGGTGGAGGAAGAAGAGGGTCTTGGTTTTCTGTGTGCGCGAGAAAATGGAAACCAAAACTAGAGAGAGAAAATAAATTTGATGGGTAGTCTACAATAACGGTTAGTGCAATAAATATTTGCTTTCACTGGAATATTCTTCTTATCTGGAGCTAAATTACACCATTGACCCTCCAAGTTTAAACTTAATGTCTATTTAGTCTCTTTAAGTTTTGTAATAACTTAATTTAAGTCCATATGTTCGAGATTTTTTTTTTTGCAATATTTTCATTCTTTTTTTTTATCAAAATAACAAATTTATCCTTTTGCCTAATCCAACCCGAAAAAAGGACAAACATATGTTATCTAACTAGCACAATCCGCCTCGACCTCACCCTGGGAATATGAATTTCATTTGATATTAAAAAATTATTTATTAATTTTGGCTTTTTCAATATAAACTAAGGGGGTAAGTACTTACGAAAATTAAAGTACAATCCGATCAAAAGAATAAAGTGCCATAAATCTTTTATTTATGGATTTTTTCGGTGGAGAATTCACAAACTAACATTTTAGGTAACACAGTCCATGTGCTATGTGCTATAGTAATGTTTTTGAAAATCCAAAATTATTGTACTACATAAAAGTAATTGTAATTTTTATCATTTAAAAAATTAATTTTTTTTATGGCGTATAATAATTTGGGACAATGGATAGGAAGTCCTATATTTAAACTCTAATTGGTCAAAAGTCCTACATGTGATAAAAAAAAATTGATTTA
Organism: Eucommia ulmoides; assembly: GCA_016647705.1. Classification (NCBI taxonomy): domain Eukaryota; kingdom Viridiplantae; phylum Streptophyta; class Magnoliopsida; order Garryales; family Eucommiaceae; genus Eucommia; species Eucommia ulmoides. The sequence continues at coordinate 56,842,176 of CM028328.1, forward strand.
GTCCCATCTCTTTTAAAAACGCGGAAGCCTTACTCACGTGATAATCACGCATTAGTTACATGTAACTATTTTCTGTGTAATATCACTATATTAGTTACAGATAACTAATTTTATTTATTTATTTATTTATTTTCAGTTACATATTTCAATAATATGTAACTTTTTAGTTATATGTCTCTAACTAAAAAGTTTGATATTTTTCAATTATATATTTTAATAGTATGTTTTTAGTTACATGTCTCTGATATGTAACTAAAAAGTTTGATATTTTTTCAGTAACGTCACAAAATATTATATATATATTGTAACATGTAACTAATATTATATAAACACATGTAACTAAAAATGCTCAAATATGTGTGAAAAGTAACAATTATGAAATTATAACTAACATTAGTTACATGTAACATAATTCACTATAAAAATCGAATGTAACTAAAAGACTCACTACAATTCCTGTAATATCCCTACAATTCTTACAATGCGGGACTAAAACACAAGTGGAATCTAACTTAAAGAATTAAATCAAAATCTAATAACACAGAAGGACTTTTCACCAATTAGATTTAAAAAAATGGACTTTTCACCAATTTTTTCTAATAATTTTTTAACTTTAGATATAATTATTAGAATTCTTAATATTACACGAAATAGCAAATTTAAAAGTTTACTATTTCAAAGAGATTCGTGGATACTAAATTAAATTAAATTAAATTTATTGGTTTTTATTATTTTTTATAATTTATAAAATTAAAAAATTAATATAGTATAGAATCTATAACACGCATCAAGAAAAAATTAAAATATTATTTATTTGGGGAAGGATAAAAAAGGAAAATAATTGGTGGATAACACTGATGACTATGATTCAGTTAATGCTGTTTTCTCATGCCCATAATTTTTTATTTGTTTTTTAAAAATATTTGTAATAATTAATTTCTAGCCACGAGGACAGCACATGGCCCCCCTGTGTTTTTTTGTTTTTTTTTTAATTCTTTTATTTATTTATTGCAATTTGCTTCTACCTTAAAAAATAATAATTTTTTATCTCTCATATTATTATTTTTAATAGAGCGTATTTTTTAATTAATAATTGAGATTGATTATGATAAAAATAAATAAATAAAATTATTTTATGAAATTTTAGGGAAAAAAAATCAGTCCTGACATTTAATCTAGTATTTATTAGGTGGTTTAAATTAAATTATATTTTTTTACACTTATCACATTTATGTTTAATTGATCAAGTTTTTAACTAATATTTTACACTTAAAAATTAGAAAATCGTCTTTAGTCACGAGGAATCTTTTGTTTTTTATAAAACACAGAGATTTTTAATTAAAAATATTTAATTAAATTTATTTTAAATAAAAGTCTATTTTAATTATTATTAGATAATAAGTAATTGACATAGATTTTTAATTAAATATTTAATTAAAATATGATTCTTAGTGACGCTACAATAATTTTAATTTTTTTTGAATTCCAAAGTTATTTCACTACATGCTATGTAGTGATTTTAAATTTTTGACATAAATTTTTTTACCAAGTGATTACAATTAATTAATTAATTTTAGATTAAAAATTTAATTATTTATCATCATTTCCAAAATTGACAAAGGAAAGAAAATGAAAATCATGACAAGCATTAGTGGATCCCATTCCCAGCCCGCATACAAAAATTCAACTATTATTAATCAAAGAGGAAATATATTTTTTATGTCATCAAATCTTCACTTTTTTATTTTTATTTTTTATTTATTTAATTATTATTTTTATTTTTATTTTATTTTTGTGAAATGGGTCATCACATATTGCTATATAATGGCCATTTAGCCATAAAATAAAGCTCTAATGGAGTTGGTATTGGCTTTTTGTCCAATTAAGGAAAGCATTAGTTAGTTAATGACCTCAATTTAGTGGGAATGAATCACTTTTAACCTATTTGTTTATTCTATTTAGTGTTTTTGTTCTTTATTTTTTGTTTTTATGAAATTTAAAATTGAGACAAATATTTAAAAAAAAAAAATGAAAATGGCTATGCTCTCGTATTAATAGAACAAAAAATGGGTTATTTTCAATTTTTTTAGAATAAAAATAGAAATATATTTTGAAAAACTATATATGTAGTAGTACGATTCTTTTAAAATTTTAGTTGTTTAGTGTTTTTGTTCTTACAATTTTTATTTATGGTCTCTATAAAACTTAAAATTGGAAAAAAAAAAAAATGCTATGCTCTCATATTATTAGTACCAAAATTGGAAATTTTTATGATTTTTGGGAACAAATATAGAAATATATTTTGAAGAACTGTATATGTATATTCAACACGATTCTTTTTTAAATTTATTTGTTTAGTGTTGTTTGTTCGAAGAGTTTTTATTTTTGGTCTTTATAAAATTAAAAATTTAAAATAAATAAGAATTATAAAAATGTTATGCTCTCCTATGATTAGAACAATTTTGGAACCAAACATTGGCTATTTTCCTTTTTTTTTTTGCTATTTTTTAGTATAAAAATAGAAATATATCCTGAAGACCTGTATACGTACAAAAATGTAAATATATATTGAAGAACTATATACGTATCGCAGATTCACAAGTGTAAATGCGTTATTTTCAGTGACTGGATATTTAGTATGAAAATTTCAAACTAATTGACATTAGAATGTGGACATGGCTTCCTCCATTATGAAACCAAGGAAGATTAATAATTAACCTAATCGTTTGACCTAATTTCCTTTTAAGGCATTGTTTGTTTGCCTTTTAATTGTTTCAAAAAAAGATTATTTTTTGTTTGTATTTTTTTGTTTTGAACCAAACAAGGAATTAGTTTATTTATTTATTGTAAAAATTCTATCTTTTTTTTTTTTTTTTTTTTTTTAATTGAGTTATGATTCCATTGAACAAACAAAATAAGAATTAGGTGAAGCCATGTTGTGTCATTAAATAAACCAATATTTATTACATTTAGATGGTTGATCTAACCTTAGAAATCAAGACATGTTCTTTCTTAAACCCTTTTTTTTTTTTTTTTTTGGATGTGTTTGGTTTACAATTAAAAATATTTTTTTATTAATTATTTTTTAAATTTATAGTTTTGATAAACAATAGTTTTAGCTTAATCCCTAAGGTGTGTGTGCGTGTGTGTGTATATATATATATATTGTGAGATCTCGCACTTGAACGGCTAGAAAAGACTCTCTGGTTGGTATATGAAGTACTATTTCAACTAATATTAATATATTGACTAAAGTATTTGTAGATAATGTGAACTCAGTCTAAAAGGTATTATGCTAGTGGGTTGCGTAGGCGTTATAGGATAAAAAAAATAAAAATATATATAAAAAAATTTAATAATTAAAAGTGGGGAAAATGAGGGGCCAACTGGTCCTCCACCTAGAAGACCGCAAGATCCCCTGGTGCACCAATTAAAAGTTCCATCAACATCGTACGTACCATGGTGAAGATCTTTTAACTCCAATAAATGTTCTGAAGCCTTTGTAATTTAAAACAGTTTTTTTTTTTTTAAATAAATATAAAATAAAATAAAACAGTTTTAAATTACAAAGCAAATAGATCTCGAGAAGATTTATGTTGTGGTAGAAAATCTATATTTACTTATATGCTATTGATTTTTCTGTCCATTTTGTATTATAAATGATATTTTTTCTATTATTTTATAAATATCAAAGATCTCTCGTGTCTTTTTCTTAAACATCACTTATATTTTTTATTTATTAAAAAATAATAATTTTTTTATTATAATACCAATTTTACTCTTGACTATTTAAAAAATAAATAAATAATAAAAAACTAAAATACATAAAATAACCTTTTAATTTATATATATTCATCGCCACCTCCTACCACCGCACCCACTTCCGCCACCAACCACCACCACCCTCCGTCACCTCCTACCGTTGCCACCTCCCACCGCCGCCGACCACCACCCTCCGCCACCTCCTACCACTGCCATCACCTACCACCCTTTGCCACCCACCACCACTTCCTACCCCCATTTAAAATTTTTTTTTTTTTAACCATTTCATTAAAAAAAAATTAACCCTTTCATTAACCATTTCTCTCTCTCTCCGGTGGTGGTGGGGGTTGGTGGTGACAGTTGTGGGAGTTGGGCGGTGGCGGTGACGGTGAGAGGTGGTGTTGGGTGGCGGCGGTAAAAAGTGGCAATGGGAGTTGGGTGGTGGTGAGAGGTGAATATAATTATTTAAAAAGTTAAGGATAAAAAATATAATTTTAAAAATATAAAAGTGTGAATGAATTTTTTTTAAAAAAAAAAAATTCTATGGCGATTTTGTCCAAATGGAGTTAAGTAATGTTTGAGCAAAAAGACAGAGGAAGTCTCTGGTATTTACAAAATGATAAAGGAAATATTTGATATAGTAAAAAATGATAAGAAAAAGTCAAATCACATATACCTAATCTATTTATCTAGATTTTTTTAACATATTTTTTGACTTTATGGAAAACAAAAACTTATTACCGACATAATATTTTTATAGTACGTTGTCAATCAGTAAAATGTAAAACGCATCATTTGTCAACAATAGTGAGTTTAATTTAATTTTTAACTTTTGACCATGGCTTTGTTTCAAAGCAAATCATTTGTTTCCACGAGAAAAAACATGAGATAATAACGACAAATAAAATTTCATTACGAGAACATTAAATTTCATCATGCAAAATTAAATTATTGACAACAAGAAATTTATTATTGCCTTGCATCGATATCGATGCTGAATTTGTTATACATATTGCAATTAAAATCAACTGAAATATTATAACTTGTAGAATTTTTAAAAAATATTATTGTATAATTGATTATTGATGTTCAATTGTTACTTATGTCCTAATTGTATAAAAAATAAATATATATTTTCTAAAAAGACGCTACATAATTTTTGCCTTAATTGTTTATCATTTTATTAGAAGAATATTTAAGTTATTGGATAATGGTATATAATTATTAATTATTATTGATTTTAAATAAAACATACGGAGAATGTTGTATAAACAAATGAGTGTCTTTTACATTGATTTTTTTTTTCGCCCGTGCCTTGAGGCACGGGTTATGCCCTAGTTTTATAATAAAAAAATATATATATATATTTAATTTTTTTTTCAATGTGAATTTTATAATGCTTGTGATCGGTGGGTGGAAAGGAAACCTGGGGGTTCTGTATGGAGAGTGCTCTATTGAGAGAGGTGCCTGTTTCAGCGCCCGACAGTACCTCGAGGGATCAGTCTTCGCCGATCGTGGTGCGAGGATACCTTGGTATACACCGAAAAAAAAAGGTAAGGAAACATGATAAGGTTAAGAACATATAGGGGGTGTAGCCGATGAAACCAACAGACTTTCACATGGTTTGGACCACAATTTCATGATCCTTAATTTATTTGATTTGGTAGGTTGCATCATTTGTAACTTAGAAATTCAATTTCAGGTGATAAAGTGGTCCATCTCATTAGGGCAATTGTAGGGGCAAATTCGGGATTTTCCTTTAGTGGGATCATTTAAAAATAATAATAAAAAAATTACCGACTAGACTCACTATTAACAGTATTCTATCAATAAAACCTGCTCCTTAAATGGTCATTATGTCAAAATATCTATCAAAACTACATATCTATCAAAACTAACTAAATAGAGGGGTAAAACCATTTTTTTACTTCTTTTAATTTTTTAATGATTGTTTCTTTTTATTTTATTTTTTCTTCATTTCTCTCTCTCTCTCCCCACTCAACTCTCTCTTTTTCTCCTCTTCCTCCTTCCTCCTCTCTCTCTCCCTCTCCCCACCGGCTAGAATCACCCCTCGTAATGGGGGGTGAACAGCCCCGCAACAAGTTGCTTCACCTCGTGTTACATGGGTGAACCACCCCCGCAACAGGGGGTGTTTCACCCCTGTTACAGATGGTAGTTCCACACCACCTGTTGCGGGGGTGGAACCACCCCATGTGGTTCCACCCCCCATAATAAGGGTGGTTCCAGCCAGCGGAAAAAGGGAAGGAAGAAGAGAGAATCTTGAGCGGGAGAGAGAGAGAGAGAGAATGAGAGAAATGTGTCAAATAAGAAAAGAAAAATGATTAAAAAAAATTAAAAAATATAAAATGACGATTTTGCCTTCAAAATTCTGTTAGTTTAGATGGAATTTCTGACAGAAGGACCTAATAAAAACGTGCTTATACCTAAAGGGTTTAAAATGAAATGTTCAAACGGAGAAGGACAATTTATAAATGTGTCAATACCTAGAGGGTTTAAAATGTATTTTTTTCTTTCATTTTTAATCTTTTTTTTTTTTTTGTTTTTTCTAGTGTATGTAAAATGTAACACAATCTTTTTTGATGTACGCACCATTTTTTGGCCGGTTTGACACTTTGTTGTAACGTTTGCGTGCGTATCAGAGATTCACAAGTTGCCAAAATCTGTCATCGTTTTTTAGACTTACGAATGGCCAAAAACTCTCAGAGGCCCAAACGATTGAAATGTTACATGTAACATTGCCACATAAACAATCACACTCAATTTTTTTCAAAATTGGTATTACATGTAACATCATCTTTCATACACATAGCCTGGATGTGTTATGTAATCAGTGTATATAGATGATTCAATGTTACATGTAACATGTAAGACACAACATTGCCACATAGACACATGCACTCAATTTTTTTTTAAAATAGATGTTACATGTAACATCGTTATCACCAATGTTATGTAACACGAATGTAACAGGAATGATACAAAATTCATTTTTATCATTTTGAATGTTATATGTAACATTAGTTGTATCATGTTAAATATCTTTAAAAAAATGTTATTAACATCTCATTTGAAAGAGAATCAAACGCATATATTTGTTTTGCAATTTTTCTATGTTTTTCACATGAAAATCTGGTATAAAAATCAAAAAACAAATATTGTCTCGACAGGTATAGTGTAAAAGTATGAATACCCAACTCATACCCAGGGACGTCTATTAAATGTTCAATTGTCCCACCCATTCACTACTATCTCGCATCAATTATGAGATGTTACACATTTTTGTTATAATGTCATAAAGTCAATTACTTGGGGGAGGTTTTTGTCACGTATCAATTATTTTAAATGTCATAATGTCAATTACTTGGGGGAGGTTTTTGTCACGTATCAATTATTTTAAAGGGTATATGATATTCTCTATAATTTTGTTATATCAGATATTTCTTCTGTTATTTTACAAATAATAGAAATTTTTTTTGTCTTTTCTTCAAATACCACTTACCTCATTTTGAACAAAATTGTACTTAAGTTATTTTTTAAAAAAAAATTCAGTAGCATCCCTATATTTTTAAAATTATATTTTATACTCTTAATTTTTTAAATAATTAATATTTACCTCTCACCACCACCTAACTCCAACCGTCACCGCCACCGCCCAACTCCCACCATCCACCGCGCAACTCTCCAGCCGCCACTACCTACCCCTGCCACCGCCAACCACCACCATCACCACCGGAGAGAGATAAAAAAATGTTAATGAAAGGGTTAAATTTTTATTTTTTAATGAAATAGTTAAAAAAAAAATGGAGGTGGGAAGTGGCGGTGGAAGGTGGTGCGTGGCGGCGGTGGGAGGTGGCGGAGGGTGGTAGGTGGTGGCGGCGGCGGTGGGAGGTGGCGGCAGGTGGTGGCGACGGTAGGAGGTAGTGGGTGCGGTGGTAGGAGGTGACGATGAATATATATGAATTAAAGGATAATTTTGTGTATTTTAGTTTTTTATTATTTAATTATTTTTTAAATAGTGAAGGTAAAATTGGTATTATAATAAAAAAAAATTATTATTTTTTAATGAGTTTTTTATTATATAGTCCCTTATAGAGATCATTGAGAAAAAAATCATTTTCATATGTTTGATTAGGATTCAGACCAAATAGTACAATCAATTAAGTTTTTAATCCTCCAAAAAAACAAAAAGAACACTACAAAGACACATGCACCCCTGAACAAACTCTCTCTCTTATTTATATTAATTATCACTCACACTCTCTCTCTCTCTCTCACTCTAAGCTCACTCTCTCTCTCACTCACTCTCTAAAGTTGAGCGTTAACACAACTAAATGTATTGAGTTTGTAATTGCGTTAACGTTAACACAATTAAATTAAGTGTGCTAGATTGTAATTGTGTTAACGTTAACGCAATAAAATTAAATATGTTGAGTTGTAATCGCGTTAACGTTAACGCAATTAAATTAATGTGTTGAGTTGTATTTGTATTAACATTAATGCAACTAACATTAATGTTAATGCACACAAAACAAATAATGAAAGAAACGATAATATGAAAAACACACAAAAAAATGCATTAACGTTAATACACACAAAAAATATGATAAATATTTAAGAGAAAAAATATACAATACGTCTGGTGATAAAATGAGTTAACGTTAACGTAATGCATAAACAGACAGATTAGAAGATGATGCGTTAACAAAAAAAAAAAAAGATTTAATAACGTTAATGTCAATCCCAATATAATATTGTAATATAGGTAAGTGGTATTTACTTGAACAAGTTACGTTAACGTTAACATCTTTTGTTGTTCAAATTTGTCTTGTTGCATAATGATAAAATGGCAGACTTGTAAATAAATGTTAACATGGAAGGTCATAATAAAGGATTTTTTTCAAAAAATTTAGTGGGGTCTGAAAATTTAATTGTTCATGTCAGGGGATCTTTTTTCTCTATTGGGTCTCTATAGAGGACTAAAAAATTAATTACCCTTTTTTAATCAATAAGGGAGGTAAGTGGTGTTTGAGAAAAAAACAGGGAAGATCTTTGGTATTTACAAAATCACAGACGAGGTCGATCTTTAGTATTTACAAAATTACAGGCGAAGTATCTGGTATAATACAAAATGACAGAGAATGTCAATGTCATATACCCTTATTTTAAATGTCAAAACTACTCCACTCCACTGTATAACAACTGCAATCATGTTTTTTTACTCATTTCTATTGTAATCATTTTTTTCCAAATAGACCTCATATTTACAAAAGTTACCTGCGAAGAACAATGTCAACCCATATGCGTATAACTACTATTTCACTTAACCAAACTTAAAAATTTATACTCCTAGCCATTTGTCCTCAACTATTCAATTAATAGTCATATCAAAAGTCATTTCTACCTCAGCTAAAAATTGGTATGAACTACTATCAACTTGTCTACTAAGGTGGCGTTTGGTAACCGTTTCTGTTTCAATTCCAGCAGTGGGATGGGAATGGGATGGGATGGGATGTGAATTTTGTTTTCTTTTTGGGAGTAGAATTGCGTTTGGTAACGATAATTTTTTTTTTGTTTTGGGAAGGGAATTGTGTTTGGTAACGATTTTATCCTAAAATCTTTTTTTTTTTTTTTTTTTTTTTTTTTTTTTTTTTTTTTTTTTCAGTTTTGGCCGGCCGGCGGTGGCGGTGCTCCGGCGGCGCCGTCGCCGGCCGGCGGCGGTGCTCCGGCGGCCCCCGTCGCCGGCCGGCCGGCAACTGCCGGCGTCGGAGACGGCGGTGCCCCCGGCGATGACCGGACGGCGGTGGCGCCGTCGCCGGCGACTGCCGGAAGTGGCCGGAAAAATTCCGGCCGGACGGTGACCGCCGGCGGCGGCGGACGGTGACCGGAGACGGTCGCCGGAGATGACCGGCGACGGTCGCCGGAGATGACCGGCGGCGGCGGCGGCGGACGGTGGCCGGCGGCGGACGGTGGTCGGCCGGTAGGTGAATAGTGATCATGGGTTTTGGGAATGGAATGGGAATAATGAGAAACAACTTTTTTTTGTTTCTCATTTCTTAAGAAAAAAGTGGGCACAATTCTCAAATGGGAATGAAATGGAAACGGAAACAAAAATTACCAAACGCTATTCCCAAACAGAATTCCCAAAAATCTGGGAATGGAATGGGATGGAAATGGTTACCAAACGGGGCCTAAATATTTATATTATCTACTCCAACCCAAATTATTATGTTAGACACGCGTTCAATTCTTTACCAAGAATGTACTTACGAGGTGGAGGATAAGATTATAAGAATGGTGATGGGCACCCACCACAAGCAAACAATACACAATTAATTCATGAAAAGAAAGGCTACGAAAACAACCAAAAACGTCTACATTTTGTGATTAATTACACTTGGTTACATCAAAACCCTACACCCACCACATACATACATTTTTCTTCTAAATAAAACGACAAACTCCCCCAAGAAAAAAGGGATGATGACACTTTGTACCCCTCATAGTTGAACAAAATCTCACTTGCGTCTCCTCCATCCTCTATTTGAACATATAGCACCTTAAAGTTTCTACGTAAAAACTAACTACAATATGTCATCATCCCTATTACAATTTTAGACACAACATAATCACCAACCATGTAAGTGGAACCACTTAAAATTAGGTGAGTGCACAATATTAGGCTGTTTGTTGTCCAAAATTGTAATGGAATTATTGACTTGGCCTAAAGTGAAATGATTACGGAACTTTACGGTGTTAATTGTCCAATTTAGGGAGCAAAGTGTCAAAATCCAAACAAAAAAAAAAAATCAATCACCACTTTCATCGTTCGAAAATAGGTCACCCGAAGAACAAGATTCACCCGATCCGCCACCAATTGGTGGTTTCTTCTCCAATCGATCAACCGGGAACAACAAATTCAAATCGACAGTTGTGATCCTTCCGCCAATCGAATCAACGTCCATCGTCCCACCATAGAGCCCCCTGCTACCGCCAACAACATTTATATTAATATTAATATTTTGCTGCTCCATAGAACCGCTCTGATGACTTGACCCCCCTATAAGCATCCTCAACGTCTCCCGCGCCCCCTTCTCCACTGATGGTATCGACGTCAAATTCCCGGGTCCCGCACTCACCAAATACCCAGGTCCCGCAATCATCGGGACATGAACGATCGGATCACACATCAAAGGTGTGAACGTTGGTATCTGCTTCGACGTCGGGATTGACAGCAACGGTGGAAAATCAAGCGACGGGAGTTCGGCTAGAGAGAGTGGCGGGTTGAATGGCGGGAGAGAGAGAGACAAAGAATCAGCAGACGAGATCGGAATCAAGGGGGAAAAGAAGGGTAGGTCAGTGGTTTTCCCGAGCGATTCTAGAAAAAGTGCTTCTGCAGGGTTTTGGTTTGGAGAAGAAGCGGTTTCTCTCTCTCTAGGGTGGTGGTTTGGGGAGGAGAGAGAGTAGAGTTGTTGGGTGTCTATGCGTCGTTTGGCTTTCTCTCTCTCTCTAGACGTCAGGCCGCCTTCTTTGAAGGGACTTGATTTGGGACTGAGTTTGAGTTGATAGTTGTGAGGGTTGGGCTTTGGACGTTGAGACCTAGATGATGATGACGGTAAAGGGGAGGAGGGAGAGTCATCGTTGTCGATCTCTAATGGGGGATTATTATTATGGGAAGAAGAGGTTGAGGAAATTGTTGTTGTTGTAGTGCTTGATCCGACTAAATGCGAACGGAGATGGGTTGCGAAACAATCTAAGCGGGATTCACTGATTCCGGATAATTCAGCTAAAGAGGGCTTCTTCCCCAGTAAATCTTTCATCTGCAATGGAGGATAAGAGTTGTAAACTAAGTTACAAGCTTTACATCAGTCACCGTTTGTTAACGGGTACTTGCGGAGTTCTTGTTATATAATCTTATATTACTGGTTTTCAGATTTTTTTCATCCTATATTAGAGAAAAAAAAAAATTTAAAAAAAATCTGTAGTCACTTATTTTTTAGTCTTTACCAATAGTTTAGTCTTCAACTATTGACATCAAATACAAATTCAACATACAATTGATATCAACTAAATAGATTTAATTTTATTTTAAGTATGTAAGGCATTTATTTTAGGAGCAAGTTTTTTTTTTCATCCTATACTAGAGTAATTTATCTTTTAATCTCTACCAACTTATTTTCCAGCTCAGTCAACTTTAACTATGTTATCAAATATAAATTTGACATTTAGCTGAAGGACTACAAAGTTATTTGAAAAAAAAGTATGTGGATAAAAATTACAAACAATCTAACAATTACCTTATTTTTTAGAAAATTGTGCATTTTCCTTCCTATTTTCCCTTCTCTCCCATTTTCCCTTCATCATCCCAAACAAGCCTTTTTTCCCCTTCCAATTTCTATCCTATTTTCCTCCTTTATTTTTCTATCTATCCTTTTTTCTACCCAAACAAACGCACCTTAGGATCATTACCAGTCACACTTTAGATTTTTGGCTTTTACGATTGATTAAAAGTGGTTTTTTTGTTTAATAACTTTTTCGAAGAATACTTAAAAAAATGTTTTACCAAACGGTGCCTAACAAAAAGAAATAAATAAAAAAGAGAGAAAAAGGCACCTTTCTGAGCAACTCATGCCCCAAAAGCTTGGACTTCTCGGAGCACCAAAAATAGGTAGTGTGACCATCTGGGATCTTCATTAGGAAAGACCTGCCAGATTTGTCAGCTACAATTTCTTCAATCACAACAGCAGCACACTGTGAATCGTTTCTTAGAGTAGAAAGTCTTTCAGTGTGACCGTCATCCCCAATAAATGAGATCCGAAGATCAGAAGTTGGCAATAGAGCAAGATTTAGATTCCCCCTGTTAAAACAACAGTAAAAATGAGCTCAGATCACCATAAAAAAATAAAAAAGACACAACTAGTTTAAAAATACAAATATTCCAGTCTTCCATCATCAACTGGATCATTATTAAAAACAGGCTAATCCACTGTTTTAACAGGCGCGCCTGGGCGTGCACCCGGGCACTAGGCGCAGCAAGGTGCCTCACCCGGGGCTAGGCATAGTTTAATATAGTTTTTAAAATTGCATTTAAGTCCTAGACTGATCCTTTAAACCAATAAATTAATGCGTCATTCTACAAATTTAAAAAAAAAAAAAAAAAAAGAGTAAAAACATGATTTTAGGTCTTTTTTTTAATTATCATGGACATTTTTTTGCATTTAATAAAAGTACTTTCTTGTTAAAATAACTTGTTTGGTTTTTAAATGGCAGACCAAGGGGGTATGGTAGGGGGGATACCTCCCAAAAAAAAACTGAAATGCCCCGTTTTCAAAGTATTTTATATGTAGGCATGTAAAATATATGCATATTTGTCCCCTTCGACTAACAAAAATTTTAAAACTACCCCAATATTTTATATTCGCTCCCCTCAAAATTGATGTCTCCATGTAACGCTGCACAGTTTCATGCCAATCTATTGACAATTTAATAATCCGGTTTTCCTAAAGGCATATAATTACTAAAACTAGCATTAGCAAAAGAGCATATTTTTAATCGATAGACAAAGACCGATTCAATCCAAGGGGAAATTTGACAAAAGAAGAGACTATTTATTTCAAATAATGTAAAACACACAAAAGGCACATGACACTTCAACATCAACAACAATTAAGCCTTTATCCCACTTAAGTAGGGTTAGCTACATGAATCCATTTTAGGGCGCCGCTAGTAGGAGACGCCCCAACGTGTAATGTGTGTAATGTATCCGGACACATGACACTTGTTATCACAAAATAAAAAAATTAAGGGGGGAAAAAGGCAGGTTGTTACAATTAATAATAACTTCAAAGTAAGATTAACAAGCAAGTATTATGGAAAGATTATGGAGGAAATATCATAAGCATGGTACAATGAAAACATATATATAAGCCACATAAGAGAAGTTAGTTTAACAAATTATATGAAAAGTTGATGTGTAAAAATTCACAGCAAGTTATTCAAGCAAAAAATGGGAGCATGAAACACTACCTTATCTTCGTCTTAATTCAGAGATCATAATAGTATACGCGCACTTCCCCTACAAGTGAAAAGATACATTTATTTGGAAGGATGAACTCGTTCACCAGCAATCACATATAATATACAGTCTTGCATTTTTATATTATTTACCCACCGACTATAATCTAACACGCTTTAATTCCAACCTAGTACACTAAAACTATTGAAAACAAAAAACAATAACCAAATATACAATATTCAACAGTCAATTTCGATGATTCATGATAAATAATCTGAAAATAATCAAAATATAAGGTAATAAAACATACCGTGACGGTTAACCACTCTGAGAAAAAAGGAAGGGTTATTCCGAGGTGAAAGTAAATGGGAGTATATGCAATGGTTAATGAAATATAAAGCATCAAATCACTAGCCCGTTGCATATTTTACATGTTTACATGTATCGAATACTATAAAAGACACTAATGAATTGATGATTACACTGCTCTTCAAGAGAAAACTCAAGTAGGGGGTACCCTCGAATTGCTACTTTAGAGAAGAACCCAGGCCAATCTATACATACTTTATATTGAACTATTTAGTCAGAAGGAAAGTGATAAGTGATGTGAAAAATTAAATTAATACTGGAATATTTGAAAAGCCAATCAATAAAACTTATTTGTTGAATATCTAATCCAAGATATAATTTAAAGATGATTGTAGAGACCACTCTAACCAAATCATTTGAGGGAAACATTACAAATTCACACACAAATTGAACAAGGTAGATAGATGGGTTGTTGTCTAACAAAGGTTTGCACATTTATAAAGTACTTCTTCAAAAGAAAGCGCACACACACAGACCCCTCAAAAACGCTAGATGTTTCAATTGGCAAATGTATAATGAAGGTGTGTAATTAGTGGCTCAAAAACACCCCTAGATTACAAACTAAACAATTAACCTAAGAGAAATTTAAAATTACTTTTCATGTAAGTGACCACATAAACAAACATGGAGACTAATATCAAGAGTTATTTCCAATACCTAGTGGCAGTTGGACAGAGGAGAGTTCCTTTCTTTTCGATCTTCCCAACACGAATGGATACAAGCGGAATGCACAAGCATCTAGCCAGCAAACCAACTTCCGATGGCTCAAAGTGCTGTTTAATTGACACAAAAAAACAATCAATCAGTCAAACGAACAATTCAAATTCAAACAGTTTCATGTAAAATTTCGTTTTAATCCATTTCATTGCAGGCAAATGGACTAGCGACTGCTTTATGAACCATTTCAATTTAGAAAATCACACGTCGCATATGCACAAGAAATCTGATGCGAGTTATTTCCTCTTCTTGTTGTCTCCATTTTTAGTTAAGAAAACGAATCAAGAACAAAGATCGATCCATATAATTTGCAAATTTGCAGATTTGCAAAGAGTAAATACGGAAACCTCACTGTATTGTGTATTGCTGGATTGGTTTAGTTGAGCTGGCTTGTACCTGAGTGAGATGAGCAAGGAGGCGATCCTCGGAGGCCTCACTCGAGATATTGAGCTTTAGCAAAGGCTTCAACCTCTCATCAGCACGACAAGCCCCAATCACTTGCATATCCAGAGCCTGAAGCCACTGCAGAACCATATCCTCTCGATCGCTGCGTTGAAGCAGCAGATCTGCATCTCCATCGTCCACAAGAATATCCGTCAAACGCTCCGTCAGCCCAACCTCGCTCCCCGAATTCCTGTTCCCCCTCGATGTTCCACCAACTTGCGATGATTCGTCGCCGGATTGATCCACGCGATCCGACTCCGGGATCTCGCGATCGTCAACCGACTGTAGTTTTTCAAGATTAACCATTTTGAAATTCAATTTAATGAAATCAAACCCTAATTTCTCAAAATTGTTATCAAATCCGTCAAATCTTTATCCGAAGACGCAATTAAACAATCAAAATTCGTGGAAAAATCAATCCGAAGGCGAAATCGGAAGATCCAAACGGCGGAGAGAGAGAAAGGGAGATCCAACCAACCGCAGCTGTTGATGCTAATGAAGAGATAAGGGCCGGCGAGAGGCTTATAAAAAGGAGAGGGCGGCTGGCGGAGAGAGAAGATAATATCGGATTCCAAACGATGGTTATGCAATTCAATTTTGATTCAGTTTGGCGTCCGCGGGTCCCACGATAGTGATGTGAACGTCAAGCTCACCTGTCTGGGTCCCACAATGATTTTCATAAAAATTAGGGCATTTCGGTAATTGTATTCCCCCTCACAGGTCACAGTTCATAAACATCGCTATTACAAATATTAAATCGGATTAATCAGGTTATTGAAAGGATTTTGACACTTTGTTCCCCTAATGTTTGACTGTTGTTTCATTTTGATCCAAATAGTTACAATTTAAACACATAACATTATGTTTGGTTGGAATGACCAAAAAGAAAAAGGAGATGATATTTTTATCCATTGTGAAAGAAAAATTATTTTCACTACTAATTTTATTTGGTTAAAAAAATAAAAAAAAAAAAGAAAAATAGTTAACTTTAATATAATTTATTATTTCTCTCGTATATTATAAACATAAATTAAAAAATCTTTTATCAAGAGTATAATTGTAATTTTATTCATTCATCACCACTTTTCGTCATTTTTCTCCCAAATTTATGTGGAAAAAAATGTTGCTAAAATTGTGCATTTTTATTCCTATTTTCTTTTCCTCCTATTTTCATCCATACCGACACAAGTTTTTTTCTTCTTCTTTTTTTTCATTTTCTTTTTTATTTTTTTTCCACTCAACCAAACGCACCCTAAAATTTTGTAATCATCCCACCCTAGTCCAAATCAACCGCTCTTCTACAATTTTGGAGAATTTTATGGACATTGTTATCTTTTCTATTTCTCCTTACAAATTTTCTACACATATATACACACATACATATTATGTTATATTTGAGTGGAACCAAGAACAAGACTAAGAATTATGGCTGAAATTATTCATTAAATAATTTTAAAATAGTCAAGTACATAAACACATACATTTTGACTGAAGTGGGATGATTAAGAAACCTTGAGATTTTATACATTCAAATTGAAACTATGAGGACAAAAATGAAATTGTAGCAAACTTCGAATGTACAAAGTGTCAAAAATCCTATTATCAATAGGATGCCACGTCACTGGCAGATGGCGACTGCTAGGGTGCTCATTGGATGGGAGGTTTACCCTCAATCAATCAACAAAGTGCCAAAGTGGTACCAATTTTGCTCAAGTCAAGGCACCAATCAACATTGGCCTCTCCTCTCTCATTCTAATAATAATAATAAAATAAAAAAAAAATAAAAAAATATCTCATAAGAAAGTGGTCTAAAAATTACTCAAAAAATGTTAGTCCGGCTAACACGGGGAATGTCGGGGAATGTCTTATTTTTTTGTTTTGATTTTTTTTATTTTAATAATTAAATCTTAAATTTAATTCTAAATGCATTAGATCGATGTGGAGAGTGTGTAGAACTGGCAAAACATGTAACAGGTCGTGTAACAGGTCATTACACGATAACACGAAACACGATAAGACCCAAATACGAATATGACACGATAAGCATATCGTGTCAGATTACTCAAATACGAATACGACACGATAAGCATATCGTGTCAGATTACTCAAATACGAATACGACACGAAAATTATAGTGTCAACACGACACGACACGATAATTTTTCATGTCACACGATGACACGAAACCTATCAGGTAAATACGACACAATAAGACCTAATAAGTTTTCATTACACATTAACCTACCCATTACACGTTAACCCATTGCACGTTAATGACCTGTTAACCTATTAAGTTAACTAAATAAGTAGGGTTAGGGAAATGTGAATATATATATATTAGGTACTAAATTATAATATTTGATAATTTGGGGGTGTAAAAATAATTTATTAAATTAACAGATAATTTGTTAAATCTTAAGTAATCATGTAACCTGAATACACGAAATTCTTATCGTGTAACCTATTGGGTTATCAAATCAACCTGATAACCTGCACTATTTCTTATCGGGTCTGACACGATAACGACCCGATACCTGATAAGCAAAACTTAAACTTGATAATTTCGTATCGGTCTCGTGTCGTGTCATCGTGTAAATACCTGTTTTGTCAGTCCTAAGAGTGTGTCTTTAAAATCGTCCGGAAAGATTATTAGTCAAGGTGTACATAACCTGATTTGAACATACCTTACCATAAACTCCAGAAAAAAAAAAATGTTCCATAATTTGAACTAAATTTAATTTGAAAATTTTGAAATCACCAAAATTAAAATTTTAACTCACTGACGTGTTATAATAATTTTTTCAAAAATCCTAAAAAACTGTAATACATTTTTTTCTGTGAAAAAATTAAATAAATTTTTATATACAGTGACTTTTGAATTTTTAACAGTGATTTTAAATTTAATTACTATAGTGTGTTGACTGAATGGGTTAAAATTAATAATTTGATGAATTGTCGATAATATTTTTTTTTTTAACTAAATTAAAAATGTATTGGATCCAGTTGACTAGACTAAATTTAATCCCCATTTCTAAATAATTAATAAATTAGTGCGTCAAATCCTAACAGAAAAAGTTAAAATTAGCATAAGAGGTCACGCCCTGGCAAAAAGTGGAGCACAACTCATTGGCTTTATGAGTTTCTTTTTTAATTAATTTGATTTTATTAATTATTTATTAATTTGAATCTTAAAGCACATCAAACTATCGAACGGCTGAGGATTTTGCCGTATTGACAAATCCCGTGTGGTTCAAAGTAATTACACTTTACATTACTATCCTATTTTCGTAATCATTTTGTCATGAGTGATTTAAAGCTAAGTATAATAATTAGGGAATCTTGCTAGAGGTCTAAATACCATTTCATATGTTAAAAAATTATTATTACAAAATCATGTAGAATGATAATTTTATAGAATGAGACCTTTCACCAAATTTTTCTAATAATTATATGTTGAAAAAAACTACAATACAGCTACAGTCTCATACAACTTACCAAGATTATAAGGTTGGTCTAAAAAAAGTTACAAGGTTTTAGACGAACTATAATTTTATTTTTTAAATTTAAAAATTAAATACTAAAATTACAAAATGGCTCATCAACTCTCTCTCCATAGAGAGGAATGAAATTAGAGTTTGCTAAATTATCTAGCTGAAATTGAAAATTACAAAATGGATCATCAACTCTTTCTCTATAGATATATATATATATATATATTTTTTTATTTTTTATTTTTATTTTTTTTTTATATTTTACAAAAATTCGGGTCTGGCCGGGCCGACCCTAAATAAAAATGATCAAGCCCTAACCCGACCCTAAAAATGAATGGGCCTTAATCTTTAGGTCCTACCCCTGCCCATGGGCTCAAACACTAAGCCCAAACCCTAAAAAAATAGGACCGGGTTGGGCGGGCTGATCGGGCCTCCAGGCCCATGACCATCCCTAGCTGTATGGGGCTGTAGGTTGTATTATAGTTATCCCCTTATATTTTTCGTTAAAATTAATAGTCAAATTTTAAAAATTCATCATTAATAATTATTTAATATTAATGGACATTTATATCCCTCAAATACCCGAATCTCCATTTTTTTTCTCTTCTTTTATTTTTTCAGAACGGTTCAGGTTGAGAGAAGTATAAGAGTAAATTTGTTATTTTGTATAATTTTATTAATTATTTAACCGTTGCATTGAAATTTAAACCATAAAAAAATAAATACGAACAAAAATACTACAGCAATATAAAATACAATTCGGTCAAATAAGAAATGCAGAGTGTAATTAAACTTATGTTAAATGTTTACCTTTAGAACTCAATTCTATTGCTATATTATTTATAATTCACAATGACGACCTCAACATATTTAATCTTTTGTCTTTCGTTTTTTTTTCAAGTTGTATACTAAAATGATACCAAAACATGAATTTTGGCCATGTTTAGCTAGTGTTCCCATTTCATCTCTAGATTTTGGGAATTGATGTGTGAGAACTCATTTAGTAAATTCCGTTTTTGTTACCATTTCATTTCTAAATCTAGAATCGATTCTTGTTTTTCTTAAAAGGTCGAGAATCAATTGTTTTTTTTGTTTTTTTTTTCGATCCTTAAAGACTCATTCCTCGAATAGGGACACGCTGGGAATTGGGTGAATTGTTAATGAGTTTAGTCTTCAACTTTTGTTAGGTTCAATCAAACAAGTTTTTATTTTATTTTTCCTCTAAAGCACAACATGGTGTTTATCTGTTGTTCTTCGAAGCCCTTTCTCTCTCCCTATCGCTCTGCCTCGCCATTGTCGTTCTTCTACCATCGTCGTCTTCGTTGTCTCGTCGTCGCAGTCGTCATCCATGTAAGATCTGGCCATTGTCGTCTGGCCATCGCTGTCATCTCGTTATCGTCATCGAAGCCAGATCTAGGTTAGGGTTTTGGGTTGCGAGGGTCTTTGCCGTCTTCGCCATCGTCTCCGTCGTACTCGTCATTGCCTCTTGCCATCGCCATCGCCTGTTCTTCATTCATCCCTATCGTCGCTCATTGCCACGCGATCGTCGAGTTCGTTCATTGCCATTGCAATCTCAGTTTTTTGTTCTTACTACTTGATTTTGGGTTTGATTTCTCAAAATTAGGGTTCGATTTTTTGACGATTTCTTGATTTTGATTTAGGGTTCGTTTTCTCATAATTAGGGCTCGATTTTTTTATGATTTCTTGATTTTTGTTTATGGTTCGTTTTTTATTTCTCGATGATTTTTTAGAATTAGTGTTTTTTATTTTTTGTTCTTAAGTTTAAAGAAATAAATTAATAAATAACAAATATGAGGAAACAATTCTCGGATAATATCATTACTAAACACAATTCTATTTTCAGAACAAAATAAAATTTTGTTGTTATCAAACGCAATTCTGCTTAAAAAATAAACATAATTTTTATTCCATCCTATTTCAAATAGAATAAAAAAAGTGAGAACACTAACCAAACATAGCCGTAGAATTTTTGTTTAAATCTAAACAACAAATATCGTATTTGATATTTTATCATTAGATTAATTCAAAACGATATTTGGTACACTAAACAACACAACACACTTCCTATATACACACACACATACTATATATATATATATATATATATATAATATGATGTGAACATAAGCTAGTGGGACTAGAATCATGAGTGAATGCCTTTATTTTCCATCTCCAGGGCCTACACAACAGGAAAAAGGGTCCAAGATGCTCAACCCTACCCAAAAACCTTTGCTACAAAAGTAAAAGGAAAATCATATTTTTGGGTCCCAAGTATGGATGTTTGTTAAATTATATATATTTAGGCTCCCTAACAAAACTGTTTCCGTTTTTTGACTCGTTCTCAAATTTTTGAAATTAATATACAAAAATGTGTTTGTAAACATATTTTTGTTCCCAAATTTGTCGGAGCTGAGAAGGAAAAATGTTATTTCTTATTTACTCTCACAAAACTATTTTAACTATCATCATGCATGTCAGCATACATTTGAAAAAAAAATAAAAAAACAAATGTTGCAACCAAGTGTGTTTTTTATTTATGTTCTCACAAATTCAAAAAAAAATAATTTTAGGACAATTGTCGTTACCAAACATATTTATATTCTCAGAATACTTTAGAATGGAAATAAAATTTTCATCCCAATTTATTGGAAGTAGAAACAGAAAAATAGAAACACTAACACCCCGTTTGGTAACCACTCTCAACTATTCCCATCTCATTCCCACTTTTTTGGGATTAAGTTTTGAACATAGTGTTCGGTAATTCATCCATTTTTTTTTGTTTCTATTCCCATCCCATAATTGTGTCCATTTTTTTATATTGGCTTGAGAAACAAAAAAAAAAAAAAAAAAAAATGTGCCCAAGATTTCCCATCTCATTCCCAACAAAAAAAAAACAGCTAAACAAAAATAAAAATAAAAAATGAGATCAACCGTGTTCATCACCTCTATCAACTGTGTTCATCACCTTCATCTTCAATCGTCGTCTTCCATGGTCAATCTCTAGCACATTCGTCGTCGTCTTCTCTGGTTCTTCGTCGTCGTCGTCGTTCGCGTCACCTTCGTCGTCGTCCTCCTTTGGTTCAAAATCGAACCTCCATCCGTCGTCCTCCTTGTCCGGCTTCCTTCATCAATCCACTAATCTTAAGACATTTCCTCCTAATATTTTCTTAATAACGATTTTTTTTGAAAAATGAGAGAAAAACCTGAATTCTTGTTAGGGAAAAAGTGTATTAAGTATAAAATGACTAAAATATCCCTATAAGAAGACCACGTGTCGGAAAAACTTATTTTTAGTCCAAAATTATTAATAATATTTTTCTATTTTTCAAAATTAAAATAAACATAAAACGAATTAATTATATAATTTAACAAACCTCATAATCCATATAAACCAAAAATGTAATTTCCCCAAAGTAAAGCAACAACACTTTTTTATTTTACAGAACGCCTATGAAGAAGCTGTTGTCAGTTTTAGTGGGCCTGCCCGGCCCGGCCATGTGTCAAATGGGCATCTATTTGGGCCGGTGCCGAGGCCCATTTAAGCAAACGGGAGTCCAATTGCGTGATTGTCCATTCACGCCGGGAAATTTCGTTTTTAGTCCCTAGAGTATGGGGTAGGTTTCTATGCGGACCTTAAATTTTATTAAATTGCACATTATGTTCCTTAATTTTGATTTTTTTTTGATAAGGCAAAAATAAATATGTAATTAATGATTTTAGATAAAAAAACAAGTTTTTCTTTGGAACAATTTTGAGCTTGTGAATTGATTAAATGTGAAATTTAAGAAATTAAATGTGCAATTTAAAAAACTCAGGATCCATATAGACACACATCCCATACTTTAGGGACCAAAATATAACTTTTCCTGAATTAAAAGCTGCAGAGTGTCCAATTACCGAAATATCCTGATAACAGTTCATTACTAAAAAAAAGGAAAAGCAGTAATTTGAGTGTTTTGTGGAGGAGAATATAGTCATTGAACAACTCTAAGAAACGTCATACTCATATGCTTTCTTGAACAAGCCACCAACCCAAAACCGAAGTTATGGGGAGGGGGGACTGATCAGAATTTTCAATCTGAGCGCCATCGGCATGTCTAAATCACTTCGCTACAGCCAAAGTCAGAGATAGTCTCTCTCTCTCTGTTGCTTTCTCTCTCTAGATCTCGTTTCGGTTCTCAACATTTTCCAGCGAAAACATGTCGGACGCGCTGATCAACGGACTCGCCGGAGCTGGCGGAGGAATCATTGCTCAGCTCATCACATACCCTCTCCAAACCGTATAGTTTCTCTCTTCTTCGTCTGCTATTTTTCCGTGATTCTTGTCTTTTTTTTTTTTGTTTGAATTAAAATTTAATGCTGAATCGCTGATCTTAGGTAAATACTCGTCAACAAACGGAGAGAGATCCGAAGAAGGAGAAGGAGAAACTCGGCACCGTACAACGAATGTGTCAGGTCTATTTAATTACGTTTAGTTTGGTCTAGAATTTTTTCTGATGACGCCTGTGTTTTATGTGTATATATAGCTCTTTGTTTTTGTGTGTGTGTGTGTATGTATGTAGTCAGTTATTTAAATTTGATTTGATTAATTTTGATGCTCTGTAGGTTGTGAGGCAAGAAGGATGGGATCGGCTTTACGGCGGCTTAACGCCATCGCTCGTTGGTACAGCTGCATCTCAGGCAAGCTCGTTTAGTTTGTTTTCATGTTCTAAGTCGTAATGTGAATCATTGCATTTTAAAACTTATTCTTAAATGTCTCTAATCAGCGATCGCTAGTTGTTCACCTAGTTGTTGTCATCATTTTCCCGTAGTATATTGTTGATCAAGCCATCAATCGTTTTCCCATAGTAGATTGTTGAATCTCATGGTTTTCTTGGGGCTAGGGTGGTCTGCCACATTCATTTGGCACTGGCAATTGTGAACGTCATTGTGAAGTAATAGATGGTCCAGAAACCTTGAAAAATGTGCCAATTTTTGTATCCAAAATGCGTCCTGACAGATATAATGCTGCTAATTTTGGATGCTTCAAACCAATAATATTTATGCATTGGTTCCTCTGTTCTCAACACTGAGCCTGGGATTGGCTGGGAATTGAAGTTCTAATTACTATAAAGTTCCCTCACCCTCTAATTGCCTAGTTTTTGTGGCTCAACAGCACTGATTTTCAGCCGTTTGGTTCATGTGGGACAATACTTGTAGATTATGCGAAATTAATTGCAATTTTGAGTTAAATGAAGACAAACTATTACTCTGGACATTGTACCTAATAGAGGTGGTATTGCCATTTTGGTGATGAATTGACAAAAAAGGATTTGAACCGATTTGTTTTTTCCTCACTTGTTCTATAATGATGGTGATGATCTTTGTTAATGTATGGCAATTTGTTTTTCTGTATTTCTGATCTTCTCTTATGCATCGTAAATTTTATGTCACAGGGTGTTTATTACTATTTCTATCAAATATTCAGGAATAAGGCTGAAGTTGCTGCCCTTGAACGTAAAAGGAGAGGGATTGGTGATGGATCAGTTGGGATGTTATCTTCACTTGTAGTTGCAGCTTTTTCTGGGTAATTTAATTTTGTCCATAAATGTGGTTTTTGTTATTTATCAGCCAAAGCATGGCATTTTTTTTTTCTTATTCTTCCCGCTTCAGCATATTACAAGGCATGACATTGTAGTTATTTCAGATTTGTTTTTGAGTACCAAATTTTGCAGTCTTATGTTTAATTCAGTCTTGATGGACCCTTCTTAACCATTTTTCCCTAGATTGATTGTCTATGTGTTCTTCTGAACTTAGCAGCCCTTTCTACTGCCACAGAATTTTGCCTTTTTTTCTCGTGATTAATCTTAATCGCTTGGTTTATTAATTGGTTCATGTTCTCTATGTCATTTAGGGTTCTTTTTGAGGAACTCTTTAGGTTATGATGCTCATTTATTTACTCGAATTTCAACCTAAGCTGAAATTTAGCCGAACGGGATAAATCAACTAGTTTCAGCTGCCACATGTTACAATATATTTGCTTAGACACGCTGAAATTGTTAGGATATGTCTCGAACTCTAGATAGAGGGTGAGCCTTGGGTACAGTGGTAAGGTTGGTCCATTGTTACCTGGAGGTCCTAGGTTCAAATATTGGAAACAACCTCTCTGTATACTAAGGCAGCATACATATGACCCTCTCCAGACCCTGCAATGGCAGGAGCTTTTGTGCACTGAGTTACCTTTTTATGTCTAGAACTCTAGATCATGTAGTTTATGTGTTATATAATTCACTTTCTTTGGCATCCCATTTGTTTTTGTTGGCATTCACTTTGTATTGAGCATCTGATTAACGACATAATAGGCAAGTTCCCATCTAAAAAGTACTTAATTATGCATCGGATTAGGTAAACCAACATCAACATTTGGAGGACCATCAAATTAGCCTATTACAGTACCAAAAGTTTATCTTATACTTCTACAGAACTATATGTTTTGGTACTCCATAATGGCAAATATGCATGGGCTTAACTGTAAAACACCCATCTGAAATCACTTTAATGATATTAATCCAAGCACCTCCCAGAATTCAAGTCTTTGAATCACTTGAACATGAACATCCAAACATCGTGGTGATTTTTAAAATGGTTCAACAAAATCAGTTTTTTACCCTTTTTTTCACTGATTTTAGCAGAGGGTACAGCTATATTAGGATGATGATGATCAAATATATCAATATACAGTCAATATATATGCACACACATGCGCGCGCACACACACAAACATATATATATATATATATATATATATATATATATATTAAAATGCAAATTTCTTTTCTTCTACCAGATCCATTCCTCTTGTAAACTTTATTTTCAATGCAATTTGATTCAAACTCAAAAATCAACTGAACTCTCTCTCTCTCTCTCTCTCTCAGGTGTGTGAATGTGCTGCTCACTAATCCTATATGGGTAGTTGTTACCCGAATGCAGGTAAGGAACTTTATTCCTTTTTCTGTGGGCATTGGATAATCTAGAACATGAATTAGTCATTATTTCAGTTTCTTTTACCTGCCTTGCCAGTTGCCATGAAGGTTCATTCATAATATATCGTCCTTTTGCAGATTTTACTTCATATTATGACATGTTACTCTCCCTTAGATTGCATCGTTCCCTCGTTCTTTCACTTGACTTTGCAACATTTAGGCCTTTATGGGCCACCTCACTTTAATGTATTTAGTAGTTCGTACTAGTAGATGAAGAACATGGCATGCATGCGCAAAGAAGTTGCAATGGAGAAGAAACCATGGCACACTGGGGGTGCCTTTGGATAATAAATTTGATAAATTTGTGTAACTTAGAAGTGATAGAATTTTGAAATCTCGTCGTTTACGATTTTTTTTTTTTTTTTTTGTTTTTAAATTGAAATTTCACTAATGTAATTTCACCCTGAGATGGAGAGAGATTCCTTGTTTAGAAAGATTTACAGAAACACCTATTTAGGAGGTACTAGCGTAGACTTGTGCTATACATGGCAAAAGTTAGAATAAGTATTTAATGATCCGTTTATTTACCCTAAAAATTCAATCATCTTGACATAAATATAAATTTTTTGAAAGTAATATGATAAAATTAAAATTTAAATTACAAAAGATAGTTTTATCTGTTTTTATTTTAAGGTGCATAGTGTAAACGAAGTTTCTCGTGGGTTGGGAAATGTAGAGAGAAGAGAGATGGAGAGAAAAATAGGAAATTAGCAGAGGAAGTAGGAAATTATCTAGACACCATATTTTTAAAGAAAATAAAATTAAAATATGATCCAATAAGAAATTGACAAATCATTAAAAATAATTAAAAAATTCAAAACTCGAGAAAATTAGAATTCATAAAAAGGTTTCTCGTGCCTCCTACATGTCATTTGTAATATAGATTTGAAGATGTCATTTTATCCGTAAACCCCTTTTAAAAAATCTAAAGAAAAACTAGCAATTCCTTTTTCTGAAGTAGCTAAGCAAAGAATTTCTCCTAGAGACACATAAAGGCCCTCTTACTTAAATAATAATGACTTGTTACTTTGAGTTTACTTTTTATTTTTTATTTTTTTAATTTTACAGTGAGGTATGTCTGGGCCAGTTTACGGGCACCTGACTAGTAACCTCCCCGAGTGATCTTAAGGGTGTACTCTCCCATATCAGCCTGGTGCATTCAGGATTAAATTCAAGATTTAATTCCTGAAGTGCTCCCATGAGAATCGAATCATTGTTGACAAGGAAAGGGGGCACCTCCCCTTGCCAACTGGACTAACAGCTCTTGGGCTACTTTGCATTTACCAATATCACTCTACTAATATATTTACATTTTTTTAATTTATTATTTTTTGCCATTGAGAAGCATGTTAATTAATGGCTAGAATATTTCTTGTCTTCACAGACACACACGAAGAGGGCTCGTCCTGGACAAGCTGAATCTGTGACACCAAGTGATAAACTTCTTGCGGCAGTAGAACCTCCTCCCTTTGGAACTAGCCATGCGGTATGTCTAGGCACTGTTTGATAATGCTTTTCTCATTTTGATTCTAAGCAGAAGTTTTTATAATGTAAGAGATGGATGGTCTAGGATCTCTTTGTCTAATTTTTCTCAACATTTTACAAAATTGAGTAAGAGTTCATTTATATTAATAACATCAATGCAGTGTTTGGTTGTATGGAATTGGAGCCTTGGAATTGGAATTAGAAATGAAAGCATGTTAGGTGGCGTTTGGTTAGTGTTTTTGTTTTTCTGTTTCTATTTCCAATAAATTGGGGTGGAATGAGAATTATGTTTCCGTTTTGGAGTATTCCGGAAATAACAATATATTTGGTAACGATTATTATCCTGAAATTGTTTCTTTTAATTTATGAGAATAGAAATAAGAAATACGTTTCGTTGTAACTGTTGGTATATAAAATTGGTAGACACCTTGAGTATGGTCCAGTTGGGTAATGGGTGTCTTTTTGTTGAGGTGGAGTCGGTGGTTGAAAATTCTTTACTTGAGTTGTACTGGGTCTTGGGAAGACTGACCTACTGTGTTCAGAGTCCTATTCCTTGGAGAGTGGTACCTGCAGAATGCTCGAGCCGAGATTTGTCTCGGCGAAGCCTCTTCCGGCGTGAGAATAAGAGCTCAGAAAGAAGAGGTATAGAAATGCGTCAAGTAAGCAAATGAATTCAAAGCATTTGCGTGTAAGATAAAACGTACCTCGGACTTGCATAGCCTCTGATATATATAGGCGTTAGAGATGATTAGTCGGGCCTAAATACGGTTAATTAGGTGAAACCATGTGTTTAGTTGATAATTCGGGGCGTTTAGGAGACAATCACTGGACTTGGGCTTTTGGTCCCATTTGGCGAAGCCCGCGGGTCTTTGTCAGACCTGTAGTGGTGAGCTGGTGGAGGAGAGTGGAGATCTGTGGAGTCCTGGAGGAGAAGCGAGCTGGAATGGAGAGTTGGTCGAGGTGAACGGCTAAGTTCCTGAAGTTGGTCATCTAGGGTATGGCGTAGAGCTCAGGGTGGCATTTCCCTACGGGGCACTTTGCTCCTCCCTGGGTGCAAAGGAGATTTTAAGGAGGAGCCATGGTCGACGTATGTTTCAGCGTAGTGCTGCGGATTCCAGAATGCGTCTATGTCACTACGAGGACGGACACGTGACGGGGTCCCAGATGCTGACTCAGTGGTGTCTAAAAATACCCTCATCAGGTTCCATATAGGAAGGACTCATTTACATTTCCACACAAAAGTACAGGAGGATAATAATGCTAGAATTTACAGAAGTTGTAGATTCCTGATCAATTAAATCGCTTCAACAAGTTACAAAGTCCTTGGATCACTTGACATTCTTTAAAAATGGCATAGTAGTTACCGTGTCTTCAACCTTAGCCTTGTCTTCAAGTTCATATGGCATGAATGAGAACGAGAACAAGAAAGCCGTCCATCGATCATCATAATCGCTCACTGTGTATAAAGAAGATTTTTTTTTTTTAACGGGGAGCCCAAGACGAGATAGCAAACAAGATTTTCCCCTTCCATCCCTTAAGCATCCACTTGCTGTCTTCATCAATTATAAAATCCTTAAGGTACAAAGACTTGACCCTATCTCTTGCCTTCTTCATGATTTCTCTATTCAAAGGCAGCTGCTTGAACCCAACCCTCTTGTTCCGAACCTGCTACTGCTTGTATTTCTCTGGCCTCTCGATCCTCTCAGCGCCTTCACATGCAATCACTTTCATCGCCTCCCGACCAACTATTGTCTTCTCAGTCAGTATCCTCTCGGGCACTTCGTGAGGAACATTTGTCTCCAGCATATCAAACAACGAAGAGAAGTGAAACAATGCCTCTTTGAATCACGTTATAAAGAAAGGAGCGTTATAAGAGCCATTCACAATCCCCAGTATAAAAATATCTGGATTCATCTTCCTGATTAGGTTCAGAACAATATTCCTAGGGCAATCCACAACCACGGTCTCCTCAAGCAGGTTTCTAAATCTATTCATACAGTTCACTACTAGAACCTCGTCCTCTTTCATTTTCAGATCCTCCAATCGAACCGTCTCCCATTTCTGGGCTATGGCGTTGAACGTGAACAGAACTTTGAATTTCTCAGCGTAATTAGCCAACTGTTGACCTATCTCCTCAACCTGTTCCGATGGGTGGAAACCCGGATGTGGAAAATCAATCCCGGTGATCATTAGTTTTGGGGGACCGCCGGACCTAGACACGAGGTGTTGTATGAGGCACTGCCACTGGAACCATAAAGAATCTCGAAATCGATAATGTGGTGGCTCTTTGCATTTTCCGCTACATTCATTATTGTCCTATTTGAGAAAAAATTGGATATTTTAAGGAACGGGCAGGTGGCTAGATATAGATGGTAAGCTTTAAGGACATCCACAACCGATGTAGGCTTGCTAATAAAGGCTCTATAGATTTGTGTGCCAGAGCCAGCCATTTGAGCCTCAAGTCCGTCGGCAAAATAATTAGCCATTCTTTGCATCCCATTGCCCATTGAAGAAGAATGTGCCCTAATCTTCTTTAGATACTCGTTGGCACTCCTTTGATTATCGATTGCAATGGCTTGCGAGCATAGGCTCAAATGGGTTCTCAAATCCACCATATCTCTCTTACCTCCCTTCTTCTTACCGCGCAACTTCCCACCATCGGGTTGATTGTTCTAGTCTCCATTTTTGTTCATTTTGCTCTCTAGTTCTTCACGAAGAGCAACTATACTCGCCCCTCCAGTACAAAGGAGCACCTTATCGAACATGTCAGATATAACGGTTGATTCTGTGTGAAACGTCGACTGCTTGTTGCTCCCCCCTTCCTCCAAATCCAAATCTTCCGAATAAGGGTTTTTCTTCCCCCGTGACTTCTCCTCCTCCTTTGCTACTACTACTACTACTGAATCCTTCCGATCATTCACTGACAACCCATTATTTCCAGAGTCAACCAACAACTCCTTGAAGCTATCACTAAATATGTCGGGTGAGTCTGCAGCAGCATTGCTACTTGAAAATCCTATCAATGAATTTGAAACAGATTGTTGAATAAAAGGAGATTCATACCAATTATTCCATTCAGGGTATAATAAGCTGCTGCTATTGCTACCGCTACTACTACTTTGATATGAACTAACCAATGGATTTTGATCGGGTGAAGGATTGGGAGGGTACTTCTCCCCTAGAACATCGTAGAATGATTTCTCTGCTGCTTGAAGAGCTGCTGATTCTTGAAACATGCAGGCCTTCTCTTCCATGTCTCCCTCCTTGAGCATATGGTTGATGTACTCAAGAACGACGTTGCTAAATTCACAATCCTCATAAGAATCACTTCCAAAATTAGTGTTTTGATCAGAAGAATATGAAGGAACACGGAGAAAGTTGTCGTTGAAAATCAAGTCCCCAACCATGAAACTGTTGTTTGGGTAAGGATTGGGATCTGAATTTGAGAGAACTGATGCAGGTTCTTCGTTTAATTAATTTGGTCCCATTCATTGAACCATAATAGCCTCCCAAATTCCTATCCATGACCATCTGAGCAACATAACAAAGACCCAGGAGAGAGAGGGAGGGAGAGAGCAGTGATGGATTTGAGAACCCATTTGAGCCTATGCGTGCAAGCCATTGCAGCCAATAATCAAAGGAGTGCCAACGGGCGACGGGATGCAAAGAATGACTAATTATTTTGCCGACGAAGTTGAGGCTCGAATGACTGGGTCTAGTACACAAATCTATAGAGCCTTTATTACCAAGCCTATATCGGCTGCGGATGTCCTTAAAGCTTACCATCTATATCTAATCACTTGCCCGTTCCTTAAAATAACTATTTTTTTCTCAAATAGGACAATAATGAATGTAGCGAAAAATGCAAAGAGCCTACACATTATCGATTTTGGGATTCTTTATGGTTTCCAGTGGCCGTGCTTCATACAACACCTCGCGTCTAGGTCCGGTGGCCCCCCAAAACTGAGGATCATCGAGATTGATTTTCCACATCCGGGTTTTCGCCCATCGACAATAATGAATGTAGCGGAAATGCAAAGAGCCTCCACATTATCGATTTCGGGATTCTTTATGGTTTCTAGTGGTCGTGCCTCATACAACACCTCATGTCTAGGTCCGGCGGCCCCCCAAAATTGTGGATCACGGGGATTGATTTTCCACATCATGGTTTTTGCCCATTGAAACGGGTCGCCGGTTGGCTAATTACACTGAGAAATTCAAAGTTCCGTTCACATTCAACGCCATAGCCCAGAAATGGGAGATGGCTCAATTGGAGGATATGAAAATCAAAGAGGACGAGGTAGTGAACTGTATGAATAGATTTAGGAACCTGCTTGACGAGATCGTTTGTTTTGGATTGCCCTAGGAATATTGTTTTGAACATAATAAGGAAGATGAATCCAGATATTTTTATACAGGGGATTGTGAATGGTTCTTATAACGCTCCTTTCTTTATAACGCGATTCAAGGAGGCGGTGTTTCACTTCTCTGCGTTGTTCAATATGTTGGAGATAAATGTTCCTCGCGAAGTGCCCGAGAGGATATTGATTGAGAAGACGATAGTTGGTATGGAGGCGCTGAATGTGATTGCGTGTGAAGGTGTTGAGAGGATGCTTCAGGGATGGAAGGGGAAAATCTAGTTTGCTATCACGTCTTGGGCTTCCCGTTAAAAAAATTCTTCTTTATACATAGTGAGCGATCATGATGATCGATGGACGACTTTCTTGTTCTCGTTCTCGTTCATGCCATATGAACTTGAAGCCGAGGTTCAGGTTGAAGACACGACAATTACTATGCCTTTTTGTAAGAATGTCAAGTGATCCAAGGACTTTGTAATGTGTTGAAGTAATTTAATTGATCAGGAATCTACAAATTCTGTAGATTGTAGCATTATTATCCTTCTGTACTTTTGTGTGGAAATGTAAATGAGTTCTTCTGATATAGAACCTAATAATGGTATTTTCGGGCACTACTGAGTCAGCACTTGAGACTCAGCCACGTGTCCGTGTAGTGACATGGACGCATTTTGGAATCCGCAACGCTACACTGGAACATACGCCGACCACGGCTCCTTTCTGGAATCTCCTTTGCGCCCAGGGAGGAGCAAGGTGCCTTGTAGGGACATGCCGCCCTGAGCTCTGCGCTGTGCCCTAGAAGGCCAACTTCAGGGACTTAGCCGTTCACCTCGACCGGCTCCCCATTCCAGCTCGTTTTTCCTCCAGGACTCCACGGATCTCCACTCTCTTCTAGTAGCTCACCACTACAGGCTTGACAAAGGTTCGCGGGTTTTGCCAAATGGGCCCAAAAGCCCAAGCTCGGTGATTATCTTCTAAACGCCTCGGATTATCGACTAAACACATGTTTTCACCTAATTAATTGCGTTGAAGCCCGACTAATCATCTCCAACACCTATACATACCAGGGTCTATGCAAGCCCGAAGTACGCTTTATTTTACGTGCGAATGCTTTGAGTTCATTTGCTTAGGGCCCGTTTGGTTAGTGTTTCCATTCCATTCCAAACTAACCCAACCCAAAAATTTTGGGTTTGATTTTTGGGAACGCGTTTGGCAAACACAAAACTTAATCCAACCCAACCCAACTCAAAAAATAAGAATTGATTCTCAAAATCCTAAAGAAATCAGAAACAAAAAAAAATTGTATTTTTTTTTTTTGTGCCCAAAAAACTCAATCTAAAGTTTTCAACTTCTGTGTTCATCCGTCGGCCGACCACCACCACCCGCCGCCGCCGGCCACCTCCGGCGACCGTCGCCGCCCACCTCCACGCCACTGCTGCCAAAACAAAAAAAAAAATCTCAAAAATAAAATAAAATTTTAGGATAAAATCGTTACCAAACACGATTCTGTTCTCAGCACAAAACAAAAATTGTCGTTACCAAACGCAATTCTGTTCTCAAAAGGAAACAAAATTTTCAACTCAACCCATCCCAGTTGGGTTGAGAAAAGTGGGAACACTAACCAAACGCCACCTTACTTGACGCATTTTTGTACCCCTTCTCTCTGAGCTCTTATTCTCACGCCGGAGGGGCTGCGCCAGAACAAATCCTTTCCTGCTCCTTCTGCAGGTACCATTTTCCGAGGAGTAGGACTCTGGACGAAGCAGGTCAGTCCTCCCAAGACCCAGTACAACTCATGTGAGGAATTTTCAACCACCGACTTCACCTCAGTAAAAGGACACCTGTCACCTGACTACCATACTTGAGGTGTGTACAAATTTTATACACTAGCAGTTTGGTTCCATCTGTGGGAATGCACAAGAAGCCTTCCCTTGATAATCAGCTCCCTATACGGCTGAGACTTGATAATCACATGGCCTGGTTAGATCATTCAACGAAGAGATCAAAACGTTGTGGTGAATCGTAACCCGAACAGAGAAATGTCGAGAGTCTCGATATCAGACGCCTGGGGTCCCGCCAATGAAGACATCCTGTCTCCCATCGGCCAGATGGGTTTGTCGACCTTGCCCTCTGGGCCCTTTGTGGGGCAAACCTCCGGAGTTGCAGAATCTTCAAGGATTGACAACTTGGAACGTTGGCTAGGCGAGTTCCAGAACCACTTCCAGGTTCTTCTCTCCCGCTTACCGTCGACCCCTGCCCCCGGGGAACCGACTTTCCGGATTGCAGGGCAAGAGGAGCGACCTTAGAACTACGGGGATAGGGTGGTCTTCTCCAACGGACACGCTCCCAGGGATTGCCCCCAACCCCGCGACCATGAGTCAAGGGGGGAAGAGAGGGCTCCCTCGCTTGCATCAAGACCCACTCCTCCACAAAGACACGACCCAGGGACTAACCAAGGTTACCCCCGGGCCGAGCTCCCAGTCACCGCCCTCTTGCCACCATGGTGTCCGAGCAGCAGCTAGCCGTGTGAGGGCAACGCCTAGGAGGGAAGCCATCATAGAGCATCGCCTCGCTGATGTGGAAGTGCTCTTACAAGAAATGCGCGGTGGAAGAGGAGCAGTTGGGCTCCCGATCGAGGTGAGGTCTCCTTTCGTGGATGAGGTCCTGAGGAAGGTAGCGTCTAGACACTTTGCACACCCCTAGATGAGCCCATCCGATGGAACCTCGGATCCTGAGTACCACATATTGATTTTCAAGTCCCATATGGAAATGTACACGGTGTCTGTGGCATTGAGGTGCAAATCTTTCCTGCTCACCCTTTCAGGGGCGATGAGGTCCTGGTTCCAAGGCTTGAGACCGGCCTCCATCTCCACCTTCTGCGAGCTCGAGCAACTCTTCCTAGCCCGATTCAACCGCTCACGCCGGAGACCGAGGACTATGGCTCACCTCCTTGCTTTACAGCATGAGCATGGTGAATCCCTTGGAGATTATATTGTAAGATTCAACCGAGATGCCAGCGCCTATGATGAGCTCTCTGAGAGTGTCGCGTTGTCCGCCTTCATTGAGTGGATGAGGCATCGAATGTTATTTTACGACCTCTGCTCGAATCCTGCAGCTAATCTTAATCAAGCTTTGGACCGCGACATTCGATTCTACAATGCCGACTTGAGGACCGCGGCCAGAGGAGACCGAGAATAGGTTAAGTAGAAGAAAGAAAAAATGAGAGCATAAAGGCTTGGATCTCTATCCGTCGACTCTCTGGACTGGCATCAACACCGGGTACAACCACCATTGATGGGGATAGAGATTCGATGTCCAGAGAGTCGACGGACAGAGATCCAACGACCAGAGAAACGACTAGAGAATAGAGGACAAATAAGGTCCAAGGGCTAAGGATCTGAACATCGGGCTCCGAGCACCCTCTACTTGGCATCTTCTCAAAATGGAGGCTCAAAACCGTTCAGCAGGCCTTACTTACCGAGCTCCGAGCACCTTCTGCTCAGCATCTTCTCAATATGGAGGCTCCAAACCATCCGGGGAGCTTCACATGCCGAGCTTTGGGCTCCGAGCACCTTCTGCTCGACTTCTTCTCAAAATGGAGGCTCCAGACCGTTTAGGTGGCCTCACTTGCCGAGCTTCGGGTTCGGGACGTCATCAGCTCACAACTACCCTAACCTAAGGAAGGGGGAGTTAGGGGAATAACTGAACACAATTTGCGCAAAAAATAGATTTGTGATTGTATTATGTTCAAAAGGAAGGTTTAGATACTGGCGGGTTCCTGTTTCCGGGCTGTGAGTTCGGAATCCCAAACATTTGCCACTCCAGTCAAATGCTCGAGACTAGGGGGCAACTGATGGAGGGAAATTTGGTTGCCAAGCCACCTATCCAGAAAAGAGTGCAGCGAACGGCGATGACTATGGAGAAAGGTAAAGACGAAGGTACGACAAAGGTTTCAGGAGTATGCGAGAGGATGAAGGTTTGAGGAAGAGAAGGACGGCGGGCGGCGACCGTGAAGTGACCTGCGATGGATGACTGCGACGACCGTGGACCGAGAAGCGAAGGATGACCGTAGCGAAGGAGACGACAGCGATGAAGATGGACGAAGATGGCGAAAAAGAAGACGAGCGACGAAGGTCTCAAGAGGAGCGGTGGGAAGTAATTGCAAATACCTCTTTGGATGGATTTGTAAATGATACCTTTCTCAAAATGATTTACAAATGACGTTTTCTTCCCCATTTTTTAGATGAAAGAATTTTACACTTGCCTCCTAATAAATGCCCCAAGTAATTAGTTAAAAAGGATTTGTGAAATACTTAGCATAAATGAAATCCCTCTCCCAAATCCCTTACCCAAACACAACCTTAAGTTACCAGTTCGTGCATATAAAATTCAACTCGTACTCTTTGACAGGTTCAAGAAGTGTACGGTGAAGCTGGAGTGTTGGGATTTTGGAAAGGTGTTTTTCCGACATTGATCATGGTATGTAAGACTTATTCTTTCAAATGGTAGTGAGTGATAACTGATCTCTCTCTCTCTCTCTCTCTCTCTCTCTCTCTCCGGTTCAGGTGAGCAATCCTTCTATACAGTTCATGCTGTACGAAACACTACTAAAGAAACTGAAGAAAAAACGTTCATCAAGTAACAAGGCAAACAGTGATGTAACTGCCCTGGAGGTAACACCCACCTACCTCCTCTCTTTTTATTATTTTTTGTCTAGGGCATGTTTGGTTGGAAGGGAAATAAAATAAAATGAAAGAATAATAATTTTATCGAGTGAAGAAATTTTTACTACTGTCTACTATTGTTCGGTTGGAGGGATGTAAAAGGAAGAAAATATTAGATTTCAGGTTTGGTTAAGAAAAAAAGATGAAAGGAATCAAACTTATTCGTTCATCTAATTTACTATTTTACCCTCGTATATTATAAAAATAAATAAAAAAATTCAATCATTGACGAGGGTATGACTTCAATTTTTGTGTCTTTTTTTAAGAATCCTTCCTCATTTATCTTCCATTTCCTCCCAGATTGGTGGGGATAAAAAAATTTCTCAGAGATTTATGTATTTTCCTTCCCATCTTCCTTTTCCTCTTCTTTTCCCTCAATACCGAATAAGCCACCTCAATACCGAATAAGCCTTTTTATTTCTTAAAAAAAAAATTCATCCTTTTTTTTACCAAGCAAACACAGCCTCAAGGATGAGTCATCCTACTTTTATAACTTGTGTAAATTTTAGTCCCGTCATTTTTGAGACTTCATTTCTAACTTTCTAATGTCGAAACTAATATTAGATCATGGTGAACAAGTAGATTAATGGAATAAAATATTAATTAAAGCACTGTTTGGAAACACTATTTTTAAATAGTTTTTAAAATAAAAAATGTTAAAATTTGACAAACAGTTTTACAGTAAAAGTAAAAAATCGAAATTGTATTTGATAATACACAGGTAATTGTATCAAAAGGAAATCATTGATTTCCATCGATGTCTTATAAAATTGAATAAAAAAAAGCAATTATTCTTTTACGTTCCAAAAAAAGTACTTAAACCCATATTTTATTTTATTTTTAATTTTAAAAGTGTTTTTTCACCATGCAAAACAACTGCTGCCCTTAAAAATATTTAAAAAATTATTACTAAAGGTGCCTAATTTTTATTATTATTATTTTTTTTAAATTCAGCTGATAGTTTTGAACAAATTGGTTGATATTTTTGTTAGATATTTTTGCTTGGAGCTTTGGCGAAACTTGGAGCTACTGTTGTTACATACCCACTTCTGGTTGTAAAGGTAAATGACCATTAAGAGAGTATATTCAAAATAAGTAGTTGTTTTATTTGGACGAAGAGAATAAGATACCTCTCCACATTATAAAGAAATACTTTCGATTTTACTTTTCAAGCAAAAGTAATACTTTCGATTTTACTTTTCAAGCAAAAGTAATTTTGGAAAAGTCAAATTAGTAGATAGTACAAAAATGCAATGAGACGGGCGATTGTATTGATTCAGAATGTGGAGCGGTAAACACGAAATATGTCTAGAAAATTGGTGTAACAGAAATGAGGATAGTACGGTAGATGATCGAGAAGACGAGAATGAATAAAATTAACAATGAAACTGTTAGATAGAATTTAGGAATAACATTTATCAAAGAGAAAATGTGAGAGAGTCGTTTATGATGGTTTGGACATGTGTATAGAACACCATAGAAACACTAGTGAGAAAATGCGATTTAGTTTAAGTGCGGGGGCTACTAGAGAAAGAGGTTGGCTTAAGAAGACTTGAGACGAGATTATTATAATTGATTTGATGGCATTAAATTTGACTCAGGGGGTCCTTGATCGATCATTGTGAAGTAAACAGATTCATGTAGCCGACCCTACTTAAGTGGGACAAAGACTTAGTTGTTGTTGAAAATTAGTAGATTATAGTTTTTTTCTCTTTATTTTTTTAGTCCGTTGAATAAGTTGTTAGTCTTTTAGTTAACATTAATTAGATTGAATTTATCGAGTTAAATGTATATTGGATATAGAATTTGCGGTTGATATCTTAGTTAATCTTAACTAAGAACTGAAAAATAAATTGGCAAAAGCTAAAAAGCAAAACACCATCCGCTTCTTCCTTGAATTCCTTGTTTAATGACGCCTTCATGTTTTGCAGTCGAGGCTTCAAGCAAAGCAAGTTACTGGGGGAGACAAAAGGCGTCATTATAAAGGTAGGTTTGTATTGTAATGACTGGAATTCCATCTTATATATAGTGTATTTGAAGGGAGATGTTTTGTGTAAATAGGTACAATGGATGCTATAATGAAGATGACAGAACACGAGGGGGTGTATGGGTTTTACAAGGGTATGGGCACCAAGATCGTGCAGAGTGTTCTTGCCGCCGCTGTTTTGTTCATGGTTAAGGAAGAACTCGTGAAGGGTACCCGCTGGTTGCTTGCCAAAAACGCTCTCCATACTGTTAAATCTAAGCCTCCTTGATAACAACCCCCCCCCCCCCCTTTCTCTAAATTAGAGTTTCAAACCCCCCCTCCCTCTCTCTAAACTAGAGTTTTATCCCCCCCTTTCCCCATCTATCTCTCTCTCTCTCTCTCTCTAAACTAGAGTTTATCCCCCCCCCCCTCTATCTCTCTCTCCCCACACTTGTTAGCTCCTTGATCACAAATCTCTCTCTACATTATATCTGTTCTCTGTCTCTCTCTCTACCAGCTTTGTAAAACCCTCCCCTCCTCTCCCTCTCTCTCTATCACAAATGTCTGTCTCTACACTTGAGTTACACCCTCTCTCTACTATAGTTGTACCCTCTCTCTCTACTAGAGCTCCCCCCCCCCTTCCCTCTATCGGGTAGAGACAACTTGTATCTCTATCTTCATTAGCCAGAGTTGTAGCCTCTTATAAATGAAATGTAATTGCTCAGATGATTAAAAGTTGGATTACATCCCCCATTTTACATCCTCTGTGAAACATTCTGGAGGGAACATTAAGGATTTAATTTAGATTTTTATTTTATTATATTTAAATTACATTAATAAATTATGATTCTTTTTTGTATTTTGGTTGAATTTAAAATACATAACTATCAATATGATGTTGTCTTAGGTTGTGTAAATAAAGAAAATTCAACAAAAAATATGTCTGCAGCGAGTATATATTTTGAATAAAGATTTTATTGTTGAGAAAATCTTTTATTAGTGTAGAATTTTACAGAGCATCAGAATTTTAACTGATTTAAATAGTTATAAATATATACACACACGCATACACACATATGTCAGTGTGTTATTATGTAAGTGGCCGCATAATTACGTGTAATTTCTATAGCTGTGTAGAGATATTATATCTATTTTTAAATTTATAAATAAAAAAATAGTAAATAATAAAAGATGTGTTAATAAAGTGTATATATAAAATTTGAAGGATATAAAGTTTAATTAAATTTAACCGTTTCGAAAATAGAAGTGTAAAATTTTAAGTGATTTTTTTTTCCCTAAATATTTTCTTGGATTAATATCACTTACACTCCCTCAACTATAGTGATATTTTATATGTACCCCTTAACTTTTAAAATTACCACGGTGACTCCCTGCCGGAGTTTTTTTTAATGAACTGACTATTTTTCCCTTACTAATTCAGACCAAAAAATAAAATAAAATAATCCAAAATAGTGAATGGCCAAACTATCCTCACCATATTATCCTTCCATTCCTCATTCTTCTTCTTTGTTTCTCTCTGCACCACCGAACCAAAACACCACTGAATCAAACACCACAACACCGCCGCCTCCACCATTGCCAAACCAAAGACCACCACCACCACCGTCTTCGCCATCGTGGAACCAAACACTATCTGCAAACCCATATCCCTGAAGACACCAAACCAAAACACCACCGTCGAACAACACCACCGAACCAAACATCATCACCACCGAACCAAACAACAATCAAATGAAGAAGAGAGAGAGAGAGAGAAAAGCTTTACCTGAGATCGCAATGGATGCCCGTTTCGAAGGAGAACAGAAGGAATCACAATCTCTTCTCCTCTTCAAACACATCAAATGACCCAAAATCAGAAACTTCTACATTCTTTCTCTTCGTCCTCGCTTTCTCTCTCCTCGCTCCCGTTCTCTTCTATGTGGTTTTGGGAGATGTAAAATGAGTTTTCGCCGAGCATCGTCTCCACTGAACCAAACGAACAGGGAAATGGATGAAGACGCTGATGATTTGGGGCTGGAAATCAAAATCTCCTTTCTTTAGATTTGAGAGGAAATGAGATAGATAAAGGATTTCGAACCATTCTCCAGCTAAGGTTTGGGATTTGGTGGGAGAAAACGAACCACATTCTCCATCTTCCTCGTGCAATCAGAGTTCCGATTCTTCGATCTCTCAGGAGCTGTTGAGGCGTGTTGTGGTGTTCGGCGATGTTGTTGTTGTTGTTCAGTTCGATCGATGGAATTGTTTGGCAGTGGTGTTTTTTTTTTTTTTTTTTTTTTTTTTTTTTGCGGTGGTGTTGTTCGGTGGTGTCATTCGTTTTGGTGGTGTTGTTCGGTGGTGTTGATGTTCGAACACGGAAGGGAACATGGATGGATAGGAGAAGTTGGGTTAGGGATGAGAGAAAGAGAGAGAGATGAGAGGAGAGAAATGGAGAAATGGAGGATGTGGTGGTGGTGTTCACCGTCGGTGTGGCGACAATTGGTGGGAGCACGGGGAGGATGTGGTGGTGATGGTGGATTTGGGGCTCGAACAGGGAAGGGAAGGGAAGATGAAGGATTAACCTCTAATTACATTATACACCCTTGAAGTTTTATTAAATTTTATTTTGAACCATCACATTTAATACAAAGGCAATTTAGTTTTTAGGTAAAGAGAATATGGTTTATTTAGTTAAAAAAAATATGAGTTAACTTTTCCAAGGGTATTTTTGGAATAAAAAATAAACAAGGAGTCTCAGTGTTCTTTGACCAAATAGTTCAAAG
This sequence comes from Eucommia ulmoides, assembly GCA_016647705.1. Classification (NCBI taxonomy): domain Eukaryota; kingdom Viridiplantae; phylum Streptophyta; class Magnoliopsida; order Garryales; family Eucommiaceae; genus Eucommia; species Eucommia ulmoides. Next base: position 56,883,345 of record CM028328.1, read on the forward strand.
GATCTCCCATGTAGTTTTTAAAATTAAGGAGATTCCCGTGGTTCCGGTCAATAGTTGAGGGGGTATAAGTGGTATTAATCCATATTTTCTCTTCATTTAAATCTTTGAGTGGGATGAGTGGTATAAAAAAACTAAAGCTAGTTGGAGAGTTGGTCATGGCTGGGCTGGGTCGGGCTCAGAACGGGCTCTACAAAAAAATGGTAAGCCCGAACCGAAGCTCGGTCCAAAATATTTTTTTTCTAACCGAAGCCTGACACTATAATTTTTTTTTCTTCATAATTTAAAAAATAATCACTAAAATAACAAATTAAAATTATAAAATACATTCATACATAGTAATTATTTTCATTAAAAAAATAAAATAAAAAGCATACATCCACAATCCACACTAAAATAAAATGCATTCATCCGTATAGCAAAATAAAATAAATACAATCATTGTTCCATATTAATTAAATATAATTCAACAAAACAATACATCCAAACAATTTGTAACAATTAACACTTATTACTTGATGTTATATACATATATCACTTTTTTTAATAAATGGTTAGATGAGGCCGGACCTAAACAAAAATGATCCCAAAAAATGAATGAACCTAAATTTTGGGTCCTAGCCTTGCTCATGGGCTAAAAAATCAAGCCCAAGCCCTAAAATTTAGGTGGCATTTGGTTAGTTTTCCCAACTCACCTGAAATGGGTTAGATTGAGTTAAGAATTTTGTTTTCTTCTGGAAACGTAATTGTGTTTGGTAACGACAAATTTTTTTTTTGAGCTGTGAACAGAATCGTGTTTGGTAACGCTTAGTTCTAGAATGAGTTCTTAACCAAAAAAATATCATTTAAAAACTTAATTTCTGAAAACAATAGGGGTGAAACTTATTTACAGGGCTGAAGTAAAACGCACTTTCGATTTGCGTTTTTCTAAAAATGCATTTGCGAAATGCGGATTCAAAGGGCGGGAAGTCGAGGTGAAAACGCAAAAGGAATTTGCGTTTCTTTAAAAACACATTTCCCTTTTGCGTTTTCCAAAACAGAAAAAAAAAAAAAAAATGAAAAGTAAAAACGCAGAAGCGTTCTGCGTTTTTAAACCTGATTGCCCCACCACCCACCCTTCTTCTTCCTCATTTGCTGCGTCCGTTTCACTAGGGTAAAAAAACAGAAGGGAAAATTACAGTGAACGTTGCTGCCGCTCCGGCGATCTACCGCCATTGTCGTCGCTTCTCCGGTCGTCGTCTGATTGCTGCGTCCGTTTCACTGAGGGGTAAAAAAACAGAAAGGTTTTTTACAGTGAACCAACGCCGCCGCTCCGCTAATCTGCCGCCGTCGCCGTCGCATCTCCGGTCGTCCGGTCGTCGTCTATCGGGTATGTGTGTGTATACGAGATGTATGTGTTATATGGATTTTTTTTATTTATTTTGCATTTTTTTAATTTTTTTTGTCGGAAATGTAGATATATCCACCCTCTGTCGCCGTCACCCACTCTTCCGCCGCCGATCTAGCTCCTCCACCGTTGTTCGTCTCATTTTGGTTAGTAAACCAATTTTTATTTTTATTTTTCGGTTTTTTTCGTAATGTAGATCTAAATTTATATAATTTGGAAATAGTTTTTTCGTAATGTAGATCTAGATCTAGAAATGTAGATGTAAAACAATTTTTTTCTTTTGGGGTTTCGTTTTTTTTTTTTTTCCGATTTTTCCGATTTTATTTTGTGTGTGTGTGTGTGTGTGTGTGTGTGTGTATATATATATATATATATATATATATATATATATAAGGATTTCGGTTTTTATGAAGTAGATTGGACAATTTAATTTTTTTTAGTGCTATAATTGATAATCATAATAATACGTTACATGTTTTATTTTGATTTGTGAAATTGTAGTTGTTTGAAATGGATTATTTTGATTTGTGAAATTGTAGTTGTTTGAAAAGGAGAATGTTACATTATATTTGTATTGGAGTGGAAAGATATTGGAAGGAGCTGAGTTTGGAGTGTCATATAGCATGTCTACGGTCAAATCGTTGGATGTTTGTCGGGGGATTACGTTAAACGAATTAATTGCGATGTTATGACCATATATCTTCGAGAATGGAATTGATGGAACTTTAAAGTTACAATGTAGGTTGCCGATAGCTACTATTGGTCCTGGGAATTATAGACACATGTTGTATTCAATCGGTGACGACGCGGCATTAGACCATGTGCTTCAATTACCTCTTAGGGTGCCCTCACTACTTGGTGTTGAGGTGTATGTGGAGGTAGAACGAGCTTTTAATCACGCTCCAATATTTTCTTCTCAACCTGGTCTTTTTACCCAATTTTTAAGTCAAAATTTCAATCCTCATGTTACTGCGTTATCTCCTATGTTTGATCCTCAAGTTGTTCAATCCAGTTACACTCACCGATCGCCTTACATTCTTGAAGAATATCATCCCCACACAGTGATTGATCATGATTCAGGCACCAGTTCTGCCGCTCCACATCAGCATTATTCGCTAATTAGTCCACCACACGAGAATGTGGAGGGTGGGACGAATACAGTCGATAGTTTTCATGATGTCGAACAAACAGAGTTAGATGGTGCTTTTACATTAGAGGAAGATGAGAATGGTGGGGATGAAGATATGGATGTCGAGCCGACAATGGAAGGGAGTGAACAATTACCGTTACACAAGGTTCCTTTATTCTATAATCAGTTGAAATGGGGTGATGATGATGACATGGCAAAGTATGAGCCAAAGTTGCGAAAGAATTTTTGGACCCCGGAAATGGATGAATTTAATTGTGGTATGGTCTTTAAGGACAAGAAACATATTCAGAATGCTGTGAAATATTATCATGTTATGAAAAATAAAGAGTATCGTGTGGTGGATACGAACCATAAAATTTGGTCGATTAAATGCAAGCATGGTTGCGGGTGGCGGATGCGGGTGACTCTAAAACAGAGTCACGGAATATTCCAGATTACGCAGTACAACGGGCGATACACGTGTTTCTATAATCATACGGCATTGGATCATGGAAACTTGGATTCGGGTGTCATTTCTGACATGATACTTGGACAGGTCGAAGAAGATCCAGAAGTGATGATGGGTGTTATCATTGCATCCGTGAAAGAGTCTCGGGGATTCACTATCTCCTACCGAAAGGCTTGGTTTGCTAGATCTAAAGCCATCGAGATCTTGTTTGGCGATTGGGATGAATCGTATCGAAAGTTGCCGAAATTCATGTCGGCATTGCAGCACTTTAATCCTGGGACAATTGTCGAATGGAGTATTGTTCTGATTGCTGTAGTTGGTTATTCGACATTCGACATGGTATTTTGGGCATTCGAACCTTCTGTGGTCGGATGGAGATATTGTCGACCTGTCCTCACGATTGACGGGACCCATCTATATGGTTAGTACGAAGGAAAGATCTTGATCGCTATTAGGATGACATCGTCCAATAAGTGTTATCCTATGGCGTTCGCGGTGGTACCGACGGAGGACCACCGCTGTTGGTCCTGGTTTATTTTGATGCTGAAGCGCCATATTGTTAAAGACCGGTCGGAGGTCACGTTGATATCTGACAGACAGACTGGCATTCTTAGTACAGTAAGAACTTTATGGCTTAATCAACCGAACGAGCCCACTTGGTATCATCGATTTTGTTTGCGGCATCTTTGTAGTAATTTTAATAATATCTTTAAAAATCAACAATTAAAAGATCTTGCGTAGAATGCGGGTGCTGCAATACAAGTTCGAAAGTACAACGCTATCATGGAAGAGATTGCGAAAATAAAAGTGGGGGCGTATACATGGTTGGATAACGTAGCCAAAGATAAATGGACCAGGTCACACGATAATAGTAAATGTTGGGGCGTGTTGACGACCAATTATGCTGAAGTATTCAACAACTGTTTGAAAGGTGCAAGGAATGTCCCAATTGCAGTTGCCATTTCAATAACTTTCTATAGGTTGGTCAAATACTTTGATCTCAGTCGATAGGAAGCTCTAAAGGATATGGCCATGGGTTTGGGATACGTAAAACATGTTGTTGAGAAAATTTAGAAATCCTAAGCGAAGTCTAAAACATACGACGTCCAAATATTCAATCGGTAAGTTTTTTTAACTTGCAATTTATTAATTAGTAATATATATTTTTTAACTGATCATCTAATTTGATTTATAAATATATTTAATAATAGGGAGAATGCACGTTACCACGTGAAAACGAGAAAGACGTTGTTCGGTGGTATTGTTACACACAAAGTTACTTTAGGTGACATGCTTGCGGTAACGGAGTATTGTGGCACAGATGCGTTTCGTTATATCGTTGATGAGTACACAATAGCGAATTTGCTGAAAGTTTGAGAGTCATCATTTGAACCGATCATTCACGAGAACTATTGGCCGATGGTTAACTTTCCGATCCTTCTTCCTAACAAGAATAGACTTCGAGTTGTGAAGCACGGGCGACCTAAATCCACTCGCATTCGAAACGAAATGAATTTGTCGCAGCGGACAATAACAAATCGGTGTGAGTTGTGTTCTCAAACTGGCCAAGATAGGCGGACATTTCCATCCCGACCCCAATGAGATAACAATTGTAATGGAGACAACAATTTTTTTTTTTTTAATTTACTTTATGGTTGGAACAACATTCGTATTGTGTTGTATTATATTGTCGTTTAGTATATTATCGTTTGGTATATTGTGTTGTAATATATTTCGTATATTACTACTTCATATTTTAGTTTCAGATTATTGCTGTTATGGCTGAGCCTGGTCCCGTCGATCAGTCGTTGCTTTATTTACAGAGAGACCACAGATCTGGGATTGTCTGGGAAGAATGCGGAGTGCAGGTCATATTAAAAAAATATTTATCCAATATATTGATTTTTTTTTATTTCGTAATTTTTAAATTAATTGTCTTTTAATTTATATTTCAGCATTCTTCTCGGCTTGACTGCTCCGGAGTAGGACGGTTTCCAGGGGATTGGACAAACCATGTACCTGGTCGTGTGGTACAATTAATACAAGTTGTCGGACTTTATGGAGCTTTTCGGTTTGAGTAACCTTGTACCTGGTACAAATGTCTTTGATGATTACATACCCTGGTATTGGGGAGTCACAAGGAGGTTCATAGTGAACCCATCTTACCGACCGAACTTCAGCTATCATGCAGTAGGAGGTCGTCCGACGATAGAGGTATAATTTAATTAGAACATATATTTATTATTTTGTGTAATGTTCATTTACTTAGGTGCAGGAACCAAATATTTCAGACCTGATGCGAATGAGTGAACTTGCAATTCAAATAAGACAACCAGAAGATTTTGAACGGGTTACGCACTTATCGCACGACATTTGTTCCCGTGCCTATCGTCGGCAGTTGCCACACCAGATGCCGAGTCCGGGACAGGAACGCGTAGGAAATCCGCCGTTGGATGACGACGCCAGTGCCGGACCATCTACCTACGGGATGGATAATTTCTTTTCAGATTATGGTACCGAACTGGGTGTCAGTTGCGGATTATCAGTGGGTAACACATTTGTCACCCCGATGATGGATGCTCCATCATCGAGCTCAGTATCTGTTCCCAGTATGACACATGGTGTACCCAGAGGAATTCAAAGACGCGTGTCGCCGGTCCCATGAGAGCGAAATGATGAACATTTGTTGCCCATCGTGGAGGAACCAACATATCCATCTACTATGGACTTGGGACACATTACTGAAGTTGATCATTTTCAGACAAATGACACCGAAGAACTTCCACTTCCTTTACGGCGGCAACGGAGAAATATCAAACGTAAGGGGTGTGGTACATAGAAACCTAATGACGACATGTATTATAATTTGTAGAAATGTATTATATATTCACATGTAATTTTATTTTCATTTCAATCAGTGTAATTTTTATTTTTTTTAAATGCATATATTATTTTCGTTTTTTTTGGAATCATTTCACACTAATCACAAAATGGTTCTTCTAAGCCAAAAAAAAATGAGGAAAACGGTGGGAAAACGGCGAAAAAAAGCAAAACGCTCTTGAAAAAAAAGAAGCAAAAACGCTCTTGAAAAAAAAAATGCATGACAGAACTGAAAACCGCACTGCACTCTTGAAAAAAGAAAAAGAAAAACGCACTGCAGTGCACAAGCATTACTCTTGTTTTTTTTTTTTGAAAAACGCAGAATGGTTCTGCGTTTTTCACACTGTTAATTTTATTTATTTTATTTCATTTTTTTTTTCTGTTTTGGAAAACGCAAAAGGGAAATGCGTTTTTAAAGAAACACAAATCCCTTTTGCGTTTTCACCTCGACTTCCCGCCCCTTGAATCCGCATTTCGCAAATGCGTTTTTACTAAAACGCAAATCGCGATGCGTTTTACCTCAACCTTGTAAATAAATTTCACCCCTATTGTTTTCAGAAATTAAGTTTTTAAATGATATTTTTTTGGTTAAGAACTCTTTCTAGAATTGTTTCCTCAATTTATAAAAACAGAAATAAAGAATCATGTTTGGTTGCAACATGATGTATGACAATAATGTACATATTTGTCAAAGTACTTACATATTAAACAAAAACACTATTTTCTTTTGGATGAAGATGAATTGAACTAAAAGGGGAATTAAAAACTCCTGGAGAAGTACAAGTAATCGTAACAAATATAACTAATCCCATCGAAGAAAACAGCAGCCACAACGGCAAACCAACAACAACCACAACTGCAAACCAGCCAACCCCGGACAACAGACAACAACAAACAATACCAAGCTGACAACAACAACAGGGATCAACAACAACAAAACAGCAACAACAACAAACAACAACCAGCAACCGTAAATGAATGCAAACAATAGAAAATAAAAAAACAATAGCTCGAAAGACCACACAGCCCAACAACCACAAAAAAAAAACTTCAGGTCCTCAACATCAGCTTGGAATAGCAGACAACAAAAAAATCATACCTCAATAACCTACACATATAGAAGCTCAAACAAATTGAAATTCGGAAAAATAAGGGGAGTTACTTGACTCAACACATACAATTAAACAAGTGATGAGGAATAAAAAATCCAATTGTTCTTAATATTATCCTTCTTCAATACACTTCATGTAACAACATTTTCTCATATTCAGTTCAAAACCCAACATTAAACAAAAAAAAAATATTACAATTTTCAGTTCTTCATTCAAATTGAGAAGACCAAAACCCCCTCCATCAATTCAATAATCAAATTTGAAGGAAAAAAGAAGAAGAACACGATGCAAATCAGAATGAAATTGGAATTGGAATGAAAGAGATGAGAGAGATATGGAGAGCCACTGCTTGTCGAAATTCAAAATCCCAAATTTGGAATCGATATTTGGAAATTAAAAATTGAAATTGCAAACTGAAATCGAAATCGAAATTTCAATCCGAAATCTAAAATCGAAAAGAGCGAGGACTCACAACAACGAAAATGATAAAGAAAATAAAAAGAAAATGAGGCTAACAAAAGTGGAACACGGGACTCACTAACAACTCAAGTAATTCCCAACATGTCCTCATTTTTGGGTTCAATTTTTTGGGAAAAAAAAACAACTTTTTTTGTGTTTCTAATTTTCTTGGGATTTTGAGAATCAATTCTCATTTTTTTGGTTGGGTTGGGTTGTGTTTTATGTTTGCCAAACACATTTCCAAAAATCAATCCCAAAATTTTTGGGTTAGATTGAGTTGAGTTTGGTTGGGAACACTAACCAAACGGACCTTAATCTCAACCGTTTATCTTTTAAACTTAATTTTGAACCATTAAAATGTTTTTGTCCTGATTTATTAATAGATTTTTAGATATCAATGCTTTGTACCCCTAAAGTTTGACTAAAATCTCACTTGGGTCCCCAAGTGATTGTCCCAATTACAAATTTTGACACAAAATAGTCATTTGTCGAACATGTGATTGATTTTAAATGGATTTAAAGTACATAACCATCCATATGGTGCTGACTTAGGTTGTGTAAACAAAGAAAATTCAATAAAATATGTCTGCAAAGAAAATTCAATAAAATATGTCTGCAGTAAGTATATATTTTGAGAAAATATTTTACACGTAGAAAAAATAAAAAATTTAAGGTCCTCCAAGACATAGTTTGCTTAGCCCAAGAATCATCCCTGCTTTTAAGGTCCTCCAAAATATAGTTGGGTGCACAACAGGATACTGTTTACCATCCAAAATTGTAATTGAGCTATTAATTTGGACCAAAAGTGGGATCATTAGTGTGTTGTGTTTGAATTAAAACTACAAGGACCAAAGTGAAATAATGGTCAAAATTCAAGGGTGCAAAGCGTCAAACACAATACATGAAACGAATTCCCACCCAAAGCGCGCCCATTTGAATTTTCATCAAATATCTCTCTACCGATATTTCCTGCTTAAATATATATATATAACGGCTATAATTATGATTATATATAATTGTATCTTGACCTCCATTAATCTGCTCAGAGAACACAATGCAGACGAATTTACAGTTCCCTGATTACAACTACGCTCTCCACGTCATCGTCGGAAAAGCCATAACCTTCGATGAGATCACCGGCTACGTTCAGAGGAGTGCGCAGGGATCCTACGCAGCGATCGTCAGAGACAAAGACTTCCGGGAATTCAAAACCCGGATTACTTCCGGAAAACCGGCGATCTGGGATCAGTATTTCGCCGTAGGGTTTGAAAATTTCCCCGGCGGCAAGCATGTGGAAGTGGATGTGATTCAGTTGGATTGCCGGAGTGATCCCGGAACTTCCACCGGCAACCGTCTGGTGGGTAGGGCTCGATTTCCGGCGCCGAAGCAAATGGAGGGTTGGTCTCAAGGGTGGGAGTTGCTGATGGGTCAAGTCGGCACGGAGGTGAAAACCGTGGGGTTGGTGTCGATAGGAATGAGGTTGACGGCCATACAGAGGGCATAATTTCCAAGGTTTTCTTTCTTTTTCTTTGTTCCTTTTTATTAGTTCTTTATTTGTTGGTTTTTCAATTATCTCAATTTTATAATTTTGTCTTTTAACTCGATAAACTTGATGTAAAAGAAATGATTTAAAATTTGTTGAAATGAAAAAAAAAGGACCTATTTCAAGATGATCTATTAATTTTTTTATGTTATTCATATGCCAGTTTATTATGATGTTGTTTGATTTAGTTTTGAAAAAAAAATTTGAAAAGTATAATATTTATTAATAATGTACTAAAATTTTAAAAAATAAAAATAACGTAATTGATTAAAATAAAATAACGTAATTGATTAAAATATCAGGTAGTAGAGAAAAATAAAAATATTTAAAAAATTAAAATTAAATTAAAAAAATATTTTGTAGAAGTGTTTTTGAATTGTGTTGTTAAAAGAAAAATAATAATATTTAAATTTTTTAAAAACAAAAAATAGTATTTGAATTCTTAACCAAACAACCCCTTAGATATTTTATATATAATATACTAGTGTTTACTCGTGTCTAGAGACACTGTTTCAATTTAACCCTAATTTTTTATAAGATGATAGAGTTAATTTTATACGTTGTAGAATATAAATTTGTTTGTCTTTTGATCCGATAGTCTTCTTTACGGGTGTCCTAACTTATTATATAGACTAATATTTACCTGTGTCTACAAACACTATACAATAAACCCTAGTTGTATAAGATGGTAGAGTTAGTTTGATTTGACGGTGTAAATTATAAGTTTGTTTGTCTATTTGACGGCCTAAAAAGTGTCTTAACTTATTATATAGATTAATTTCATTCACAATTATCAAGATTTCTTAAATAAAATAAAATAAAATAAGTACTAGAAAAAAAGTGGTATCCACAATTGAAATTGGTTTGACTATTGCCATTACATATAAATTGTTGAAATATATCGTTATCAAAATGATTGAGTCAACTTATTGGAGGATACCAATTTGTATGTATTAAAAACGTTCTCTTTTGTTTTGGGTGGTCCACAATCACCAATCTTGTTTTTTGCTCTTACCTTTTTAAGAAATTAAAAAAAGGAATTTTGTGGAAGCATAAATGATTATGTCCAATAACTTCTACTTAAAAAGAGTATTATATCTTCTTTTATATAAAAACATGTCCTTAATGGTGTTTAACTTTTTGTTTTTTTAAGAAGATGATAATTAACATTATCAACCCCCATATTATACTACAATTCACTATTGAAAAAAAGTGTGTACATGATCAATCTCTCTAATATTTTTGACTCAATTAGGGTTTGAATTTGTTTAATTTTGATTTGTTTGCAAGAATTTCTACAAAAACTCATTATTTATCATCTTAAGAACATCTCCAACAGTGTCAGCCTATAGTTGAACAACTGTAGAATTAAGGTGATAAACAATTCAAAATTAGTAAATCCAAGAGACAAAAATCAGAGAAATTGACCGTATAAACATTTAGAATATAGTTGAAAAACCAATTATATCTAGTTATAGCTATAGATTAAAAATAAAAAGGAATGGACCAAAGATGTCAAAAATTGAAGGTGCATGCGCATTGTTAATTGATTAGTTGATAGTTTAGGGGCTAAAGTGAAAGATATGTATATTTGAAGGATATGATATGTAATTTGCATTAAAAAGGGGGAAACAAGAATAAAAAAACTATATCTAGCCGCTTAGTGCTAGGAAACTTATCTCCATCTTTGTAGGGATGTATTGGTGATGTGTATTGGTGATGTGGTGTGTGAGAAATTGGAAAAGAAAAAAAAGAAGAATCCAAGTACATTGCATGATGATGAAGACATGGTATTATCACAAATGAATCTTGTCTTGTCCATTATGTTGGAAAGGTTAAATGATCTTTAATTTAAATAATTATTATTTAAAAAAAATCCATTTGTCTAAAGTAACGAAAGAGGGTTAGTCTAGTTAGTAAAGAGAAATATCTTTTTTTTTTTTTTTTTGTCAATTAGGGTCTGATCTTTTGAATACTTTTGTAAAGTCTATTTTTTACACATAAACATTTAGAAAAATAATAGGATTCATTGTACTATTTAAATTTTACCTTAAAATTTTTAAGAGTTATTAGGGAATTTAAAAATTTGACTCTAAAAATTTTAGAGATTAATATGTTAATCTTAATTTTGACTTTTAAAGTTTTGGGATTATTATATTATTTAAAGTATAATTATTAATAATTTGAGGATATTTGATGTAATTACTAACTTTTGTATATCAAATTTTTTGACACATGTATATACACTTGTAAGATGTTAAAATTTTGAAAAAAGAAAAAGAGGGGAAAAGACAGTGAAATCACCTTTATATATATGTGTGTGTATATATTGCTAAAATAAAATATTTATCACCTCTAATTTATGAGACTATCTATATGGGTATGTATACATGTATATTTATATGCCAAAAATATATATACGTGAATTCGAGAAATATAGTGGGTATATTTATACATAGATATAATTTGTGAATAATAGAATTTAAAATAAAATTTGTAAATTTTATAAAAATGATAACTTTTATTTCGTTGACCAATAATATTATTAACAGTTGATTAATATTTTTTTATAGGTTAAATTAGTAAAAATATTTTTTTTGTAATTGTTATTGTAATATTTTTTTGTATAGTTAATATTGACTTATGAAATTAGGCGTTTAACAATTTCGTATAATCAAAAAAATTTGGAATGGAAAACATTGCATTTTAGTGTCACGCATTTGCATATTAGATTTATTTAAATAAATTCTTAGTCTAGGCCCTATCGTTGTTAGGTTCACAGGTCACGTCGACAATGTCAGCATTATGACGGTAGTGTATTTAGTAGCGCAAATATCTAGATGAGTGTATTGTCTTCTATGTAAATTGCCAAATTATATTTTCGTACTAAATTGTGAAAAGAAAAGATTTATAAAATGGACGCTTTTATAATGTAACGAGGATCAAGCAAATTTTTAAATGTGAAAAATGATTTTTATTATCCGACTATACCATAATGTGACAGGAGGGCATGTCTTGCGATATATTGTTGATCATAACATGAAGGCATGTCCTGTAGGACGTTATATTGTGACCTGACAGGAGAACAAATCTTGTAGGTGGTTGATATTTGTTGTTGTTGTTGTTGACGATGATGATTATCATCATGTTATGGTGGTTTATACCACGTGTTGGCTCCTACCATTGAAAATATTAAATGACCCTAATGCTTATGGTAACCTTAGATTGCACAGTTGTACAGGTTACGGTTCCGTCATAACTCCCAATCGTGAGATGAAACGATCCTATGGCTAGTAGGGTAGTATGTGTGTGATATTTTATTATATATATCAAAGCAATTTGACCAATTGACTTTAATTTAGTTATTTTATCATGATAATACCTACAAGATTTTATTACTGCTCAGTGTGTGGTATATTCTGTTTTAGAAGGTGATGTTTGATAAATATATTTAATCCCTAATCATTTTATATTATGAAGACAGTACACCAATAAAATATTTTGTCTTGGGTACCTTAATTAGAGACTGGTCCACTACTGGTATTAGATAGAGTCAGAAGGTGGTGTCTTTTTTTTAGGATTGGTAGGACAACTGTAAACCGTGAAAGGTTCAATTTTTTATTTTATTTTTTGATAATTTTGTTATGGATATTTGGGATATGTGTATTTCTGAATTTTAAAGTTGGTAAATATTTTTTTTAAAAAAAATCTACATCATATGTTCATAGCTATTTGTTGTTAGTCGGGTAACATTAAGTCAAGGTTACGCCTGACCTTCGGCATTGGGGGCCTGGGGTGGGGTGTAACAACTTTATGAATTAAATCTTAAATGTATCAGACTGATATAGGGGAGTGCACTCTTAAAATTGCCTAGGAAGATGATTAGTCGAAGTGTATGTAATTTGGTCCAAACACATCTTACTGTATAACACAAAAAAATATCTAAAGTATAGATATGTTATATATTAAAGAAATAAAGAAGAATCCAAGTACATTGCATGATGATGAAGACATGGTATTATCACAAATGAATTTTGTCTTGTCCATTATGTTGGAAAGGTTAAATGATCTTTAATTTAAATAATTATTATTTAAAAAAAAATCCAATTGTCTAAAGTAACCAAAGAGGGTTAGTCTAGTTAGTAAAGAAAAATATCTTTTTTTTTTTTTTTGTCAATTAGGATATGATCTTTTGAGTACTTTTGTAAATTCTAATTTTTGTGCATACATATTTTTAATTGCATTTTAAAATATTTAGAAAAATAATAGGATTTATTGTGTTATTAAAATTTTACTTTAAAATTTTTAAGAGTTATTAGGGTATTTAAAAATTTGACTTTAAAAATTTTAGGGATTAATATTTTAATCTTAATTTTGACTTTTAAAATTTTGGGATTATTATATTATTTGAAGTATGATTATTAATAATTTGAGGATATTTGATGTAAGTACTAACTTTTGTATACCAAATTTTTTGACACATGTATATACACGTGTAAGATGTTAAAATTTTGAAAAAAAAGAGAGGGGAAAAGACGGTGAAATCGCCTTTATATATATGTGTGTGTGTGTGTGTATACGTGTGTGTGTATATATATATATATTGCTAAAATAAAATATTTATCACCTCTAATTTATGAGACTATCTATATAGGCATGTATACATGTATATTTATATGCCAAAAATATATATACATGGATTCGAGAAATATAATGGGTATATTTATACATAGATATAATTTGTGAATAATACAATTTAAAAAAAATTGCAAATTTTATAAAAATGATAACTTTCAGTATTTCGTTGACCAATAATATTATTAACAGTTGATTAATATTTTTCTATAGGTTAAATTAGTAAAAAGATTTTTTTTGTAATTGTTATTGTAATATTTTTTTGTATAGTTAATATTGACTTATGAAATTAGGCGTTTAACAATTTCGTATAATCAAAAAAATTTGGAATGGAAAACATTGCATTTTATTGTCACGCATTTGCATATTATATTTATTTAAATAAATTCTTAATCTAGGCCCTATCGTTGTTAGGTTCACAGGTCACGTCGACAATATCAGCATTACGACGGTAGTGTATTTAGTAGCGTAAATATCTAAGTGAGTGTACTGTCTTCTATATAAATTGCCAAATTATATTTTCGTACTTAATCTAGAAAGTGATGTTTGATAATATATTTGATCCCTAATCATTTTATATTATGAAGACAGTACACCGATAAAATATTTTGTCTTGGGTACCTTAACTAGAGACTGGTTCAATACTGGTATTAGGTAGAGTCAGAAGGTGGTGTCGTTTTTTGAGGATTGGTAGGACAGGTGTAAACCGTGAAAGGTTCAATTTTTTATTTTATTTTTTGATAATTTTGTTATGGATATTTGGGACATGTGTATTTCTGAATTTTAAAGTTGGTAAATATTTTTTTAAAAAAAAATCTACATCATATGTTCATATCTATTTGTTGTTAGTCGGGTAACATCAAGTCAAGATCTGACCTTCGGCATTGGGGGCCCGGGCTGGGGTGTGACAACTTTAAGAATTAAATCTTAAATGTATCAGGCTAATATGGGGGAGTGCACTCTTAAAATTGCTTAGGGAGATGATTAGTCGAAGTGTGTGTAATTTAGTCCAAACACACCTTACTATATAATACAAAAAAATATCTAAAGTATAGATATGTTATACTTTATAGAATCGATTATATAGATTTCTAATCAATAATATATATATCTTCACTTTTCAAAGATATTTGAGAGAACACACATGGGATTTATTCTTTTTTTGATTGGACTCATTTGTTGAGTAGTGGATGTAAGAGTAAGCTATGTGTTATGCTGATGCATCTCCAATTGGTGGTAGGTTTTGGTTGAAATTTTACTTTAATAATGTTCAATTTTATCACATGAAGAGGATCAAATTCGTGATACATTGCATGATATATTGTGTTATAGTCTTAGGATTAGGTTTAGATCATCTACTTGGTTCTTTTTTTGATTGATTTGTGTTTGGTTGAATTCAACGAATATTAAAAACCATGTATCAAGAAAGAAGTTTATTATCAGTTGAATTTAACCTATGGATCCTGATCTTTTATTATTTGTTTGTTTGTGTGGAAACTAAAGTAAATTACTTTATTTTTAAGGGTGCCTTTGTGAAAAAATGAAAGAATACAAAAAATAAAGAAAGAAAATAGAATGAAAAATGAAGAACAAAAAATATTTGATATGGAGAAGAAATTTGAGAGAGAAAAATAAAAATAAAAAGTACAATTCTCTAAACATTTTTTATCACTACCAATTTGGGAGGAAATGGAAGAAAAATGGCGGAGAATTCTCAAAACAATGCTGATGATAGAATGCTTAATTTATTTTCTTGATATATGTGCTTAAAGTAGTACCTTAGACAAGTGAATAATTTTCTTTACTTTGATATTTCTATTTTAACTAAGGCTTAGTTTGGCCTCTCTGTAGGTTTTCAAAGAGAATTGTTGAAAAAACTGTGAACTGATTGAATAAATTTGTCAAAAATAATTATTGAAAAGAAGAAGCATGCAATGAGCATGATAAATATTTGTGAAAAAACGTTAAAAGACTACTAATTTACTAAAATAGCCTATACTATATTTATTGTTTTATTTCTAAGTTTTTAACCGAATATAAAAAAATAAGATACATACGGAAAAAAAACGTTTGCTTATATTAACTGATGATTAATATAAAAATTTGTAAATGAGAATATCTTACATGTTGAAAAAAATATATTATAAAATAAAATTTAAATATCTTAGATCTTGCAAATAAAAAATTAAAATATTATTAAATAAAAAATTAAATATTATTTTGTAATAATAAAATAAAAATAAGAGTAAGGTTGTCATATAAATTTCATTAATTAAAAAAAAAACTCATTTTGACTTTTAAAATTATTTTTCTCTCAACTTTAAAAATAAAAAAACTTAAAAAAAAAAAAAACTGACCTATGACTTTTTAAAAATAACTGATTATCAAACACACTTCTTCTTTCCAAAAAAAGAAATAACCTCGAAAAATGGGAATCAAACTAAACAAATTTTACATTTTTCTCCTTTTATATATCTATAACCAAATAATAGGAGAAAAAATAATAGGAGATAAAAATATTATTCTATTTCATTTATTTTTTCAACAAAACATATCTAAAACGATGCTCTTGATTTGAAATCAAACACAAAATATTTTTTCTCGTGAGATAAAAATATTATTCTATTTCATTTATTTTTTCAACAAAACATATCTAAAACGATGCTCTTGATTTGAAATCAAACACAAAATATTTTTTCTTGTGAGATAAAAATATTATTCTATTTCATTTATTTTTTCAACAAAACATATCTAAAACGATGCTCTTGATTTGAAATCAAACACTAGATAGTTGAGAATTTGTAAAAGAAGAGAGAGAAAGATGGGAGATATATTTAGTCTCATACCAAAGAATGAGAACCCAACTATTGACAATCAACCAATCAATTTATACTACTCTTCGCTGCCAAACAAGTCATAAAAATCTTTGAACAGTTTTCTATTTGACTACAATTTGCGTGTCGCCACACGGTTCGTTTGCTATCATTAACCCCCCCTTCTCTCTCTTCTCTACCTTGCATGCATGTATGCCACTACTGTCTCCACTTGTCTCTGTGTGTGTCTGCATCTATACATGCGTGCATCTCTGTGTGTGAGAGAGAAACAGAGAGATGATGGGCGTCTGTGTGTGTGAGAGAGAGAGACAGGTAGAGAGAGACGGTTGTTGGGTGACTGTGTAGGCTGGTCATAGTCCAGAAACGAACGTTTGTTTGTTTACTTTACTTTAACAGTAACACGGGCTTATTAGCTAAATGGCAATTGGCACAACCGAACACAGCTCAAAACTGTTTATTTGTTTACTTTAACAGTGAGATCGGTGCGTGAGAGAGAGAGGGAGAGAGAGATGGTGTTGTTTACTGTAATAGATACTATATATCAACCAAGTAGAGAAGAGGGAGGAGGAAGGGGAGGGGGGTCGTTATTATTACTGGCCCATGCCACCACTTGACATTGTTGATATGAAGAAATCATAACCCACTTCACAACATTATTGTCCACGAATATATATATATATATATATATATATATATATATATATCATCCAATGAAAGATTGACTGATCTTTCATTGGTAAAAGAAAGAGAAAGAGAGGGGGGGTATATATCTTGATCCTGTCGGTCATCCCATGCTGATACTTGAATTCATGCGTGCACCTGCGAGTGATTTCTCTTTCAGGGTAAATGAAATAGTGATCAAGAGAGAGAGTGTGAAGAATTTTTTCTTTAAAAAAAATATATATATACATATATATTATTTATTTTAATGGGTGATTTTTTTAGTTGGGATAGCCAATAGAAAAATGAGAATACAAACCTTTTTTTTTTTTTTTTTTATCATCTGATAACTGTAAATGGAAAAATAATAATAGTTTTATGATATTATATCATATAAATGCCACAACCTAAACTCATTCGATAAAAATTCCAGTAATTTTTTTGTTTTTGGTAATTAAAAAATTAATTTTAATTTTTTATTTATTATTTTCGAAATAAGTTATAAATAATTCTAAATAAAAAATAATTATATTTTATAAAACGAATTATTTTTCAATTAATGGATTTATATATATATATATATATATATATATATATATATATATATATATATATATATATATATATATATATATATTGTTGGTGCATAAAACTGGTACACACCTCGAGTATGATCCAGTCGGATGACAAGTAAGTCCTCTTGTTGAGGTGGAGTCGTCGGTTGAAAAATCTTCGCGTGAGCTGTGCTGGGTCCTGGGAGGATTGACCTGCTATATCCAGAGTCCTGCTCCTCAGGGAGTGTACCTGTAGAAGGCTCAGACCGGGGTTTGTCCCGGTAAAACCCCGCCGGCGTGGTAATCCATGCTCAGAGAGAAAATGTACAGAATATAGTAAACAAACAAATGAACTCGCGCGTAATGTAAGTTATTCAAGCGTACCTAGGGTTTACATAGCTCCCGATATATATAGGCGTTGGAGATGATTAGTCGGGTCTAAATACGATTAATTAGTTAAAACCTGGTGTTTAGCCGATAATCCAGGGCGTTTAGGAGATAATCGTTGGGCTTGGGCTTTTGAGCCCATTTGACGAAGCTCGCGGGCCTTTGTCAAGCCTGCGGTAGTGAGCTGGTGGAGGAGAGTGGAGATCTGTGGAGTCTTGGAGAAGAAACAAGGTGAAAAGGGAAGTCGGTCGGGGTAAACGGCTAAGTCTCTGAAATTGATCGCTGATGACACGGCGCAGAGCTCAAAGCGGCACGTTCCTGCGGGGCTTTTCGCTCCTCCCTAGGTGCAAATGAGATTCTAGGGAGGAGCCGTAGTCGGTGTATGCTCCAGCGTGACGTTGTGGATTTCAAAATGCGTCCTTGTTACTGCAAGGGTTGATACGTGGCTGGATCTTAAGTGCTAACTCAGAGGTGCTCAAAAATCCCCTCATCATATATATATATGTGTGTGTGTGTGTGTATGTATATATGTATTAAGATATGTTTGATTAGAAGGATGAGAAAATAGAGATCATAATAGAAAAATGAAAAAAAATAATATTTTTAGGGTTTTTTTGTCAATTTCAAATTTTGTAACTCATTATTCATTCAACTTACTTCGTACAATAATTTTTTTAGGAGAATAATTATTTGATCAAAAATTCAAAATCCTTGTATATCATAAAAATTACTCTAATTTTTTAATTAAAAAATAAAATGACTTTTATGTAAGATAATAATTTTGGATTGATCATCAAAATTCTCATATTTTTATCTCTCGTGAAATAGAAGTTATTATTTTTTTGGTTGCAACAATGTAAAATGAGCTTATATAAAATTTTATATTTAGTAAGAAAAGAATTAAAAAATAAAAAAATAAAAATTATTTACTAATATAATTTATTACTAGCATTCATATTTTATAGAAATAAATAATTTAAAAAAAATTATTTCCCCTATTATATTGGACAAATAGTAGTAAAATAGTGCTTTTTTTTTGTGCGTGTGTGTGTATATACCCAACATCATATTTAGGGCTAACTTTTGTTGAAGACCGTACTATAATCTATAAGTCTAGGACAATATGATGATGCATAATAATAATTACAATGGTGGGAGTAGCACCTTCTTTATTTATTTATTATTGAAAACGAGATTCATAAAAATCCAAATATAATTTAAAATATAACATAATTAAAAAAACGTGAAATAATAATTTATTTGTAGATAAATAGGTTGATAGATGACTTGGACAGGCCAGGTACAGGCCGCCATTTTATTTATTTTTATTATTTCTTATATAATATCTTAGGCCCTACCCTAATTTAGCTCTTAGGTGTACCACGAGGACAATTGCATCAAACTTTATAGTGGTTTAATTTTTTGTTTGAAAATAGCTTTTCTATAGAATATATAGGTTTTGTTTTCGAAAATAATTTTTAATAATTTTATTTTATTACATTAAAATCATGATGGAAAGAGAATCTCGTCATATAACCTGAAGGACACGAATTCGAATATAAATTATAATGAAAAAAAAGTCTTGAAGTAACAATAAAAGTTATTGTCATATAACCTGAAGGACACGAATTCGAATATAAAAATAACCTTTTGCAGAGCAAGGTATATAAAGATTGCGTATAATAAACCCTAGTTGTTTGACTTTTTTCCAGACTTCACGAATAACGGAAATTCTGTAGCACTAGATTGTCTTTTTTTTTTTTTTTTTTTTTTTTTTTTTTTTTTTTTTAACATTAATATTGCAATTACGAACAAAAAATATGTACATCAAACTTTATTTGTGTTTCTAATTAAGCGTGTTGTGTTATTTATATTCTAACCGCTCCATACCTTCTTCATCAAAAAAACCAATATATATATATATATATATATATATATATATATATATATACATATCATATGTATGTATATGTATCACCAAAAGTGCCATATTCCACCAGGGTAGTATCGTCATTTCATTATTCATTCTCTAATGGTTGATTTCGGTAGGGTTGGTGGAGGCCGGCCGGCCGGTAAAGTCCTTGTTCAAAGAACGTCAACGGGGAATCAATTAACCTACAGGCTATACTTCATTAAAAATATATATATTAGTCAATTAATCAAATAGGTTCATATACTTCTTAACTTTTGTTAGTTAAGCCCCTCAAAATTTTCAATGAGGATCAATATCATAACCCCTTTTATCAAATTTAACAATTAAAACATATGAATTCTAGGTGAACAACCGACAAATTTAAAAAAATTGTCCATGCGATCTATACTCTACAATAATTATTTTAGAAGTAAATAATTATTGCACTACATAAAAATTGCAATAAATTTCTCATGCTAAAAATTGTATTGATTTTCATGTATTTCAGTGGATCGAGTGAATATTGAACTGTAAAATTTGAGGTTCTTAATTAAAAAAATAAAATTGAGGGGCTTTTAGTAAATTAAGTACCTTTTAGTTTTATTCACTTTAATTTGGGGTTTTCATACTTTGCACCCTTGGACTTTGATTACTATCCCACCTTTTGGTCTTTACGTGCCGTTTGGTATCCGGAATTCGAGATGAGATTGAAATGGCTATAAGAATAATAATTCTATTATTATGTTTGGTACATAAGATTTAATCTCATTCCCATTAATAAATATTCTCTAATCCCACAAAATATGAGATTAACTAATTAATAACAAAATAAACTTAATATTAGTTAATCCCAATTACATGGGATTAGGTTTTAATCATTCATCGGCCAAAAAACGAGACCAAATACTAACCAAATATTTAAATTGAAATTAAATTTAATTAGATTAAGTATTATACTGTTTGAAAATTTAATTAAATTACTATTTTACCCTTGATGTCATTTCAATACAGCATATAATCTCCTTTATTACCAAATATAGGAATGATAATGATCATTCTATTTCAATTTTATTGTCATTCCATTCCAGCATACCAATCTTATCGTTATAGTTTTAATTTCAACACATAGCACCCTGAAGTTTCCTAATCATCCCACCTTTGTCCAAATCATTATTTGCATTACAATTTTGGATGGTAAACAGGCGCGTCCTATCATGCTTGACTATTTTTAAAAGACTTTATGAATATCTCTAGCCTTTTTTTTTATCCATTCTCCTCACTGCCCAAACACACAAGAATCGACATACACACATATGTATATACACATGTAGATATGTACATACATATGTATTGGGGGGTTACAGAAAACTTGTGAACTAGTGGAGAAAGTGAAGAGACTGAAAATGTTCATTAAACTCCTTAAAAGTAATTAGATGCATAACACATAACCATTTCTTGTGAAAAAATGATAATGGATTCAATGATTTGGATTGAAGCGGGATGATTACAAAATTTTAATTACGGTATTATGTGTTCTTACAAGGATCGAAGTGAGATAATAGTCAAACTTTAGAGGTATAGAGTGTAGAAAAAAGAAAACCATTAATTCATGGATTTTTTTAAAAAAACGATTACATTATATATATATATATATATATATATTTGTCAATGTTTGGACATATGTTTGTAACCGAAAGGGGTTTAGATTTAATGAGTGAAGTAAGCCATGAGGTGCATATAGCTAGGTACCATGAACATGTTATCATCATCAGAGTGATGAAATATTGGTAGTTAAATTAATGATACTTTTGGAATCATTCTAACAAATTTTGGCAGTTGGTTTCATCCAATAAATATTATACATCTCATCACACAAGTTTTAAGGACGTGTTTGGAAGTTTTGAATTAGGGTTTCATTTTAAAATAAAAAATAAAAAAATTGTAATTTTAAATTTGGTTATCTGAACGGGTTATTATCAATTCTAACACGACCAGTTGATTTTATCCAACAAGTTTTCTGTATTTTATACAAGCTTTAAGGGCATGTTTGGATAGGGTTTCATTTTTTTATTTTAAATTCACAATTTAAAATTTAGTTATTCAAACGGATTATTATCAATTGATCAGTTGGTTTCATCCAATAAATATTATACATGTCACTCAAGTTTTTAAGGGAGTGTTTGGACATTTTGAATTAGAGTTTTTTTTTTTTTTTTTAATTTTAAATTTTAAATTCATAATTTAAGATTTGGCTTATTCAAACGTATTAATTTCAATTTTGACTTGACCAATTGGTTTCATCCAACAAATATTATGCGTCTCACACGAGTTTCTAAGGGCGTTTTTGGACGTTTTAAATTAGGGTTTGGTTTTTTTAAATTTAAAATTTTGTCATCCAAAAGAGTTATTATCAAATTTGACAACAGGCAGATCTAAAGATTACCACTAAGTATTAGAACATAACTTAAAATATATTGTTATTGTGTAATATTTTTTTTAAATAAATTATTTGTCTCCTCCCCTAATTTTTAATATTTTTTTTATTTATATTTTATGGTGCTTTATATTAAGGTTGTATTTTGCTATTTAATTTTAACGTAGTACCTAAGTTAATAAGTGTACATGCATGTTCACGTACACTGTTTAAGTAGTTCCCTAGTGCAAATGCATGCCTTGCATAACTGTATGTACTGAGCAATAATAATTATTTAAATAATTAATATATTATTATAATAATAAAGGAATGGTAAATTATAAAAGCATATGTTTAAAATAAGGGTTAATTAAAATTTGGCCCCTGTAGTTGGACCGAATTGCACTTTATACCTTATGATATTTTTGTCATCACATACCTCTTGTGCTTCAGACTTTAGTGTAACTGTTAAATATATAACAAAATTTTATAAAATAACAAATTTTTCCTTATACCCATCTCGACTCAGTTTGACACAATCAGGTGTACAAAAATTAATTAATGTTAAATAATTTATTATTATTTTTTTGAAATTTGGCTGTTAATTTTAACGAAAGTCTGAACTATAGGAGTAAGTGACGATAAAAATACTAAAATGATATAAAGTACAATTCGGTCATATTATAGAGGGCAAAGTGTAATTACGCCTTAGATTAATTTATATGGTCAGAAATTTCTTCTGTCAAACAACTGGAGTAGTGTTAATTAATGTAATCTGCAACATTTAACCATTAGGGTCCAAGTACTTAGACAACAGGGTTATTCAATTTGTTCCATGTACGTTTAAATAATTTTATTTTATTTTAATATTATTATGACACACACACACACATATATATATAATAATAATTCTTTTAAAAAATAATTTATATGCACATAGATTCTTTTTTTTTTTTTTGGAAAAAAAATGAGTTTATATAAAATTATTTTTAAATAAAAGCTACACATTATTTTGCATTTTTTTATTAAAAAATTATTCAACTGTCCTTCAAATAAATTATATTTTCTTTAAAAAAAATTTAGTTAACATCAATTGAAAAAGTTATATATTCAGTGTTAACTAATATTAAAACGTAATATCATAGTTAACATTCACTAAAAAATTAACAAATAACGAAAAATAGAGGATTATATAAACTTTTTTCTTAAAAACAATTAATTCAAATAAATTGTCTTTACAAAATTAAATAAAAATAAATTCTTTACTCAATTAAATACAAGTTAAACTAAAATTATTTTCAAATAAAAGCAACACATTATATATAAGTCCCAGCATCTTCCAAAACAAATTAATAAATAATATTCCAAAGTAATCATAAGTTTGATTTTTAAAAAAATAATAATAAGGTCAAACAATTAAAAATCCACATTCATAGGTATTTCCATAAATACAGAATGTGCCCCCCCCCCCTACAATTAAATTATTAGCAGACACCGACAAATCCCTTATTAATTTTTTTAATTAATTAATTATATAACCGACCTTTTTCATTAGCTAATGTCGAACAAAAGCTACTACATATAATTAATTAATAACTGATTAATTATTAATTAAAATAAAAAATCCATCCAAGTAGCCGTAAATAATTTTGTTTGCGAGACTGTCTACAGATATTATGTTGATTTACGAGCCGACTTTTTGGGGGATTTGAGGAATGACAGCCAACGTCCAGAACGATAAATGTCGGCGCCATATGATTTCTTTTCTTAATTATTTATTTCTCCCAATTTCATGGATTTTTATTCTCATCATTTTAATTTTAATTTAATTAATATTTATTTATACAATAAATTAGCACCAATTTTTTAAAATATTTTTTTTTTGAGTTATGATTTGCGATTTAAGAGAAATGTATGGATAAAATTAGATTACATAATTTTTTTTGGGAAAAAAAAATTGTTTTCCGTGTTTAAGACGGTTAAAGAGCATTTTGTACTTTGCATCTCTGAAATTTTAGAAAAATCTCACTTTAGTTCATGTTCTTTCAATTTGAGCACATTAAATCTTGAAGTATCCAAATCGTATCAATTCAGTCATTTTGTCTGTGATTTTGTGTCTGACACGTGGTCGATTTTTGTCATAAAAAATATTGAAGTTATAGATTTGAATTAACTTGACATGATTTGGATATTTTAGGATTTAATGTATTTAAATTGAAAGTACAAGGGCTAAAGCAAGATTTCTCTAAACCTTCAGGGTTACAAAATGCAAAAACTTGACGGTTAAATTAAATTACATTCTATATTTAAGTTTAATATTTATATTTAATTAACTAATTATTTATTTATTGTTTTTAGACACTTGTAATTAAAAAATAAATATGACCAAAAAATCTAGTAGTATTAATGAAAATAACTAATCCTATTGTGTTAACAACAAAAAAATTATAAATATTTTTTTAAAAAACATTTAATTTATTATATGGATGATCTTAATCTACTCATAATGTTTGGATAAAATTGTGAATTAATTGCTTTAAATGTTGGGATAAAGGGTTGGTTTTGGGGAAATAATTAATTGCTTTTAATGTTGGGATTAAGGTTGGATGGGATTAAATAGAAAGTAGTTATGTTTTAAGATAATTTATTATAATACTTACAAAAAAAATATGTTAAAAATTCAAGGGTGAAAAATAAATATTTTGAAACTTGAGGGCGATCAGCCTTCAATGGTACTCTTCTAAATTTACATCATGACTGATATCTTATTTGATTACAACCGTTTGATTAATCAAATACAGTGATTGACTCATCGTATGATCTTAGAGAAAATAAAATTTTCTACCGTCAATTTTGTAATAGATTACAGAGGCAGTTATTGAAACACGTCGAATTGTGAGTGTTTTAGATGTTTGTCAGGCTGACTAGATTCAAAAATAACGATGACTTCTTTAATTTTTATTTGTCAAGTTGTCGTCAATATACTGATAAAGGTCAAATTGTTAGTATTTTGGATGCCCGGTGGTGGCCTTGGGGTTAAACCACCAAGGCGGTCGCCTAGGGGTGCAAAGGTTTTTAACCATAAGATTTATTTAGTTAATATAATAGTATATAACCTTTAGTTGCCGAGTGATTTGATTTTAAATGATGACGTCTTATTTACCAGTGCGTTAATCTTGTGCTTTTTTGAGGCAAGTCCATAAAAATAAAAACATAAAATAATAAAAATTAATCATTAATTTATAATGATGATGTTAATAACTCGACGCTATATTGAAATTTTTAGTACACAAGTTACAAATAGTCAAACCGAATCCTTTGGAAATTTATCAAACAAATTCAAATATAATCAAAATTCGCGGTTTATGTAAATAAGGAGTCCATATATATATATATATATAAATAAAAAAAATTATACCGTAAATTAGAATGATTTTTTCGAAATATCTTTTCATTAATAGTTTTGATTGATTCGAATAGAACGGAGAGAAGAGATTGAATAATAAATATTTTTTTAGAGATATTATGGTCCAAAAATTCCACACTCATTTGTAGGATGACTAAGTTAAATTACATTTTTTATATTTTAAGTTCTTCATTTGTATTTAATTGATTTTTTTAATTATTTTTAAAATTTATAAATCAGAAAATCAACATACTGTCTTAAAATTAATTATTTTTAAAATTTATAAATCAGAAAATCAACATACTGTCTTTAAGCGGGACGATAAATTTTTATTATTTAAAAAAAATATAAAAAGAATAATAAATTTTTTTTTAGGGGTACTATAATCCACTCATCCTAATGTAAATCTACTACTGATATTAAGAAAAATTTGGAGAATTATAATTACATTTTAAGTCGGTTTCAATCAATCGATGAGTCAATCATTATAACTATGAATCAATTTTCTTAATCTTCGATTTTAATTTCAAACAATGACGTGTCGTTTTATCAACTAGTTAATATTGTCATGAAATTAAAAAAAAATAAAAAAAAGAAAAAAAAATAATTATGATTTTAGATTGATGATCTTCATAATAATAAGTAAGATTATGTTGGGATTTTGAGATATTTTTGAGATTACAAAAGAATCCAAAAAAATCATGATTTTTCAAAAAAATCTTAGTTGGAGAAATGGCAAATTTTATTATGAGATATCATGAATAAATAAATACATAATAAAAAGTCAAAATGTTTCCTTTTCCTTAACACCATCGCGCTTCGTTGCATGTACTCCACGTTGGACCCCTCTTGTACAAACGATTTCACTCCACGTTTCATGTTTTACCAACGCAGCGCGTATCCAACACTCTCTATCCTAGCCGTTCGATCTTTTGGAACCATTTTATCTGAGGGTTTATAATCAAGGGGATGTCAGGCACGCGGCATGGGAGAGTGATTGATATAAGACCCAACAAAATTCATAATTTTTAGGATGATTTTATTTATTTATTAATATGATAAAAAAACAACAATAAAATCTTTTTTTTACTAATTTATATTTACCATAAATGGAAGAAAAATAATAATAGTAGTAGTAGGACAAGTGGATCCCTAATTTAAAGGTGTATGTCCCTATCCCAAATCCTATTTCTATCCTCATTAATCCACTAAAGATAAAATTAAATAAGAAAAAGGAAAAGAAATTTAATGACAAAATAAAATATAAAAATCAAAGAGGCTGTTGGGTTTATTTTTATTTTTGAGCATTTTAAAAATAATTTTTTAAAATATAAAAAGTTGTTTAATTTAATTTAATTTTTTGAAAAAAAAAAGAGAATATTTATTAATGATATATTAAAAATTTAAGAAGTGAAAATGATGTGAGTGATTGAAATGTAAAATTTAAAAAGAGAAATAAGAGTTTTTTTGCATTTTGCAGTAGAGAATTTCTATTTTAGCTCTTGTTTTTTCAATTTATATATTTGTAAAATTAATTCTTCTGTCATTTTTTATAACAAAATTTAGTCATCTGGGTGATTTCGTATTTGACACGTGGTTGATTTCTGTTAAAAAAATTAACTGAGTCACCGATTTAAACTTGACATATTTTAAAGTTTAATGTGTTCAAAGTAAAAGTTTAAGAGCTAAAGTGAGATTTTTTTTTGAAACTTCAAGGGTGCGAAAGTGCAAAAACCTAAGAGAAATAATATTGAAGTTTGAGGGTGAATATATGATGGAGAAAATATTTGTAAAAAAAAAAAAAAAAGTATAGAAAAAAATAAAAATAAAATAATAAAATATAACATTGAAAGAATTGGTGTTTTGGAAATTATTTTGTAAAAGTGTGTATGAGTTTTGTTGTTAAAAATAAAAATAATAATATTTTTAGTTTTCAAAAATAAAAAATAGGTACTCGAAATTTTAATCGAAAAGTCATGTAGTGTGTCAAAACAATTCGACAAGGACATTAAAATCCGTTAAATTTAATTTGTACTATTGAAACATCAATAAATATTTTGTACCCGAAAAAATGAAACACTAATAAATTTTTACAAAGTACATGTACTACTCACACAAATATTTTCTTAGTGCCCAAAAAATAATTTCAAATTTTGTTATCAACGGTGTCATGCACCATAAGGTCTACTAACCTAGTACCTTTTATATTGAGTTTACATGCCTCAAGATGCTTAGGAGTGTGCATGGTACTTTATATATCAAACGTTTTTTCTAACATTTTTGATTTGTGATCGTACAATATCTCCCATTCAAATACGTGCCGTTCGTTGAGTTGTGGCTCAATTTGTCTCCTTAGTTGGTGCTGTAGATAATAGTTTATAAGCGAACATATGTTATCTACTCGGGGACATCTACGTCTCTGTGGAACTTCTATTCTTCTACAATACCGCTATGATACTATTTTTGGATCATGTTTGACTCTGTTATCATTTATAACATTTTATGCGGTCCATTAGTTTAGTACCGTTTAGACTGAGTCTACATGATACAAAATATTGAAGCCAATATATTAATAGTAACCCATATGATATTTCATATATCATAAAATATTTTAAATATTTCAAAAAATATAGAGATAAAATTATGTAAAAGATTTTTATTTATTTTTAAATATGTTATATTTTTAACATTAATTGTTGTCAAATATTTAGAAAAAAATGTTTTAATTGCATTATAAATAGAGATATGGCCGGTGGATCGATTTCAATGCATACTAGTAATTTTGGATAGCCAAATATAAAAATGGTCAGTTGGATAGTGATTTGGCTATCTAAATTCAAGAATGCAGTCCAACCCAAACTAGACATTTATACTAGCCATTTTTTATCTATTAATTTTTATTTAATTTTTTATCTAAATTTTCATCAAATAAACCTAATTAACCCTAATTACATTGAAATTATTAATTTAAAATTTACAAATATTGCAATTTGTATTAAAATTAAAATTAAACTTAATTAACTCTAATTGCAAATTCACCCACTCCTCCTAATTACAAACCACCCCTCCTTTTAATGTCCCAAACCCAAATCAGATTAGAGAGAGAGAGGAGCCGCGACGGAGGAGAGAGAGAAGAGCCGCGACGGAGGAGAGAATCGCTGATCAGAGAGGGAAACACTGATGGACTGTTGCAACCCAACCCGTTTCTTCATTCCAACGGTAATTTTTACCCTTGAATTATTTTGACTAGTGAAAGAAGATAACCAAATTTAGCTTTTCTTTAGAGATTTAGCCATTTTGGCTATCTCTGGTTGTAACAAATGCAATTTAAGGGACACGTGCCAGCCAGCCCAGCCCCCAAATACATATATCTTCGAAACACAGTAATAAATACACACAGTCAACTCACTGTATCTACACATTAACTCATCCTCATCTTGCTCTAGAGAGAGAAATTTTTAGAGAGAGAAAATGAAATTGTACACGTCAGCAAGTTCATGAACCCTCGCGCCTATATAAACCCAATGCCGACTCTCCTACTCTCCACACTCTTCACTTCATCACGCCTACTAATTCGGTTTAGTGAGAGGAGAGAGAGCGAAGAGAGAGAAAGTGGTGGTTAGTGAGAGGAGAGAGAGTGTGTCTTTCACAAGATTAATTTGCGAAAACATGCCAATTCCTCCTCCTTCAGAGATGTTTACCCAATTGGTCTCCAAATGCACCGTCTTTCCCGACTGTAATTCCACCGGCGGCGACCTGAAACTCTCCGTCTCCGACCTCCCCATGCTCTCATGCCACTACATACAAAAGGGTTGTCTTTTCACTCGGCCTTCAATCCCCATGACTGATCTTTTGTCTCTCTTGAAACGCGGGCTGTCTCAGACTCTGACCCATTTCCCGCCTCTCGCTGGCCGGCTTTTAACCGACTCCAACGGCTACATTTACATCACCTGCAACGACGCCGGCGTCGATTTTGTTCACGCCAATGCCTCTCATATTTTCGTCCACGACATTCTGTCGCCGACCCATCTTCCCGATTGTATCAAAGGGTTCTTTGCCTTTGACAGGACGGTGAGCTACGACGGGCATGTCAAGCCCATTTTGGCCGTTCAGGTGACGGAGCTCGCCGACGGGGTGTTTATCGGTTGCTCCGTCAATCACGCCATCACCGATGGGACTTCGTTCTGGAACTTCTTTAACACCTTCGCGGAGGTTTCTAGGGGTGCGACAAAGATTTCGAGGCAGCCCGATTTTAGCCGTGACTCTGTTCTGATATCTCCGGCGGTTCTCAGAATCCCCAGCGGCGGCCCCAAAATCACGTTCGACGCAGACGCCCCATTGAGCGAGAGAATCTTCAACTTCAGCAGGGAGTCGATGCAGAGGCTCAAAGCTCATACCAACAAAAGGAAATGGTTCGATTACTCCGCAATCAACCCCGTCGAGTTGATGGGAAAACAGAGCAACGACCCTTTGAAGGTCGCCGACGGGAAGGTAACGCCGTTGAATTGGCTTCGGAACGCCGTTTCCAGAAAGGAAACAGAGCCGGCGATTGACTCGTCGGCCGAAATCTCGTCTTTCCAATCGCTCAGCGCGCTGCTCTGGCGTGGGGTGACGCGCGCAAGGAAGCTCCCGGAGAACAAGACGACGACCTTTAGGATGGCCGTGAACTGTCGCCACCGGCTCGAGCCGAAGCTGGATCCCTATTACTTCGGAAACGCAATTCAGAGTATCCCGACTTACGCACCCGCCGGCGAAGTCCTGTCCAAGGATCTCCGTTGGTGCGCGGAGCAACTGAACAAGAACGTGTTGGCGCACGACGACTCCACCGTCCGCCGGTTCGTAGCGGATTGGGAGCGAGACCCACGGTGCTTCCCGTTGGGAAATTTCGACGGCGCGATGATCACGATGGGGAGTTCGCCGAGGTTTCCGATGTTCGACAACGATTTCGGGTGGGGAAGACCCATTGCGGTACGGAGCGGGCGGGCGAACAAGTTCGACGGCAAGATATCGGCTTTTCCGGGGAGGGAAGGCGGCGGAAGCGTCGATCTGGAGGTTGTTTTGGCGCCGGAAACAATGGCCGGATTGGAGTCGGATTCGGAGTTTATGCAATTTGTTTCGGGTTAGAATGGGTTAAATGGTGATCCGAATTTGATGGGGCCTCTTGTCTATTTGTGACATATTTGTATTTTGTGGTTTAATTCTAATTAAGGTTTTTCCTTTGTTAAAAATTTCAATTTAATTTTGGGCATAATTAAGTATCCACCGTTTAAATTTAGGGAATTTAATTATTTAGTCTCCCAAACTTAGCGAATTCCGAAAATAGACCTCCAACCGTTCCTATTAAGTTTTTCATCCTCGTTCACTTGTTAGCCTTTGGTCCATGTGAAAATGCCCTTCCATGTTACATGTATTTACGATAGCTGCCACTCTGCAAACAACCGTTAGTTTTTCTCTAGTTATGTGACTGCTTGCTATTTCAAGATTAACTAAAACACAAAATTGATCCTATGAGTTTTTTTTTTTTTTTTTTTTTTTAAAAAAAAACACCAAATTAATTTAGGAAAAATTATCTTTCAGGTGATATAATTTTCAAAATTTTTGGATGATAATTTGCATTTTGTGAATGTTCATATTCCGTTACCGATACAAATTGTACAGTGTGTCTGACCACCTATATTATGAGATTACGTCCTACACTTCCTTATTAACCGCTCCACTTTCCATTTACAATCATTCCACCAACATTTCGCTATAAACCGCTCTCTGCAAAAGGGGATTTCGAAAAAACCCTATTTTGTCGCCGCTTCTCGTGCTCTCCTTCTACTATCTTCAATGGCGAAAAAGAAGCTAGTCAAGTCCATCTCCGTCAAAGAAAAGAGAGATCACGAGCTCGCAAGGTCAATTCCTGTTGTTTCGTCGACTACATCGTGTTCAATTGTTGCATATTTTGGGATCGTGTTCGTTTATCCATGTTATTCGAGTGAATATGCATGTAATCGGTAAAAAATGTGAAAACCAAAGTTAAAAAGTTGAATATTCATGTGTCCATACATGAAAAAGCGACGGTGGCCCTACAATCTCTGACTATGTGTTGGTGACGTCGTTTATTGAACAATATTGTGAATGTTCAAACAAACGATGAATGTTCTCGAGAATATGTGTCGATTTGTTGGAATTTTGTATTCAATTGTTGTGTTTTTTTGATAGAATTCCGTATTCGTTTGCATGTTCTTATCCATTGTCACTTCCTATTGATGTTCTTAAAATGAATGTTCATCTCATACCCGAGTTTGCACCTAATTCTTTCTCTAAAATAAATTTAGATTTTAAATGTTCACTTAAATGATTTTAATGATGATTTTAATATATGAACATTCTCGTGGTACGAACATATTGAATCGTAACCTCACATTTAAATCCTTAAAAAATCAATTTGAACATTCATGTACCAGATATGTTGTGAATATTCATACTGAACATTTATTCTTCGTCTTTTATTTACACACATATGAAGTATGCGGGGTATTTCTCTTGTCTGGTTACACACGTATGAACATTCTCGATTCACAAAAATATATATATGAACATTCATGTGCAATATGTGTTTTGAACATTTATGCTGAACATGTATTTTCCTTGGTTGTGTTGGAATGTGAACATTTATGTGCAATATATGTTGAGAACATTCATTCTGAAAACGTATATTTATTGTCCATATAGACACATATCAAAACATGCATGCTTATATGTGAATATTCTTATTCTCGTTTCCAATTATTTGAAAAATATGCAGTTTACAATTCAAAGGGAAAGTTCACAACAATACTTTTGACTTATATGGATATTTAATTTTTTTTTTGTCGTATTATTGACTACAACATTGAAGGTTGTGAAAATAAAAATCGAAGACAAACCTCAATCTCAGCACATACCATTCCTATACTGCTGCAATCTAAAACAGGCGTTAGATCTAATTAAGGAGTGCAAGTTAACTGACCGCCACAAGCAATTGCTTTCAAAGACACATTTTTCGAAGATTTTTGAAGCTTTTTACAACAATCGGCTGTCCCTTGAAAATGTCCAAAAAAATGATACGTTGCTAGAGAGGATTATTTTGAGCTACGTTCCAGCTAATGGGGCATTCTGGCTAGGGGATAAACTAGTAAAACTAATGCCCCTTGACATTCAGCTCATCTTTGGCCTCCCCCGGGGGAAAGAACCAATCGTGCAATGTTGTTACACACGTGCCAACTCTGCTTTCTTGAGCCGACTGGCATACCAACCACGCGAATTCATCGTTGCGTTCTTGAAAACGTTGATAGAAAAACAAGTTCATAAAAATGGTGAACAAGACATTGAAGATGTTGTTAGGCTCTTATGCTTGCACTTGCTTCTTTACAACTACTGGCCAACAGGTGTAGTGTGTTATATTGAAGACCTTGATAGTATGAATGACTATAACTGGGCGGAGGCAATATACACTGACTTGGAAACAAGTCTTAAGAAATCGTACACCGAGCCACGGTCAGTCACGGGTTATGTAATTGCATTGCAGGTGCGTGCATCTCTTGTCAATATACATGTGTTCCATATACTTACAAATTACAACAAGAAATTACCTGTGCACCTATATGATTGTGCTTATTTTTCAATAGCAGATGACACACTTTACCGTCTAATAAACATTCATATTACTTATGTGATCACACAACATTCTAATAGAGAGAAAAATTTATGTGTCCAATATTACACAAACATAATTAACATGTGACATTCTCATAACAAACATTTGAAAAATCCAATGTGCATAATCATATGTGATTATTCTCATGTGCAAGATATGTTGTGGATATTCATGCTGAAATGTGACATTCTCATTAAAAACATTTACAAATCCAAACATGTATACTCATATGTGAATGTTCTCACCATTTATTTAATATATGAACATTCTTTTGGTATAAACATAACAAACCAAAATCCCTCATTTAAAGCATTAAAAAAACATTTTGAACATTCATATACCAGGTATGCTATGAATATTCATACTGACATGTGTCATTCACGTGAAACATTTCAAAAATTCAAACATGCCTGCTCATATATGTGAATATTCGCATCATATATTTTAGTATATGAACATTCTCGTAGTATGAACATACCAAATCGAAACCTGACATTTAAAGGCCTTAAAAAATCAATCTGAACATTTGTATACCAGATTGTGAATATTCATACTGAACATTTATTATTCTTGTCTATTTACACACATATGAATGAACATGCTGAACATGTGTTTTCCTTGGCTATTGTTGGAATATGGGCATTCATATGCAATATATGTTGAGAACATTCATGCTCGAAGTGTATTTTTCCTGGTTGTTTACACATCTATGAACATTCTCAATTCACAAAAAATATTATATAAACATTCATACCCATGTACGGTTTTTTTTTCTTGTCAGTTTAGTACTGGATATGCGAACACACTACCTTGCTAAATATTATGGATGGTAGGGAGTATTCTGTACCAAGAATAACACGTTGGTGTTTGACTACATACTCTTCGACCGTTGGTAACACCTCAATAAGCCATTTGCTTAATGATCAGGTTTGTTGTTGTGTTTTATTTTTATTTTTTCACTAGTACATCTTTATAAAAATATAATCTTAACTGAATCGGAAATAATATGTGTTCAGGTGAAGGAAGGGCCGCTAGAAGAAACTTCGACTGAAATACAGATGGGCATCACAACACTAAACAATGACGATGATTCTATCGTCTAGGAAACACCTATGACACTTATGCCACCCATTGATAAAGGCAAAGCCCCCAATGATAGAGAGCCCAAAAACAAGCTTTCCACCGGCTAAGAAAGGAGAACCCACCAAGGCGAATAATGACATTGACATTGAGGATATGGTTAGCCATGTGATAAGAACCTACATCGACCCCATCATAAGCCAACAAAAAAAAAACCAACTGATGAGCCCAATTTCAATTTGGGTATTGATTTTTCTCAAACAAAGAGCACTACTGCTCCAATCGATTGTCAATTCACCATTAAAAGGGGCATGTATAATTTGATAGACCAAATGCATGAGGAGTTTCAGAATAAGATGATGGAGGAAAACCAAATAATAGAGGCGTTCGGAATGATTATTGGTAACCTGACTGCTCAGAATATTAACCAACATATTGAGATAGTCGACCTCAATTCCACACTTACGGGCATGAAAGGCCACTACGAACGAATAGAATCAGATCTTACAAAAAAGGTTAAGGAACTTGAAGCGGAGAGATTAGCGTTGTTGACTGAAATGGGTGTTCATGATGTGACACAAATATATAGAGAAAACCGTTTGAGTGTGGAGAATGTAGAGTTGAAAAAAAGGTGCAAAGACCTGGAAGCAGAGGTTCAGCAATTAGAGACAAGATTGACAGAACTGAACGAAGCCAAAAATGCAGAAACTGATGGTTTGAAAAAAAGATGCAGTTCTCTCAAGCTTGAGATCAAAGGATTGCATGTATTAGGAAGAGATATAAAGCAAGAAAATGCAGCTGCACATAAAATCTACATTTCGAAAATAGTCGAACTCGAACGAAACAACAAGATTCTTGAAGACAAACTCCGAAAGCATACTGTAAACCAAACAACAAAAGGTGCTGCTTTTGCCCCCCTGAAGTCAAATCTGTTGATACAATGCAACCACAAGGGCCTCCATTAGCTGGTCCATTTAACACACTTGGATGCACCGATGTCCAGATTATAGACGCAAAGCCTCTTTCTATGGTTATGCTGGAAACCGAACAACCTGTACCGAACATTCTGGCTTTCCTTACTTCTGCCGTAGAGACCACAAAACAAACACCAAAAGTGAGTTCAATGGTTAAGTGTATGAAGTAGAAGGCCGGACATGAACGTAAAAGAGGAAGTGATTTCGTGTACTACGAAACCTAAGAAAAACAAAAAAATAAAAAATGAAGGAGACAATTAACGTCGAGGAGTTACCTGAATGGGAGCACGGGGACAACATTGTGATGCCTGAAAGAAACAAATCAAAGGTGGCAAAACTGCTTGACGATCAAGATTGGGAACTCCTGCAGCTAATACATAGGGAAGAGGGCATTGGGTATGTAAAAACTACATATATGTGTTGTCCGTGTAAATACTAGTGCATTGAACTGCTGTAATACTATAAACATTGTTGATTGTTTACAGGGCTTCTGTATGAGGCGAAGAGAAGACAATGTCTACAATCACGTGTGGGGATGCTATATGTGTCATCCAAAAAAAGCAAATATTTGACAATGTAGGCAAAAAACTACTAATTTTCAATAATTTACATATTTTTTGTAAATACATACACTAAATGACTTGTGCATATAGGTGATTGATTCATTCGGCGAGTACCTGGAAAACAGAATGTGTGCAATCAACCAAATGCGCACTACATCTGCCGTGGAATTGTTGGATCAATCAAAATTTGCCATTGCAAGTACATGGGTACGTAGGAAACAAAAAGGTGAAAAATTATTAATCAATATACACCAACTTATATATGTGAATGTCCATGCAGAGTGTGCTAAAACAAAAACCAGAAATTCTGCTCACCTAGCTATACGTATTCATAAAAAACGCTTTCACAAGCAATTGCAGGTACATACATTTCCCACTGAACACTGAAGGCCGCTACGCATATGCAAACCACTGGACATTGTTGGTGCTTGACATATTTGACAAGAAATGAACTTTCTACAACTCCCTTCTACCAAGGGACCCTGTCTCAGATCACTATTACAAAGACACACAAAGAGTGGTAAGCTTAATCATTCAAGTGTACTAAAAACTCCAAAAAGTGTTTGTATCTAACTATGAAATCAGCTGAAAAAACGTGCAGAAGACATCTATAGAGAAATATATCACCAGGAACATCCTACTGGGCTGGAGTAAGGCACAAATCAAACAATGTCTTGACAGTCCACAACAAAAAGGCCGTAAGTAAAGCTGTTGAATTTTAACATCAGACCTCCTATTGTATATTAGCTTATACGTTTTTTTCTCTCTTTGTAAAATTCTTAGGATGAATTGCGGGGTGTTAGTGATGTATATCATGATGCAATACGCAGAAAACAAAGTAGTGGCGAAGAAAATATCAGCATTCGAAGTGAGGAACATGAGAAAGACAATCATCCATTACCTCCAAAATGACAAACCACGGACGTGGACATTGGAAGAAGCTAGAAATAGGAAGAATATGAGAGAAATAATCTTAAGCACACAACCAACAACCTCAAGCGCACAACTGTGACTGTTTATCAAATCATGACTGGACATGTATATATTGTTTTTTAACGAATTATCATATGTGTTTTTTGAAATGGTCTATGATTACACAGTAAATCATACTTGTGTGAATATGGAAATATTCATATTGTCAACCATTTGTTGCATTGTCCATGATGAAATCAACATCATTCATTCTGTTTGTTATATAGAACATTCACATATTCTAAATTATCTATGTACTGTTGCTCAAAGTTAACTTCTCAATTTTAAAAATGAATATAAAACATCAAAAAGTACTAACAAAGTGAATCTTCACATTATGAGTCATGGATAATGAACAACCATTCACATTACAAAAAAACAATTAAAGTAACCATTCACATTCCAAAAGGTTATAAGAAATGAACAACCATCAATAAAAACAAAAACTATCTGGTTCACATGTGTTGCTATAAATAAAAAATAAAAGAACGAAAAACCAAAAAATTAGTCCATGCCAACAGATGACTCGCTTGTAGCTGGTGCAACATACCCAGGTCCAAGCTGTTCCCTTAGCATTTCAACCTCAGCTTCCAGGCTCGCAACTTGAGCCTTTAGGTGCTTAACCAGTTGCTTCAACTCTCTATTCTTGGCCTCCAAGCTAGTGTACGTCCATCTAGCGCCACCCATACGCCATCGCATACCAATAGCTAGATCTACCAACTGCTTCGCATCTTCATCCTATTTCCGAGCGCTTTCGTCAAAAGTATTGTTAGCATTGTTCGCCATATTAATGCAAGATTTATGTAAATAAAAAAGCAATAAAACTAACAAATGAAAAACTATGAAGAAACAAGGTAATGAAGTCATATGTGTGTGATTCAAATTGGCATTTATAGACTCACTAACAGGGATTGGAAAAGGCATGTATTAATTACGCACACAAATAGCCACCTTGTTAAATTTACTGCATCATTTAAAGCATGAATCTCACCATGAAAATATTCAAAGATCGTCCCATACCCCCAGAAAATGACTATTCAGATGCTCTTAAAATGCTTAAAATAATGTAAATATTCAATGCAACAGTTAAACCACCCCCAAAAACAATAAACACAAACCAAGGTTATCAAATAACAACGTATAACTTCTGATTACATTTGAATTTATGAAAATTCATAAATAAATAGGGACAGGGCTATAAACTAACTTTTGGGTATTTTGGCTATAAAACCATGAAAAACACACACCTCATACCTAATAATTAGTACAAAAACTATCTTCCCACAACATATTTTCCAAAAATAAAATCTGCAAAAATCCCGTGTACATCATGAACAAACACACGTCAGCATTTTGTCAACTTAGGTAAACATTCACATAGATATGCCAATTTACAACACAACTGGATTTTGGGAAATACTTAGAACAAAATTAGATAAAATCAAACACAACAAATATAACCAAAGGTTTATTCATTCAATTTGTTTTGATTGCATGCAATCATTATATGAGAATGGAATTATAAAACTAAAAAAATTATCAAATTAGAGCAGTACAAGTCTTCCGATTGTGTTGACCAATTTTCTTACATCTGTTGCAACGGATCTTAGCTTTCTCTCCCTTCGACAGGATTCGATTCTTCCGTGGACGACCAGGTTGCTTCTTAGTAGCAGGGAGAATGATCACTGCTTCTGCTTCATTCCACTTAGGCCTCTCAAGTGTGGGGACACCATAAATACTTTCAACATGTGTCCTCATATAGTAGTCAGCAGTGAAATAAACCTCTATGAATGTATATAAATTTTGGCCACTCTTTTGTATGGCAGCATAGGCGTGTATACAAGGGAACCCGTTGCTTTGCCAATTAAAACATGTACACGTTTTACTGCTCAGGTCCACCAATACAGATGGATTAGACAACACTTCATACACGTTCTTGCCGCATTCAGTCATTGTCCGTGTCCTACCATCCCTTATCATCGATCCCATTAACTCCTCGTGATCAGGACAAAGAAAACCCGTCATGATAAGAGACTCTGCATGCCTAATTGACATTTGTGTCATCAACTTGGATCTAATTTTATCAACCATTAAAATAACTGTCAAATGTCGTAAATCATGAATCCAAGCATTGAAAGACTCTGCCAAATTCGACGACATTTCACCGTAACTTTTGCCTCGGAAGAACATATTGCAAAACCTATCTGCAGAGACATCAGCCAAAAAATTATCCAATCTTTCTTTTCCTTCAGCTCTCAACTACTCCAATAATTGGTGGTATTGATCCATCGTAGTGGCATATGCCATTTTAGTGTACTTTTACACCAAACTCTCTTTGAAACTTTGTTTCATTCCAAAAAGCTTGTCGCGCAAATTGTTCTTTAAGTGATTAAGACAATATGCATGAAAGCAATTTGAGAACATTTTT
This sequence comes from Eucommia ulmoides, assembly GCA_016647705.1. Taxonomy (NCBI): domain Eukaryota; kingdom Viridiplantae; phylum Streptophyta; class Magnoliopsida; order Garryales; family Eucommiaceae; genus Eucommia; species Eucommia ulmoides. The sequence continues at coordinate 56,922,823 of CM028328.1, forward strand.
GCCATACCTTCGATAATTCCGTTATGTTTATCCGATATGAATGTTAATACTCGTTCATGTGACACAATTTGCGACAAATTAGATAAAAACCATCTCCAATTATCGTCATTTTCAACATCTACAACAACAAAAGCAATCGGGAACATTCTTGCACCATGAATATACATAAAAAAAAAGAACTTGTGTTTAAAAAAACAATAAAAAATAAAAAAAAACATGAACCAACCATTTTTACCATCTTTTCCGTTTGCCTCTAACAAGCAGCCCTTGTAACGACCGTAAAAAAAAAAGTGTCATCCAAGAAAATCAAAGGTCGACAAAATTTAAATCCATGTATACAAGCATTAAACGCAACAAAAATCTTTTGAAATGTCTTGTCTCTGTGTCGTAATCAAGTACGAAATGGCTCCTAGGATTTGTATGAAGGCATGCATCAACATACCATCGAAGTTGGTCATACGATGACTCATAGTCACTATATAGCTCGTCACGCGCGTTCTCTTACCCTTTCCACACATTGTGGTTTGGGATATCAATCCCATAGTCATTCTTAAAGGTGTGAAGGACATCAATTGGGTGAACATCCGACGTGTTTATGACCAAATCAACCAAGCATGATTTTACCACATTTGAATTCATGTTTTCATTATTGTTTGTCCTAAATGCAACGCCACATGTATGATTGTTTTCTAGCTCCCATATATAAAAGAACCCATTCCGATCATCCACCCTTCTATGTACTCGCCAAATGCATTCCCTTTCTTCATTCAATGAACATTATGTTGTTATCCTTTTCTTGTCATTTTTTTGAATTTGAAACTAAACCCTGTATGCATAGCATACTTCCTGAGTGTTTCTCTAAACTTAGATACCCTACCCCTAAAAATCTGTCTAACCTCTTTTAATACCATGAGCCCAATGGTTAAACAGAAGAGCTTTTTGGAATATCGGACAGAAAATTGGCAATAGATCATCATCCCTACTATCATCGCTCCTCACTGAACGCCTACGTGGATGTTCAATAATCATGTTAGATGAACTCCCCCCATATCCACTAACACAAACCTTGACTTCAATACCAACATATTCAAGTGTCATGGAAATAGCAAGACTAAACAAAACTTCTTAAATCACTTTGACATGCAATTAAACACTTGTCATGTTCACGGACAGAATAGTACAACTCAAATGGTTCAACTAACAACTCATACCACCTACTTGCAAGCTTCTGAATCAGAACATTGAAATTGAAATTATAAAAAACTTTAATACCAAACGAAACACCCTCAAACTTACACATCAGAACTAGTTCGTTCAACATTTACGTCAAAGCAAAATTTATCTGCAATAAATGAACATTCAATTATAAAAGTAGTAACAAAACATTGAATGTTAAAGGTTATGTATATTTCTGTAGCTTACACGAGAACATTCACATATATCAAATAAAAACGTCTAAAGCATATATAAATGTCCAATTGAATATGAAAAATTATCCAGCACTAAAGTTCATGAAAAGTATAATAGGTGTATAACAATCCTTAAAAAAAACAGCAAGTGCTACATTATTTGATTCTTCGCCTATGTAGTAATTGTGAATGTTCTTTCTTATAGATATTACATAACAAAAATGTATGTCCCAAATCAGTGAAATTTTTTTGATAAAACAAATAATAATTCCAAATTGATTCTCTGTAGATCGCCAATAATAAATACGAAACCAAATCGATTTATTATCGATAACAAAGAATCAATATAATACTGTAATCATTGTTCAACTAACCAAAACGATAAAGCAGACAACAAGGCGAGCTTCAAGACGCACCAATCGATAACAAATAGTTAATATAATACTTTAAATCATTGTTCAACTAACCAAATTGATACCGATCGAACAAGTAGAAGAGCTTCAAAACACAATCCGATATAGCTGGATTCTTGGCTAGAAATCTGTCGAATCTGCTTGGTCAAAAACCTACACCTCTGCGCGCCTTCTTCCTTTATCTTTTGAAATTTGGAACCAGGAAAGGAAAACTAAAAAGATGAACCAAAAAATTTTGAATTTCAAAGAAAACTACCATATAGCGCTACTAAGCAATTTACCATAATCGTCGGCTTGCCTATTTGAATTTGCGCAACAACCGCAAGGGTAGAAACGTCCATCCGCCTTAACTTCTCAATCATTGAGGACTATCAACGAAGAACATTTTGGAAAAGGTTTAGAAAATAACCTTTTTTTAAAAAAAGATTTATGGAGGAAAGAAAAAGCTTAAAAAGGCTCAAACAATAAAAAACTTTTAAATTTAACTTTAAATATTTTCAATTGCGATTTGGGCATTTTTAAATAACGAGTAAGAGATAAAAATCTAACATAAATAATGATTATCAAAAATTAATTTTCTAGGACTAGAATTTCAATACCCTTTATTTTAAATGGTTCTTAAATGATTCTTTGCTAATTAGAGGTGTTGGTGTCGGAAATTGGATAACACCCACAATTGGTTTGGTTATAGTCTAAGTGGTGATTTGTTTGTCGAGTTGGTATCCTGGTGTATGGTTTTGTTCTATCTGGTGGCTCCTCGGTCAAAACTTTATGAGTTCGAGCAAATACTGCACAAAGACATGTTGAGGTATGCCTAGCAAAATTCATCCGATTTAAGAGTAAGATATCGAAGATAAATAAGAGCTCAAGTCTTAAGCAAGAAAACCTATTCACTACATGGGTTGATTAACCAAAAAATTCCTCTGGCCTATGGGTCCTAGGGCAGATTAACCCAAAAAATTAGGACTTTGAGTTTAGATTAATAGTGTAATTCGACGCGTGATGAATCGCGTGGTGAGTGGCGTGATTAAGCCTTTTGAGTTTGAGCTTGAGGCCCACCAAATCAAATGGACAGCTAGAGTGAACATGAGATTGGGCTGGGCCAGCTATACGAGAATGCCAATACCCTTTTAGTGGTCAGTTAGTCAACCTGATCCTTGGTGAGTGGAATCGACCAAGGTGGTACGACGAGTACGAGTGGTGGACGGAGAGAGCTCAACTCAAATGCTCCTAGTCTGCGGTTGGCAGCCCTGGGTAATCCCCGAGCCATTTGGTTGGCTGGATATGAGTGGCTAAGTTTGGTTAGTGAGTAATGCCAGTTGACACGTGGAGTATTTGGGAGTTGACTTCTCTTATTTTCAGGGCACATCCACATACTTTAATAAAGGTGGTTATGACCGAAAAAATATCTATCATTAATTGACTATCAAAATGTAGATTTAGTTCATTTCAGTAGTTATCTGATATATGTTATTTTTCTCCTATAACGTTTATTTGTATGAGAATTATGTTTAATGGCCTAATTTCTATCACGTGACTATATTTTTTTTGGTCAAATGTTATTTTTTCAATATATATCTTGATTGGCCTCTAATTTGATATCGACTTGTGAGTCTATTAGTCAATTTAAATCAAATTCTATTGAAATTGTTGGTGTCGGAATTTGGAATGCCCAACAGTATGGTCTGGCCAGCGTCTACGTGGAGAATATTGGATCATCTGGAAGCTACCTTTAGAGAAACTGGATCTTATGAGTCTTTTTGTCCTCGAATCTGTAGCTGAGCGAGCTAACCTGGCGTTGTTCGGCTTGGCTTGGAGGTCGGTACTTGCACAAAGGACTTGCCGAGGTTGGCCCGGTGTGTCCCCTCCGGCGTGAGAGTAAGAGATTGGGAGAAGAATTTAAGGTCGCTGGGAGATATTAAAATTGTTACATCTCTTTTCAACCTGCTGAAATGTTTGTCCATGCCTTTCTTTTATAGGCGAGAATGTGATTAGCGTCCTGGGAATTAAGGCCCTAAGCTGGGTTATCCATCCTAATACAACGCGTGGATGGCGTGTGATGGGATTAGAGCTAGGGGCATGGGCCCTTGAACGTTGGTGGAGAAGTTCATGGGCCAAGCCATTAAGATCAGTGGGTTGGCCCGGGCACCGACACGGGCATCGAGGCGGTCATGCCGACCTAATCCTCATCGGTTACATTTGTGATAAATACTGAGGATTTCTAGTTGATGATTGCCCAAGTCCTTCAAGATGACCGACCTGATGAGATGTCAGGCAATATGCAACTGGGCTAATTAGGCTGTTTGATGACTTGTCCTAATTCGATCTACGTGGCAGGCCTAGGTGGAGTCACTTAGAGGTCGACGGATTTTTACCTACATCAGCTCCCCCTCAAGTCTTAGCGTGGAAATAGAACATGAGGCGCTGAGGGTTCTGATCTAGGCTCGTTGGAGAATGGAATTCCAGGCTCAAAGTAAAACCGTTGGTAAAAAAAAAGAGCTCGGCTGATTATCACCTGGCTTCTGTAAGAAGCCTTACTAGAATCTGGGTGGATCGGCGACACATGGCCTGACAACACGAAAATCAATACGCTACCCACCGTTCGATTGACGCAAGCATTTGACTTATCGGCTCGTCTATAAATAGACATTTATTCGCTCATTCTCCTTCTCACCAGAGTAACTTGAGCACTCCCACTGACCTCAAAGCACGATACTCTTATCTTCTCTCCCTCCAATATGTCTTCTTCATATTTCCCAGGGTACAACCCATTTGACTCTGAACGAACCAAGTCAGATTCTCCTATAGAGCAGATCGAGATTAGCTCGTCTGAAACAGAAGTCGAGTGGACGACCTCGTCGTCTGAGAGAGCCCGCAGGTCGCCTAGAGCGAGGCTCTCCCAGTTTTCGGATACGACCAGCAACCTTTGGCGTTGGAGAGCTAGAAATGAAGTGAGCTATTCTGGGGGTGTTGAGCTCGGTACGGGTCTTGCTGACAAGCTTAGCACCGCGGGCCCATCCGTCCCAGGAGTTGATGCCTCCTCACCCTTGTCGGGTCGGGCCCCGCCGGTTGGTTTGGTTCTGACCAGCCCGTCTGTGAGGTCCCCCTTGAAGCTCTGGTCTGGCAGTTTGAATCGGGACTAGCGGAGGTGGATGTGAGCAAATTCCGGTCCAAGTACGCATTTCCCATCTTGGTGAAACTGAAGGTTCCCAGGAAATGAGACCGAGCTTATACTTCTCCCAAGGGGTACATCTCGGTGTACGAGGCGTAATCTTTGGCTGGCCTGTGATTTTCCATTCACCCTTGGGTGAGGGCCATCTGTTGGGACCTCGGGCTGTGTCCGTCACAGCTCGCTCCCAACAGCATGAGGATGGTGGTGGCAGCCCACGTCATCTTTATGGTTGAGGGCATTGCGCCGTCCCTGGAATTATTTCGGTCTTTTTTCTTTACCAAGTCGATTCTCGGTGGTAAGGGCTGGTGCTACAACACAGCTTGACAGAAATTCCTCCATGGCTATGACGACTCCATAAAGGATTGGAAGCCCAACTTCTTCTTTCTTGGAGAGAAGGGATGTGAGTTCAGTTCGCCGGGGGACATAAACCATCCGATTCAGATGCATTGGGGGATAGTGGGTAAATGTTTGTCCCGGCGTAAGTTTGAGTTTTTCTTCTTGGTAACTTTATCTAACTTTCCCCTTTTATATTTTTAGCCCAGAAGAAGAACAAGCCCAGTTCGAAAATTATTGCTGAGAGAGACCAGGTTGTGAGAACGCCCTACAACCACGTCAAGGTACTGATCTCGTCGACCTTGTACGACATCTACTTTTGGAGTGATCTCTCTCTTCCTGCCCCGGTCCTCAGCAAAAAATCCAAGAACAGTAAGTTCTCTCACCTCAGCTTAAAAAATTTCTTAAAACTTTTATGATCTTTATTATGACTTCACACTGTCCTCCATTTACAGTCATGAACATTGCTGCTATTAAGAGGTTGGCCATGGAGAAGTACACCCAGTAAGGGGCTGCTGAACAGGACGGTTCCCAATAGTGATCCCAACACGGTTCTCAACAGGGTTATTAGCCCGGATCCCAGCCCTGCGCGCCCAGCCAAGAAGTGGAGCACACATCTCCCAGGGTAACCCCTTAGGAAACCCTAACGAGGTCAGCATCCGGGGGAGGGAGGGGGGGCTCGACCCCAGCTACAGTCATTCCCGTGGAGGAGGAGAGCCCGACCCTTATTGAGAGGAGGGATAAGGGTAAGATGAAGGTGTCCACAGTGGACGTGGAGGCCGAGCCCCAAAAGAGGAGCAAGAAAGATGGTCAACCCAGGCAGGCAAGGACCTTCGTCGCCAACACTGGCCTCAAGCTCGGGAGTCGCATCCTAGATCAACTTGACATTTTTTTGAGCTTCGTGCACAAGATCACTCCTCCTAACGACCAGAATAAGATAGCCTCTATGACCGACACCAAGTTGGCCACTGAGGTCTATAAAAATGTCACGTCGATAAGTCTTTCTTCCCTGTATTATTTCTAAACTTGTACAATTTTTTCTTCTTTATTGACCATTCTTCATTTGCCAATGCAGAGCCTTTTTAAGGTCGTGGAGATGAGCACATGTCTTCATCGGGCTAACGAGAAGTTCAGTGTCTTGGAGGAGGAGAAAACTGAGGTGGTCATGGGCTGCAACGTCACCCTCGAGAGCGTGCGCGCACTGGAGGAGGTAGCTTAGAAGCACCAGGCCTAGGTCAACCAACTAAGGAGAGACAACCAGCAGCTGAGTAAGGAAAATTAAACTCTGATCAGCCTGGCTTAGAGGTACAAGAAGAATCTCAACAAGGCAATCGACCAGCTGAATGCCTACGAGACAGATAAGACGGCGACTGTGGAACAAGCCAAGAGGAGAGCCGTTGAGACTTGAATGCAGAGCCAAGATTACAAGAACCTTAAGACCAGGATCGGCATCGCGATAATGTAAGTAGGCTTCGGCGCTGCCATCTACTGCCTCCACCGCCAGCACCCCAACTTCGATTCCAAGACCATTCAGATGGAATTTCCTGAGATGGAGCTCGGTGAAGGTCGGGACAAAAATGCTGGGCCCAGAATCGATGGGGGCGCAAGAGGAAACTAGGTCGGGGCAACTCCCTGATGACCAGTCAACCAACCAACCTAGCCAACTCAAATTATAGTTTTTTTTTTTTCAACTTGGCATGGGCTTTGTAATATTGGGCTTCAGTCTCTTCTTTTGTAAAAACTTTTGTATGAATGGATTTTTTTAGTAATTTCTTGTTAGCTCGATAAGATTTTTTGGTCGGCCTATTTTGTAAACTTGGACTTTATTGCTTCATCATTACTTAAACTGATAAATGTAACTGACTTTAATCAATTCAACATTGTAACCACAAATCAGCTCGGACATCTTCACATACTTAAATGATCGGCGTTAAATAACTAAGCTCACGATCTTGGGCATAGTTTGGTGACTCCCAGCCACTTGGTCTCTTTTGCATTGAATTTGGGCATCATTTGACTAAGTGACTTTATGGAACCAACGTCGTTGTTTGAAAACAAGTCGGTGAGCCACCTATTCAGACATTCAAACCAACTTGGTCATTTTTAAGCACTTCAGCGAATTTTCTCGTTCAATCACTTAAGTGTAAAAATTTTAAGAACTGGGCAAGATTTCACACCGACTTTAGCTTTAGTACCGAGCTGCTTTCACAATTTGGACTTAGGACCATCCGGATCATAACACCGGGAGGTCACACCTCAATCAAGTGAAATACCGAGAAGAATTTTATCTTCAATCGTATGTCACACCGATGAGAACATCGTCTCACTCAAGTGTCGGGTTGCCCTTTACTTTTCCCAGTCATTCTTCCTCCTAACCGACTACAAGAGCTCGGTTTGGCTATGCTCTTGTGGTCGGTTTACCTAGTAAGGGTGTCCAATCTGAGTTGGGCCCTCTCGGTTCATGGATCTTGTTGATGTCAAATTTTGGTTGACTTCAGCGGTATAGTCTGGTCAATGCTGGTGTAGTTGGAGAGGTCTGGAATGGAGAACTTACATCTGTGGAGCTTCTAATCCGTGGAGAAGTCTATGACCGAGAAGGGATGGGCCTGTGTTGAGAAAAGCCCAAAAGCCTTCTAAGTTGAAAATGAGATGATCAAAACGCCTTGCGATCCTTGGAAAGGTGAATCAGAGCTTGGAATAGAGCAGATATGGAAAGAAGAAAGCTAGAACGCTTTCTAGTCCAGGAAGAGAAGAGTTGGAATGCTTCCTGATTTAGGAAGAAAAAAGCTGGAATGCTCTCTGATATGGGAAGAGATGAGGCAACACTTTGACACATGCACAAAGGACTTGCCGGGATGGACCCAGCGTGTCCCATTCGGTGTGAGAATCAACTTAAGAGGGGAAAAGTTTATAAAATATGCCATCAAGAAGATGGAGCTATTTTTGTGTGTGCCAAATTCATCTACCTTGAGCAATTGTATGCTCTCCCATATATAAGCAAGGTGGAGATTTGATTAAGGGCTTAAGCATGAATTAGTGTCTCCTCAATATCTCATTAATGTCCTATCTTGGCATGTAGCCAATGAGAGGATGCTAATGAGCATCTTGTGTTGACCATGTTGGAGGATATTTGTGGATATTTTAGAATATTTGTAGATATTCATGGGATATTTGTGGAATGTGTTGTAGATATTTGTAGGGGCATTTGTGGAGAAAATTGTGGAGATATTGTGTAGATATTTGTGGAGATATTTTGTAGATATTTGTGGGATATTTATGGTTTGGGGAAGTGAGCCAGCCCATAAACTGAGGAAGACGCATTCCTGCTGAACCCGAGATGGGGAACTTGACCCCTGCCCTTCCCGGATAGCCGGAGGCGGAAAAGGGAGTTATGCGGAGCTTCTTGCCCTGCCCTTCCTGGATAGCTGGATACGAGAAATGGGGCTTTGTATAGGAGCTTGTGGAGTTGATTTTCGAGATGGGCAATGTCGCTGTGGAGAATACCGAGATAGGGAAGGGTTCCCCATCTCGGATGCCGAGATGGGGAATGGTTCTCCATCCCAGTGGTGGCTCGCCTTCTCTTCCTGGAGAGTGCTGCTACCTGTCTTTTGAGTGGATGACATGGGCTAAGGAATGCCTCTGCTTGGAACAATCTTCACACTTGACCTTTGGCAAGAGTTGAACTTGGTGGATAATTGATCTTGGTGAGGAGTTGTGGACACATGGTAGTCTTTCATTGGTTGCATTGGAGTGATTATTTTTACACTCATCAGATCTCAACAGCTTAGTGGATTCCTGTGGCCGGTCATAGGTGAGTTCTCTATAGTTAGACTCATAGTCGAGCCTTTTCAGGTTATCTCAAGTTTATCCTTACAGGTGTATTGTCCCTTTATGTCGCCTAAGCTTAGCTCAACTGTGAGGGAGTGGATGTTTGGCTACAGGTCCTCGGACCTGATTGGTGCAACGCCGTCGATAGATGGCAGAGGTCAATCCCTGAGCTAGCACTACAGACCTGTATAGGGGATTCGGCAATCACTCTCGACGTTGTGCGTCGGGATGCCGCTTCTTATTAAAGATAGGTAGGGGGGCTGCCCATGTTCATCTATGGTAAGACGAGGGGGCTGCTTGGCTCCGTCATTGCACAAGTAGATTTTGGAGATTAGAGAATGCTTTGAATTGAACACCTCTTTCATTGAATGAAAATTTCATTACAAACTTTGGAAATTAAAATTTCTATAAGTTTACTGATGAGTGTAAAAATGGTCAGTCCAATGTAGCTCATGGAAGATCGCCACGTGTCCGCAACTCTCCACCAAGATCAACTCTTGCCAAAGGTCAAGTGTGAAGATTGTGCCGGGTAGGGGCATACCTTAGCCCATGCCAGTTACTCAAAAGATAACTAACAACACTCTCCAGGAAGGAAAGACGAGCCGACGCCGGGATAGGGAACTCTTTCCTATCTCGGTATTCTCCACAGCGGTATTGCCCATCTGGAAAATCAACTCTGCAAGCTCCTCGAAAAAGCCCCCCTTCACGTCTCTGGCTATCTAGGAAGGGTAGGGCAAGGAGCTCTGCATAACTCCCATTCCCGCCTCCGGCTATCCGAGAAAGACAAGGGTCAAGTTCCTCATCTCGGCCATAACAGGAAATGTCCCTCAGAAAATATCTCCCCAAATATCTCCTAAATATCTCTATAAATATCTCCTAAATATCTCTATAAATATCTCTATAAATATCTCCATAAATATTTCCTAAATATCTCCACAAATATCCATAAATATCTTCTAATATGGCCAACACAAGGTGCTCCTTGGCACTTTCTCATTGTCTATATACCAAAATGGGACATTAATGAGATATTGAGGAGACAGTAATCCATGATTAAGCCCTTTATCAAATCTCCACCTTGCTTATATATGGGAGAGCATACAATTGCTCAAAGGTAGATGATGAGTGATTTATTTACCAACAAATCAAGTACTTTTAGATTTAAATATTTGTATGTTTTCAAGCACTTTTGTTAGTTTAATTTGTTTTTGTATTGTTTTATAGGTTTTTGAATAAATGGGTGAAAAGATGCAAATTCTGTACAGGTGTAGTAACTTTAAGACCAATTTTGAATATGATAAAAATTCTATTTTGGAAAAACTCAAAACATTTAAGTTGTATATCTATATCTTAGCTTTCCATAGGTTTTTGAATCACTTCAATCGGAGTTCGGACGAGAAAGTTACGGTCAAAAGAAGAATCTGGTGTCGGCACTGCCTGGACCATCGTTGTAGCGAACTTTTCCATCGCTACAGCGATGATCTGGCAGTGAGTTTACTGCCCTTTGATTGCTGCATTGATTCCCTTCATCGCTGCAGTGACCCGACACCAGCTGACAAGATATTTTCTTGATATTTTTGAGATATTTTGCACTCCTATTGATAACCACTCAATCTAACTCCAAGAAAGCACGGTTTTGGGCATATTTTGGAGCTCCAAGAACATACCTACCAAGAGGATCATCAATTTGGAGAAGAGGAAACACAATTAGAGGAGACTTAGCGGACGTGGAATCGTCTATTCTTCAGATTTGACTATTCTCCTTTGTTTCTCTCTTTTATTCTTAGATTTGGTTGGTTGTTTTGATAATGTTTAGCTCATTTGTTATTGAATATTTGGTTATGGCTATGTGTAGATAAACATCTATTGTCTAGGGAGATTTGTTTATGACTATTTCGTTTGAGTAAATCTATGTTTCGTTAACGGTTGTTTATCCCAATTCGATTGTGTTTACCATTTTATTACTTTCATTATATGATTGCTATGATATATTAGTTGATTTGAGAATACAGGGTTTGACACTCGGGAGAGGTAACTCCGGATTTGAACTAGGGTTTAAACACAACACGACGATCTAATGAATCGGAAGATTATTAGAAAGTGTGCAATCTGTGAGGTTGGTGTGAGACTCATGTGATCGTTTAGATGCTAGATAGGGATATCAGTGTTGACACGAGTCGCATATTCATTCACTTTATAGTCGGGAGAGGTATTGAGTGAGTTTTCGATACCTAGATTGTCGGATAGTTTAAATACCGTTAATGTAAATTAGACTAATTCAAACATGTTTAAGTGAACGAAGTCAATCCCTAGATAATCTATTCCCATAAACGTCATTATTAGTATTGTAGTTTAATTAGTTATAAGTTTAGTTTAGTTTATCTTATAACAAAAACCCTAAAAATTCTATCGCCTAGATAAAATTCGATTACGATAATTGCGGTACTTAACGACAATTTAATCCAATCCCTGTGGATACGAAAACCCTACTCATCACTATTCTATTAAAACATGATCCGTACACTTGCGGTAAAAGTGGCGATGAATAATTCCGTTACCAGTAGATGAATTTGACACAAACAAAAATAACTCACTCTTCTTGATAGCATATTCTATAAATTTTCTCCCCGTAGTTGATTCTCACGTAGGAGGGGACATGTCGGATCCATCCCAACAAGTTCTTTGTACAGGTTTCCAGGTGCTCCCCATCTCGGATCTGCTTCTTCTCAAGTTCTGATTCACTTTTTCCACGGATCACAAAGTATTCCATCTTTCTCCTTCTCAGACCAAAAAACATTCTAGCTTTCCTCTTTTCGAACCAGAAAGCATTCTAACTTTCCTCTTCCCGGACCAGAAGGTTTTTGGGCTAATTCCAACTCAGGCCCGTCCCTTCTCGGCTAGGGACCCCTTCTCGGATCAGAAGGCTCTCCACGGATTAGAAGACTCCCGGGTCACTCCACCTCTGCCCATATCGAGTCAGGCGGACTGATCTCGAACCACTCCGTCCCCATACTAGCATGGAGGAAGATCCCCATCTCAGACTTCCCCATCTCGAACTTTGCCATCTCCATCCAGGTAAAACAAGTATATCATCTTCACCAACAAGTGACCAGACCATACTGTTAAGGTCGCCCAAAATCCGACATCAACATTTACGAAGATAATCTGGTAGCTTTTATTTTGCTATACCACAAGTATACGAGTCAAGTTTTAATAGTATAGGGTGAGTAGAGTATCGTATTGATAGGGATTGGTTTAAATCGTCGCTAAGTACTGCGATTATCGTAATCTAACTTTATTTAGGCGTCCAAATTTAAGGTTTGTAAAAAATAAAACTAAAACAAATATAAAATCAAAAGCAAAATAAAATATGGACTTCCTATGCACAATTGTTCGAGGGGGGTTTGACAACACTTTGCTAAATGATGCTAATCCAATTCAAACTTGTTAATTAAATTCATACCCAATCATTAACCATGGGTGTCTAAATTAACCTTACTTCCACCTCTCGAATGCCAAGTAAGATAATTCGTATAATTATTCGAATTAATATCTCTATTCAACTTAACTAATTATATAATCTTTAAGTTTCACCCATTAAATGGCTACCCAAATTATATTAGCCTCTCGCACTCAATATAATAAGGGTTGTATTTCTCCGGTCTCAATATGAAAGATTATTACATCTCGAATGCCTAATCTTACACATCTATGATATCTAATTTAACTTTTGAATAAATTAGAAATTACGCATGAAGAAATACAAATGATCGAAATATAAAATCCAATTAACAAAATCTTAAAGTCTCAAGGCATAGTTCATACAACGTTATTCAAATCCCCCTGGATAGAAACTTTAACTCAACATGATGGAATTCATGCTAATCTTTTCAAGAAATTTATAAATGCAAACATGTTCAACAAAATATCACAAATACAAAATTCAATAAAGATTAGGGTGATAGCATACCAATCTCAACCGGGATGACAACCTCAAAGCCGAATGTCATTGCAAATGGCGTTTCACTGGTTGGGGTCCTAGCCGTTGTGTGGTAGGCCTAGAGAACAGGGTGTAGGTCTTCCACCCACAGACCCTTAGATCTGTTCAACCTCGTCTTTAAATTTTGTAAAATGGTCCTGTTGGTGATCTCGACCTGACCATTCGCCTGGGGATGGCCTGGAGAGGAGAAGTGTGTGCCAATCCCCAAACCCGAGCAGAGTTCGGTAAGCAGGTCGTTGTCAAACTGCTACCCGTTGTTCGAGACGATTGCTTTTGGAATACCGAACCGACATATTATGTTTTTCTAGACGAAGTCCTTAATCCTTTCCTTGGTGATCTTGGCTAGGGGCTCGACCTCCACCCACTTGGTAAAGTAGTTGATCGCCATGACCATGAATTTACTTTGGTCGGTGCCCTGAGGGAACGCGCCAAGGAGGTCGATGCCCCACTGGGCCAGGGGCCAGGGGCTAGTTATGGGCACCAGTTTGGTTGGCGGTGCGTGAGGGTGGGCGACAAACCTCTGACACTTGTTGTGTTTTTTCACGAACTCACCCGCATCTTGCAGAATTCTAGGCCAGTAGTATCCATGCTAGAGTAATTTCTGAGTTAGGGATCTGCCCCCCGAGCAGTTGTCGTAGACTTCTTCGTGGACTTCTCGCATGACGTATTCGACTTTCTTAGGTCAGAGACACTAAGAGTAGGGGCTCGAGAAAGATTTACGATATAGTACACCATTAAGGAAGATGTACCTCACAACTTGGTAGTTCCTGATTGGATCCATCCAGGTTGGCCAAGAGCTGAGCTCGCATGTAGTCGCAACTTCATCGAAAGCAATTGTGCTCGACCCAGCCAGGTACTCCACATGCACTGTCCTCTCGAAAGTGTATACCACCGCGGAGGCTAGGTTGGCCAACGCGTCGGCATATCAATTTTTCTCCTAGGGAATTTGTCGGACTTGCATCTTCTTAAAGTCATTCATCAAGACCTTTACCCTCTCAAGGTAGGCAGCCATGCTCTGGTCCTTAGTTAGGTAATTGCCATTAACTTGGTTGACCATGAGTTGGGAGTCGCACATGACCTGAAGCGTCTTCACGTTGAACTCCCAAGCTAACCTCAGCCTGATAAGGGCCTCATACTCTACTTTGTTGTTTGTAGCCTGAAAACCAAGATAGAGTGCATACTTTACTTCTTTCTTGTCTGGAGCTATAAGGACCATTCCGATGCTAGAGTCGTTCTGGTTGGAGGAACTATCGGTGAAAAGTTACCATGAATATAGTCCTAGGTCAGATGCCCCAGCTAGGGCTTTACTGAGTTCTTCACTGAGTGGAGAGGTCTTCTCAATCGCTTCCAGGTCTGCGCTTGGCTCATCGTCCGAAAAGGTCAGCTCGACGATGAAGTCGGTAAATTGCCCCTTAATCGTCGTTCTGGGTCGGTATTCGATATGGAATTGGCCCAAGTCGAGGCTATACTTCATTAACTACCCAGAAATATCAGGAGAGTGAAGGATCTACCTTAGGGGCTAGTCGGTTAAAATGACGATGGTATGGGCTTAGAAGTATCGCCTTAGTTTTCTTTCCTTACTAAGGCGACACTTCCTGCTATTGTGGAGGCCGCAATGTAGAGGAATAATTATTTTCCTCTGCTCGGCGTGTTGAGCAGGGGAACTAAGAAGAGATCTGGAATGCCTTGTCATACTTCTCAGTCCATTCAAATGCCTTGTTCCCTTAGAGGATTTTGAAAAATGGGAGGCACTTCTCGGAGGACCGAGTGATAAATTAATTAAGGGTTGCCAACTGACCTGTGAGCATTTGGACTTTTTTTTTTTTTTTTTTTATTGCAGGGTGAAGCCATCCCAAGCATGATGTTGATCTGGTCAAGGTTGGCATCGATATCGCACTGAGACACTAAGAAACCGAGGAATTTACCAGCAAAGACCTCTAATATACACTTGCTCGGGTTGAGCTTCATGAGATGAGCACGGAGCTTGTTGAAATAGGCCTAGAGATGTTTGAGGTGATCAAGAGCTCGGCTGATTTTGTCGTTTCTCCGATCTCCTCTTTGAACATCTTATTGACCAGACGCTGATAGGTCACCCCAGTGTTACACAGCCCCGAAAGGCATGACGTTGTAGAAATAAGTACCCTGGTTCGTAATGGATGAGATCTTACTTTTGTTAGGTAGGTACATCGGGATCTGATTGTAGTCGGCATATGCATTGAGAAAACTCAGTTGCTCGTAGCCAGCAATGACATTGATCACGATGTCAATTCTTGGCAAGGGAAATAAATCCTTCAAGCAAGCCTTGTTTAGATTCTTGAAATCCATACAAACGACACCATTTGTTATCGGACATAGGGGCGAGAACCATGTTGGCCAACCAATCTGGGAACTTGACTTTTTCCATGTTGGATTTGACGAGCTTATCTATTTATTCCTCAATGGTTTTCTAACGATTTGGGTGAAACTTCCGCTATTTCTGCCAAACAGAAAAGTAGTATACATCAGCATATAGCCGGTGCATGGCCATACTGGGGTCGATCCCAAGGAGCTCATCGTGTGACCAAGCAAACACGTCATAATTCCTACGTAACAGGTCGTTAAGCTTAGCACGCTGCTGGAGACTGAACTTGGCTCCAATTCTCACAGTTCATCATTCAATAGAAGGGTGAATATGGGGAACTTCTACTAGCTCTTCATGAGGTCGGAGGCCGAATTCTTCTTCTCGAGGGTCATCTAGCGAGATGAGCCCGATACTATTATTAAGGGCCATAACCTTAGGAAATGACTGGTGATGCTCCCTAGGCTCGGGCCCTTTTAGTAATTGCTATTTCTTCTTCTCTAGTGCCCACCTAGCCCAAGCCCAGGTTGATTCTTAGTCTCTTCGGACCTCTCCTACCCCTTGATCTGTGGGGCATTTCATTTACTAGTGATATGGAGAGCATTCGACCTTTAGGGCGGCTAAAGTACGTCGCCCCATCATAGCATTGTAGGGCGAGGGCCGATCTAAAATGAGGAATTTCGTTAAAACTGTGGTCGACCTGGGTTTAGACCCCACCGTGATGGGTAAGGAAACCTATCCAACCGAGCTGACGACATCTCTCCCGAAGTTAACGAGATGAGCTTTCACGGACTGCACAACACTTGAGTCTACTTTCATCGTATTGAAAGCCCACTTGAAAATTATATCGGCGGAGGTGCCATTGTCGACTAGAATTCTCCCTGTCTTAAAGTGATTGATCAGGTTCGATATAATGAGGGCATTGTCATGGGGCATATATATCTCTTTGAGGTTGGCCTAGCTAAAGGAGATGACGTTGTGCGAGGTGGCATCAGCCATGCCTACTTCATACACATCTTACTCAACCTTTCTTTGTATCTTGTGCTCATATAATTTTCGAGAAGAAGACGTCTCCCTTTCGAGACCAAGTCCGTTGTGGAAAATATTGAGTTTTCTGTCTACTTGCTGGTCATCGTCATTATCGAGGTTATTGCCCCGTGGTGGAGTTTGGCTATTGTTTCGCCTTTTTCACCGACCTTTTTGCTCATCTCTGCGGTCACCTCTCCCAAGCTGGGGTTCTCTATTTGTTTTGCGAACATAACTTCTAAGGTACCATCTTTTGATGAGCACTCCTCATTTAGTTGGAAGCACTCCTCACTGGAATGGTCACGATCTCGATGAAACTCATAATATTTGTTAACTGACCTGTCCTTGGGTTTCCCTATCAAGGGAGGGGTAGTTGGGAAGATTCATTTCTCATAATTCTCGACAAAAATCATGGTGACCGAAGCCGTCAGGAAGGTGAATCTGTGCTGTCGAGGCCCTAATGGTAGATGAGGCCTTCTATCCCCGGGCAAAGGTCCTAATTACCCCTTAGCTTGAAGCCATCGTGATCTTTGAGATCGGATCAGCCCTTCTACAACTTGGCCCTTCTTCTACTGTGTTTGCTCTCGGTCTCTCTTCACCATGTCAAGCAGGTCAGCTTCATAGAAGCTGGTACCACTGGCTGAGGCATCGCGTAGGCTCAGAGCTGGCCGTGAGCATAGGTCGTAAGATAACCTTCTATGCCTCAGCTCATCGATGAAAATGTTCAAGGTTACGGCATCCGAGAGACCCTTACAATCAAGAGTCTCATTCCAAAATCTATCCATGTAATCACCTAAATTCTCCTCGATCTCTTGCCGAAGGGCGATGATGTGGGTCACAGTCTTTGGCCTGCATCAAGAACGGATGAATTGGGTTAGGAAGAGCTGCTCAATCTGAACAAAAATGGATATCGAGGCTAGGGCTCGATCATTAAACCATGTGCGGGCTGGACCGGTTAGGGTGAGAGGGAAGAACTTGCACCTTACCGCCATGGAGGCCGTGTTCATATCCATGAATGATACGAAAATAGAGAGATGGTCCACAAGGTTGGTGGTCTCGTCATACTTGGTCATCGGGGGATTGGAGAACCTGTAAGGTACAACTTCTCCCACAATTTTATCGATAAAAGAGGATCTCATCCTACAAGGAATCTTGGCTACGCCCCCAATGCCCTGTATCTGGTAGAGTGCGGTTTCCATCTTGGCCATACGACATACTATAGCTACTCTTCCTCTAGGTGGTGCCGTGGCCTAGCTGGCAGTTACCCGGGCTTCACGCCTTTGAGTTGGTGGTGAAGAATGAGAATCCACCTCTTGAGTTTGGTGGGGCTGGTGTTTGGATCAAGCCATGCGATTGGGTGCCCTAGCTGGGGGTGATTATTGTTTGTCTTCAGACTAGTGTCTATAAGACGGCTGGGTTGATGTCTTTGAGACAGTAGGGGGGCCAGATCCCTCTCCCTGACTGCTCGACTACAGGGCCAAGGTTGGCCTGAGGCACGTGTCCATGAGAGTGAATCACTCGATCTCCGGACTCTAGAGGTCGCTCCACTCCTCTTGCGGTTTAGAGATCCGGTCCTCCTTGCATGGGGGCCGGAGGGAAAAGAGGACTTGGAAATAATTTTGGAACTCACCAAGCTGACGCTCTAAACTGTCGATCCTTGATGCCTCGATGGCCCTAGAGGTCCGACTGATCATGACCTTTGAGGACGGAGCTGACGGATCTGCTTGGCCTATGAGAACGTTTTCTTCGTTAACAGGAGCATGGGATGAGGCCCTATTATCCAGCCTGGGTGCTCTAGACATCTCTCGGGTCGGGTTGCTATTCACTACAACGTTCTGATCTCCTTGCTAAATAACTTGACCAGACCTTGTGATCATCAAATCTTAGATGAGCAGAAAGTTTATGACTTGAGGAAAGATTTTTGTGCGCTTCCCACAGATGGCGCCAAACTGTTGGTTTCATAATTTGGAATGCCCAACAGTATGGTCTGGTCAGCATCCACGTGGAGAATATTGAGTGATATGGAAGCTGCCTTTAGAGAAATTGGATCTTATGAGTCTTTTTGTCCGCGAATATGCAGCTCACGGAGCTATCCTGGCATTGTCCTGCCTGGCTTGGGGGTCGGTACCTGCACAAAGGACTTGTCGGGGTTGGCCCAACATGTCCCTGTCGGCGTGAAAGTAAGACCTCAGGAGAAAAATTTAAGGTCGCTGGGAAATATTAAATCTGTTACCTCGCTTTTCAACCTGCTAAAATGTTTGTCCACGCCTTCCTTTTATAGGCATAAATGTGATTAGCGTCCCAAGAATTAAGGCCCTAAGCTTAGTTATCCGTCCTAATACAACGCGTGGAGGGTGTGTGATAGGATTATAACTATGGGCCTAGGCCCTTGAACACTAGTGGAGAAGCCTATAGGTTAAGTCATTAGGATCAGTGGGTAGGCCCAAGCACCGAGGCGGTCATGCCGACCTGATCCTCGTCGGTTACATCCGTGATAAATGCTGAGGATTTCTACTTGGTGATTGCCCAAGTCCTTCAAGATGACTGACTTGACGAGATGCCAAACCAATATGCAATCGGGTTGATCAGGCTGTTTGATAATATGTTCTTCTTCGATCTACATGGAAGACCTAGGTGGAACCAGTTAGAGGCCGACGGATTTTTACCCACATCAGAAATATTTGGGAAACGTACAATATATATTTTTTTAATCCAAAATCATATGCATTCTTCGTGTGCCACTCCTAGTTACTTGTAAAGCCAATTTGTTCTTTAAAAGCATTATGTTTCCTTCTTTGTTTTTATATTTTTCAATGGTTTTATTTCTACTCTTTTTATTTGGTTAAGTCAATTAGAAAAAAAGAACAAATTGGAATATTGCATCTTAGAAAGGAATACCATTTAAAAACCCTAATTGCCACTACGTATATATATAGAATAAATGGACATAAGAGGGAAAATGAACACTTGATAACTCTTTTGCAATTAAAAACCCTAATTGCAAAAATGTATTTCAAACTATTCAAGAGTGTTAGCTTATTATAGTACTAATAGTAATATTATGACTATGGTTCAATGAATCTTATCCTTAAAGGTTGGTCTTATTCTCTAATTTTTCCATCCTAATGTTGAATAACTTAACTATTTTTGCCACTCAAGACAAAAAAAAAACCCGCCCTCACACTTTGCCTAGTAATTTGATTTAAATATTTTATTTTGGGACACGTAAACTTAATTTGAAAATTACTAAATCAGTAATTAGTGGACTATATGGAGACATTATAGACAGTATTAGATATAATCCTGATTTGAAAATGACACCGTGATAGTGTTGATAGAGGAATAGAGGCTTTGACAGGTGGTTTATACCTTTGTGCTTGCTTATGGGTTACTAAGTTTGTACTTAGGTCGCTATTATCTACACCACTGACCGGTGGATGAATTGGACCAATTTGATGAGGACATCGCGTATTTGAGTGAGGAATAATGTGAGATCTCATATTGAAAGTTATAGACTAGACAATCCAATATATAAAATACTATGTGAGTTATTACCAGTGACTTGACTTAATTATTTTTTATCAAGTGAAGTTGGATCAAAAGTTACTAGGTCAATGAGATGTGATGAGTGTAAAAATGGTCACCCCAACGCAACCAATTGAAGACCGCCACGTGTCCGCAACTCTCCATCAAGATTAACTCCTATCACGGATTAAGTGTGAAGATTGTACCGGGCTAACCGGGAAAGGTAAGGGTTAAATTCCTCATCTCGGGCACAGCAGGAATGTGTCCTCCTCTAGCAATTGGCCGGCTCATTATCCCAAAATATCCATAAATATCCCAAAATATCTACAACCATCATGATGGATCTTTTCCCCAATAACAAATATCACTAAATATCTTCTAACATGGGGAACATAAGAGCCCCTTGGCACCCTCTCGTTGGCTACATGCTAAGATGAGACATTAATGTGATTTAGAGGGGATACTAATCCTTACTTAAGCCACTAATCAAATTCACTCCATGCCTATATAAAGGAGAGCATACAATTGCTCAAAGATAGACAAATTCTCCTAAAAAGAGAGATAAAATTCACTCCAAATGCATAACATTTGCTCCTTCTACATGATAGTACTTTTATAAATCCTTCCCCCGTACGCTGATTCTCATGCCGGAGGGGTTTTTCGGGATACCCCCGGCCAGGTTACATGTGTAGGTGACAGGTTGCTGCCCATCTCGGACTTTCCTCTTCTCGGATCAGAAAACATCCTATCTTTCCACTTCCCAGAACAACTCCTGTTCATTTTTCCTCTAGTCCCAAGGCATTTTGGTCCTTCCCTTCTCGGCCCAAAAGGTCTTTGGGCTAATTCCAACTTAGGCCCGTCCCTTCCCGGCTGGGGACCTCTTTATGGGCTAGAAGCTACACGGACTGAAGATCTCCATTCCAGGCCCCTCCAACTCCATCCAAGGCTGACCAGAGAGGCAACCAAGTTTGGCACGGGCTAGGAGCATAGATCATAAGTTAGTCTTCGATGCCTTACTACATCAATGAAAGCGTTTAAGGCCACGACATCCGGAATGCCTTTACCACCCAAGATTTCTCTGTGGAATCTAGTCACGAAATCACCCAACTTTTCTCCGATGTCCTGTTAAAGTGCGAGAAAATGAGTATTTGTTTTGGGTCTTCTTCGAGAACAGTCAAAACGGGCCAAGAAGAGTTGTTCCAATTGAGCGAATGTTGAGATCGAAGCTTGAGTTAACTCTTGGAACTAGGTGCTGGCTATTCCGGTAAGGGTGAGAGGAAATGACTTACACCTCATTCCTACGGAGGCTATGTGCATGTCCATGAAAGCAACGAAAACGGAGAGGTGATTAACAAGGTCAGTAGTACCATTGTATGGAATTATTTGCGGGCTAGGGAACCTGTACGGAACCATCTCAAGCACAATATTCGACAAAAGGAGACCTTATCCTTGAAGGGAGTCTAGTAGTCCCTCTAGGGGCTTGTATCTGCACGACCGCTGCCTTCATTTTGGCAATGCGCTTTTCCAATGTGACTTCTCTCCTAGGCGGTGCTGCAGCATGGCGATCCTCTGTTCGGCGACCCCGGGAGGGCAAAGGCATATTGTTGGAAGCGGCCGAAGGGGCCAAATTTTTCTCCCTCATCGGTCGATCACCCAGATGAGGCTGATTTCTTGGGACGTGCCCTTTAGAGTGAATTACACGATCCGATTCTTGGCGACGATCGTTACCCCATGCATGTCAAAGAACCGCTCCCCCTTGGTTAGGAACCGGTGGCAGGTGGTGCTCCTCCCCCCTTGTATTCCGGAGAATCGATCCCCGCTGACCTAGGGTTGGTGACAGGTGGGAGAGAAGAGTGTCGAGACAAGTTTGTAACTGAAATAACTAGCGTTCAACGTTATCAAGTCGTATCGTGTCTGCAGCTCCGGGAGATGGTCCATCGTGGGCTTCTGCAAGAGGGGCCAACAGGCCGGCTTGGTTGATAAGGGAGTGAATTTTCTTCTTCTTCCGGGATGGGGACGATAGTCCTCGTATCCGGCCGAGTTTTTTTTTTGACATTTCTCCAGTCAGGTTGCTATCCACCGTGCTGTTAGGGTCTCTTGGTCGCAAAGATTGACTAGACCTTGTATTCATCTAACCTCTAGCCAAGATGAGAACAGATAATTGGAGGAAGGCTTTTTGTAGTGCTTCCCACAGACGACGCCAAACTGTTGATATCAAATTTTGGTCGATACCAACAGTATAGTCTGGTCAGCTTTGGATGGAGTTGAAGATGTTTGGAGTGGAGATCTTCAGTCCATGTAGCCTCTGATCTGTGGAGAGGTCTCTGGCCAAGAAGGGGAGGGCCTGTATTGGAAAGGATCCAAAAACCTTCTAGGCCGAGAAGAGGAGAACTGAAACACCGTATGGTCCTCGAAAAGATAAATAAGAGCTTGGAATGGAGCAGATCCGGGAAGGGGAAAACTGAGATGCTTTCTGATCCGGAAAGGAGGAAGTTCGAGATGGGCAATAACCTATCACCTGCACACATAACCTGGCCGGGTATATCCCGAAAAGCCCTTTCGGCATGAGAATCAGCATACGGGGGGAAGATTTATAAAAGTTCTATCATGTAGAGGGAGCAAATTTTGTGTGCGCTTGGAATAAAATTTTTCTACCTTTGGGCAATTATATGCCTTCCTTTTTATAGGCAAGTAGTGGATTAGATTAGGGTTTTAAGCAATGATTAATGTCTTTTCAATC
Organism: Eucommia ulmoides; assembly: GCA_016647705.1. Classification (NCBI taxonomy): domain Eukaryota; kingdom Viridiplantae; phylum Streptophyta; class Magnoliopsida; order Garryales; family Eucommiaceae; genus Eucommia; species Eucommia ulmoides. Next base: position 56,945,607 of record CM028328.1, read on the forward strand.
ATCAAATTAATATTTCAACTTGGGAGATGGCCAATGGGAGGATGCCAAGAGGCCCTTGCCTTATCTATATTGGAAGATATTTAGTGATATTTTTCATTGGGGAATGGAGCAATGATGAAATTTGTAGATCTTTTGGGATATTTATGGGATATTTGTGGAGATATTTGTGAAGATATTTTCAGAGGAACACTTTTTTGCTGCACTCGAGATGAGAATTTGACCCTTGCCCTTCCCGAATAGCCGGAGGCGGGAAAGGGAGTTATGCGGAGCTTCCTGCCTTGCCATTCCGGATAGCCAGAGATAGGAAGTGGGGGCTCTGTTGAGGAGCTTGTGGAGTTGATTTTTGAGACGAGCAATGCCGCTGTGGCCGAGATGAGGAAGAATTCCCCATCCCGAATGCCGAGATGGGGAAAGGTTCCCTATCCCGAAGGCGGTCCACCTTTCCTTCCTAGAGAGTGCTGCTAGCTGTCCTTAGAGTGGCGTGGGCTAATGTGTGCCCCTGCCCGATACAATATTCACACTTAATCCTTGATAGGAGTTGATCTTGATGGAGAGTCGCGGACACGTGGCGGTCTCCGATTAGTTGCGTTGGAGTTATTTTTTTTACACTCATCAGTTATCATTGATTTTAATTATTTTCTAGTGATATTTTTAGGGTATTAGATCTAACTTAAGATAACCAATAGGTGTTAGTTTAGTTGATAATGAGAGATGCTCATTTATTTGTCAACAAAGGTTCGATTCTTCTGAAAACTATTTTAAAAATTAAATATTAAATTTAATCGTAAAATACATTAAGTCGATGTGAGAGAGTGCGTTTTTAAGATTATCAAAAAAAAAATGCTTAATCAATGTAGTATAAATTGGCCCGGAGACACGGATACACTTCGAGCCGTTTAAGTTGAACGGCGGGAGAACCCAAGAAGTTTTAACCGATTGATAGGGGAGGTGTCTGTTTCCTTGTCAATAAGAATTCGATTTTTCTAGAAAATAATTTAAAAATTAAATTCTAAATTTAATTATGAAAACACCATGCTGAGGAACGTGTGTTTAAAATATTTAGTCGTCATGTGCTAAATTGACACTTACTTAAAAAATCGAAAAAAAAGAAAAATTAAACGGCGGGAGATGAAAAGCCTTGATTGCCTGTGAATGTCAACTCTCTCTCTCTCGCTCTCGCTCTCTCTCTGGTAGAGTTAACGGCGGGAGATGAAAAGCCTTGATTGCCTGTGAATGTCAAGTCTATCTCTCTCTCTCTTGTAGAGTTGTCGCACTCCTCCTCGTCCCCTCTTATACCTGCCGCGAGAAACCCCATTGGTGCCACTACGCTCCTCGGACACCAGAACCACCAGCCCGCACTTGTTTCTCGCTCTGGGCTCTCTGTGACTCACATTCCACGGTCTCTCTTTCTCTTTCGCTTTCTGGCAGGTACGCTCTCATCCCTCCCCCTTCTATTTCTCTTTATCTCCGTCTACTCTCTCGAAACTATTGCAGTCGCCACCAGACTCGCCGCCATGTCGCACACCACCACCACAGCCCTCCGCGACCAGAACCACCAGCCCCACCACTACTCTCTCTCCCGAAACTACTCCTGCCGCTACCAGCATCTCGCACTACGCCTCCATTACAGCCCCACCACTGCAATCACCTGCCCACATTCTTTATAAAATTTAGGATTCAATTTCTGAATTAGGGTTTTGTTGTTTCATTATAAATCTAAATCTTTATTTTCGATTGATTTAGGGCTAACGTAAAGTAATATTGAAGTCTGATCAAATACTAGGATAACTCAATAAAATGTATCTAGAGGACAAATTTAGCGAAAATGGCATTTTGGTAGGCTTGCAAATGGTCCAAATTTCGGTTTTTATTGAAATACTTCCTGAACTATACAAAAGGATGTCCGAGAATAAAACTAATGAAATTGTCATTTTGATGAGTTATAGCCTTTTAATTGTTCTGAATATTGTGATCAAATATGTACAACTCAATAGAATTTAGCTAGAGGAGAAAATTAGGGAAAATGGTCTTTTTGGTGAGCTATAGTATTGTAATTGTCCCTGATTTCAATGTATGATCAAATACTTCTATAACACGATAAAATGAATTAAGGGTCGAAAATTAGCGGAAGTGGTCTTTTTTGGTGAGCTATACGCTTGCAAATGTTCCGGATTTCAATTTTTGGTTAAATACATCCTGAAATCTACAAAAGGATCTATGAGGAGAAAACAAATGAAAATTGTCATTTTGGCTAGGCATAACCTTTCACTATTCCCCAATATTGAAGTGTGGTTAAATGTTTCAATAACTCAATAAAATGTATCTAGTGGAGGTTTTATTGAGTTATTGTTTTATAGTATACGAAAAAAGACCACTTTTATGCCGCAGCTACTGCTGCTTTTTCTTATTCTTCTTCTTCTTCTTCTCCTGTTCTTCTGCTACTGCTGCCCTGTTCTTCTTCTTGTCCATTGCTGCCTTTTTTTGTTCCGTTATTGTCTTTAATTGTTTATTTAATGTAGTTGTTTATTTTCTGAATTTGTGAATATAGATCACTAAAATTTTAGCTTTAATAAAATCAACTTGTAATAAAAATTTACTATAAGATTTTGGTTTTAACAAAATTTAGTTTTTTATTAAAATTTTAGATTTAATAAAATTTTCTCTTTTTTATGTTATGTTGTTTATTAGAACTCATATTAAATGGCTAGTGAAGGATCAAAAGACCCTGCGTGGAAATACGCACGTTTGGCCAATTTGCAAGACAAAAATTCGGTGACATGCAATTTTTGTTCCAAAGTGACGAAAGGTGGCATATTCCGAGCTAAACAACACATTGTTGGCGGATATAGAAATGTTACTGCCTGCAAAAAATGTCCATCTCATGTGAAAGATGAAATCAAAGAATACATGTCCAAGAAGAAGAAAGAGAAAGAGCAAGTTAATTTAGTAATGCCGGATTTTGATGACTTCGAAGCTGGAAGTGAGGATGAGGACGATGATGAGGTTCGAGAGGTGACATCCTTGAAAAGACAAACACCTTCAAGTAAAGGTTCGCAAACAATTCCTTCAAAAAGGCCAAAGCAACAAGGGCCTTTGGATTTGTATTTCACCCTCGATCCAGAAATCGTTGTGAAAAATTGAAAGGAGAAAGGGAAACAAACTAAATATGATGATAATGATCCGGCGAAGAAAGAGTTAAGGTCCCAAGCATGTACACTAATTGCGAGATGGATGTATGATGCAGGGATTCCATTCAGTGCTGTCAAATATGATAGTTTTCAAGCGATGATTGAGGCAATCGGACAATGTGGTTCAGGTATGAAAGCGCCATCATACCACGAGATTAAGGTTCCTTTACTAAAAAAGGAGGTGCAACACACAAATGAAATTCTTGAAAAACACAAGGAGGAACGTGAAATTAATGGATGCTCAATTATGGTGGATGGGTGGAAAGACAAGCAAGAGAGGACTCTAATTAATTTCTTGGTTAATAGTCCTCGGGGAAGCGTATTTATTGAATCCATCGATGCTTCCTCTTATGCGAAAACTGGAGAGAAAATGTTTGAACTACTTAGCAAAGTTGTGGATAAGATCGGAGCATCTAATGTTGTGCAAGTAGTTACCGATAGTGCCTCTTCTAATGTCATGGCCGGTAAGTTTAACTTCTAATTTCTGCTAATTATGTTTTAATTATAAGACATGTTTTATGAATTTTATTATTAATTTTTTTTTTTTTTTCATTCTTCATAGGGAGGTTGTTGGAGGCGAAATATCCACATTTATATTGGACGCCGTGTGTTGCCCATTGTTTGGATTTAATGTTAGAAGACATCTTCAAATTACCGAATATGAATCGAACATTTGGGAACGCGGTGTTCTTAAATGGTTACATTTATAACCGTCCCGATATAGTTAATATGATGAGAAGATTTACTCACCAAAAGAATTTGCTAAGGCCGGCAAAAACTCGGTTTTCTACGGCTTTTCTCACGTTGTCCAGACTTCATCAACAAAAGAATAACTTGAGGAAGATGTTCACTTCGGATGAATGGACCACTAGCAAATGGGCAAAAAAGCAACAAGGTAAAAAGGCGGAAGATATTGTATTCATGCCATCATTTTGGAACAATGTCATTTTTGGCCTTAAGGTGTCAGGCCCTCTTATTCGAGTGCTTCGTTTGGTTGATGGGGAGAAAAAATCCCCCATGGGATATATTTATGAGGCTATGAATAGAGCCAAAGAAGCCATTGCTAAAGCATTCAAAGAGAACGAAGAGAAGTATAAAGAAATTTTTCAAATTATCGACCATCGATGGGACATACAACTTCATCGTCCTTTATATGCAGCTGGTTATTTTTTGAATCCGGAATACTTTTATGCGAATCCCAATATTGAGCGAGACGAGAAAGTGATGAAAGGATTATATAATTGTATTCAAAGGTTGGTTCCAAATCTTGATACACAAGATGAAATTTCGATGGAATTGGAGAAGTATAAGAAAGCGGATGGCCTTTTTGGGATACCTATAATCATTAGGCATAGGAACAAAAAGGCACCAGGTAATTTTTTCATTTTTTCCCCTATCTTATTGATCTTTATTTAATTTAACGATTCTTAATTAACTATATTTTATAGCTGAATGGTGGAGGTCCTACGGTTGTTCGACACCTAACTTGCAGGCATTTGCGATAAAAGTTCTTAGCCTTACATGCAGTGCATTTGGCTTTGAAAAGAATTTGAATGTTTTTGAACATGTAAGTATTTTTATTATGTTGAATTTGAATTTATTGTAAAAGTTAACAAATATAATCCACGTAAATAATAATATTTTGACCATATTGCAAATGAATTGTGGCAGCTTCACAACAAGAGAAATATGGTAGCTCAAGCACAATTAAATGATTCGGTGTTTGTGAAGTATAATAGAGCATTGATTCGTCGATATCAAGCACGCGACACCATTGATCCCATCTCGTTGACTGATATTGATGATAGCAATAAGTGGTTAATTGGTCGAGTCGATGGAGCTTTCGATGGCGAGGTCGATAATGAGTATTTGCATGATGACGAAGATGAATTGACATGGGGAGATGTACTTATTGCTGCTAGAGTAGGAGAGAGTCGATATAATTCTAGATCGAGACAGATTTCGACTCTAAGGGTGAATGCTATAAATAAACAAGTAACAAACTCTTCTTCTACTCCAATAAACCTTATAGATGAAGAAGAGGAGACTGAAGAGGAAGAGTGTGAATGGGAGGATCATGAGTCCAATAATGAAGATGTAGATGACTTTACTTTTGTGGATGATGATTATGATATTTGATTATTGACTTATCATTATTGTTTTTTTGTTTGCTCTTTGTTTGTGGATATTTAATTTTTTTTATTTGGGTTTTGAAATGGAATATTTAGGTTCTTGATTGACTGAATTAATTTAAAAATTTTATTAGTTGGTTCTTCTTATTTATTGGCTCACATGCAAGTTTGTTTTATTTTCTATAAATGAAATTTAGTTTTAATGTCATGCGCTTGGCTACGCTCAGGCTAGCGCCTTACCTTGCGCCTAGGCTCCGTAGAATATTGTGCGTCTTAGTGCGCCTAGAGCCTTTAACAACTATGAGCGGAGGACATTAACGAAGATGGCCTTTTGGTGAGTTATAGCCTTGCAAATGGTCCCGATTTCTATTTTGGTCGAGTACTTCCTAAATTCTACTAAAAGATTAATGAGGATAAAACTAATGAATTGCCATTTTGGTGAGCTATAGCTTTTAGTTGTCTATACTATCGAAGTGTGATAAAATACCACCATAACTCAATAAAATGTATATGGAGGTGAAAATTATCAAAAATAACCTTTTGGTGAGCTATAACCTTGTGAATGGTCCAAATTTCATTTTTTGTTAAAATACTTCCTAAACTATATAAAAGGATATACCAAAATAAAACTATTGAAATTGTGATTTTGTAAAAGATTGCCTTTAAATTGTTTTGAATATCGACGTGTGATCAAATGCTTCTATAACTTAGTAGAATTTATCTAGAGAAGAAAATTAGTGAAAATATCTTTTTGGTGAGTTATAGCCTTACAATTTATCCCCTATTTTAATGTACGATCAACTACTTCCATAAAACAATAAATTGCATCAAGGGAGAAAACTTGCGGGAGGTGGTCTTTTTTGGAGAAATATGCCTCGCAAATGTTCTTGATTTTGATTTTGGTCAAATGCATCCTAAACTCTACAAAAAGACACACGAGGAGAAAACTAATGAAAATTGTCATTTTTGTTAGGTATAACTTGTCACGATTCCCCAATATTGAAGTGTGATCAAATACTTCCATAACTCAATAAAATGCATGTTGAGGAGGATTTAACGAAAATGACCTTTTGGCCAGCTATATATCCTTGCAAATATTCCCAATTTCGTTTTTGATAAAATACTTTCAAAATCATACAAAAGGACATACGAGAATAAAAGAAATGAAAATTTTCATTTTGGTGACTTATAGCCTTTCAATTTTTCTCAATATTGAAATGTGATCAAATACTTCCGTAACTAAAAAAAATGTATGTGGAGGAGTAAATTACCGAAAATAGTCTTTTTGGTTTGCTATACCCTTGCATTATCTCTGATTTTGATGTGCGATCAAATACTTCAATAACCCAATAAAATGTATCAAGGGAAGAAAAGCAGCATAATTGTCTTTTTTGGTGAAGGATACCCTTTTAAGTGTTCCTGGTTTCGACTTTTGGTCAAATACATCTTAAACTTTACAAAAGGATATATGATGATAAAACTAATGACAATTTTATTTTGGTGAGCTTTATCCTTTCACTATTCCTCAATTTTGACGTGTAATCAAACACTTCTATAATTCGGTAAAATATATCTGGAGGTGTAAATTAGCGAAAATGGTCTTTTTGGTGAAGTATAGCTTTGTTAATGCCTGACATATTGCCTTTTATTAAGACAATAATTTTGATATTATATGCCTATGGGAATGAGGTTTCTTTTCTAGATATTCAGTATTACTTTCTTCTTGTCTTTTATTTTTCCATGCATCTGCTTTATCAAGCTTTGTTATGTCAATTTAGTACTTCTGCTCAACTCTTGACCATATCACTGAAGTAGTTCCCATTGTTTATCTTGTCTAAGCTCTTAGTTTGTGATTCACTGATACACTCCACAAATTTGAATTATCTTAAGAGGCTGTTTATGTTTTAATTAGCAAATATGTTGATTAAAACCTTAAGATCACATGGTTTTTAGCCGTGATCTTTGATGATTTTCCTTCTTGTAAGGGATTAAACTTTATGTAACCTCGCCATCCCCCAAGAGTATATGAAGTTCATTTTATTTGCTAAGAGAATATGCAGTTTATATGCCAAAGAATCGCATTTTTTTCGGTTTTCACGATAATTACAAAATTTCAATTGTTAACATTAGTTATAGTTGAAACAGTGCGCAATAGTCTATATTGTAATACTGGTGAAACGCGACTTTTACCTCTTATTTTTATACAAGACTCTAAATCTACTCGAACAAGAAAAATAAACTTATTATAAATATCTAAAACACTCAAGAACATGAAAAGATATATATAAGTAGGGAAAGGTTGATGAAAATGATCGACAAAAAAGCAAACGGTCACGAGTTTTGTTCTGTGCCCACCTAATTGCCAGGAGAATTGGCTCAGGTTTGCATTCCCCATTATAGTTTCTTTCTGTTCAACATATGGTTCAACCCACTTGGTAAATAATTTTATTAGAAATCCAATAATTTTGTCAAAAGTTCGAAATCACTACACTACATGAAAGATCCTGCAATTTTTTTATGCAACGATTTTTGTAGAGTACAGTAACCTTGGTTTTTTGAAAAAATATTGTAGTACGTGAACTGAATGAACAAAAAATTTAAATTTGTAGACTATTCATCAAGTCCAAGATTCTAATTCATGATCATTGAACTAGGTACAATGGGCAAAATTGGCAAGTCACTGGTATGAGATGTTAACAAAGGGGCAAGCTTTTGTCCTCGATCACGCTATGTTTGTTGTAAGTTTGCTAGTCTCAGTGATGCCATCCAGTGTGAAATTTCTATAATTGGCAGTGGCGGTTCTACTTTATAACCGGGGGACTCCAACTACCTTGAACTTTTAATTTTTTTTACTATTATCTTTTTGTATTTAGAAAAAATCTATTAAAAATCTTAAAATAGGTGTCTTTTTGTTGCTTAGGGCTCTTTTGCAAACGTAGTGTGGTGCCTGGGGGTAGTGTATAGTTTATGAACTTAAAATTTTTGTTTAAGTAGTTTATGCACTACAATAATTTTTTCAAAAGTCCGAAGTTATTGTATTGCGTAAACGTTATTGTAATTTTTCCAGTAAAAAATTACAGTAATTTTTATAGTGTGTAGTGAATTTGGATTTTCAACAAAATTATTGAATTTCTAAAAAATTTACTCTATTGAGTGATTTGGATGAATAGTGAATTACAAAATTTAGAATCATGATGAAAAAAAAAGAAAGCTTTTTCAGGAGTAATACAGCAGATAAGTAAAACATTATTTGCTGAAAATCATGTAAAAAATTTAAGTCGTATAATTTGTTTTTTTTTGGGATGTTGATTTTGCATTATGTATACCATGTTTGTTGTATTGACTATTTTTATCTCTCTTTTCTAATAACTCTTGCTGTAAATACCACGTGTTATAATAATTTTTTTTAAAAATCCAAAATTATCGTACTACGTAAAAATTATTATAAGTTTTTCATATAAAAAATTACAATAGTTTTTATAGTGCACAGTGACTTTAGACTTTCGATAAAATTATTAGATTTCTTAAAAAATTATTCTTTGATATGGAAGAACAGTGAAATTTGGACTTCAGGAGTAATCAAGCAGATGGGCAAAACATTATTTGTTTTGTTCGCTGAAAATCATGTAAAAAATTTAAGTCGTATAATTTGTTCTTTTTTATTTTATTTTTTGCTATGCAGGGGATGTTGATTTTGCATTATGTATTCTATGTTTGGTGTATTCGCTATTTTTCTCTCTTTTCTGATGACTCTTGTTGTAAATAAACTGAAAACTACACTCCTTTAGCATCAAAGGACTCTATTCCTGGTAAACTCATTTCTCAATCTTATGAGTGATATCTATCTACAAAGATGTTTGTAACTAATTAAGTACTGGACTTTGATAAGTAACTTAAAAAAGTATAGGAGTAAGTCCCCTAGATGCGTAAAACAGTATTTGCCTTATTTGCTGAAGGATTACTGTTAAATCGCAGATGTTGGACCTTTTTCCTGATATCCATTCGCAGTGGTTTGTCAAAAGTCCACTCTGCGTGTGAAGAAACGTGTTGAATCCCACATCTCTTGTGTTACCTGCTCCTAAACTATATGTAAAGCTTAGGACAATCCTCATCTTACAAAACGTCTTTTAAAAGTGAGTTAGGCCCATTGAATTGCAATATGGTATCAGAGCCAAAATTATCTGATATTAAATGTGATGAATTTCACATCGATGTTGGGTTTCCCAATATCCGTTCGCAGTGGTTTGTTAAAAAGTTTATTTTGCGCGTGAGGGAGCGTGTTGAATCCCACATCGGTATTGGGTCCTTCTCCCAATATCCGTTCATAGTGGTTGGTCAAAAGTTCACCTTACGCACAAAGGAGCGTGTTGAATCCTATATCGCTTGTATTACCTGATCTTGAGTTATATATAAAGCTCAGGGCAATTCTCATCCTACAAAACGTGATTTAAGAGTGAATTAGGCCATGGAATTGCTACAATTACAATCATAAATCATCAATAATTGTTTTTAATATTCTGCTTTTAAACCATCCAAACGAAGAGAAATTGCTCTACTTCTTAGGATGCAATATAAAGTTCAGTAAATAAACCCACAAATTCAATCATCTGCTCCGTGCTATGCACCAAGATCTAGGTGACTTAAAACAAAAATGACCCCATATTCCAACAGAAATGAAAGATATTTTACCATAAATATATACACACATATACAACAAAAAAAAGACTATAACAATCTTTGAGAATTGACTTTAAACACTAGTTTTAGGTTCCTTACCCTACTACGGGAAGGAATACGACTATGATTAGCTACAACTATACGATAATCAAACAAATCACTGCAGATTATGCGTCAGTAGTGACTCAAAATTAAACTAGACAAACAAGTCACCTGATTCTAAGGAGCAAGTTACCGCAAGTTATGTGCTTTGAATGCTATGTTAGTACGGTTCTTTGTCTACTTGTAGTACGGTTATCTGTCTTAGTTAAGATGCTATTCTTTGCTTGTTTGGTTAAGGTTTAGAAAGATGAGATATGTATCGATCTAGCAGTAGCCTGTATTTCTATACACTACTTGGTCAATATCAAACCAACGAGTCACCATAATGTAACATACCTTCACCATAATGTAACATACCTTCAGATTTTGAGCAATGTGAATTTTGCAGTCATGCCCAATGCTTGGGTGGTGTATTCTTTTAAAGATACAAAAATAGATACAAACATCAAACTAGACATTGGACTCAATCATTTAATATAATTAGCAATAACAGTATTGTTTGTTGTACTAACACTTAAAAATGACCAACGTGATGCTTGGTCACCCTATCAAATGATGCTTTGCTTTGCTCTAATGGTAGCAAAATCAAGAGATTTTTTGAATGTTATCCTTACAAAATTTCACAATTTCGAGTGTTCAAAAAATAAATAAATAGCAAAATGGAGATTTTTCGGTAATGCTATAGACTTTGAACATTCCACGTTTTTTGTATAAGATGAATTTCTTCTTTTATCCAATCAAATAATCATTTCTCGTAATGGTAGCGAAATCAGGGAGTTTCGTGAGTGTTCGTTATCAAAATTTCACGATGTTGGGTGTTTAAAAAATGTAGAGAAATCGAGACTTTTCAGTGTGTTTATAGCCTTTGAAAATTTCACGATTTTGAGTTTCGAATCAATTGCGTCCATTACCCTATCCCAAGACGTTTTGATGTAATGGGAGCAGAATCAGTGGATTTCGTGAGTGTTAGTCTTCCAAAATTTCACGATTTCGAGTGTTTAACAAAAGTAGCGAAACCAGAATTTTTCGGTGTGCTATAGTCTTTGAAAAATTCACGATTTCGAGTTTCGGATGAATTGCTTCCGTTACCCTATCAAATGATGAATTGTCGTAATGGTAAAAAAATCGAAGGGTTTTGTGAGTATTATACTTTGAAAATTCATGATTTCAAATGTTTAAAAAAAGTAGCAAAATTGCGATTTTTCGGCGTGCTATAACCTTTGAAAACTTCACAATTTTGAGTTTCGGATGAATTTCTTCCGTTACCCAATAAAATGAAGATCTCATAATTGTATCAAAATCGAGGGGTTTCATGAGTGTTAAGTCACCCAAAATTTCATGATTTTGAGTGTTTCAAAAAGTAACCAAATCGGAATTTTTCGGTGCACTATAAGCTTTGTAATTTTAACGATTTTTGAGTTTTGAATGAATTTCTTTTGTTATTCTAATAAATGATGCTTTCTCGTAATAGTATAGAAATTGAAGAATTTCGTGAGTGTTAACCTTCCAAAATTTCACGATTTCGAGTGTTTACAAAAAGTAGCGAAATCATAATTTTTTTGTGTGCTATAGTTTTTGAAAAATTCACGATTTTGAGTTTCGGATGAATTTTTTTATGCTACCCAATCAAATGATACTTTCTCGTTATGGTATCAAAATTAGGGAGTTTTGCTAGTGTTAGCCTTAAAAAATTTCATAATTTCAAGCGTTTTAATAAAATAGCAAAATTGGATTTTTCGGTATACTATAGCCTTCGAAAATTTTACAATTTTGATTTCCGGATGAATTTCTTAAGTTATCTATAGTTCTTGAAAATTTTACGATTTTGAATTTCGGATGAATTTTTTATGTTACCTAATCAAATAATGCTTTCTCGTTATGGTATCAAAATTAGGGAGTTTTGTTAGTGTTAGGCTTAAAAAATTTCATGATTTCAAGCGTTTTAATAAAATAGCAAAATTGGATTTTTCGGTATGCTATAACCTTCGAAAATTTTACAATTTTGATTTCCAGAAGAATTTCTTAAGTTACCCAATCAAATGATGTTTTATTTTAATGGTATCAAAATCATGGAGTTTCGTGAGTGTTATCTTTTCAAATTTTATGATTTCATGCATTTTAAGAAAGTAGCAAAATTGGTTTTTTTGGTGTGCCTTCGAGAATTTTACGATTTTGATTTCTCGATGAATTTCTTAAGTTACCCAATCAAATGATGCTCTCTCGTAATGGTATAAAAATCATGGGGTTTCGTGAGAGTTGCTTTTCAAAAATATCACGATTTTGTGTGTTTCAAGAAAGTAGTGAAATCTGGATTTTTCGGTGCGCTATATAACCTTTGAAAATTTCACAATTTGAAGTTTTGGATGAATTTCTTCCGTTACTCAATCAAATGATACTTTCTTGTAATGGTATCATAATTGTTGGGGTTTCGTGAGTGTTAGCTTTCCAAATTTCATGATTTCAAGAGTTTCAAGAAACTAGCAAAATTAGATTTTTTTTGTGCACTATAGCCTTTAAATTTTTTATGATTTTGCGTTTTGGATGAATTTCTTCCGTTACCCAATCAAACAATGCTTTCTCATAATGGTATCAAAACTAGGGGGTTTCGTGAATGTTCGCCTTCCAAAATATCACGATTTTGAGTATTTTTAAAAAGTAGCGAAATCGAGATTTTTCATTGTGTTATAGTCTTGGAAAATTTCACGATTTTGAGTTTCGAATGCATTTCTTCTGTTACCCAATCAATTGATACTTTCTCGTAATGGTATCAAAATTGGAGATTTCGTGAGTTATAACTTTTCAAATTTCACGATTTTGAGTGTTTCAAGAAAGTAGTTAAATTGAGATTTTTCAGTGTGTAATAATAGCATTTGAAAATTTTACAATTTAGAGTTTTGAATGAATTTCTTCATTAACCCAATGAAATAATGATTTCTTGTAATGTAATCGAAATCGGGGTTTCATGAGTCTTAGCCTTTCAAAATATCATGATTTCGAACGTTTTAAAAAAGTAGCAAAATTGAGATTTTTTGATTTGCTATATCAAATGATGTTTTCTCATCATGGTATCAAAATTGAAGGGGATTTCGTGAGTGTTATCCTTTTAAAATATCACGATTTCGAGCATTTTAAAAAAGTAGCAAAATCGAGATTTTTCAGTGTGCTAGCCTTTGAAAATTTCACAATTTCGAGTTTCAGATATATTTCGTCTGTTACCTAATAAAATAATAATTTCTTGTGACGAAATAAAAATTGGTGGGTTTTGTGAATGTTGACTTTCCAAAATATCATGATTTCGAGCGTTTTAAAAAAGTAGCAAAATTGAGATTTTTTGGTGTGCTTTAGCCTTTAAAAATATCACGATTTTGAATTTCAGATGAATTTTTTCTGTCACCCAATTAAATGATATTTTCTCATAATGGTATCAAAATCTGAGGGTTTTATGAGTGTCAGCCTTCCAAAATATCTTGATTTTGAGATTTTTCAAGAAGTAGCAAAATTGAGATTTTTTGGTGTGCTATATAGCCTTTGAAATTTTACAATTTTGAGTTTTATATGAATTTCTTCGGTAACCCAATCAAATGATGTTTTCATGTAATGGTATCAAAATTGGAGGGGGGAGGGGGGGTGTCGTGAGTGTTAACCTTTCAAAATATAAAGATTTTGAGTGTTTTAAAAAAATAACAAAATCGATATTTTTCAGTGTGCTACATTAAAAAATTTCACGATTTTGAATTTCGTATGAACTTCCTCCGTAACCCAATCAAATGATGCTTTCTCGAAATGGTATCGAAATCGGGGGGTGTCATGAGTGTTAGCCTTCCAAAATATCACATTTTTTAGCGTTTTAAAAAGTAGCAAAATCGAGATTTTTCTGTATGTTAGCAATTGAAAATTTCATGATTTTGAGTTTTGAATAAATTTTTTCTATAACCCAAGCAAATGATGTTTTCTCGTAATGATATAAAATTTGGGGGGTTCCTGAGTCTTAGCCTTCCAAAATATCATGATTTCGAGAATTTTAAAAATGTAGCAAAATGGAGATTTTTTGGTGTATTGCCTTAAAAAATTTCAATATTTTGAGTTTTAAATGAATTTCTTATGTAACCTAGTCAAATGATGCTTTCTCGTAAATGTATAAAAATCGGAAGATTTTGTGAGTGTTAGCCTTTCAAAATATCACAATTTCTAGCATTTTAAAAATGTAGTGAAATCAAGATTTTCCCGTGAGCCTTCAAAAATTTCAAGATTTTGAGTTTCGGATGAAGTTCTTCCGTTACCCAATCAATTGATGCATTCTCATAATAATATTGAAATCGGGCTATTTTGTGAGTGTTAACGTTTCAAAACATCACAATTTCTAGCATTTTAGAAAAGTAGCAAAATCGAGATTTTTCGGTGTGTTAAATCGAAATTAATATGGATTTCTTTCGTAACCCAACCAAATAATGCTTTATCATAATGGTATCAAAATTAGGGTGTTTCATGAATATTTGACTTAAAAAATATCACGCTTTTGTGCATTTAAAAAAAATATCAAAATCGAGATTTTTCGGTGTGCTATAATCTTTGAAAATTTCACGTTTTTTAGTTTTGAATGAATTTCTTCTCTAACCCAATCAAATGATGCTTTTCTCACAATGATATCAAAATTGGGGGGTTTCATGAGTTTTAGCCTTCTAAAATATCGTGATTTTGTGAGTTAAAAAAAAAAAAAGAAAAATCGAGATTTTTCGATGTGCTATGAAAATTTCAAGATTTTGAGTTTCGAATAATTTTTTTTTGCAACCCATCAAATGATACTTTCTCATAATGGTTTCAAAATCGAGGGGGGGGGGGGGGGGGGGGGGGGGCTTGTGAGTATTAGCCTTAAACAATATCACGATTTCGAGCGTTTGAAATAATCGAGATTTTTTTGTGTGTTAACTTTGTAAATTTTACGATTTTGAGTTTGAAATGAATTTCTTCCCTATTTAGCTTTCCAAAATATCACGATTTCGAGAACTTTGAAGAAGTAGTAAAATCGAGATTTTTTGGTGTGCTATATAGTCTTTGAAAATTTAATGAGAGTTTCAAATGAAAATCTTCCGTAAGCCAATCAAATGACACTTTCGCATAATGGTATCGAAATTTGGTGTTTTTGTGACTGTTAGCTTTTCAAAATATCACGATTTCGAGTGTTTTAAAAAAATAGCAAAAACGAGATTTTTCGGTGTGCCTTTGAAAATTTCACGATTTTGAATTTCGAATGAAGTTATTCTGTTATCCAATCAATTGATGCTTTCTCCTAATGGTAACAAAATCAGTGAGTTTCGTGAGTGATAGCCTACAAAAATATCAGGATTTTGAGAGTTTTAAAAAAGTAGCAAAATTGAGATTTTTCAGTATGCTGTAGCATTTGAAAATTTTACAATTTTGAGTTTCGATTGAATTACTTCCGTAACCCAATGAAATCAAGGGGGGTTTCTTGAGTGTTAGCCTTCCAAAATATCACGATTTCGAGCGTCATAAAAAATTAGCAAAATCAAGAGTTTTGGGCGTGATAGCCTATGAAAATTTACAATTTTGAGTTTCGAATAAATTTCTTCTGTAACCCAATCAAATGACTTTTTCTTGTAACGATATCAAAATCGGGGAATTTCGTGAGTTTTAACCTTCTAAAGTATCATGATTTCGAGCATTTTAAAATGGTAACGAAATCAATAATTTTTGGTGTGCTATATAGTGTTTGAAAATTTTACAATTTTGAGTTTCGATTGAATTTCTGGCGTAACCCAATCAAGTAATGCTTTTTTATAATGGTATAAAAATTAGAGGGTTTCGTGACTCTTATCCATACAAAATATCATAATTTCAAGTATTTTAAAAACGTAGCAAAATGGAGATTTTGTGGTGTGTTATAACCTTTGAAAATTTCACTATTTTGAGTTTCGAATGAATTTCTTTTGTAACCCAATAAAATGGTGATTTCTTGTTATGGTATTGAAATCAGGGGATTTCGTGAGTGTTGATCTTCCAAAATATTACGATTTCGAGCGTTTTAGAGAAGTAGAGAAAATGAGATTTTTCAGTGTGCTATATAACCTTTGAAAATTTCAAGAATTTGAGTTTCGAATGAATTTCTTCCATAACCCAATCAAATGATGCTTTCTCATAATGGTATCGAAATTGGTGGATTTCGTGAGTATTAGCCTTCAAAAATATCATAATTTTTGAGTGTCTTAAAAAATTAGTGAAATCGAGATTTTTCCGTGCACGACTTTGAAAATTTTACTATTTTGAGTTTCGAATGAATTTCTTCTATGATCCAATCAAATGATGTTTTCTCATAATGGTATAAAAACCAAGGGGTTTCATGAATGTTACCTTTCCAAAATATGACGATTTCGAGCATTTTAAAAAATAGATAAATTGGTTTTTTTTTTTGTGTGCTATAGGCTTTGAAAATTTCACGATTGTGAGCTTGGAATGAACCTCTTTGGCAACCCAATCAAATGATGCTTTATCGTATGGGATTTTATGAGTGTATGGCTTTCAAAATATCACGATTTCTAGCGTTTTAAAAATGTAACGTAATCGAGATTTTTTTGGTGTGCTGTAACCTTAAAAAAATTTAAGATTTTGAGTTTCGAATTACCCAATCAATTGATGCTTTCCCATAATAATATTGAAGTCGAGCTATTTTGTGATTCTTAGCCTTTCAGAATATCAAATTTTGAGCGTCTTAAAAAGTAGCAAAATCGAGATTTTTCAGTATGTTAGCCTTTGAAAATTTAACAATTTTGAGTTTCGAATTAATTTCTTCCGTAACCCAATTAGATGATGCTTTGTCATAATGATATCGAAATTAGGGTGTTTCATGAGGGTTTGACTTGAAAAATATCATGCTTTCGTGCATTTTAAAAAAGTAGCAAAATTGAGATCTTTCAGTGGTCTTTGAAAATTTCACGATTTTTAGGTTCGAATGAATTTTTTCGGTAACTCAATAAAATGACGCTTTCTTGTAATGGGATCAAAGTCAGGGGATTATGTGAGTGTTAACCTTCTAAAATATCACAATTTTAAATGTTTAAAAAAAATAGTAAAATCGGGATTTTTTTTTGTGTAATATAACCTTTGTAAATTTTATGATTTTGAGTTTTGAATTAATTTATTCAATAAACCAATCAAATGATACTTTATTGTAATGTTTTAAAAAAGAAGAGTTTCATGAGTGTTAACGTTTTAAAATATCACGATTTTGAGCATTTTAAGAAAGTAGCAAAATCGAGTTTTTTTCAGGGTGCATAGGCTTTGGAAATTTCATGATTTTGAGTTTCGAATGAATTTATTCTGTAAATCAATCAAATGATGCTTTCTCGTAATGGTATCAAAACTAGTGATTTTTGTGAGTTTTTGCCTTCCAAAATATCACGATTTTGAGCATTTTAAAAAATTGGCAAAATAATTTTTTTTCGGTATGCTATGGCCTTTGAAAATGTCACGATTTTGTGTTTTAGATGAAGTTCTCCTGTTACTCGATAAATTGATTTTTTCTCGTAATTCTATCGAAATCCGGCTGTTTAGTAAGGTTTATAGTTCCAAAATATCATGATTTCGAGCGTTTTATAAACGTAGCAAAATCGAGATTTTTCGGTGTGCTGTAACCTTTAAAAATTTCACGACTTTGAGTTTCGACTTTTGAATTAATTTCTTCCATAACCCAATTAAATGATGCTTTCTTGTAGTGGTATAAAGATCGAGGGGGTTTTGTGATAAGGCCTTCCAAAATATCATGATTTGGAGTGTTTTGAAAAAAGTAGCAAAATAGAGATTTTTTGGTGTGTTGTAACTTTTGAAAATATCACGATTTTGATTTTCGAATGAATTTCTTACGTAACCCAGTCAAATGAAGCTTTCTATTAATGGTATCAAAATTTGGGAGATTCATGAGTGTTTGCCTTCCAAAATATCATGATTTTGAGCGTTTTAAAAAAGTAGAAAAATTGAGATTTTTCGGTTTGCTATAGTCTTTGAAAATTTCACGATTTTGAGTTTCAGATGAAGTTCCTCCATTACCAATTAAATTGATACTTCCTCGTAATGGTCGAAATCCAGTTGTTTCGTGAGTTTTACCTTTTTCAAAATTTCACGATTTTGAGCGATTTAAAAAATTAGCAAAATCAAGATTTTTCGGTGTGTTACTTTTGAAAATTTCACGATTTTCAGTTTTGAATGAATTTCTTCAGTAACCTAATCAACTCATGCTTTCTCATATTGGTACAAGAATGATGGGGTAACCCAATATCAGTTACTGAATTTATTCAGTAACCGAATCAATTCATGCTTTCAGTAACTCTTTCAAAATATCACGATTTTGAATGTTTTAAAAAAATAGTAAAATTGAGATTTTTTGGTGTGTTATAATCTTTGAAAATTTCAAGGTTTTCAGTTCCGAATGAATTTCTTCAGTAACCCAATCAAATGATACTTTCTCCTAATGGTATCAAAATCGGGGGAATTCATGAGTGTTACCCTTCCAAAATATCACAATTCGAGCATTTTAAAAATGTAGCAAAATCGAGATTTTTCGGTGTGCTAACTTTGAAAATTTCACGATTTTGAGTTTCAAATTAATTTCTTCTGTAATCCAATCAAATGATGTTTTCTCGTAATGGTATAAAAATGGGGGGAGTTTCTCGAATCTTAACCTTCCAAAATATCATGATTTTCAGCGTTTTAAAAAAGTAGCAAAATGAAGATTTTTTGGTATACTATAAATTTTAAAAATTCCACGATTTTGAGTTTAAAATGAATTTCTTCTATAACCTAATTAGATGATATTTTCTCGTAATGGTATTAAAATTGGGTGGTTTTATGAGTGTTATCGTTTCAAAATTTCATGATTTTGAGTTTTTTTTTTTTTTTTAAAGTATCAAAGTCATGATTTTTCTGTGTACTCTAACCTTTGAAAATTTCACGATTATGAGCTTCAGATGAAGTTCCTATGTTACCCAATAATTGATGTATTCCTATAATGGTATCAAAATAGGGCTGTTTCATGAGTTTTAGCATTCCAAAATATCTCGATTTCGAGCATTTTTAAAAAGTAGCAAAATCGAGATTTTTTGGTGTACTACATTTGAAAATTTCACGATTTTTAGTTTCGAATGATTTTCTTTTTTAACTCAATCAAATGACACTTTCTCATAATCGTATAAAAGGGGGGGGGGGGGGGGGGTCATGAGTCTTAGACTTCCAAAATATTATAATTTTGAAGTTTTGAAAAAAGTAGCAAAATGAAGATTGTTTTGGTAAGTTCTAACCTTTGAAAATTTCACGATTTTAAATTTCGAATGAATTTCTTCTGTAACCTAATCAAATGATGTTTTCTCATAATGGTATCAAAATTAGGTGGTTTAATGAGTGGAATCCTTTCAAAATATCATGATTTTGAGTTTTTTTTTTTTTAAAGTATCAAAATCAAGATTTTTCAGTGTGCAACCTTTGAAAATTTCACGATTATGAGCTTCGGATGAAGTTCCTATGTTACCCAATAATTGATGCTTTCTTATAATGGTATCAAAATTGGGTTGTTTCATGAGTTTTAGCGTTCCAAAATATCTCAATTTCGAGCATTTTTAAAAAGTAGTAAAATCGAGATTTTTTTAGTGTGCTACATTTAAAAATTTCATGATTTTTAGTTTTAAATGATTTTCTTCTATAACCCAATCAAATGACACTTTCTCATAATTGTATAAAGGGGGGGAGGGGGGGGGGGGGGGGGGGTTGTGAGTCTTAGCCTTCCAAAATATCATGATTTTGAACTTTTTAAAAAAGTAGCAAAATGAAGATGTTTTTGGTAAGTTATAACCTTTGAAAATTTCACAATTTTGAGTTTCGAATGAATTTCTTCTGTAACCTAATCAAATGATATTTTCTCGTAATAGTATCCAAATCAGAGGGGGTTTATGAGTGTTAGCCTTCCAAAATATCACGATTTCGAGCATTCTAAAAAAGTAGCAAAATTGATATTTTTCATTGTGCTACAACCTTTGAAAATTTCACTATTTTGAGCTTCAAATGAAGTTTTTCTGTTACCCAATAAATTGATGTTTTCTTGTAATGGTATCGAAATTGGGTTGTTTCACGAGTTTTAGCATTCCAAAGTATCACGATTTGGAGCGTTTTAAAAAAGTAGCAAAATCGAGACTTTTTGTGACTTTGAAAATTTCAGGATTTTGAGTTTCAAACGAATTCCTTCTATAACCCAATCAAATGATGCTTTCTCGTAATGGTATGGGGGGTCATGAGTCTTAACCTTCCAAAATATCATGATTTTGAGTTGTTTAAAAAATTAGTAATGAAGATTTTTTTGGTGTGCTAGCCTTTGAAAATTTCATGATTTTGAGTTTTGAATGAATTTCTTCTGTAACCCAGTCAAATGATGTTTTCTCCTAATGGTATTGAAATCAGTGGATTTTGTGAGTGTTAGTCTTCCAAAATATCAAGATTTTGAGCATTTTAAAAAAGTAGCAAAATCAAGATTTTTTGGTATGCTATAACTTTTGAAAATTTCATGATTTTGAGCTTCTAATGAATTTCTTCAGCAATCCAATCAAATGATGATTTCTTGTAATGATATCGAAATGGGTGGGTTTCGAAAGTGTTAGCCTTCCAAAATATCACGATTTTCAACATTTAAAAAAATTAACAAAATCGATATTTTTCGGTGTACTATAACATTTAAAAATTTCACAACTTTTAGGTTTGGTATGAATTTCTTTTGTTACCCAATCCAATGATGCTTTCTCATAATGGTATCGAAAACGGTGGATGTCGTGAGTGTTAGCCTTTCAAAATATCAAGATTTTGAGAATTTTAACAAAGTATAAAAATTTAGACTTTTTGATGTGCTATATCCTTTGAAAATTTCACGATTTTAAGTTTCGTATGAATTTTTCCCGTAAACCAATCAAATGACGTTTTCAAAGAATGACATCGCAATTGGGGGGGGGGGGGGGGGTTTCATGAGTGTTAAGCTTTTAAAACATGACAATTTTGAGCGTTTGAAAAAAGTAGCGAAATCAAAATTTTTCGATGTGCTAGCATTTAAAAATTTCACGATTTTAAGTTTTGAATGAATTTCTTCTGTAATCCTTTCAAATTATGCTTTGTCGCAATGGTATCAAAATCAAAAGATTTCGTGAGTGTTGGTCTTTCAAAATATCATGATTTCAAGCGTTTTAAAAAAGTAGCAAAATCGAGATAGTTTAGCGCGCTATATCCTTTGAAAATGTCACGATTTTCAATTTTGGATGAATTCCTTCTATTATCCAATCAATTGAAGGTTTCTTGTAATGTATCAAAATCAGGTTGTTTTGTGAGTGTTAACCTTTCAAAATATCACGATTTTGAGTATTTTAAAAATATCACGATTTTGAATTTCGAATGAATTTCTTTTGTAATCCAATCAAATGAAACTTTCTTGTTACGGTATTGAAATTACGGGATTTTGTGAGTGTAAACCTTCCTAGGTATCACGATTTCAAGCAATTAAAAATTTTACGAAATTGAGATTTGTTTGTGTGCTATCTTTGAAAATTTCACGATTTTGAGTTTCGATTGAATTTCTTCCATGACGCAATCAGTTGATGCTTTCTCGTAATGGTATAAAAATTGGGGGTTTTCATGAGCCTTACCCATACAAAATATCATGATTTTGAGCATTTTAAAGAAATAGCAAAATGAGGATTTTTTGGTGTGCTATAATCTTTGAAAATTTCACAATTTTGTATTTCAAATGAATTTTTTATGTAACCCTATCAAATGATACTTTCTCATCATGGTAATTAAATCGGGGGGGGGGGGGGGTGTTAGTTTTTATAAATATTAGAATTTCAAGCGTTTTACAAAAGTAGTAAAATTGAGATTTTTTGGTGTGCCCTTTGAAATTTTTTAGAATTTTGAGTTTCGAATGAATTTCTTTTGTAACCCAATAAAATGGTGATTTCTTGTTATGGTAACAAAATCGGGGGGTTTCGTGAGTGCTATCCATCCAAAATATCACGATTTCTAGTGTATTAAAAAATTAGCGAAATCGAGAATTTTTGGTGTGCGCCTTTGAAAATTTCATGATTTTGAGTTTTGAATGAATTTCTTCTGTCACCCAATTAAATGATGTTTTCTTGTAATGGTATCAAAATTGTGGGAATTTCATGAGTGTTAGCTTTCCAAAATATCGCAATTTCGAGCATTTTAAAAAAGTAGATAAATCGAATTTTTTTTGTGCTATAGGTTTTGAAAATTTCACGATTTTGAGTTTCAAATGAATGTCATCGGTAACCCCATTAAATGATACGTTTCCCGTAATGGTATCAAAATCGGGGAGTTTTATGACTATTAGCCTTCCAAAATATCATGATTTTGAGCGTTTTAAAAAAGTAGCAAAATCGAGATTTGTCAGTGTGTTACAACGACCTCTGAAAATTTCACGATTTTGAGTTTTGGAGGAACTTCCTTCGTTATCTAATAAATTGATGATTTCTCATAGTGGTATCAAAATTGGGAGATTTCGTTAGTGTTAGCCTTCCTAAATATCTTGATTTTGAGCCTTTTAAAAAAAAAGTAGCGAAATCAAGATACAAAGCGTTTTAAAAAAATAGCAAAATTGAGATTTTTTGGTATTCTATAGTGTTAGAAAATTTCACTATTTTGAATTTTTAATGAATTTGTTGCGTAACCTAGCCAAATATTGCTTTCTCTTAATGGTATCAAAATTGGAGGTATTTCGTGAGTGTTTACCTTCCAAAATATTGCAATTTCAAGCATTTTAAAAAATTAACAAAGTTGAGATTTTTCTGTGTGCGATAACCTTAGGCAATTTCATGATTTTGAGCTTCGGATGAAGATCTTCCATTACCCAATAAATTGATGTTTTCTTGTAATGGTCGAAATCAGGCTGTTTCTTGAATTTTGCTATTTCAAAATATCACGATTTCAAGTGTTTTAGAAAAGTAGCAGAATGAAGATTTTTCGGTGTGCTACTTTTGAAAACTTCATGAATTTTAGTTTCAAATGAATTTCTTCCATAAGCCAATCAAATGATGTTTTCTCGTAATCCTAACAAAATGGAGGGTTTTTGTGAGTGTTATCCTTCCAAAATATCATGATTTTTTGCGTTTTTAAAAATAGCAAAATGGAGATATTTTTGGCGTGCTATAACTTTTGAAAATATCACAATTTTTAGTTTCGAATGAATTTCTTCAGTAACCTAATAAAATAATGCTTTCTCCTAATGGTATCAAAATTGAGGGATTTTGTGAGTGTTATCATTTCAAAATATCACGATTATGAGCTTTTTAAAATATAGTAAAATTGAGATTTTTCAGTGTGCTAGCTTTGAAAATTTCATAATTTTGAGTTTCGAATTAATTTCTTCCGTAACCCAATCAAATTATGTTTTTGTTGTAATGGTATAAAAATGGAAGGGTTTCACAAATATTATCCTTCCAAAATATCATAATTTTGAGCATTTTAAAAAAGTAGCAAAATAGAGATTTTTTGGTGTGCTCTAACATTTGAAAATTTCACGATTTTGAGTTTTGAATGAATTTTTTTTGTAACCCAATCAAATGACGCTTTCTCGTAATGGTATCGAAATAATTTTTTTTTTGAGTGTTAGCATTCCAAAATATCTTGATTTTGAGCGTTTTAAAAAATTAGAAAATTGAGATTTTTGGTGTGCTGATAGTCTTTGAAAATTTTACAAATTTGAGTTTCGAATGAATTTCTTCCGTAACCCAATCAAATCATGCTTTCTCATAATGGTATCAGAATTAGGGTGTTTCTTGAGTGTTTGACTTTAAAAATATCACTCTTTTGTGCGTTTTAAAAAAGTATTAAAATTAAGATTTTTCGATGAGCTAAAGAGTCTTTGAAACTTTCACAATTTCCTGTTTTGAAAGAATTTCTTTTTTAACCCAATCAAATGATGTTTTCTCATAATGGTATCAAAATCAGAGGGTTTCTTGAATGTTAGCCGTCCAGAATATCTCGATTTCATGTGTTTTAAAAAAAATAGCGAAATCGAGATTTTTCGGTGTGTTATAGCCTTTGAAAATTTAAGATTTTAAGTTTTGAATGAATTTCATTTGTAACCCAATCAAATGATGCTTTCTCGTAATGGTATCGAAATTAGGAGGTTTTGTGAGTGATAGCTTTTCAAAATATCACGATTTAGAGCGTTAAAAAAAGTTAGCGACATCGAGATTTTTTTGTATGCTAATATTTGTAAATTTCACGGTTTTAAGTGTAAGACCCTAATTTTCACATACGCAAAATTTTAGCTGTAATTTAGAACATTTAGAAAATAACGGGTTTGAATATGTCATTTATTACTCAATTCAAAATTTTAAGGGGTGAATTTGAAATTTTAAGAAATATTAAATTTTGAAATGGGTTTAAATGATAATTTAAAGGGATTTGATGGGAGGTTAATGTAATTTGGGAAAAATTAATTTATATATATATATATATATATATATATATATATATATATATATATATATATATATGTTGTTGGGATAAAAAAAAAAAAAAAAAACAGAGAGAGAAGGGAATTAACGTGGCAATGTTCAGGGTCAAGAAGAACCTCTATTTTCATGCATATATAAGTGTATTCATCCATGTAGATAGGGATCAAGAGCCTCAAAAGAAGAAATAAAAAAAAAAAACAAAAAAACAGAGGGATGGAGAAGTGGGTCGCCGACGGTGGGGGTTCTGTTCGTCGTGGTTTCTCCGACGTGGGTGTGTGTGTGTTTGTCGTCGATCATCCAGTGATCGTGTGTGTGGGTGTGTCTTAGTCATTGATCATCCGGTGATCATGCGTGTGTGTGTCACTGCTGTGTGTGGGTGTGTATTCGATTGCCGTTTGTGTCTTTGTGCTATGTTCCGTTTCGTTGTCGGTGTGAGTGTGTGTTCACTGGTGGAGGGTGGAGGTGATCGGCGTGTGCATGTGGGTGGTCAGTCATGTGTGTGTTTTGTTCTATTTCGTCATTTGTGTGTGTGTGCTGCTCGTCATTGCCGTGGGTGTGCATGTGGTGATTGCGTGTGTGTGTTTCTCTGATGTTCGCTGTGTGCATGTCCGTGGGTTGATGTGTGTGAGGGCGTTGGGGTGTATGTATGTGTGAGTGTGTGCTCTGATCGTGAGGAAGGGGCGGCGAGTGAGTTGCCGGAGCTGGTGAGGAGAAAGAGAAGGACAGCCAGCTGCTGAACCAGGAAACAGATCAAAGACAAAAGGTGTTCGTCCCGGTGGAGAGGTTCCATCAAAGAAGAAAACGGAAAAAAAAAGGGTAAAAGAAAGGAAGAGGAGGAAAAAATAAAAATAAAAAATCCAAAATTCAATTTCTCGGCCTGCAAGCGATTCGGAATAGGTAAAAATTCAATCGAGTAATATTGTCGATTAAATTAAATTGTTAAGTATTGAAATCTTTGCAATCATAATAATAATTTTCGTAATCATAATAATATTTTTATAATCGTTAATCTTAATAAATTGGTATAGTAAATATTAATGTAGCGAAACGGACAAAATAATAGTTTTTCATAATAAAAATTTGGGGAATGAGAAATATGGAATTTAGGGCTTGCATTGCATATTAGGTTATTTTAAATAAAATATTAATTTAGGTCATATCGCTGTTAGGTTTGTAGGCGCCAGTGTCCCAGTAGGTTTTGGACTGCAGTGCGGAGAACGAGGTGAGTGTACTGTCTTCTATGTAAATTTACAAATTTTATTTTCGTATAAATTGTGGAAAACGTGTTTATTTAAAAATGGACGAATTTGCAACTTATATGGATCAAGTTGGTTTAGTTTTAAAAGTGAAAAATGATTTTTGGATCAAGTGGGTTTTAAATGTGATTTTTATCCAACTATGCCATAGTTTTTCTTCTCGTTAGGCGGATATAACCTACGAGATGTGAATTTTTTTCTCGTCAGGAGGATATGACCTGGGAGATATAGATTACTTGCTAGGCAAGTCCTGTACGGTGGTTTGACCCGTCAGGAGTGCGAATCCTGTGGGTGGTATGGTACCGTTACAACTCCCGATAGTGAGATAAAAACGATCATATGGCTAGTAGGAAAGTGGTGTGGGGTTTTTTTATTATACGATGAACTGTCTGGATTAATTTGGTTTAGATATATTATTTTAAAATGAATTGGCGTCAATATATTATTTCGTTGCACTGGTTGAGTTAAAATATTTGGATTGAGTGTTTTAAATATATGAGTTTATTTCAGTGGTAACAGGAAAACTGGATTTCAGTACGGTATGTGATTATATAATATTATATTTTAAAATATGGTGTTTAATACTTATACTTGATCCATACAAAATATTTTTATTATGAAGACAGCCCACCGATAAATTTTTTTGGTTTCAGGTATCGCAAATAAGAGTGGGTCTACTACTAGCACTAGGTAGAGTCAGGAGGTAGTGTCATTTTTTGAGAGTGGGCCGGTCATAGGCGAACCGTCGAAGGTTTTATATATTTTGGTGATTTTTGTTGTATATATATTTGGGATGGGTGTGTCCCATATCTTTGGAAATGAGATTGAGGTATTGTTTTGAAAAATAAAATATTGACAGTGGTATGCGTGCGTCTGGGTTTGTATGTATATATATGTATGTGTCTAGTTGGTTGGTCAAGAAGTGTCAGGCTGATGTCACGCCCAGCTCCGGGTGACGGGCGCCCGTGGTGGGATGTGACATTTGTTGTAGCAGAGCCTAGGTTATAGATTTTGTAGACATGTTAGTTTGTCAAGCCAATGGTGAACCTTGAGATAGGATGTCGATAGGTGCTTTCGGCACGTGAGTGGTAGTTTTGTTATTAAATTAAATATTGTTGTTTTTCTGATTGGCCCGGTAGTTTATTAAATTCTATTTTAGATAGTGACGATGGAGCATGAAAATGAAAGCTCTGGGAGTATGGGACCCCAGAAGCAGATGGAACCCCAGAGGTAGGAAGATAGGATGTAAGGACGTTTAAATGTTGTCGAGAGGACTTTGCAGACTGCTGCCCATTTGACAGAGCAGCAGGTGAAATTAATGGAATATCAAAAGGCCAAAACTGATACTGCTACGTCCCAGGCAATACTTCTGGAAAGATTCAAGGAGTTGGATCCTCCAGTTTTCACAGGAACGGCGGGTCCAGCTGATGCCGAAATCGGTTGAGAGGCGTGGGGAATGTATTTGAGGCCATGGGGATTACTGACAATAGCCGAGTACCTTTTTCCACGTTCCAGCTAAAAGAAGATGCCGAACACTAGTGGGAAAAGATGAAGAGATTGATTGCAATTTTCGGTAAGGAGATCACTTCGGATCGTTTTGTTGTGGTGTTCAATGAGAAATATTTTCCTAAGTCTTATCGGTTCTAGATTGAGAAAGAGTTCATAGTTTTGAAGTAGGGGAAGATGACCGTCCAGCAGTACGAGGTTAAATTCGATGCCTTGTCCCGTTTTATTCCTGATTTGGTAAAAGTGGAAGAGGTGAAATGCAGACGATTCTAAAAAGGGCTCAATTTAGAAATTCGTTCTAGGCTGACGAGCAGGCAAATTAAGAGTTACGTTGAATTGGTGAATATGAAAAAGTTGGTAGAAATGGATGTTCAGGAAGCCGCCGAGAGCCACAAACAGTATAAAAGGGGTAGATTTGAGTCACCTAGTAGATATCCAGGTGGCACTTATCGGGAAATGATATCTTGACCGCCAGTTGCTTGGGCTCTATCGTTTGACCAATCCGTTAGAAGCCGTGGTCCACGACATTCATACTCCGGGTGACAGTAGAGTGTATCTAGACCGAGTGTCGGCCAGCGAGAGCAGGGAAGGAATTAGTCGTCAAGTTGAGCAGGGGTATTTGTATGCTATTAGTGTGGGGCACTGGATCATTTCGCTAGGGACTGTCCCATGGGAGGACCAATATACCTTCATTGTCATGAGCCAGGTCATATATCTACGAATTGTCCGAAATTTGCTGTCACATCTACACCTTCTGCGAGCAGTGTGGGTAGTGCTAGCCCTAGCACTGCCTAGGGATGTGGTAGGAGATCTGTTGGTAGACCTCTGGTGTGAGGCCGTGTATTTGCTACTACCTGATATGATGCCCAGGCTACTCCAGATGTGATTACTGGTATCACGTCTTTATATGATAGAGATGCGCATGTACTTATTAATCCTGGTTACTCATTCATTTGTTTTGGCAACTTTCATGATGCATATAGGCAAATTTCCTACTTTCCTACTATATAGTATCATTATCTCTACTCTGGTAGGTGAGTCAGTGTTGATAGATAGTGCATATAAAGACAGTCTGCTTCGGATTGGTGATAGAGAGTTATTAGTAGATCTACTACCTCTGAGTATTCACGACTTTGATGTGATACTGGGTATGGATTTGCTATCCGGTTATCATGCCACGGTGGATTGTTTTAAAAAGGAAGTTATCTTTCGGGTCTCAAACGAGCCAGAGTTGATATTTTTGGGAGATAGAATCATTACCCCTGTTAGTTTGATTTCAGTCCTGGAGGCTAGAAAGCTACTAAATAAGGGATGTCAGGGATACCTCATACATGTGATTGACACCAGACATAATGAGGTTCAGGTAGCGGATATTCCAGTGGTCAGGGATTTTCCCGATGTTTTTCTAGAAGAATTTCCAAGGTTGCCAGTGGATAGGGAGATGGAATTCACTATCGAGTTACTTTTAGGAACTGTTCCGATATCAATCCCACCCTATCGTATGGAACCTACCGAGCAGAAGAAATTGAAGATTCAGTTGCAAGATCTGTTAGACCGCGGGTTTATCAGACCTAATGTTTCTCCATGGGGAGCCCCAGTGTTATTCGTAAAGAAGAAGGACGGCACGCTAAGGATGTGTATTGATTATTGACAGTTGAATAAGGTGACGGTTCGTAATAAATACCCGTTGCCTAGAATTAATGATCTGTTCGACCAATTGCAGAAGGCTAGGGTGTTTTCCAAAATAGATCTTCGATACCAGTTGAAAGTCAGAGACAGTGACGTGGCGAAGACGGCATTCCGGACGAGGTATGGGCATTATAAATTCTTAGTTATGCCATTCAGGTTTACAAATGCCCCTGCTGCTTTTATGGATTTGATGAATCGGATCTTCCAACCTTATCTAGATCAGTTTATTATCGTGTTCATTGATGATATACTGATTTATTCCCAAAGTAGAGAAGAGCATGCCGAGTATCTCTAGATTGTGTTGCAGACCTTGCGAGAAAAGCAGTTGTATGCGAAATTCAGTAAATGCAAGTTTTTGTTGGATAGAGTCGTGTTCTTGGGACATGTTATCTCGGGGGATGGTATTCAAGTGGATTCAAAGAAAGTCGAAGCTGTGGTGCAATAAGAGAGGCCGAAAAGTGTGACTGAAGTTCAAAACTTTTTGGGATTGGTGAGTTATTATTGTCGGTTCATGTAGGGATTCTCTACTATAGCTACCCCGTTGACCCGATTGACCCGCAAGAAATCCAAATTCGAGTGGACTGACAAATGTGAGCAGAGTTTTCAAGAGCTGAAGAATAGATTGATATCTACACCAATACTCTTCCTTCTGACTGAAGGTGGTGGCTTTGTGATCTACAGTGACGCGTCACATCAGGGACTAGGGTGTGTATCGATGCAACATGGTCACGTGATTGCATATACCTCCCAACAATTAAAGAATCATGAGCGTAACTACTCGATACATGATTTGGAGTTGGCGGCGATTGTGTTTGCCCTGAAGATTTGGAGACATTACCTGTATGGCGAGACTTATGAGATATACACCGACCATTAGAGTTTGAAATACTTGTTCACTCAGAATGAACTAAATCTGAGGCAGAGACGCTGGATAGAATTGATCAAGGACTGTGATTGTACTATCCATTCTCATCTTGGAAAGGCCAATGTTGCCTTTGAACATTTCACGATTTTGAGCTTTGTATGAATTTCCTCCATAAGCTAATCAATTGATGCTTTATCGTAATGGTATCAAAATCTTGTTTCGTGGGTGTTAGCATTCCCAAATATCACGATTTCAAGTGTTTTAAAATAGGAAAAAAAATCGAGAATTTGCAGTGTGCGCCATTGAAAATTTCACGATTTTGAGTTTCAAATAAATTTCTTCCATAACCCAGTCAAATGATGCTTTCTCAAAATAATATCAAAATTCTGGGGGGTTTCATGAATGTCAACCTTCCAAATTATCACAATTTGGAGCTTTTTGAAAAAGTAGCAAATAGAGATTTTTCAGTGTGCTATATACTCTTTGAAAATTTCACGATTTTAAGTTTCAAATAAATTTCTTTTGTAAGCTAATCAAATGATACTTTCTGGTAATGGTATAAATATAAGGAGGTTTAGTAATTCTTACCCTTCCAAACTATCATAATTTCAAGTGTTTTATATAAAGTAGCAAATTGGAGATTTTTTGGTCTATAACCATTGAAAATTCCATGGTTTTGAGTTTCGAATGAATTTTTTCCCTAACCTAGTCAAATGATGCTTTCTCGTAATGGTAAGTAAATGACGGGTTTTCATTAGTGCTATCCCTCCAAAATATCATGATTTCGAGCATTATAAAAAAGTGGAAAAATCAAAAAAATTTGGTGTGCAATTTGCCTTTGAAAATTTCACGATTTTGAATTTCGAATGAAGTTCTTTTGTTACCCAATCAATTGGTACTTTCTTATAATGGTAACAAAATTGGTGGGCTTAGTGAGTGATAGTCTACCAAAATATCCGAATTTCAAGAGTTTTAAAAAAGTTGCAAAAATGGAGATTTTTCAATATACTATAACCTTTAAAAAATTTACGATTTTGAGTTTCAAATAAATTTCTTTCATAACCCAATCAAATGATGTGGTATAAAAATTGGGGGGTTTCATGATTCTTAGCCTTCCAAAATATTACAATTTCAAGGATTTAAAAAAAAAAAAAAAAAAGGAAATTGGACATTTTTTGGTGTTTTATAGCCTTTGAAAATTTCACGATTTTGAGTTTCGAATAAATTTCTTCCGTAACCATGTCAAATGATACTTTCTCATAACAGTTTCAAAATGTGGGGGTTTCGTGAGGGCTAGCCTTGCGGAAATATCTCAATTTCCAGTGTTCTAAAAAAGTAACAAAATCCAAATTTTTCGTTGTACTATAGCCTGTGAATATTTCACGATTTTGAGCATCGAATGAATTTCTTCGTTACCCAATCAATTGTTACTTTCTCATAATGGTAACAAAATTGGAAGGTTTCGTGAGTGATAGCTGACCAAAACATCAAGATTTCAAGAGTTTTTAAAAAGTAGCAAAATTTAGATTTTTCTTTGTACTAACCTTTTAAAATTTTATGATTTTGAATTTTAAATGAATTTCTTTTGTAACCCAATCAAATGAAACTTTCTCATAATAATAAAAAAAATTGGGGGGTTTCTTAATTCTTAGCCTTCCAAAATATCCCAATTTCGAGCATTTTAAAAAAGTTGCAAAATGGAGATTTTTGGTGTGTTATAGGCCTTAAAAATTTCACGATTTTGTGTTTCGAATAATTTTTTTCCGTAATCCAATCAAATGATGTTTTCTTATAATGGTATCAAAATTGGGGGGGGGGGGGGGGGGGGGGGGAGGTGGTTCAATGGTGTTAGCATTGCAAAATATCACGATTTTGACTGTTTTAAATAAGTAGCAAAATCAAGATTTTTCGGTATGTTATAGCTTTTCAAAATTTCACGATTTTGAGTTTCAGATAAAGTTCTTCTGTTACCCCATCAATTGATGATTTCCCTTAATTATATAGAAATTGTGATCTTTCATGAGTAACGCATTCCAAAATATCACGACTTTTTTTAGCGTTTTAAAAAAGTAACAACATCGAGATTTTTTGGTTAGATATAACCTTTGTACATTTCAGGATTTTGAGTTTCAAATGAATTTCTTTTATAACTCAATCAAATGACGTTTTCTCACAATAGTATAAAAATTGGGGGGGTTTCGTGAGTCTTAGCATTCCAAAATATCACAATTTTGAGCTATTAAAAAAAATTGCAAAATGAAGATTTTTTGGTGTGTTATAGGTCTTGAAAATTTCACGATTTTGTGTTTCAAATGAATCTTTTTCATAATCCAATCAAATAATATTTTCTTGTAATGGTATCAAAATGGGGGGCGGGGAGGTTCATGAGTGTTAGTTTTCAAAATATCACGATTAATCGAAATTTTTCTGTATGCTATAACTTTGGAAAATTTCAAGATTTTGAGGTTCGAATGAATTTCTTCCACAACCCAATCAAATGATGTTTTTTTCGTAATACTATCAAAATCGGGGGGGTTTTGTGATTGTTATCCTTCCAAATATCACAATTTCGAGGGTTTTAAAAAGGTAGTAAAATCGAGATTTTTTAGTGTATAGCCTTTGAAAATTTCATGTTTTTGAGTTTTGAATGAATTTTTTTCGTAACCCAATCAAATGATGCTTTCACAAAATGGTATCTAAATTGGAGAGTTTCCTAAGTGTTACTCTTCCTAAATATCACTATTTCAATCGTATTAAAAATTAACAAAATCGAGGATTTTTGGTATGCTATAACTTTTGAAAATTTTACGATTTTGAATTTTGATTGAATTTCTTCTGTGACCCAATCAAATGATTATTTCTCATAATGGTATCAAAATTTTGGGGTTTGTGATTATTAGCTTTCCAAAATATCATAATTTCAGGCATTTCAAAAAAGTAGATAAATTGAGATATTTCGATGTGTGGCCTTCGAAAATTTTATGATTTTGAGTTCCGAATAAATTTCTTTGGTAACCAAATCAAATGATGCTTTCTCGTAATGGTATCAAAATCTAAGAATTTTATGATTGTTAGCCTTCCAACATATCACGATTTCAAGCATTTTAAAAAAGTAGTAAAATTGAGATTTTTTGGTGTGCTATAACCTTTGAAAATCTCACGATTTTGAGCTTCGGATTTAGTTCCTCCGTTACCCAATAAATTGATGTTTTCTTCTAATGGTATAAAAATTGGGGATTTTTGTGAGTGTTAGCCTCCAAAAATATCAAGATTTTGAGAGTTTTAAAAAAGTAGCAAAATAGAGATTTTTCGGCGTGCTATAATTTTTGAAAATTTTACGATTTTGAGTTTCGAATTAATTTCATTCGTAACCCAATCAAATGACGCTTTCTCATAATGGTATAGAAATTTGGGAGTTTGTCTGAGTGTTAGCCTTCAAAAATATCTTGATTTTGAGTGTTTTAAAAAGAAGCAAAATCGAGATTTTTCGATGTAGCGCATGAAAATTTCACGATTTTGAGTTTTGGATGAAGTTCTTCCATTATCAAATCAATTGATGCTTTCTCATACTGGTATCAAAATTGAACTGTTTTGTAAGTGTTAGCATTGCAAAATATCACGATTTCAAGTGTTTTAAAAAGTAGCAAAATCGAGATTTTTTTGTATGCTATAGCCTTGGAAAATTTCACAATTTCGTGCTTCGAATGAATTTCTTCCATAACCTAATCAAATGATGCTTTCTCATATTGGGTTTTGTGAGTCTTAGCCTTCCAAAATATCACGATTTTGAGCATGTCAAAAAAGTAAAAAAATCGAGATTTTTGGGTGTGCTACCTTTGAAAATTTCACTATTTTGTGCTTCAGATTCAGTTCCTCTATTACCCAATAAATTTATGCTTTCCCGTAATGGTATCGAAATAAGGGGGTTTTGTGAGTGTTAACCTCCCAAAATATCAAGATTTTGAGTGTTTTAAAAAAGTAGCAAAATTGAGATTTTTTGACGTGCTATAATTTTTGAAAATTTTACAATTTTGAGTTTCGAATTAAATTCATATGTAACCCAATCAAATGTTGCTTTCTCATAGTGGTATAGAAATCTGATAGTTTCCTGAGTGTTAGCCTTCCGAAATATCATGATTTCGAGCGTTTAAAAAAGAAGCAAAATCGATATTTTTCGGTGTTCTATGACCTTTGAAAATTTCACGATTTTGAGTTTCGGATGAAGTTTTTCCTTTATCCAATTAATTGATGCTTTCTTGCAATGGTATCAAAATTGAATTGTTTTGCAAGTGTTAGTGTTCCAAAATATCACAATTTCAAGCCTTTTAAAAAAGTAGCAAAATGAAGATTTTTTTTGTATGCTATAATCTTTGTAAATTTCACGATTTTGAGTTTCAAATGAATTTCTTCAGTAACTCAATCAAATGATGTTTTTTCATAATGGTATAAAAATCAAGGGGTTTTGTGAGTCTTAACCTTTAAAAATATCACAATTTTGAGCGTGTTAAAAAAATAGCAAAATTGAGATTTTTTGGTGTGTTATAGCCTTTAAAAATTTCACGATTTTGTGTTTCGAATGAATTTTTTTTGTAACCCAATCAAATGACGTTTTCTCATAATGGTATCGAAATTGGGGGGTTTCGTAAGTATAGGTATTCAAAATATCACGATTAATCGACATTTTTTTGTGTGTTACAACTTTCGAAAAGTTCAAGATTTTGAGGTTCGAATGAATTTTTTTTGTAATCCAATCAAATAGTGCTTTTTTGTAATGATATTGAAAAAGGGGGGGGGGGGGGGGTTTGTGATTCTTAGCCTTCCAAAATATCACTATTTCGACCATTTTAAAAAAGTAGCCAAATCGAGGTTTTTCGGTGTGTTATAACATTTGAAAATTTCACGATTTTGAATTTTTTATGAATTTCTTCCGTTACCCAATCTTTTGATACTTTCATAAAATGGTATCGTGATTGAACTGTTTAATAAGCATTAGCGTTCCAAAATATCACTACTTCGAGTGTTTAAAAAAAGTAGCAAAATCTAGATTTTTCGGTATGGTATAGCATTTGAAAATTTCACAATTTTGAGTTTTAAATGAATTTCATCTGTAGCTCAATGAAATGATGTTTTCTCATATTGGTATAAAAATTGGGAAGAGCCGGGGGGGGGGGGGGGGGGGTTCGTGAGTCTAAGCCTTTCAAAATCTCATGATTTCGAGCATGTAAAAAAAAAAAAAAAAAAAAAAAGCAAAATAGATATTTAATGGTGTGCTATAGTATTTGAAAATTTCACAATTTTGTTATTCGAATGAATTTGTTCTGTAACCCAATCAAATGATATTTTATCGTAATGGTACCGAAAATGGGGAGGTTTTGTGTGTGTTAGTTTTCAAAATATCATGATTTAGAGCGTTTTAAAAAAGTAGTGAAATCAAAATTTTTTGGTTTGCGTTTTTGAAAATTTCTATATTTCAAGGTTCAAATGAATTTCTTCTGTAACCCAATCAAATTATTCTTTTTTCGTAATGGTATTGAATTGGGGGATTTTGTGATTGTTAGCTTTCCGAAATATCAAGATTTCGAGCGTTTTAAAAAAGTAGTAAAATTGAGATTTTTCGGTGTACTAGTCTTTGAAAATTTCACGATTTTGAATTTTGAATAAATTTCTTCTGTAATCCAATCAAATGATATTTTCTCGTAATGGTATCAAAATCTAGGGGTTTTGTGAGTGTTAGCTTTTCAAACTATCACGATTTCTAGCATTTTAAAAAATTAGATAAATTGAGATTTTTCGTTGTGCTATGCCCTTTGAAAATTTCACGATTATGAGTTTCGAATGAATTTCTTCGATAACCCAATCAAATAATATTTTCTCGTAATGGTATCAAAATCGGGAGGCTTTTGTGAGTGTTAGCGTACCAAAATATCACGATTTTGAGTGTTTTAAAAATGTTACAATATCAAGATGCTGAGTTTCAGTTGATGTTCTTCTCTTACCCAATCAATTGATGCTTTATCATAATAGTATAGAAATCGGGTTGTTTTGTATGTTTTAGTGTTCCAAAATATCACCATTTCAAGTGTTTTTAAAATTAGCAAAATCGAGATTTTTGGTGTACTATAACCTTTGGAAATTTCACGATTTTGAGTTTCTCCATAACCCAATCAATTGATGTTTTCTCCTAATGGTATCGAAATTAGGGTGTTTAGTGATTGTTTGACTTAAAAACATCACACTTTTGTGCATTTTAAAATAGTTGCAAAATCAAGATTTTTCGTTGTGCTATTCTTTGAAAATTTCACAATTTTCAGTTTTGAATGAATTTTTTCTGTAACCCATTCAAATGATGTTTTCTCATAATGGTATCAAAATCGAGGGGTTTCTTGAATGTTATCCTTCCAAAATATCATGATTTCATGCATTTAAAAATAAAATAGCGAAATCGAGATTTTTCGGTGTGCCGTATCCTTTGAAAATTTTAAGATTTTAAGTTTCGAATGAATTTCATTCGTTACCCAATCGAATGATGTTTTCTCATAATGGTATCGAAATTAGGGAGTTTAATGAGTGTTAGCCTTCCAAAATATCACGACTTAGAGCGTTTAAAAAAAATAGTGAAATCGAAATTGTTTTGTGTACGCCTTTGTAAATTTGACGGTTTTGCGTTTGGAATGAATTTCTTTTGTAACTCATTCAAATGATATTTTCTGGTAATTGTATCAAAATTGGGAGGTTTCGTGAGTTCTTCCAAAATATCACGATTTCAAGGGTTTTAAAAAAGTAGCAAAATTGAGATTTTTTTGTGTGCTATAGTTAATCGTTTTCAATTTGATATTAATTTTTCACTTTTAATCTATATTTTTAATAGTCTTTTAATTAATTTTTAATTAGTAATAATATAATTTATTGTTTTTGCATGATAAAATTGAAAATAAAGAAACACAAAAAACAGCACAAAGAAAATAGGAGAAAGGGGCGACAAAAGTGGAAGAGAAACCGGACCGACCCGGCCACGACCTGCAATTCGACATGCAGATCACACTTGGATCGGGTCAGACGCGTGATGCAAGTCACTGGTCTGCTGGCCGTGATTTGTAACAGGTGATTTTTTCGGAAAAGGCAACTAAGGCCATTTATGATCATTTAGTGGGATATTAAAGATCAATTAAAGAAATGAGAGGGGGTGGTCATCAAAAAGGATTCTACTTATGTTTTTTCCTTTTTCATTTGGCTAGGATCTTGATTTATATTCTTCTTGGCCGAAACAAACAGTAGCTTTTTAGGGAGGAATTTTCTTTTTATTCATTTTCATTTTTTCCATTTTTTAGTTTTTATTTTTTCTTTTTCCAGTGTTTTTGTTCGGCCAAATTGTTGGGGAATTCTTCAATGATTTATGTTGAATATCGTTTGGGAAAATCTACCGGCATGAACAGTTAAGACAAATTCGGGTTAGACTGTATTTGTTATAAGATTTTTCTAATATAATTTTATTTCTTGATTTA
Source organism: Eucommia ulmoides (assembly GCA_016647705.1). Taxonomy (NCBI): domain Eukaryota; kingdom Viridiplantae; phylum Streptophyta; class Magnoliopsida; order Garryales; family Eucommiaceae; genus Eucommia; species Eucommia ulmoides. The sequence goes on from CM028328.1 coordinate 56,983,040, forward strand.
TTTTATCTGTGTATAAGATTGTATAGCAAAGATTTGATGTTCTTTTATTATTTATGAAATTAATTATTATTTTTATCATTTTTAAAGGTTAGAAATAATTATTGACGTGGGTATTAGATCTAACTGTTATACAATCCATAATTATTAGAATTGATACGGTTTAATAGGATGAGTTATTCTTAGAGATTGATTCACCGTAGATAGTAGGAATCGAATCCCGAATATAGTCCATACTGATTAAATAGTTGATTAATTGATGTATTTGATAGGATGAATTATACTTAGGAATCAGTTCACCATAAAATAGGAATCGAATCCCGAAAATAGTTCATGCCAATTAAATGATCAAACTTTCGTTCTAATTTTTCTTGAAGTTAAATTGCTTCATTATACCCATAATCAAAATAAATAAAGAATTAAAACACATTAGTATAATCGAAAAACGAATGCATGCCCTTAACCTGGTTATTTATCATTTAGTATTTTGAATTATTTAATATTTTCTATTTTTATAATTAAAAATTCAAAAATCAATTTGTTTTAAATCCAATTGAAAAAAATAAGAAAATAATTAATAATTACAATCCAATCGCTGTGGCTCGACACCCTTACTTAAGTCGCTATCTACGATATTTTGTGCTTAAATTTGGTATTAAATTTGAGCAATCAATACCCTTTGAAAATTTCAAGATTTTGAATTTCGAATGATTTTCTTCTGTAACCCAATCAAATGAAGTTTTCTTGTAACGATATAAAAATTGGAGGGTTTTGTGAGTGTTAGCCCTCCAAACTATCACGATTTTGAGCGTTTTAAAAAATTAGCAAAATTGAGATTCTTCGGTAACCTTTGAAAATTTCATGATTTTGAGCTTTAATTGAATTTTGTCCGTAACCCCATCAAATGATGATTTCTCGTAATGGTATCGAAATTGGGGGGGTTCATGAGTGTTTACCTTACAAAATATCACGATTTCGAGCGTTTTAAGAAAGTAGAAAAATTAAAAAAAATTGGTGTACAGACTTTTGAAAATTTCACAATTTTGAGTTTCGAATGAATTTCTTCTGTAACACAATCAAATGATGTTTTCTTGTAATGGTATTCAAATTGAGGGGGTTTCAAGAGTGTTAGCTTTCCGAAATATAGCGATTTCGAGCATTTTTAAAAAAAAGTAGATAAATCGATTTTTTTTGTGTGTGCTATAGGTTTTGAAAATTTCACGATTTTGAGTTTCGAATGAATTTCATCAGTAACTCAATCAAATGACGCTTTCTCGTAATGGTATCAAAATCAGGGTGTTTTATGACTATTAGCCTTCCAAAATATCACAGTTTCCAGCATTTGAAAATTAACGAAATTGATATTTTTCGGTGTGCTATAACATTTAAAAATTTCACATTGTTTAGGTTTGTCGTGAATTTCCTCCATAACCCAATAAAATGATATTTTCTCATAACGGTATCAAATTTTTTTTTTTTTTTTGGGGGGGGGGGGGGGGGGGTTGTTTTGAGTGTTAGCTTTCCAAAATATCAAGAGTCTAAGCATTTTAAAAAAGCAGCAAAATCAAGATTTTTTCTTGTGCTATAGCCTTTGAACATTTCATGATTTTGAGTTTCGTATGAATTTCTTCCCTAAACCAATCAAATGATACTTTCTCGTAATGGTATCAAAATTGGGTTGTTTCGAGTATGTTAGCGTTCCCAAATATCACGATTTCTAGCATTTTGAAAAAGTAGCAAAATCAAGATTTTTCGCTGTGCAGTAGCTTTTGAAAATTTCACAATTTTAAGTTTCGAATAAATTTCTTTTGTAACCTAGTCAAATGATGATTTCTCATAATGATATCAAAATCAGGGGATTTCATGAGTGTTAGCCTTCAAAAATATCAAAATAGAGATTTTTTGGTGTAACCCCTTTGAAAATTTCTTAATTTTGAGTTTTGAATGAATTTCTTCCGCAACCCATTCAAATTATACTTTCTTGTAATAGTTTCGAAATCAGGGGGTTTTATGAGTATTAGCCTTTAAAAATATCACGATTTTGAGGGTTTTAAAAAAGTGGCAAAATGAAAAAATTTCAGCGTGCTATAACCTTTGAAAATTTCACGATTTTGAGTTTCGAATGAATTTATTCCGTTACCCAATCAAATGATACTTTCTCATAATGGTAAAAAAATAAGTGGGTTTCTTGATTCTTAGCCTTCCAAAATGACGTTTTCTCGTATTGGTATCAAAATGAGGGCATTTCGTGAGTTCTAGCTTTGTAAAATATCATGATTTCGAGCATTTTAAAAAATTTACGAAATCAAGATTTTTCGGTTTACTATAACTTTTGAAAATTTCACGATTTTGAGTTTCTAATGAAGTTCTTCTGTTATCCAATCAATTGTTGTTTTCTCATAATGGTAACAAAATTGGTGGGTTTCGTGAGTGATAGCCTACCAATATATCAGGATTTCAATAGTTTTAAAAAAAGTCACGAAATTGGGATTTTACGATGTGCTACAGCTTTTGAAAATTTTACGATTTTGAGTTTCGAATGAATTTTTTCCATAACCCAATTAAATTATGCTTTCTCGTAATGATATAAAAATTAGAGGGTTTCTGATTCTTAGCCTTCCAATATATCACGATTTCGAGCATTTTAAACAAATAGAAAAATGGAGATTTTTTGGTGTGCTATTTACCTTTGAAAATTTCACGATTTTTGGTTTCAAATGAATTTCTTCCGTAACCGAATCAAATGATACTTTTTGTAATGGTATCAAAATCATGGAGTCTTGTGAGTGTTAGCCTTCCAAAATATCACTATTTTAAGTGTTTTGAAAAAGTAACAAAATCAAGATTTTTCAGTGTGCTAGCCTTTCAAAATTTTACAATTTTGAGTTTCAGATGAAGTTCATCTATTACCCAATCAATTGATGCTTTCTCATGATGGTATAGAAATTGGGCTCTTTCATAACTGTTAGTATTCCAAAATATCACGATTTCGAGAGTTTTAAAAATATAGCAACATCAAGACTTTTTGGTAAGCTATAGCCTTTTAAATTTTCACAATGTTTAGTTTCGATTGAATTTCTTCTGTAACCCATTCAAATGATACTTTCTCTTAATGGTATAAAAACCAGGGGTTTTGTTAGTCTTAGCCTTATCAAATATCATGATTTTGAGCCTTTTAAAAAAGTAGCAAAATAGTGATTTTTTGGTGTGCTATAACCTTTTTTCAATTTTACGATTTTGAATTTCGAATGAATTTTTCCGTAATTCAATCAAATGATGTTTTCTCATAATGGTATAAAAATTGGGGGCTTTCATGAGTCTTAGCTTTCCAAAAGTTTACGATTTTGAGTTTTGGGTGAATTTCTTCCGTTACCCAATCTTTTGATACTTTCTCGCAATGGTATCAAGATTGAATTATTTCGTAAGTGTTAGCCTTCCAAAAAATCACGATTTCGAGTATTTTTAAAAAGTAGCAAAATCTAGATTTGTTTTTTGTGGTATAGCTTTTGAAAATTTTTGAATTTTGAATTTTGAATGAATTTCGACCGTAACCCAATCGAATAATGTTTTCTCATATTGGCATAAAAATTGCGGGGGTTTTGTGATTCTAATCCTTCCAAAATATAATGATTTCGAGCGTGTTAAAAAAGTTGCAAAATGGGGATTTTTTGGTGTGCTTTCGTAATTGAAAATTTACCAATAAAATGATGTTTTCTACTAATGGTATCGAATTTTTTTTTTTTTTTTGGGGGGGGGGGGGGGGGTGTTAGTTTTCAAAATATCACTATTTTGAGCATTTTAAAAAAGAAGCAAAAACGAGATTTTTCGGTGTGCTATAACTTTTTAAAATTTCAAGATTTTGAGGTTCAAATGAATTCCTTCCGTAACCCAATCAAAGGATATTTTTTCGTAAAGTATCGAAATCGTCAGGTTTTATGATCGTTAGCCGTCCAAAATATCAAAATTTTAAGCGTTTAAAAAATGACAAAATCGAGATTTTTCGATGTGCTATAGCATTTGATTTTTTTTTTTTATTTTGAGTTTCGAATGAATTTCTTCCGTAACTCAATCTAATGATGATTTCTCAAAATGGTATCGAAATCGGAGAATTTCTTGAATGTTAGCCTTCCAAAATATCATAATTATGAGCGTATTAAAAAAATAGCAAAATCAAAAATTTTCGGCGTGTTAACCTTTGAAAATTTTATGATTTTGAGTTTCGAATGAATTTCTTCTATGACCCAATCAAATGAAGCTTACTTGTAATGGTATCAAAATCGAGAGGTTTCGTGATTGTTAGCTTTCCAAAATATCACATATCAGGCATTTTAAAAAAGTAGATAAATCGATATTTTTCGGTGTGCTAACCTTTGAAATTTCACGATTTTGAGTTCCAAATGAATTTCTTCGGTAACCCAATCAAATAATGCTTTCTCGTAATGGTATCAAAATTGGAGGATTTTATGAGGTTAGCCTTGCAAAATATCACAATTTCGAGTTTCGGATGTGTAATAGCTTTTGAAAATTTTACGATTTTGAGTTTTGGATGCAGTTCTTCCGTTACCGAATCAATTGATGTTTTCTCGCAATGGTATCGAAATTGAAATATTTCGTAAATGTTAGCGTTACAAAATGTCACGATTTCGAGTGTTTGAAAAAAGCTGCAAAATTGAGATTTTTCGGTGTGTTATATAACCTTTAAAAATTTCACAATTTTGAGTTTCGAATGAATTTCTTCGGTTAACCTATCAAATGATATTTTCTCATATTGGTATAAAAATTGGCGGGGTTTTGTGAGTCTTAACCTTTCAAAATATCACGATTTCAAGAGTGTTAAAAAAGTAGAAAAATGGAGATTTTTTAGTGTGCTATATAGCCTTTGAAAATTTTAGATTTTGTGTTTCGAATGAATTTCTTCTATAACCCAATCAAATGATGCTTTCTTGTAATGGTATCAAAATTGGGGGTTTTCGTGAGTGTTAGTTTTCATTAGTGTTAGTTTTCAAAATATAATGATTTCGAGTGTTTTAAAAAAAGTACCAAAATCGAGATTTTTCGGTGTGCTATAACTTTTGAAAATTTCAAGATTTCGAGGTTCGAATGAATTTCTTCCATAAACTAATCAAATGATGTTTTCTCGTAATGGTCTCAAAATTGAGGGGGCTTCGTAAGTGTTAGCTTTCCAAAATATCATGATTTCAAGCATTTTTAAAAATAGATAAATTGCGATATTTCGTTATTGTTTCGAATGAATTTCTTCGGTTACCCTATCAAATGATATTTTCTCGTAATGGTATTAAAATTGGGGGATTTTGTGAGTGTTAACTTTCCAAAATATCAATGTAACGAAATCGAGATTTTTCGGTGTGATACCCTTTGAAAATTTTAAGATTTTGAGTTTCAGATAATGTTCTTCCGTTACCCAATCAATTGATGATTTATCATAATAGTATCAAAATTGGCTTGTTTCGTAAGTGTTAGTGTTCCAAAATATCACCATTTTTAGCATTTTAAAAAATTAGCAAAGTCGGGATTTTTGGTTTGCTTTCTTTTATAATCCAATCAAATGATGATTTCTCATAATGGTGTCAAAATTAGGGTGTTTCATGAGCGTTTGACTAAACAAATATCATGCTTTTGTGCGTTTTAAAAAAGTAGCAAAATCGAGATTTTTCGGTCAGCCTTTGAAAATTTTAAGTTTTTATGTTTCGAATGAATTTCATTTGTAACCCAATCAAACGATGCTTTCTCATAATGGTATCGATATTTGGGGGTTTCGTGATTGTTAGTGTTGCAAAATATCACGATATAGAGCGTTTAAAAAAAGTAGAGAAGTCGAGATTTTTTTATGTGCTATAACCTTTGTAAATTTCACGATTTTAAGTTTCAAATGAATTTCGTTCGTAACTCAATCTAATGATGTTTTCTTATAATGGTATAAAAATTTGGGATTTTTTTGAATCTTAGCCTTCCGAAATATCATGATTTCGAGCGTGTTAAAAACTTAGCAAAATGGAGATTTTTTTGTGTGCTATAACCTTTGAAAATTTCATAATTTTGCGTTTCAAATGAATTTCTTTTGTAACCCAATCAAATATTGCTTCCTTATAATGGTATCTGAATTGGGGGGTTTTGTGAGTGTTTCCTTCCAAAATATCACGATTTCGAGCGTATTAAAAGTGTAACAAAATCGAGATTTTTTGGTGTATTATATAATCTTTGAAAATTTCACAGTTTTGAGTTTCGGATGAATTTCTTTGGTAACCCAATCAAACGATGTTTCTCATAATTGTATCAAAATCGAGGGCTTTCATGAGTGTTAACTTTTCAAAATATCACGATTTCAAGCATTTCAAAAAGTAGATAAATTGATATTTTTCGTTGTGCTATAGCCTTTGAAAATTTCGCGATTATGAGTTTTGAATAAATTTCTTTGGTAATACAATCAAATGATGTTTTCTCGTAATGTTAACATAATTAAATAGTTTTGTGAGTGTTAGTGATTTAAAAATGTAACTAAAAATAAAAAATAAAAAAATTAGCGTGTTATAGCCTTTGAAAATTTTAACATTTTGAATATCGGACAAAGTTTTTTTGTTACCCAATCAATTGATGCTTTCTCATAATTGTATCGAAATCAGACTATTTTGTGAGTGTTAGCATTCCCAAATATTACGATTTCGAGTGTTTAAAAAAGTTAGAAAAATGAAAAAAAAATTGGTGTGCTATAACCTTCGAAAATTTCACGAATTTGAGTTTTGAATGAATTTATTCCGTAACCCAATCAAATGATGCTTTCTCTTGATGGTATCTAAATTAGGGTATTTCGTGAGTGTTTGACTTAAAAAATATCTTGCTTTTGTGCGTTTTAAAAATGTAGCAAAATCTATATTTTTCGGTGTGCTTTAGTCTTTGATAATTTCACAATTTTTTATTTTCAAGGAATTTCTTCTGTAACCCAATAAAATGATGTTTCCTCATAATGGTATCAAAATCGGATGGTTTCATGAGTGTTAGTCTTCCAAAATATAACGATTTTGTGCGTTTTAAAAAAAAAATAGTGAAATCGAGATTTTTCGATGTGTTATATTCTTTGAAAATTTCAAGATTTTGGATTTAGAATGAATTTATTCTGTAACCAAATCAAATGATACTTTTTCATAATGATATTGAAATTGGGGGGTTTCTTGAGTGTTAACCTTCCAAAATATCACGATTTTAAATATTTCAAAAAGTAGCAAAATTGATTTTTTTGTGCACTAACCTTTGTAAATTTCACGATTTTGAGTTTCGAATGAATTTTTTCCATAAACCAATCAAATGATTCTTTGTCGTAAAGGTATAAAAATAATGGGATTTTGTGCTTTCTAACCTTCCAAAATATCATGATTTTGAGTGCTTTAAAAGAAGTAGCAAATTGGAGATTTTTTGTTCTATAGCCTTTGAAAATTTTACTATTTTGAGTTTCGAATTAATTTCTTCCCTAACTCAATCAAATCTCATAATGGTATAAAAATGAGGGGGTTTCGTGGTTGCTAGCCTTCCAAAATATCATGGTTTCGAGCTTTTTAAAAAAGTAGCAAAATTTCACAATTTTGAGTTTCAAATTAAGTTCTTCCGTTAGCCAATCAATTGTTGCTTTCTCATAATGGTAACAAAATTGGTGGGCTTCATGATTGATAGCCTACCAAAATATCAGGATTTCAAGAGTTTTAAAAAAAGTAGCAAATGTGAGAATTTTCGGTGTGCTAGCCTTTGAAAATTTTATAATTTTGAGTTTCAAACGAATTTCTTCCATAACCCAATCAAATGATGCGTTCTCGTAATGGTATAAAAAATTGGCGAGGTTTCATGATTCTTAGCATTCCAAAATTTTACGATTTCAAGCATTTTAAAAAGGTAACAAAATGGAGATTTTTTTGTGTGCTATTATCTTCTAAAATTTCATGATTTTTAGTTCCAAATGAATTTCTACTATAACCGAATCAAATGATACTTTCTCATAATGGTATCAAAATTGGGGAGTTTCGTGATTGTTTGCCTTCCAAAATATCACGATTTTGAGCGATTTAAAAAAGTAGCAAAATCAAGATTTTTCGGTGTGTCATGACCTTTCAAAATTCCACGATTTTGAGTTTCGGATGAAATTCTTCCATTACCCAATCAGTTGATGCTTTTCTGCAATGGTATAGAAATTGGGCTCTTTTATGAGTGTTAGCATTCTAAAATATCACGATTTCAAGCATTTTAAAAAAGTCGCAACATCGAGATTTTTCGGTGAGCTATAGCCTTTTAAAATTTTACGATTTCGAGTTTCGATTGAATTTCTTATGTAACCCAATCAAATGATGTTTTCTCTTAATAGTATAAAAACCGGGGGTTTCGTGAGTCTTAGCCGTATAAAATATCACGATTTTGAATTTTGAATGAATTTATTTTGTAACCCAATCAATTGTTATTTTCTCAAAATGGTAGAAAAATCAGGGATTTTCGAGATTTTTTGGTGTGTTGTAGTCTTTGAAAATTTCACGATTTTGGATTTCGAATGAATTTTATACATAACCAAGTCAAATGATGTTTTCTCCTAATGGTATCATAATTGGTGGGCTTCTTTATTGTTTTCCTTCCAAAATATCACGATTTTGAGTTTTTAAAAAGTAGTAGAATTGATATTTTCGGTGCGCTATACCCTTTGAAAATTTCACGATTTTAAGTTTCAAATTTAGTTTCTCTATTACCCAATAATTTGATGTTTTCTCGTAATGGTATCAAAATCTGGCTATTTCATGAGTGTTAGTACTTCAAAATTTCATGATTTTAAGTGTTTTATAAAAGTAGCAAAATCAAAATTCTTCGGTGTACTATAACCTTTGAAAATTTCACCATTTTGAGTTATGAATGAATTTAATCCGTAACCCAATCAAATGAGGCTTTCTCATAATGGTATAAAAATTGGGGTTTAATGATTCTTAGCATTCTAAAATATCATGATTTGGATCATTTTAAAAAAGTAGCAAAATGGATTATTTTTGGTGTGTTATAGCGTTAGAAAATTTCACGCTTTTGAATTTTGAATGAATTTCTTAAGTAACCTAGTCAAATGGTGTTTTCTCTCAATGGTATCAAAATTGGAAGGTCTCGTGGGTGTTTGCCTTCCAAAATATCATGATTTCAAGCATTTTAAAAAAATAGCAAAATCGAGATTTTTTTGTGCGTCATAGCCTTTGAAAATTTCACAGTTTTGAGTTTTGAATTAAATTCTTTTGTAATCCAATCAAATGATGTTTTATTGTAATGGTATCAAAATGAGGGGTGTCGTGATTGTTAACTTTCCAAAATATCACAATTTCGAGCATTTTAAAAACGTAGCAAAATCGATATTTTTTGGTCTGCAATAGTCTTTGAAGATTTCACGATTTTGTGTTTCGGGTGAAGTTCTTCCGTTACCCAATCAATTGATGCATTCTCGTAATGGTATCGAAATCGGGTTGTTTCACGAGAGTCAACATTCCAAAATACCCCGATTTTGAGCGCTTTATAAAAGTAGCAGAATAAAAAAAAAAATTGGTGTGCTATTTTACCTTTGAAAATATCACGATTTTGAGTTTCTAATGAATTTTTTCCATAACCCAATCAAATGATGCATTGTCATAATGGTATAAAAATTAGAGGGATTCGTGATTCTTAGCCTTCCAAAATATCATGATTTGAAGTGTGTTAAAAAAGTAGCAAAATGGAGAATTTTTTGTGCACATTTACCTTTGAAAATTTCACTATTTTGAATTTCGAATGAATTTCTTATGTAACCCAGTCAAATTATGCTTTCTCTTAATAGTATCAGAATTGGGGGGTTTTGTGAGTGTTTGACTTCCAAAATATCACAATTTTGAGTGTTTAAAAAAAGTAGCAAAATTGAGATTTTTCAGTGCACTATAACTTTTGAAAATTTCACGATTTTGAACTTTAGATTTAGTTCCTCCGTTACCCAATAAAATGATGGTTTCTCTTAATGGTCAAAATTGGGTTGTTTTGTGAGTTTTACCATTCCAAAATATCACAATTTGGAGCATTTTAAAAAAGTAGCAAAATGGAGAATTTTTAGTATGCTGTAGCCTTTGAAAATTTCACGATTTTGAGTTTCGAATGAATTTCTTCCGTAACCCAATCAAATTATGTTTTCTCATAATGGAATAAAAATCAAGGGGTTTTATGAGTCTTAACGTTACAAAATATCACGATTTCAAGCGTGATAAAAAAGTAGCAAAATGGAGATTTTTTGGTGTACTATATAGCCTTTGAAAATTTCACAATTTTGTGTTTTGAATGAATTTCATATGTAACTTAATTAAATGATGCTTTCCCATAATGGTATCAAAATTGGAGGGGTTTCTACGTGTTAACTTTCCCAAATCTTTTGAAAATTTAATGATTTTTAGTTTCGAATGAATTTCTTCTGTAACCCAATCAAATGATGCGTTCTCATAATTGTAAGAAAATCAGGGGTTTTAGTGAGTGTTAGCCATCCAAAATATCACGATTTTGAGCATTTTAAAAGAGTAGCAAAATCGAGATTTTTCAGTATGCTATATAGTCTTTGAAAATTTTCCAATTTTGTGTTTGGGATGAAGTTCTTTCGTTGCCCAATCAATTGATGCTTTCTAGTAATGGTGTCAAAATCTAGTTGACTCATGAGTGTTAGCGTTCCGAAATTTCACAATTTTGAGCGTTTTATAAAAGTAGCAAAATCAAAAATTTTGGGTGTGCTATAACCTTGGAAAAATTCACGATTTTAAGTTACAAATGAATTTAATCCATAACCCCAATCAAGTGATGTTTGCTCATAGTAGTATAAAAATTGGGGGGTTTCATGAATCTTACCCTTCCAAAATATCACGATTTGGAGCGTTTTAAAAGGTAGCAAAATGGAAAAAAAATTGGTGTGCTATAGCGTTTGAAAATTTCACGATTTTAAATTTTGAATGAATTTCTAATGTAATCCAGTCAAATGATGCTTTATCTTAATGGTTTTAATTTTTTACGGGGTTTCATGAGTGTGTGCTTTCCAAAATATCATGATTTCAAGAATTTTAAAAACTAACAAAATCGAGATTTTTCGTGCGCATACTGCCTTTGTAAATTTCACAATTTTGAGTTTTGAATTAAATTCTTTCGTAACCCAATCAAATGATATTTTCTCGTAATGTTATCAAAACGAGAGATTTCGTGCGTGTTAACTTTCCAAATTATAACAATTTCGAGCATTTTAAAAATGTAGCTAAATCGAGATTTTTCGTTGTGCTAGTCTTTGAAAATTTCAATTTTTTTGAGTTCTGAACGAATTTTTTTTTGTAACTCAATCAAATAATGCTTGCTAGTAATGGACTAAAAATTTGTAGGTTTCGTGAGTGTTATCCCTTCAAAATATCATGATTTTGAGCGTTATAAAAAACCTATCAAAATCGAGATTTTTCTGTGTGGTTTAGCATTTTTGAAAATTTCTTGATTTTGAGTTTCGAAATGAATTTTTTATGTAACCCCATGAAATGATGATTTCTCATAATGGTATCAAAATCGATGAGTTTCATGAGTGCTTGCATTCCAAAATATCACGATTTCGAGCGTTTTAAGAAAGTAGCAAAATTGTGATTTTTTGGTGTATAGACCTTTAAAAATTTGAAGAATTTGAATTTCAAATGAATTTCTTCTGTAACCCAATCAAATGATTATTTCTCATAATCGTATCAAAATTGGGGGGTTTCATTAGTGCTAGCCTTCCAAAATATCACAATTTCTAGCATTTAAAAAATTAACAAAATCGATTTTTTTCGGAGTGCTATAACATTTGAAAATTTCACGATTTTTAGGCTTGGAATGAATTTCCTCTGTAACCCAATCAAATGATGCTTTCTTATAACGGTATTGAAATCAGAGGTTGTCGTGAGTGTTAGCCTTCTAAAATATCCTGAGTTTGAACATTTTAAAAAAGTAGCAAAATCGAGATTTTTTTGTTGTGCTATATAGCCTTTGAACATTTCAGGATTTTGAGATTCGTACGAATTTCTTCCCTAAACCAATAAAACGATACATTCTTGTAATTGTATCAAAATCGGGCTGTTTCGAGTATGTTAACGTTCCCAAATATCACGATTTTGAGCGTTTTGAAAAAGTAGCAAAATCGAGATTTTTTGTTGTGATGTAGCCTTTGAAAATTTCACAATTTTGAATTTCAAATAAATTTATTTTGTAACCCAGTCAAATGATGCTTTTTGTAATAGTATCAAAATCGCGAGGGAGGGTTCATGAGTGTTAGCCTTCAAAAATATCACAATTTCTAGTGTTTTAAAAAAATAGCAAAATGAAGATTTTTTTGTGTAATAGCCTTTGAAAATTTCAACGGTTTTGTGTGTCGAATGAATTTCATCTGCAACCCAATCAAATAATGTTTTCCCATAATAGTATCGAAATTGGGGGTGTTTTGTGAGTGTTAACTTTCCAAAATAAGACGATTTCGAGTGTTTTAGAAAAATAGCAAAATAGAGATTTTTCAGTGTGCTTACTCTTTTTAAATTTCTAAATTTTGAGTTTTGAATGAATTTCTTCCGTAACCTAATTAAATTATGCATTCTCATAATAGTTTTGAAATCAGGGAGGGGGGGGGGGGGTTGTGAGTATTAGCCTTCGTAAATATCACGATTTTGAGCATTTTAAAAAGTAGCAAAATGGAAATTTTTCGATGTGTTGTACCTTTGAAAATTCCACGATTTTAAGGTTCGAATGAATTTCTTCTGTAACCCAATCAAATAATGCTTTCTCGTAATGGAAAAAAAATAAATGGGTTTTGTGATTGTTAGCTTTCAAAACTATCACAATTTCAAGTGTTTTAAAAAAATTAGCAAATAGGAGAATTTTGGGTGTTCTATAGTCTTTAAAAATTTCACGATTTTTAGTTTCAAATGAATTTCTTCCCTAACCTAATCAAATAATGCTTTCTCGTAATGGTATCAAAATGAGGGGTTTCGTGAGTGCTAATTTTCTAAAATATCACAATTTCGAGCATTTTAAAAAAGTAGAAAAAACAAAGATTTTTCGGTGTATAGCCTTTGAAAATTTCATGATTTTGAGTTTCTAATGAAGTTCTTCCGTTGCCCAATCAATTGTTGTTTTCTCATGATGATAACAAAATTGGTGGGTTTCGTTGGTGATAGCCCACCAAAATATCACGATTTCAATAGTTTTAAAAAAGTAAAAAAATTGAGATTTGTCGATGTGTTATAACTTAAAAAAAATTTACGATTTTGAGTCTCGAATGAATTTCTTCTGTAACCCAATAAAATGATGTTTTCTCATAATAGTATAAAAAATTGGAGGGTTTCTGATTCTTAGCCTTCCAAAATATCACGATTTCGAGCGTTTTAAAAAAGTGGCAAAATGGAGATTTTTTGGTATGCTATTACTTTCGAAAATATCACAATTTTTGGTTTCGAATGAATTTCTGCCGTAACCAAATCAAATGATACTTTCTCGTAATGGTATCAAAATCGGGGGATTTCGTGAGTGTTAGCCTTCCAAAATATTATGATTTTGAGCGTTTTGAAAAAGTAGCAAAATAAAGATTTTTTGGTGGGCTATATATATAACCTTTCAAAATTTCACGATTTTGAATTTCAGATGAAGTTTATCCGTTACCTAATCAATTGGTGCTTCCTCATAATGGTATACAAATTGGGCTCTTTCATGACTTGCATTCCAAAATATCACGATTTCAAGCATTTTAAAAAATGTAGCAACATCGAGATATTTCGTTGAGTTATAGCCTTTGAAAATTTCACACTTTTTAGTTTCGAATGAATTTCTTCTGTAACCCAATTTAATAATACTTTCTCTTAATGGTATAAAAAACAAGGGGGGGGAGTGTTGTGAGTCTTAGCCTTATAAAATATCATGATTTTGAGCCTTTTAATAAAGTAACAAAATGGAGATTTTTTTTTGTGTGTGCTATAACCTTTGTAAATTTTACTATTTTGAGTTTTGAATGAATTTATTTTGTAACTCAATCAAATGATGTTTTCTCATAATGGTACAAAAGTTCGGGGGGTTTCGTGAGTCTTAATCTTCTAAAATTTCACGTTTTTGAGTTTCATATAAATTTCTTCCGTTACCCAATCTTTTGATGCTTTCTCGAAATGGTATCGAGATTGAACTGTTTTGTAAGTGTTAGCGTTCCAAAATATCATGATTTCGAGTGTTTCAAAAAACTAGCAAAACCTAGATTTTTCGGTGTGGTATAGCGTTTGAAAATTTTACAATTTTGAGTTTTGATTGAATTTCATCTGTAACCCAATGAAATGATGTTTTCTCATATTGGCATAAAAATTCGAGTTTCGTGATTCTAAGCCTTCCAAAATATCATGATTTCGAGTGTGTTAAAAAAGTACAATAATGGAGATTTTTTGTTGTGCTATAGTAATTGAAAATTTCACGATTTTGTGTTTCCAATCAAATGATGTTTTCTCCTAATGGTATCGAAATTAAGGGTTTTCATGAGTGTTAGTTTTCAAAATATCATGATTTCGAGCGTTTTAAAAAAGTAGCAAAATTGAGATTTTTCGATGTGCTATATAGCCTTTGAAAATTTCATGATTTTGAGTTTCGAATGAATTTTTTCCATAACCCAATCAAATGATATTTTCTCAAAATGATATTGAAATTAGGGAGTTTCCTGAGTGTTAGTCTTCCAAAATGTCACAATTTCGATTATTTTGAAAAAAAGTTGCAAAATCGAGATTTTTCAGTGTGTTAGCCTTTGAAAATTTCACAATTTTGAGATTTGGATAAAGTTCCTCCGTTACCCAATAAATTGATGCTTTCTCGCAATGGTGTCAGAATTGGGAGGTTTTGTGAGTGTTAGCCTTCCAAAATATTAAGATTCTAATCATTTTAAAAAAGTAGCAAAATCAAGATATTTCGGTGTGCCATTTTTTAAAATTTCATGATTTTGAGCTTCAAGTTTATTTCATCCCTAACCAAATAAAATGACGCTTTCTCATAATGATTTAGAATCAGGGAATTTCTTGAGTGTCAACCTTCCAAAATATCATGATTTTGAGTGTTTTGAAAAGAAGCAAATCGAGATTTTTCGATGTATAGCCTTTGAAAATTTCACGATTTTAAGTTTCGGATGAAATTTTTCTGTTACCCAATCAATTGATGTTTTCTCAATTGGTATCGAAATTGAACTGTTTCTTAAGTGTTAGCGTTCCAAAATATCACGATTTCATGTGTTTTAAAAAAATAGCAAAATTGAGATTTTTCGGTGCGCTATATAGCCTTTGAAAATTTTCACAATTTTGAGTTTCAAATAAATTTCTTCCGTAACGTAGTCAAATGATGTTTTCTCATATTGATATAAAATGGGGGGGTTTCGTGAGCCTTAGCCTTCCAAAATATCGCGATTTCAAGAGTGTTAAAAAAGTAACAAAATGAAGATTTTTTGGTTTGCTATACTTTTGATAATTTCACGATTTTGTATTTCGAATCAATTTCCATCGTAAACCAATGAAATGATTCCTTCTTGTAATGGTTTGAAATTTGGGAGTTTCGTGAGTGTTAGTTTTTAAAATATCATGATTTTGAGCATATTAAAAAAGTAGCGAAATCGAAATTTTTCGGTGTGTTATAACTTCTGAAAATTTCAAGATTTCGAGGCTCAAATGAATTTCTTCCGTGACCCAATCAAATGAGGTTTTCTCGTAATGGTCTCAAAATTGAGGGGTTTCGTGAGTGTTAACTTTCCAAAATGTCACGATTTTATGCATTTTTAAAAGTAGATAAATTAGATTTTTCGTTGTGCTATACCCTTTGAAAATATCACGGCTATGTGTTTTGAATGAATTTCTTCAGTTACCAAATCAAATGATGTTTTCTCATAATAACATCAAAATTGAAGGGTTTTGTGAGTGTTAGCCTTCCAAAATGTTACGATTTTGAGTGTTTTAAAAATGTAACAAAATCAAGATTTTTTGATGTGTTATATAGCCTTCGAAAATTTCAAGATTTTGAGTTTCGGATGATGTTTTTCAGTTACCCAATCAATTGATTCTTTATCGTGATAGCATCAAAATCGGGTTGTTTCGTAAGTGTTAGCGTTCCAAAATATCATGATTTTGAGCGTTTTAAAAAATTAAAAAAATTGAGATTTTTTATTTGCAAATATAACCTTTGAAAATTTCACGATTATGAGTTTCGAATGAATTTCATCTATAACCCAATTAAATGATGATTTCTCATAATGGTATCAAAATTGGGGTGTTTCACGAGTGTTTGGCTTAAAAATATCACCTTTTTGTGCGTTTTAAAAATATAGCAAAATTGAGATTTTTTGGTGTGCTATAGTCTTTGAAAATCCCACTATTTTTAGTTTTGAATGAATATCTTCCGTAACATAATCAAATGATTATTTCTTGTAATGGTATTGAAATTGGGGGGGTTCTTGAATGTTAGCCTTCCAAAATATCATGATTTCATGCATTTTAAAAAATTAGCGAAAACGAGGTTTTTCGGTGTGCTATTGCCTTAAAAAAAAATTAAGTTTTTAAGTTTCGAATGAATTTAATTTGTAACTCAATCAAATGATACTTTCTCATAATAGTATCAAAATTCCAGGATTTTGTGAGTGTTAGCCTTCCAAAATATCACGATTTACAGTGTTTAAAAAAAGTAGCGGAAACAAGATTTTTTTTGTGTGCGATAATCTTTATAAATTTCACGATTTTAAATTTCGAATGAATTTCCTCCGTAACCCAATCAAATGATGTTTTCTCATAATGGTATAGAAAAAAAAAATTGGGGGGGGGGGGGGGGTCAGTCTTAACCTTTTGAAATATCACGATTTCAAGCATGTTAAAAACGTAGCAAAATGGAGTGTTTTTTTTTTTTGTACTATAGCCTTTGAAAAGTTCACGATTTTACGTTTTGAATGAATTTCTTTTGTAACCCAATCAAATGTTGCTTCCTCATAACGGTATCGAAACTACAGGGTTTCGTGACTTTTAGCCTTCAAAAATATAAAGATTTCTAGCAGGTATTGAAAATGTAGCAAAATCGAGATTTTTCGGTGTGTTATATGGCCTTTGAAAATTTCACGATTTTCAGTTTCGAATAAATTTCTTCTGTAACTCAATCAAATTATGTTTTATCGTAATGGTATCAAAATCGAGGGTTTTCGTGAGTATTAACTTTTCAAAATATCACAATTTCAATCATTTATAAAAAGTAGATAAATCGAGATTTTTCGTTGTCGCGCCTATGAAAATTTCATGATTATGAGTTTCGAATAAAAAATTTTGGTAACACAATCAAATAATGCTTACTCGTAATGGTATCAAAATTGAATGGTTTTGTGACTGTTAGCCTTCCAAAATATCACAATTTTTAGTGATTTAAAAATGTAGCGAAATGAAAAAAATAAATAAAAATTGATGTGCTATATCCTTCTAAAATTTTAACATTTTGAAATTTGGACGAAGTTCTTCTGTTACCCAATCAATTGATGATGTAATACCCTGAAAATTTATATTTTTTTAAAATATTATTTATATAAGTTTAATATTTTTGTGTTGATTTGTAGATTATGAAAATTTATAATAAATATTTGATAATTTTGGGGAGATAAGTATAATTATTGAATTTAATATGAATTATCTTAGAATCGTGGGGGAGTTAGTGTAATTTTTATAAAACTTTACCACTAAGTAATTTATTTGTGTCCATATAATTAAAAAGAAAAAAAAAGAAAAAAAAAAGAGAGAGAGAGAGAGAAATTATAGCTGCATGTTGATCTTGCGCGCGCGCGCGCACACACATATATATATATACATTGGATATGTAAGACATGACACGTGTAGATGTTTTAAGAATCAATAATAATAACAATAAACAATTCATATATATATGCTAAAGTGATCACAATTAACCCTTAAAAAAAACATATGGAGAGTAATAAAGATATAGTGGATACGATTTGAGATGTTTTCTTGAGCCATAATAAAATATGTCGGTTCGAAATATCTCGGTTCAGATCTTGGTTTCGAATTTCAAGTAGAATTTCTAACTCTTTTAATATATGTATTAATTTTTCTATTGTGTGATTTATATTATTATTGTTGTTGAATTTTAATTGTTAAATTTTATGAAATAATTTTGATTATGTGAAAATTCATTGGAAATCATGCTAATGCGTTTTATCTGTTATATTAATTAAATGTACATATTAGAGGGGTTGAAATTCTACAGAGTATTGGCTCACAACCCCACAATTTTAATTGCAGGGCCGGTGGGAGCAAAATTGTACCAGGAATTTTAGTTAAATCTCTAATTATAATAATTGCATCTACTATTTATTGTTGTACAATCGACGCGATAAATCGATATTAATTACTGAGATTAATTCTTAAATGAAATGTCAGATTTTTATTATTTTGAATGTATTTAAAAAAAGTGCAGCACCAGAAATTTTATTCGGATTTCTATTAAATTTGTAAAAATTGTATTTATTATTTACTGTTATAAAGAATTGATTCAATAAATCGATAAATTATAATTATTGTCGCAGTTCATAAAATTTCTCACATTTAAGAAAGTAAAATATTGATTATAAAAATTAGTATCATTTTTAGTAGCCATGGTTTGATATGAGAATCAAAAAAGTGGAAAGAATTGATCAGCTGGTGTTTGGAAAGTGAAATTTAAATTGATTTAGTAATTATAAAATCTAGAATGATTATTTAGATTTTAAGGGACAAGTTCTGGGCATAAATTATTGAAATTCTTGATAATTGCGCACTGAATTCATAAGTGTATTTACTATTTAGTGTTGAAAAATTAAATCGTTAAATTCGATAATTATAATTGTTGTCTTTGCAATGTAAAATTTATAAAATTTTATCAAATTAATTATCAGTCGTTTGGTTTTAGTTTTAAATTATCCAAAGAGAGAAATCACGTGGTGACCCTAGGGAATCAAGTTGTTACAGATGGTTTCTCATAATTGTATCAAAATTGGGCCCTTTTTTTAGTTTTAGCATTCCTAAATATCACAATTTCGAGCATTTTAAAAAATTAGCAAAATTGAATTTTTTTTTGGTGTGTTATACCTTTGAAAATTTCACGAATTTGAGTTTCAAATTAATTTCTTCTGTAACCCAATCAAATGATGCTTTCTCTTAATGAAATCAAAATTAGGGTGTTTCATGAGTGTTTGACATAAAAAAATATCACGATTTTTTGGTGCGCTATAGCCTTTTGAGATTTAGATTCAATTCTTTCGTTACCCAATAAAATGATGTTTTCTCGTAATGATCAAAATCGGGTTGTTTCGTGAGTTTACCATTCCAAAATATCACGATTTTGATCACTTTCAAAAAGTTGCAAAATGGAGAATTTTTAGTGTGTTATAGCCTTTGAAAATTTCACGATTTTAAGTTTCGAATGAATTTCTTCTGTAACCCAATCAACTCATAATAGAATAAAAATTGAGGGGTTTTGTTAGTCTTAGCCTTCCAAAATATCACAATTTCAAGCGTGTTAAAAAAAGTAGAAAAATGAAGATTTTTCGGTGAACTATTGCCCTTGAAAATTTCATGATTTTGTGTTTCAAATTAATTTCATTTGTAACCCAATCAAATATTGTTTTCCTATAATGGTATAAAAATTGGGGGTTTCATGAGTGATAACTTTCCAAAATATCACGATTTCAAGCATTTTAAAAATGTAGCAAAATCGATATTTTTCAGTGTGCTTTGAAAATTTAATAACTTTGAGTTTCGAATGAATTTCTTCCATAGCCCAATCAAAATGATACTTTCTCATAATAGTATCAAAATTGGGAGTTCTAGTGAGTATTAGATTTCCAAAATATCATGATTTTGAGGGTTTTAAAAAATAACAAAATCGAGATTTTTCGGTAGCCTTTGAAAATTTTCCAATTTTATATTTGCATGAAGCTTTCTCGTAATGGTATCGAAATATGGTTGTTTCATGACTATTAACGTTCCAAAATTTCACAAATTGCATCGTTTTATAAAAGTAGTAAAATCGAAATTTTTCAGTATGCTATAACTTTTCAAAATTTCATGATTTTGAGTTACGAATAAATTTAATCTGCAATCCAATCAAATGATACTTTCTCGTAATGGTATAACAATTGGGGGGTTTCATGATTCTTAGCCTTCCAAAATATAACTATTTGGAGCGTTTTAAGAAAGTAGCAAAATGGTGATTTTTTGGTGTGCTAGCGTTTGAAAATTTCTTTATTTTGAATGATTTTCTAACGTAACCCAATCAAATGATGTTTTCTCTTAATGGTATCAAAATTAGGTAGTTTCATGAGTGTTTTCCTTCCAAAATATCAGGATTACGAGCATTTTAAAAAACTAGCGAAATCAAGATTTTTTCGGTGCGCTATAGCCTTTGTAAATTTTACAATTTTGAGTTTTGAACGAAATTCTTCCGTAACTCAATCAAATGATATTTTATCATAATGGTATCAAAATAAGAGTTTAATGAGTGTTAACATTCCAAATTACAACGATTTCATGCGTTTTAAAAATGTAGCAAAATCGAGATTTTTTTGTGTACTATAGCCTTTGAAAATTTCATAATTTTGTGTTTTAGATTAATTTCTTCTGTAACCCAATCAAATGATGATTTCTCATAATGGTATCCAAATTGGGGGGTTCTAGTGAGTGTTAATCTTTCAAAATATCACGATTTTGAGTGTTTAAAAAAGTTGCAAAATCTATATTTTTCGGTCTGCAAATTTTACGATTTTTGTTTCTGCTGAAGTTGTTCTATTACCCAACCAATTGAATATTCCTCATAATAGTATCAAAATTTACTTGTTTCGTGAGTGTTAGCATCCCAAAATATCACAACTTCGAGCATTCTATAAAAGTAGCAAAATCAAATTTTTTTTGTGTGCTATAACCTTTGAAAATTTCACGATTTTGAGTTTCGAATGAATTTCTTCTGTAACCTAATCAAATGATGATTTCTCATAATTCTATAAAAATTGGGGGAATTCGTGATTCTTAGCCTTCCAAAATATCATGATTTTGAGTGTTTTAATAAAGTCGCAAAATGGTGATTTTTTGGTGTGCTATTATTACCTTAGAAAATTTCATGATTTTTAGCTTCGAATGAATTTCTTTTGTAACCAAATCAAATGATACTTTTTCATAATGGTATCTAAATTGGAGGGTTTTCCCAATGTTAGCTATCCAAAATCATGATTTTGAGCATTTTTAAAAAAGTAGCAAAATCAAAAACTTTCAGTGTGAGTCTTTCAAAATTTCACGATTTTGAGTTTCGGAGGAAGTTTTTTTGTTACCCAATCAATTGATTCTTTGTCATAATGGTATACAAATTGGGCTCTTTCATGAGTGTTAGCATTCTCGAAATGGTATAAAAACCGGGGGGGGGAGGGGGGGGGAGGGGGGGTTGTGAGTCTTAACTTTATAAAATATCACGATTTCGAACCTTTGTAAATTTCATGATTTTGAGTTTCCAGTGGATTTCTTCTATAACCAAATCAAATGATGTTTTCTCATAATGGTATAAAAATTGGGGGGTTTCATGAGTTTCAGCCTTCCAAAATATCACGATTTGAAACGTGTTAAAAAAATAGCAAAATGGAGATTTTTTGGTGTGGGGTAGCATTTGAAAATTTCATGATTTGGAATTTTGAATGAATTTCTTAAGTAACCCAGTCAAATGTTGGTTTCTCTTAATGGTATCATGATTCAAAATTGGTGGGTTTTGATAGTGTTTGCCTTCCAAAATATCACGATTTCGAGCGTTTTAGAAAAGTAGAAAAATCGAGATTTTTTTGTCGATATAACCTTTGAAAATTTCATAATTTTGAGTTTTAGATTAAGTTCCTTCGTTACCCAATAAATTGTTGCTTTCTCGTAATTGTCAAAATTAGGTTGATTCGTGAGTTTTACAGGTCCAAAATATCACAATTTGGAGCACATTAAAAAAATAGCAAAATGGAGATTTTTTAGTCTGTTGTAGCCTTTGAAAATTTTACTATTTAGAGTTTTCGATGAATTTCTTTTGTAACCCAATCAAATGATATTTTCTCATAATGGTATAAAATTGGGGGGTTTATGAGTCCTTTCCTTCCAAAATATCACCATTTTGACCATTTTAAAAATATAGCAAAATCAAGATTTTTCAGTGTTCTATAGTCTTTGAAAATTTAATGATTTTGATTTTCGAGTGAATTTCTTTTGTAACCCAATCAAATGATGTTTTCTCGTAATGGTATCAAAATTGGGGGTTTTAGTGAGTGTTAACCTTCCAAAATATCACGATTTTGAGTGTTTTAAAAAGTAGCAAAATCAAGATTTTTCAATGTGTTATAACCTTTGAAAATTTCATGATTTTGTGTTTTGGATGAAGTTCTTCCATTAGCCAATCAATTGATGCTACAACCTTTGAAAATTTCATGATTTTGAGTTACAAATGAATTTAATTTGTAACCCAATCAAATGATGTTTCTCGTAATGGTGTAAAAAATCCGGGATTTCATGATTCTTAGCCTTCCAAAATATCACGATTTGGAGTGTTTTAAAAAGTAACAAATTGGAGATTTTTTGTTGTGCTATTACCTTTGAAAATTTCACGATTTTTAGTTTCGAATGAATTTCTTTAGTAACCGAATCAAATGATACTTTCTTATAATGGTATTAAAATTGGAATTTTTTTGTGAGTCTTCACCTTCCAAAATATCACAATTTCAAGCGTTTAAAAAAAGTAACAAAATAGAGATTTTTCGGTGTGCCATGTAGCCTTAGAAAATTTCACGATTTTGAGTTTCATATGAAGTTCCTCCATTACCCAATAAATTGATGCTTTCTCATAATGGTTGAATTCGGGCTATTTTGAGAGTTTTACCTTTCCAAAAAATCACGATTTCGAGTGTTTCAAAAAGTAGAAAAATCAAGATTTTTCAGTGTGCTACTTTTGAAAACTTCACGATTTTTCAGTTTCAAATGAATTTATTCCATAAGCCAATCAAATGATGTTTTCTCATAATAGTATTAAAGTTTATGGGTTTTGTGAGTGTTAGCCTTCCAAAATATCACAATTTTGTGCATTTTACAAGTGTCGCAAAATGAAGTTTTTTTTATGTGCTATACCCTTTGAAAATATAACGATTTTGAGTTTCGAATGAATTTCTTCAGTAACCCAATCAAATGATGTTTTTTCTAATGATATCGAAATCGGAGGATTTTGTGAGTGTTATCAATCCAAAATATCATGATTACAAGTGTTTTAAAAATGCTGCAAAATCGAGATATTTCGGCGTGCTACCTTTGAAAATTTTACGATTTTAAATTTCAAATAAATTTTCTTGTAACCCAATCAAATTATGATTTCTCCTAATGATATAAAAAGGGGGGGTCACGAATGTTAGCTTTCCAAAAATATCACTATTTTGAGCGTTTTAAAAAAAGTAGCAAAATAGACATTTTTTGGCGTGCTATAACCTTTGAAAATTTCACAATTTTGAATTTTGAATGAATTTCTTCTGTAACTCAATCAAATGATACTTTCTTGTAATAGTATCAAAATCGGGCGGGTTTGTGAATGTTAGACTTCCAAAATATCACAATTTTGAACTTTTCAAAAAGAAGCAAAATCGAGATTTTTCGATCTGTTATATCCTTTGAAAATTTCACTACTTTGAGTTTCGAATGAATTTCTTCTGTAACCCAATCAAATGGTGCTTTATCTTAATGGTATCAAAAATAGTAGGTTTCATGAGTGTTAGCCTCCCAAAATATCAACATTCGAGTGCTCTAAAAAAGTAGCGAAATCGAGATTTTTTTTGTACACTATAATCATTAAAAATTTCACGATTTTGAGTTACGAATGAATTTATACCGTAACCCAATCAAATGATTCTCTCTCATATGGTATCAAAATTGGGGGGGGGGGGGGGGTTCATGAGTGTTAGCCTTCCAAAATATCACGATTTCAAGCGTTTTAAAAAAGTAGCAAAATCGAGATTTTTTGGTGTGGCCTTTGAACATTTTATGATTTTGAGTTTCAAATGAATTTCTTCTATAATCCAATCAAATGATGATTTCTAATAATGGTTGATATCAGGGGGTTTTATGAGTGCTAGCATTCCAAAATATTACGATTTCGAGCGTTTTAAGAAAGTTGCGAAATTGAGATTTTTTAGTGTATAGATCTTTGAAAATTTCACGATTTTGAGTTTCGATAATTTCTTTCGGATCCCAATCAAATGATTATTCTCGTAATGGAATCAAAATAGGGCGGTTTCGTGAGTGTTAGCCTTCCAAAATATGACGATCTCCAGCATTTGAAAAATTAACAAAAACGATATATTTTGGTGTGCTATAACATTTAAAAATTTCATGAGTTTTAGGTTTGGTATGAATTTCCTTCGTAACCCAATCAAATGATATTTTCTCATATTGGTATCGAAATTGGGGGGTGTCGTGATTGTTAGCCTTCTAAATATCAAGAGTTTGAGCATTTTAAAAAAGTAGCAAAATCGAGATTTTTTGTTCTGCTATAGCATTTGAAAATTTCATGATTTTGAGTTTTGTTTGAATTTCTTCCCTAAACCAATCAAATGGCATTTTCTCATAAAAGTATCAAAATCAGACTATATTATGAGCGTTAGCATTCCCAGATATCAATATTTCGAGCTTTTTGAAAATGCAGCAAAATTGAGATTTTTTCGGTGTCCCCTTTCAAAATTTCTTAATTTCGAGATTTGAATGAATTTCTTTCATAACTCAATCAAATGATACTTTCTCATGTTAGTTTCAAAATTGGAAGGTTTTGTGAGTATTAGCCTTCTGTTATAGCATGATTTTTAGCGTTTTAAAAAAGTAGCAAAAAGTTATTTTTTTGGTGTGCTACAACCTTAAAATTTTTCACAATTTAGAGTTTCGAATGAATTTCTTCCATAACCCAATCAAATATCATTTTCTAGTAATGGTATAAAAATAAGGGGGGTTTGTGTTTCTTAACCTTCCAAAATATCACAATTTCGAGTGTTTTAAAAAAAGTAGCAAATTAGAGATTTTTTGGTGTTTTATAGCCTTTGAAATTTTACGATTTTGAGTTTCGAATTAATTTCTTCTCTAAACCAGTCAAATGATGCTTTCTATAATAGTATCAAAATGAAGGGATTTCAAGAGTTCTAGCCTTCCCAAATACCACGATTTCGTGCATTTTTAAAAAGTAGCAAAACTGATATTTTTCGGTGTGCTATATAGCCATTGAAAATTTTACAATTTGAAGTTTGGAATGAAATTTTTCTGTTACCCAATAAATTGTTGCTTTCTCATAATGGTAACAAAATTGATGGGTTTCGTGAATGATAGCCTACAAAAATATCAAGATTTTAACATATTTAAAAATGTAGCAAAATTAAGATTTTGTGATGTGCAGCCTTTGAAAATTTTACAATTTTGAGTTTCGAAAGAATTTCTTTCGTAATCCAATCAAATGATGTTTTCTCGTAATGGTATAAAAATTGATGGGTTTCCTGATTCTTAGCCTTCCAAAATATCATAATTTTGAGCGTTTAAAAAAAGTAGCAAAATGGAGATTTTTTTGTGTGCTTACCTTTGAAAATTTCATGATTTTTTGTGTCGAATGAATTTCTTCCAAAAACCAAATCAAATGATACTTCCTCAAAATGGTATCAAAATGGGAGGGGGGGGGGGGGGGGTCGTGAGTGTTAACCTTCCAAAATATCACAATTTGAGCGATTTAAAAAAGTAACAAAATCAAGAATTTTCGGTGGAGTATTTCAAAATTTCACGATCTTGAGTTTCAGATGAAGTTCTTCCATTACCTAATCAACTGATGTTTTATCTTAATGGTATAGAAATTGGGCTATTTCATGAATATTAGTATTCCAAAATATCACGATTTCGAGCGTTTTAAAAAAGTAGCAACATCAAGATTTTTCGGTGAGCTATAACCTTTGAAAATTACTTGATTTTTAGTTTCAATTGAATTTCTTCAACCAAGTCAAATGATGCTTTCTCATAATGGTATAAAAACTGGAGGGTTTCGTGAGTCTTAGCCCTATAAAATATCATGATTTCAATCCTTTTAAAAGAGTAGCAAAACAAAGATTTTTTGGGTGCTATATAACCTTTGTAAATTTCACGATTTTCAATTTCGAATGAATTTCTTCTGCAACCCAATCAAATAATGTTTTCTCATAATGGTATAAAAATTGGGAGGGGTATCATGACTCTTAGCCTTCCAAATTATCACAATTTCGAGCATGTCAAAAAAGTAGCAAAATGAAGAATTTTTTGGAGTGCTATAGCCTTTGAAAATTTTACGATTTTGTATTTCAAATGAATTTCTTTTGTAATCCAATCAAATGATGTTTTCTCATAACGGTATCAAAATTGGGGGGTTTCGTGGGTTATAATTTTCAAAATATAACTATTTCAAGCGTTTTAAAAAAAATACCAAAATTGAGATTTTTCGGTGTGCTATAACTTTTTAAAATTTCAAGATTTTGAGGTTCGAATTTATTTCTTCTGTAACCCAATCAAGTGATTCTTTTTCATAATGGTATCGAAATCAGGTGGTTTTGTGATTGTTAGCCTTCAAAAATATCTCAATTTTGTGCATTTTAAGAAAATAGCAAAATCGAGATTTTTCGGTGTGACCATTTTGAAAATTTTATGATTTTGAGTTTTGAATTAATTTCTTCCAAAACCCAATAAAATATGCTTTCTCAAAATGGTATTGAAATTGGAGAGTTCCCTAAGTGTTAACCTTCCAAAATACAATGATTTATAGCGTATTAAAAAATAGCAAAATTGAGATTTTTCGATGTGCTATAGCCATTAAAAATTTTATGATTTTGAATTTTGAATGAATTTCTTTTGTGACCCAATAAAATAATACTCTCTCTTAATGGTTTAAAATTTGAGCGGTTTCGTGATTGTTAGCTTTCCAAAATAACACAATTTCAAGCATTTCAAAAAAATGATAAATTGAGATTTTTTGATGTGCTATAGCGCCTTTATTTCACGATTTTGAGTTTCGAATGAATTTTTTCGTTAACCCAATCAAATGACGCTTTCTCATAATGGTATCAAAATTAAGGGATTTTATGAGTGTTAGTCTTCCATAATATCACAATTTTTAGTGTTTTAAAAAAGTAGCAAAATCGATATTTTTCGGTGTGCTACAGCCTTTGACAATTTCACGATTTTGAGCTTCGAAATCAAGATTTTTCGGTGTGATATGGTCTTTAAAAATAACACAATTTTGAGTTTCGAATTAATTTCATCCGTAGCCCTATCAAATGACGTTTTTTTCGTAATGGTATTGAAATCATGGAATTTTTCGAGTGTTACCCTACAAAAATATCATGATTTAGAGCGTTTTGAAAAGAAGCAAAATCGAGATTTCTCGGTGTGTTATATCTTTTGAAAATTTCACAATTTCGAATTTCGAATGAATTTCTTTCGTAACCCAATCAAATCATGCTTTCTCGAAACGATATAAAGACCGGGGTGTTTCGTGAGTCTTAACCTTATAAAATATCACAATTTTGAGCCTTTTTAAAAAGTAGCAAAATGAAGATTTTTTTGTGTGTTATGACCTTTGTAAATTTTATGATTTTGAATTTTGAATGAATTACTTATGTAACCCAATCAAATTATGCTTTCCCGTAATGGTATCCAAATTGAGGGATTTTGTGAGTGTGAATTTTCAAAATATCGCGATTTCGAGCATATTGAAAAAGTAGCGAAATCGAGATTTTTCTGTGTGCTATAACTTTTAAAAATTTCAAGATTTTGAGATCCGAATGAATTTCTTCCGTAACTCAATCAACTGATTTTTTTTTTCATTACGGTATCGAAATCTTGGGATTTTTGAATTGTAAACCTTCTAAAATATCACAATTTCAAGCGTTTTAAAAAGGTTGCAAAATTTAAATTTTTCGGTGGGTATAACCTTTGAAAATTTCATGATTTTGAGTTTCAAATGAATTTCTTCCGCAACCCAATCAAAAGATGCTTTCTAAAATTGGTATAAAAATTGGGGAGTTTCCTGAGTGTTAGGTGTCCTAAATATCATGATTTCGAGCATATAAAAAAAATAGCAAAATCGAAGTTTTTCAGAGTGCTAGAGCCATTGAAAATTTAATGATTTTGAGTTTCGAATGAATTTCTTCAATGATCCCATCAAATGATGCTTTCTCTTAATGGTATATAAATCGAGGGGGTTTGTGAGTGTTAGCTTTTGAAAATATCACAATTTCAAGCACTTCATAAAAGTAGACAAATCAAGATTTTTTGGTGTGCAATAGTCATTGAAAATTTCATAATTTTGAGTTCGGAATGAATTTCTTCGGTAACCCAATCAAATGATGTTTTCTCGTAATAGTATCAAGATCGGGAATTTTATGAGTATTAACCTTCACAAATATCACAATTTTGAGCATTTTTAAAAAGTAGCAAAATCAAAAAAAAATAAAAAAAATCGGTGTGCTACAACCTTTGAAAATGTCACAATTTTAAGCTTCAAATGAAGTTCCTGCGTTACCCAATAAATTAATGCTTTCTTATAATGGTATCAAAATTTGGGGGTTTTATAAGTGTTAGCCCTCCAAAATATCATGATTTTGAGAGTTTTTAAAAAGTAACAAAATCAAGATTTTTCGGTATGCTATATAGTCTTTGAAAATTTTACAATTTTAAGTTTTGAATTAATTTCATTTGTAACCCAATCAAATAACGCTTTCTCATACTTGTATAGAAATCGGGGTGTTTCCTTATTGTTAGCCAACCAATATATCATGATTTCAATCATTTTAAAAAGAAGCAAAATTGATATTTTTCAGGGTGTTATAGTCTATTTTGAGTTTTAAATGAATTTCTTTTGTAATCCAATCAATGAAGTTTTCTCATAATGGTAAAAAAAAATTGGGGGGTTTTGTGAGTCTTATGAAATTTCTTCCATAACCCAATCAAATGATGTTTTCTCATAATAATATAAAGTTGGAGAGTTTCGTGAGTCTTAGTCATCCAAAATTTCACGATTTTCGAGCATGTTAAGTAATTAGCAAAATGGAGATTTTTTTGTGCTCTATATAGCCTTTGAAAATTTATCAATTTTGTGTTTCAAATGAATTTTTTCTGTAATGCAATCAAATGATGTTTTATCAGAATGGTATCCAAATTGGGGGGGTTTCATGAGTGTTAGTTTTAAAAGGTTACGATTTCGAGCGTTTTAAAACAACAGCGAAATTGAGATTTGGCGGTGTGCTATAACTTTTGAAATTTTCAAGATTTTGAGGTTTGAATGAACTTCTTCCATAACGAAATCAAATGATGTTTTTCATATTAGTATCGAAATCCGGGGGTTTGTGATTGTTAGCTTTCCAAAATATCACGATTTCGAGCATTTTAAAATAGTAGCAAAATCAAGATTTTTCGGTGTGCTATAATCATTGAAGATTTCACAATTTTGAATTTCGAATGAATTTCTCTAGTAACCCAATCAAAATATTTTTTTTCTTTTTCTTTTTGTAATGGTCTCAAAATTGAGGGGTTTCGTGAGTGTTAGTTTTGCAAAATATCATGATTTCAAGCATTTTAAAAATGTAAATAAATCGAAATTTTTCATTATGCTTTACCCTTTGAAAATTTCACAATTAAGAGTTTCGAATGAATTTCTTCGGCAACCCAATCAAATGATATTTTCTCATAATGGTATTCAAATTGGGGGGTTTTGTTAGTATTAGCCTTCCAAAATATCACAATTTCGAGTGTTTTAAAATTGTGACAAAATCGAGATTTTTTGGTACGCTATAGTTAGGGGTGTTCGCGGTTCGGTTCGGTGCAATTTTCGTGTTTTTTGGTCCCTGAACTGAGGTCCTCGGTTTCCTTATGTTGGAAACCGCTCCCTGACGATTCGGTTTCTGTACAGAGGAAAAACTGACCATGTGGTTTTCATCGGTTTTCGGTGCGGTTTCGGCTTGGGACTAAAGATCAACAACAAAGCAAACAACAACAAAATCGAAACCCTAAACAAACGAAAACGAACAAATCCACATACGAAACACTAAAACAAACAGATCTGTTAACGAACGGAAACGAAAACGAATGATTTTGGGACTGAAGATTACCTGAATGATTTGAAGGCTAGACCTGTGAAGGTGGACGACAACGATCTGCTACAGATCTTCCATGGTGGACAACGATAATCTGCTACGGATCTGCCATGGTGGACGATGATAATCTCCAACGGTGGAGGATGGCCAAAGATCTGCAACGACAGAACATTGCCAACTATCTGCAACAGTGGAGTAGCGGCGTTCTCGCGGCGATTAGGGTTGCGAATCTTGCGATTAGGGTTGCAATGGTGCAATTAGGGCTGCGATGGTACGATCTGTTGCAATTTAGCATTGCCATTTAGGGTTGCGATCTGTTCTTGCGACTGGGAGGAGGACGACGACGACAAATGGAGTGAGGAGTTGCGATAACTAGAGTAAGAAGCTGCGATCGGGAGAGAAGTAGAAGGAGATCGGCAGAGAAGTGAAAGAGAGAAGCGGAATGAGAGCTGCGATCAGGAGGAGAGGCGGCTAATGTCTAGGGTTTCTCTGTTTGTGGCTTGTGTATATATACAAAACCCCTAAAACGACGTCGTTTAGAGGTTTGCGATTCGGCGCGGTTTAAACCGCGGTTCATGTATACTAAAACTGCCAACCGAACCGGGGGTGCGGTTTTACCCCAAAACCAAACCGATCCTGGCGGTTTTTTTTGTCAGAGACAGTTTTTTTCAATTTTTTTAGTCGGTTTGATTCGGTTTGCCGGTTTTTTTGAACACCCCTAGCTATAGTCATCAAAAATTTCCAAGATTTTGAGTTTGGAATGAAGTTCTTCCATTACCCAATCAATTGAAACATTATCGTAATAGTATCAAAATCAGGCTGTTTTGTAAGTGTTAGCATTCCCAAATATCGCGATTTTGATCATTTTAAAAAATTAGCAAAATTGAGATTTTTCGTGTGCGTCTTTGAAAATTTCACGATTTTAAGTTTCGAATGAATTTCTTCCGTAACACAATCAAATGGTACTAACTCAAAATGGTATCGAAATCAGGGTGTTTTGTGAGTGTTTGACTTAAAAAATATCATGCTTTTTTTGCATTTTAAAAAAGTAGTAAAATCGAGATTTTTCGGTGTGCTAGTCTTTAAAAATTTCATGATTTTCAGTTTTAAATTAATTTCTCTCGTAACCCAATAAAATGATGTTTTTTCATAATGGTATTGAAAACGGGAGGTTTCTTGACTGTTAGCCTTCCAAGATTTTTCGGTGTGCTAACCTTTAAAAATTTAAGATTTTAGGTTTTGATTGAATTTCATTCGTAACCTAATCAAATGATGCTTTCTCATAGTAGTTCAAAATTTGGGATTTTTGTGAGTGTTAGACAGCCAAAATATCATGATTCAGAGCATTTAAAAAAAGTTGTGAAATAGAGATTTTTTTGTGTGTTGGTTTCTTTGTAAATTTCACAATTTTAAGTTTCAAATGAATTTCTTCTGTAACCCAATCAAATAATGCTTTCTTATAATGGAATAAAAATTGGGGGGTTTCATAAGTCTCAGCCTACCGAAATATCACGATTTCAAGTGTGTCAAAAACGTAACAAAATGGAGATTTTTTTGTGTTGTAGCCCTTAAAAATTTCAAGATTTTGCATTTTGAATGAATTTCTTTTGTAACCCAATCAAAAGATGTTTTCTCATAATGGTATTGAAATTAAAAGGTTTCGTGAGTGTTAGTCTTCCAAAGTACGCGATTTCGAGCGTTTTAAAAAAGTAGCGAAATTGAGATTTTTTTGTGTGCTATATAGCCTTTGGGAATTTAAGATTTTGGGTTTCGAATGAATTTCTTCTGTAATCCAATCAAATGATACTTTCTAGAAATAGAATCGAAATTGGGGGATTTCGTTAGTGTTAGCCGTCCAAAATATCATGATTTCGAGCGTATTAAAAAAGTAACAAAATCGAGATTTTTCGTTGTGCCATTTGAAAATTTCACAATTTTGAGTTTCGAATGAATTTCTTTTATAACCCAATCAAATGATGTTTTCTCGTAATGATACCAAAATCAAGGGGTTTTTTTAGTGTTAAATTTTCAAAATATCACGATTTCAAGCATTTAAAAAAAAGTAGATAAATCTATATTTTTCGTTGTGTTACAGCTTTTAAAAATTTCACGATTATGAGTTCGGAATGAATTTCTTTGGTAACATAATCAAATGACGTTTTCTTGTAATGATATCAAAATTGGGGGTTTTGTGAGTGTTAGCCTTCCAAAATATCACTATTACGAGTTATTTAAAAATGTAGCGAAATCGAGATTTTTGATGTGTACAGCCTTTGAAAATTTCAAAATTATTAATTTCGGATGAAGTTCATCTGTTACCCAATCAATTGATGATTTCTCATAATAGTATCAAAATTAGACCATTTTGTGAGTGTTAGCATTCCCAAATGTCATGATTTCGAGCGTTTTAAAAAATAACAAAATCGAGATTTTCTAATGTGCTAGGTATCAAAAATTTCATTAATTTGAGTTTCAAATGAATTTCTTCCGTAACCAAATCAAATGATATTTTCTCATAATGGTATCGAAATTAAGGTGTTTCTCTATTGTTTGACTTAAAAAATATCACGCTTTTGTGCATTTTAAAAAAGTAGCAAAATTAATATTTTTCACAGCGCTATAGTTTTTTATAATTTCACGATTTTTAGTTTTCAATGAATTTCTTCTGTAACCCAATCAAATGATGGTTTCTTGTAATGGTATCAAAATTTGGCAGTTTTATGAATGTTAATCTTCCAAAAATATCATGATTTGGTGCGTTTTAAGAAAATAGCGAAATCGAGATTTCCCGGTGCGCTATAACCTTTGAAAATTTCAAGATTTTGGGTTTCGAATGAATTTCTTCCGTAACTCAATCAAATTATGCTTTCTTGTGACGGTATCAAAATTGGCGGGTTTTGTGAGTCTTAAGCCTTCCGAAATATCACGATTTCAAGTGTTTCAGAAAAGTAGCGAAATGGAGATTTTTTTGTGTGATATAACCTTTGTAAATTTCACGATTTTGAATTTTGAAATAATTTCTTCCCTAAATCAAATGATGCTTTCTCAAATGCTATAAAAATTGGGGGGGTTAGTGATTTTTAGCCTTCCAAAATATCACGATTTCGAACGTTTTAAAAAGTAGCAAAATGAAGATTTTTCGGTGTGCTAACCTTCGAAAATTTCATGATTTTTAATTTCGAATGAATTTCTTCCGTAACCGAATCAAATGATACTTTCTCGTAATGGTATCAAAATTGGGGAATTTTGTGGTTGTTAGCCTTCCAAAATATCACGATTCTGAGTGTTTTTAAAAAGTAACAAAATCTAGATTTTTTGATATGCTTTCTTGTAATGGCATAGAAATTTCGCTCTTTCATGATTCTTAGCATTCCAAAATATCACAATTTCAAGGGTTTTAAAAAAGTAGCAATATCGAGATTTTTTTATGAGTTATAACCTTTCAAAATTTCACGATATTTAGTTTGGTTTGAATTTCTTCCATAATCCAATCAAATGATTCATTCTCATAATGGTATAAAAATCGGGAGGGTTTCATGAATCTTAGCCTTATAAAATATAACAATTTTGAGCCTTTTAAAAAAGTAGCAAAATGGAGATTTTTTTTTGTGTGCTTTAACTTTTGTAAATTTCATGATTTTGAGTTTTGAATGAATTTCTTTTGTAACCCAATCAAATAATATTTTCTCATAATAGTATGAAAATTAGGGGGTTTCATGAGTCTTCGCCTTCCAAAATATCACGATTTCGAGTGTGTTAAAAAAAATAGCAAAATGGAGAATTTTTTGGCATGCTACTGCCTTTAAAAATTTCATGACTTTGTATTTCAAATGAATTTCTTTTGTAACTCAATCAAATGATACTTTCTCGTGATGGTATCGAAATTGGGGGGTTTCGTGAATGCTAGTTTTCAAAATATCACGATTTCGAGCATTTTAAAAAAAAAAAATAGCAAAATCGAGATTTTTTTTGTGTGCAATAACTTTTGAAAATTTTAAAATTTTTAGGTTTCAATGAATTTCTTCCGTAACCCAATCAAATGATGTTTTTCATACTGGAATCAAAATCGGGGGGGGGGGGGGGTCTTGTGATTGTCAGCCTTCTAAAATATCACAATTTTGAGCGTTATAAAAAAAATAGCAAAATCGTGATTTTTCGGTATGCTATATAGATTTTAAAAATTTCATGATTTTGAGTTTTGAATAAATTTCTTCCGTAACCCAATCAAATTATGTTTTCTCAAAAAGGTATCTAAATTGAGGAGTTTCTTGAGTGTTAGCCTTCCTAAATATCACGATTTTGAGTGTATTAAAAAAATAGCAAAATCAATGTTTTTCTTAGTGCTAGAGCCATTGAAAATTTTACGATTTTGAGTTTCGAATGAATTTTTTCTATGACCCAATTAAATGATATTATCTTGTAATGGAATCAAAATCGAGAGGTTTCGTGATTGTTAACTTTCCAAAATATCACAATTTCAAGCATTTCAAAAAGGTAGAGAAATTAAGATTTTCCGATGTGCTATATAGACTTTGAAAATTTCACGATTTTAAGTTTTAAATGAATTTTTTCGGTAACCCAATCAAATGACGCTTTTTCGTAATGGTATCAAATTTGGCGGATTTTATGAGTTAACCTTCCGAAACATCACGATTTCGAGTATTTTTAAAATGTAACAAAATTGAGATTTTTCGGTTTGAAAATTACACGATTTTGAGCTTCGGATAATGTTCCTCTGTTACCCAATAAATTAATGCTTTCTTGTAATGGAATCAAATTTGGGGGATTTAATGGGTGTTTGCCTTCCAAAATATCATAATTTCGAGTGTTTTAAAAAGTAGCAAAATTGAGATTTTTCGGTGTGTTATATAGTCTTTGAAAATTTTACGTTTTTTAGTTTCGAATGAATTTCATCCGTAACCCAATCAAATGATGCTTTCTCATAACGGTATCGAAATTTGGGTGTTTCGTGATGTTTGTCTTGAAAAATATCATGCTTTCTCATACTGGTATAGAAATCAAGGAGTTTCATGAGTGTTAGCCTACCAAAATATCATGATTTCGAACGTTTTAGAAATCAGCAAAATCGATATAGCCTTCGAAAATTTCACGATTTTGAGTTTCGGATGAAATTTTTCTGTTCCTGAAGCTTTCTCGCAATGGTATCGAAACCGAACTGTTTCATAAGTGTTAGTGTTCCAAAATATCACAATTTTGAGTATTTTTAAAAAGTAGCAAAATCGAGATTTTTAGGCATGCAGCCTTTGAAAAATTCATAATTTTAAGTTTTGAATGAATTTCTTTCGTAACCCAATCAAATGATATTTTCTTATAATAGTATAAAATTTTGGAGGGTTTCATGATTGTTGGCCTTCCAAAATATCATGATTTCGAGCGTTTTAAAAAAATAGCAAAATCGAGATTTTTCGGTGTGCTAGTTTTTGAAAATTTCACAATTTTGAATTTCAAATTATTTTTCTCTTGTAACCCAATCAAATGATGTTTTCTTGTAATGGTCTCAAAATCGAAGGGTTTCACGAGTATTCGCTTTGCAAAATATCACGATTTTAAGCATTTTAAAAAAGTTAACAAATCGTTATTTTTTGTTGTGCTATGCCTTTTGAAAATTTCATGATTATGAGTGTCTGACTTAAAAAATATCACATTTTTGTACATTTTTAAAAAGTAGCAAAATCGAGATTTTTTGGTGTGCTAATCTTTGAAAATTTCATGATTTACAATTTTGAATGAATTTCATTTGTAACTCAATCAAATGATGTTTTTTGGCAATGGTATTGAAAATAAGGTTTTTCTTAAATATTATAGCCTTCCAAAATACCATGATTTCATGCGGGTTTTTTTTAAATAAAAAAAAAAAAAAAAAAAAAAAAAAAAAAAAAGAAAACAGCCTTTGAAAATTTTAAGATTTTAAGTTTCGATTGAATTTCATTTGTAACGATATCAAATTATGCTTTATCATATTGCTATCAAATTTAGGGGGTTTCGTGATTGTTAGCCTTCAAAAATATCACAATTTAGAATGCTTAAAAAAAATAGTGAAATAAAGATTTTTTTTGTGTGCTATAACCTTTGTAAATTTCACGATTTTCAATTTCGAATGAATTTCTTCTGTAACCCAATCAAATAATATTTTCTCATAATGGAATAACAATTTGGGGGTTTTGTAAGTCTTAACCTTCCAAAATATCACAATTTCGAGCGTGTTAAAACGTAGCTAAATGAAGAATTTTTTGTGTGCTATAATTTTTTAAAACTTCACGATATTGCGTTTCGAATGAATTTCTTTTGTAACCCAATCAAATTATACTTTCTTATAATAGTATCAAAATTGTAGGGTTTCGTGAGTGATAGACTTCCAAAATATCACAATTTTGAGCGTTTTAAAAGAGTAGTGAGATTGAAATTTTTCGGTATGCTATATAGCCTTTGAAAATTTCTATATTTTGAGTTCCGAATGAATTTCTTCCATAATCCAATCAAATTATGCTTTCTAGAAATGGTATCAAAATTGGGGGGGTTCGTGAGTGTTATCCTTCCAAATATCACGATTTTGAGTGTATTAAAAAAGTAACAAAATCAAGATTTTGAGTTTCGAATAAATTTCTTGTGTAACCCAATCAAATGATGTTTTCTCGTAATGGTTTCAAAGTTGAGGGGTTTCATGAGTGGTAACTTTTCAAAATATCACGATTTCAAGCATTTGAAAAAATAGATAAATCAAGATTTTTCGTTTCACTATAGTCTTTGAACACAATCAAATGATGTCTTATCATAATGGAATCAAAATCGGGGAATTTTGTGAGTGTTAGCCTTCCAAAATATAACGATTTTGAGTTATTTAAAAATGTAGCGAAGACAAGATTTTTTGGTGTACTAAGCTTCAAAAATTTCAAAATTATTAATTTCAAATGAAGTACTTTCGTTACCCAATCAATTGATTCTTTCTCATAATAGTATCAAAATTGGGCCGTTTCGTGATTGTTAGCCTTCCCAAATATCACGATTTCGATCGTTTTAAAAAAATTGCAAAATCGATATTTTTTTGTGTGTTATAGCTATCGAAAATTTCACGAATTTGAGTTTCAAATGAATTTTTTCTGTAACCCAATCAAATGATTCTTTCTCATAAGGGTATCGAATTTAGGGTGTTTCGTGAGTGTTTGACTTAAAAAATATCACGCTTTTGTGCATTTTAAAAAAGTAGCAAAATCTATATTTTCAGTGTGCTATAGTCTTTTGATAATTTCATAATTATTATTTTGGAATGAATTTCTTTTGTAACCCAATCAAATGATATTTTCTCATAATGGTATAAAAATTGGGGGGTTTTGTGAGTCTTAACCTTCCAAAATATCATGATTTCGAGCGTGTTAAAAAAATAGCAAAATAGAGATTTTTTTGTGTGCATAACCTTTGAAAATTTCATGATTTTAAACTTCGGATGATTTTCTTCTGTAACCCAATCAGATAATACTTTCTCGTAATGGTATCAAAATGGGGGGGGAGGGGGAGAGGGTCTGGAGGGTTAGTTGTAAAAATATCATAATTTTGAGCATTTTAAAAAAAATATCAAAATCGAGATTTTTCGATGTGCTAGCCTTTGAAAATTTCACGATTTTGTGTTTCGAATGAATTTCTTCTGTAACCCAATCAAATCATGCTTTCTCATAATGGTAAAAAAAAATTGGTTGGTTTCATGAGTGATAACCTTTCAAAATAACAAGATTTCGAGTGTATTAAAAAAGTAGCAAAGTTGAGATTTTTCGGTGTGCTATTTGCCTTTTAAAATTTTACGATTTTGAGTTCTGAATGAATTTCTTCCGTAACCCAATCAAATGATATTTTCTCATATTGGTATCAAAATGAAGGGGTTTAGTGAATGTTAGCCTTCAAAAATATTATGATTTTGAGCATTTAAAAAAAAAATAGCAAAATTGAAATTTGTTTTGTGTGTTATAACCTTTGAAAATTTTATGATTTTAGGTTTCGAATGAATTTCATCTATAACCTAATCAAATGATGCATTCTTGTAGTGGTATCAAAATTAGAGGATTTCGTGAGTGTTAACCTTCCAAAATATCACGATTTTGGGTATAGCAAAATCGAGATTTTTTCGTGCGCTACAGTCTTTGAAAATTTCACGATTTTGAGTTTCGAATAAATTTCTTCTGTAACCCTACGAATCGATATTTTCTCGTAATGGTATCAAAATTGTGACATTTCGTGAGTGTTAGCTTTCCAAAACATCACATTTTCGAGTATTTTGAAAAAAGTAGCAAAATCGAGATTTTTCGGTATGTTATATAGCTTTTGAAAATTTCACGATTTTGTGTTTCGAATTAATTTCTTCCATAACCCAATCAAACGATACTTTGTTGTAATGGTATCGAAATAGAAAGGTTTTGTGATTGTTAATCTTCCAAAATATCAAGATTTCGAGCGATTTGAAAAAGTAGCGAAATCGAAATCCGGGTATTTTGTGTGTTAGCTTTCCAATATATCACGATTTCTAGCGTTTTAAAAAAGTAGCAGAATCAAGATTTTTCAGTGTCATATATAGCCTTTGAAAAATTCATAATTTTGAATTTCAAATGAATTTCTTCTGTAACCCAATCAAATGATATTTTCTCTTAATAGTATAAAAATAAAGGGGTTTCGTGATTCTTAGCCTTTCAAAATATCACGATTTTGAGTGTTTTAAAAAAAGTAGCTAAATGGAGAGTTTTTTGTGGCCTTCGCAAAATTGAGAGGTTTCTTGATTGTTAGCTCCAAAATATCATGATTTGGAGCATTTTTAAAATGTAACAAAAAATTGAGATTTTTTGACGTACTATCTAGCATTTGAAAATTTCACGATTTTGAGTTTCGGATGAATTTCTTCCGTAACCAATCAAATGATACTTTCTCGTAGTAGTATCAAATTTGGGGGGGGGGGGGGGGGGGGGGGGTCTGGAGTGTTAGCCTTAAAAATAGCACAATTTCGAGTATTTTTAAAAAGTATCCAAATCGAAATTTTTCGGTATGCTGTCATTGAAAATTTCACAATTTTGTATTTCGAATTAATTTCTTCTGTAACCCAATCAAATCATATTTTCTCATAATGTTAACAAAATTGTTTGGTTTCCTGAGTGATAGCCTTCCAAAAGATCAAGATTTCGAGCGTACTAAAACAGTAACAAAATCGAGATTTTTCAGTGTGTTATAACCTTTGAAAATTTTATGATTTTGAATTTTGAATTAATTTCTTCTGTAACCCAATCAAATGATGTTTTCTTGTAATGATAACAAAATCGAGATTTTTTCAGGCGCTACTACAGTCTTTGAAAATTTCACAATTTTGAGTTTCGAATGAATTTCTTCTGTTACCCAATAAAATGATATTTTGTCGTAATGGTATCAAAATTGTTTCATTTCGTGAGTATTACCTTTCCAAAATATCACAATTTCAAGCATTTTAAAAAAGTAGCAAAATCGAGATTTTTCGGTGTGTATAGCCTTTGAAAATTTCATGATTTTGAGTTTCGAATAAATTTCTTCTGTAACTCAATCAAATGATACTTTCTCGTAATGGTGTCATAATCGGGGGGGTTTGTGAGTGTTATTCTTCCAAAATATCACAATTTCAAGCGTTTCAAAAGTAGCAAAATCAAGATTTTTCGAAATGCTATAACCTTTGAAAATTTCACGATTTTGAGTTTTATATGAAGTTCTTCCATTACCCAATCAATTGTTGTTTTCTCGTAATGGTATCAAAATTGAGTTGTTTCATGAGTGTTAGTGTTCAAAAATATCACGATTTCCAGCGGTTTAAAAAAATAGCAAAATCGAGATTTTTCGGTGTGCTAGCTTTTGAAAATTTCTTGATTTTGAGTTTCGAATGAATTTTTTCGGTAACCCTATAAAATGATGCTCTCTTGTAACGGTATCAAAATCAGAGGATTTTGTGATTGTTAACCTTTTAAAATATCACGATTTTGAGCGTTTTAAAAAAGTAGCTAAATCGAGATTTTTCGGTGTACTATATAGCCTTTGAAAAATTCACGATTTTTTGTTTTGAATGAATTTCTTCTTTAACCCAATCAAATAGTGTTTTCTCGTAATGGTATCGAAATAGGGTGGTTTCATGAGTGTGTTAGCCTTCCAAAATATCATAATTTCAATTGTTTTAGAAAAATAGCGAAATCGAGATTTTTTGGTGTGCTATAGGGGTTATGTGATTCTTAGCGTTCCAAAATATCACGATTTTGAGTATTCTAAAAAAGTAGCAAAATTGAGAGTTTTCGGTATGTTATATAGCCTTTGAAAATTTCAAAATGTTGAGTTTCGAATGAATTTGTTCAGTAACGTAATCAAATGATATTTTCTCGTAATGGTATCGAAATGGGGGGGTTTCATAAGTGTTAACCTTCCAAAATATCATAATTTTGAGCATTTCAAAAAAGTAGCGAAATCGAGATTTTTTTTGTATGCAACCTTTGTAATTTCCTAATTTTGAGTTTCGAATCAAGTTCTTCCATAAACCATTCAAATGATGATTTCTCGTAATGGTATTAAAATTGAGGGGTTCATGAGTGTTGGCTTTCTGAAATATCATGATTTCAAGCATTTTTAAAAAGTAGCAAAAAATTGAGATTTGTTTGTGTGCTATAGCCTTTAAAAATTTAACGACTTTGAGTTTCAAATGAATTTCTTCTGTAACCCAATCAAATAATACTTTCTCGTAATTATATCACAATCGGGAGATTTTGAGAGTGCTAGCCTTAAAAATATC
Source organism: Eucommia ulmoides (assembly GCA_016647705.1). Classification (NCBI taxonomy): domain Eukaryota; kingdom Viridiplantae; phylum Streptophyta; class Magnoliopsida; order Garryales; family Eucommiaceae; genus Eucommia; species Eucommia ulmoides. The sequence continues at coordinate 57,024,034 of CM028328.1, forward strand.
ACAATTTGGAGCATTTTAAAAAAGTATCAAAATCGAGATTTTTAGGTGTTAACTTTTAGAAAATTTCACGATTTTAAGTTTCGAATGAATTCCTTTCATAACCCAATCAAATCATGTTTTCTCGTAATGGTAACAAAATTAGTGGGTTTCGTGAGTGATAGCCTTCCAAAATATTAGAATTTTGAGTGTTTTAAAAAAATAGCATAATTGATATTTTTTGTTGTGCTATAACCTTTGAAAATTTTACGATTTTGAGTTTTGAATGAATTTCTTCTGTAACCCAATAAAATGATGCTTTCTCGTAATAGTATCAAAATCGAGAGGTTTCGTAACTGTTACCCTTCTAAATATTACGATTTCAAGCATTTTAACAAAGTAACAAAATCGAGATTTTTTATGTGTTATATAGCCTTTGAAAATTTTATGATTTTGAGTTTCAAATGAATTTCTTCTGTAACCCAATCAAATAATGCATTCTCATAATGGTATTAAAATTTGGTGATTTCATGGGTGTTAACCTTCCAAAATATCACAATTTGAGCGTTTTAAAAAAGTAGCGAATCGAGATTTTTTTCATGGGTTATAATAGTTGAAAATTCCACGATTTTAAGTTTGGAACAAATTTCTTTCGTAACCCAACTAAATGATGTTTTCTCAAAATGGTATCAAAATTGCGGGATTTCGTGAGTGTTAGATTTCCTAAATATCACAATTTTGAACATTTTTAAAAAAATAGCAAAATCGAGATTTTTCGGTGTATAACCTTTGAAAATTTTGCGATTTTGAGTTTCGAATTAATTTTTTCTGTAACCCAATCAAATGACGTTTTCTCGTAATGGTATTAAAATTTAGTGGGTTTTGTGAGTGTTAGCCTTCCAAAATATCATGATTTCGAGCGTTTTAAAAAAGTAGCAAAATCAAGATTTTTTGGAGTGCTATAACCTTCGAAAATTTTACAATTTTGATTTTCGAATGAAATTCTTCCGTTACCCAATCAATTGATGTTTTCTCGTAATGGTATCAAAATCGAGTTGTTACGTGAGTGTTAGTGTTCCAAAATATCACAAGTTTTTGAGCATTCTAGAAAAGAAAAAAAATAGCAAAATCAAGATTTTTCTGTGTACTATCTTTTGAAATTTTACGATTTTGAGTTTTGAATTAATTTCTTTCGTAACCTAATCAAATGATGCTTCCTCGTAATGATATAAAAATTGTGGGGTTCATGATTGTTAGTCTTCCAAAATATCATGATTTTGAGCGTTTTAAAAAAGTAGTAAAATGAAGATTTTTTTGTGTTATAGCCTTTAAAAATTTTATGAATTTGAGTGTCGAAAGAATTTCTTTTTTAACCCAACCAAATTATGTTTTCTCATAATGGTATTAAAATCAGGGGGTTTCATGAGTTCCTCTCAAAATATTACAATTTCAAGTGTTTTAAAAAAGTAACGAAATCGAAATTTTTCAATGTGCTATAACTTTTCAGGATTTTGAGGTTTGGATTAAGTTCTTCCGTTACCCAATCAATTGATGTTTTCTCGTAATGGTATCAAAATTAAGTTGTTTTGTGAGTGTTAGCATTCCAAAATATCATGATTTGTATTTTAAAAAAGTAACAAAATCGAGATTTTTTGGTGAGGTGTACCTTTGCAAATTTCACTATTTTGAGTTTTGGATTAATTTCTTCTATAAACCAATCCAATGATATTTTCTTGTAATGGTATAAAAATCAGGGGGTTTCATAAGTGTTTGCCTTAAAAAATATCACGATTTTGAGCGTTTTAAAAAAAGTAGCAAAATCAATATTTTTCGGTATGCTAGCGTTTGAAAATTTCACGATTTTGAGTTTTTGTTGAATTTCTTCCGTTACCCAATCAAATGACGTTTTCTCGTAAACATATAAAAATTGGGGGGTTTCATGGGTGATAGCCTTCCATGATATCCAGATTTTTAGCGTTTTGAAAAAGTAGCAAAATTGTGATTTTTCGGTGTGCTATATAGCTTTTGAAAATTTCACGATTTTAAGTTTCAGATGAATTTCTTCCTTTGCCCAATGATGCTTTCTCGTAATGGTATCAGAATCAGGGGGGTTTCGTAAGTGTTAACCTTCCGAAATATCATGATTTCGAGCATTTTAAAAATGTATCAAAATCAAGATTTTTTTATGTGCTATATATAGCCTTTGAAAATTTCACGACTTTGAGTTTTGGATGAATTTCTTCCATTACCCAATCAAATGATACTTTCATGTAAAAAAAATTAGAGTGATGATTTGTAGATTTAGATGAGTGTATTGCGTTTCGCAGATTGTCTAAATGCATAGCGCATTCGTCTAAATCACAAATGCAACGCGCATTCATGAAATTTTATTTAGATGACATTTGTGATTCATGAATGCATGTTGCAGATCGGGGGCTACAGTGATTTTTAATTATTGACAGGTACATTAAAATTGATTTATTTAATGGAGTTTGGTGAACATTCTACAAATGCAGTACACGCACTATAATAATTATGTCAAAAATCTAAAATTGTTTCACTACATGAAAGTTAATGTAATTTTTTCATGTAAAAAATTATAGTGATTTTAGACTTTTAACAAAATTATTGAAATTTTTAAAAAATATTCTACCAAATAAATTAGGTGAACAATGATTTATAAAATTTGGATTTTCATACAAAAAAATCCAATTATTTATGGACTAAAGTGATAATGTTCCCAAAAATTTAGGTCTCTAAATAGAATTATTTTCTTATGTCTTCCATAAAGATGGTGGGGAGTATCCAAAATTTTGAGGTTGTGTTTGGGTAAGGGATTTGGGGGAGAGATTTCATTTAGGTGTGGGATTTCAAAATTATTTTTTAACAAATACCTTCTTTGGGTATTGAGCATAAAGGATTTGTAAAATCCCTTCTAGTGTCAAATAGTGTGAAAGAAAGGATTTAGAAATCCTTTTGAAATAGGTGAAATTTGACAAATCCTCTCAAGAGATGATTTCGTCAATCCTGCTCATCAGTCTTCTCGACTTCTCCTTCACGCTGCTTCTTCGTCGATTCCTTCTTCGTCCACCTCCTTCTTCGTCGATCTCTTTCTTCATCGACTACGATTTAAGTACAGGGCCATCATTGATTTCACAAATCGAGACCGAGATTCGTTTGTTTTGGCTTCTTCGTCGTTTTGGTTACGTCGATTCGTTCATTTTGGCTTCTTCGATTCGTCATTTTGGCTTCGATTTCATCCCGTTCTTCGTCAATATCTTTGTTATTTTCAGACGAATTTCTTCGTCGTCATCTGCTTCTTCTTTGTTGTCAAAGCTCTAATTTTGGCATTTGATTTCTGAAACTGAGGATGAAAAATATGGCATTTGATTTCCGTCGCAGGGCTTCTTCATCGTCACCGTTGCAGGGTTTCGTCGTCGTTGCCGTCGCACGTCTCCTTCTCCTTTGTCGTCTCCTTCTCCTTCTCTTTGATCTCGATCACACAGAATACATGGATCGAAAATTGCAGAAGCTAAAAGCTGTTGTTTGGAAGGATTCAAGCTTATCTTCGAGGATTAGGGCTAAATTGAACCCTAAATTGTAGGATTTAGGATTTTTAATGTTTGTTTGAAGAATATTTTCGATTAATTGCAGAATTGTTTGCCAAATCTAGGGTGGTTCTTTGTTAATTTGTTATTTTGGTGAATAAATTAGGGGTTTTTTTGTTACAAATATTTTACCTATCCAAACAAAATAATTGTAAATTAAACGATTAAATATTTCAGCTCAAATATCTATCCAAATAAAGGATTTGTTAAATAATGGGATTTCAAAATCCAGTATTTTAAAATCTCATCATTTCACAAATCTCTTAAATTTGTTAAATCTCTTACCCAAACGCAAACTTAAAGCATCAGGTGATCTTTGTTTGTCACCTTTGTCAATACTTAATGGGCAACCAAGCATTATTGGTGTATGTGGTTTATAGCCGGTATACACAACACCGACTATACACATAAAACCGGTGTTGTGTAAGCCGGCAACAAATTTCTTTTTCTGCAGCCGAACCCAAAAAAAAAAATTAAAATTGTAAAGCCGATGTTCGGAACCCCGGCTTACCCCCCTCTTGTAAATAAATTAAAATCACTATGGTTTCACAAATTAAGTATTTAATTAGCATTTATTAGGCAAACGAACTCCCAAAAACTTGCTATCCATGCTTGATTTGGACTTGGAAATAATGGGTTCAACCCAATCATAGATCTTTTTTGTTTCATCAAATCATGACAGAAAATTCTCTCATCAATTCACTGACTTTACATCAATTTCTCAAAAAAAAAATTAAATTTATACAATGTCAAAATCAAAATGTACCTCAAATTTCAATCAATCAACAAGGTGATACAGAGTAATAGAGATTTTGCATCATGCAAAGATGACAGTGAAGAATGATGAATCTACTGGAAAAGCAACACAGAAACGATCAACAGAAATGTCATCACCTTCTGAAGTATCTGACATCCTCCGCCATTGATGATCTTCACGGAAGCCGAGAAATCGATATGATATTTCGTCGTCATGTTTGGGTACAGAATCCCCCATTTTTGCTCTGTTTTCTTCGTGCTGTTATCGAACAGCTTGTATATGTAAGTCTCGACCACTCCTTCCTTCCTCAGGGGTGTTCCTAGCCCTGATTTCAGGTGGGAAATTAATCCCATGAGGTAGAGTTCGGCGTAGGATTCAGCCTCGTTGGGGTCACCGGAGGTCGGCCACCCAGTTTCCGTCACGATCACCGGAATATTCTCGAAACCCGACACAGCCATCGCCGCAATGACGGCGTCGACCATCATGTCGAACAAGTTGAGGTACCGGACTCCGGTGAGAACGTCGTCGCGGAAATTGAAAGGTTGTTGCTGAAACAGAGCGAACCCAACTGGGATTTCGGAATTGAGCTTTAGCAGGTTGTAGGGGTAAAGATTGATCAAGAAGGAGGAATTGGTTTCGTCGAGGAACTGAAGCAGAGGCTTGATGGTGAGCTCGTTGATGGGTTCTTTGAACATGGCGGAGGAAGGCGGGAACGATGTCGTCATGACGTTGATGAAAGAGAACGTGGTGGAGACGGCGACGTTCTTGATGCCGACGTCTCGGAGAGCGAGTTGCAGGTTTTGTATGGCGGGTAGGAGGACGTCGGAGACGGACGATGAGTCCGAAGTGAAATCGGCACCGACTGAGATGAGGGAGATGTGTGCCCGGGGGTAGAAGGGGACGACGATGTTGTAGAGCCAGAGGGCGGCGGAGGAAATGTTGGCGGCGAAGGAGGGAACGAGTCGGTTGGGGACAGAGAGGAGGAGTGAGATGTTGGAGTAGGAGAAGGCGCGGACCACCGCGGGGGAAGGGTCAGGGAGACGGACGGCGGAGATGTGAAGGGATTCTAGCGCGGTGGCGACACGTTCGGGGGGTGGAAGGTTGCTGGACGAAATGTAGGTGACGCCGATTGTGGTGGTTGGAGCGGCGATTGCCAGCTGAGAGGTGGCGCCGGCGAGGAAAAGAAAGAGGGAAACCAGGAGAGAGAAAGGCATCGTCGTATGGCTTCTGTCGACCTTCAGAGTCTGGTTTTGGAGCTCTAATGGCGTCCTTCTAGAGAGAGACTATTTTTAATTCTTTGCTGAAGTGTGTTTGGATTCTGTTAGTTACAGCAGTTGTGGTTGTTACATAAGAAGAATTGCTAGAGTGCCTTTTGGTTCATGAGGTTTTGACACTTTGCACCCCTAAATTTTGAGCATTATTTTTTACTTTGGTTCTTGTAGTTTCAATTTGAATACATGATGCCGTGAAGTTTAATAATGATTCTGCTTCAGTCCAAATAAATAACTTCATCACAATTTTGAATGACAGACAATCACCTATCATATATCGGACTATTTTCAAAAGAATCTTAAGAATAATTTCATTCCCTTCCCGTATTCTTTACAAATATAAAAACTTATATATATATATATATATATATATGTATTTTTATACTCGCCCTGTACCCTTTACAAATATATGGTATTTGAACAAGCAAGAGAATGTGAGCAAAAGAAAGAGACAAAACACCCATAAAACTCTTTAAAAAGAGTCATATGCACGGCAATTCTTTTTAATGAACTTCCACGTTGATTTCTTCATTTATGTCAAAAAAATTGTAACTCCAATTGCCATAGATTCAACATTATTGCTCGAAAAATTGTCACAATAAACATATAAGTACATGTTAATTTAAACTTGGATTGAATAATTACATCAGAAGAATCAACCTTGAACTGAACCTCCATTCAAATCCATCACCTGCAATCATTTCCAATATAATGGACGTATAAGACATTGAAGAGCTTCTCAATTCAAATAGAGTCGAGTTTAGTTTGTCCATTATTTCACTTTGGTCTCTAAAGTTCAAATTTGAGCATAAAACACCCAAAATTTCTCAATGATCCCACTTCAATCAAAATCAATAGCTCCATTACAATTTTGAATGGAAAACCGTCAACCGTGCACCCAACTATTTTTAAAAAGACATTAAGGATATTATTTCCTTCATCTTCCATTAACCTTCACAATTTTTCTATAGAAAAATTGTGTATATATAATATTATGTTATAACTATATCTCTGATTTCCGAGTATTTGCACAGGTGGGAGAATGAGATGGGGAAGGGGGGATGAAAATTCCCATAAAACTTCTTAAAGACAATCACATGCATGCCAAATGACTATTTTTTGGCCAAAATTATAACAAAGATAATGACTTGGATGGTATGATGATTAGGAAACTTCGAGATTTCATATGTTCAAATCGAAACCATATATAGGAACCAAAGTGAGTTTTTTGTCCAACTTCAGGGGTAAAAAGTGGCAGTCACATCCCCGACCGCCCGTTTTTGTGTGAAGAGAGATTTGTGGAGGAAGTTACCTTTGTATCAGCTTTGATGAAAGATGGTTGGAGAGAAGCCAGGTTGGGATCATCCTTGTGTTTGTCCCAAGCAGCTTCAAACTGTGAGCCTTTGCATCTTCAAGTTTCAAAGATAAGACAACAAAATAGACATGCATGTATGTTAGATCAAAGAAAGAACATTCTTTTGATGCATATAAAATAAAAAAAGATATAATCGAAATATTTACTGGTGGAGCAATATTAGTATTTCATGAACACTAGCCCTAATATCTTCACGAGCAACTCTCAACGCCGCCTCCTTGTACAGAATCACGAGCTCATCCACCAACCTGAGAAAGTAGGCCCACCAGCAAATTTTACCATTCAAATGTTTCTTTCCAAATTAATTTTTCTTTTTAGGACCGGATAAATGTTCGTTTCACCTTACAAAATATGGTGAGTTTCTTATCCATGTTAGCTTTATAATTGTTTTGCCCCGTTCAAGAACCTGCAGGAGGATAAGAAAATTCATTAAGGTAGCGTTTAATTGCATGGAATTGGAGCCTTAGAGTTGGAATTAGAAATGAATGCATGTCAATATCTAATTTCGAATTTAAATATCTAAAAGTCCAAACCCATTTGCTCTTTACACCCCTGAAGTTTGACAATTATTTCACTTTGGTCCTCGTAGTTTCAATCTGAATATATAATACCTTGAAGTTCTGTAATCAGCCGACTTCTATCCAAATCAACTCCATTGAACGACAAACAGTCAACAGCCGAGCACTTGACTATTTTTAAGGGGACTTTATAAGCATTTTCAATCTCTTTCTCCCCCCCCCCCCCCCCCCAACACGCATATTTCAAAGTACTTGGACAGGAAGGAGAGTGGGAGAGAAGGAGGCTGAAATTGCCAAGAAGTCAGGTGCATCACAGCTTGGCAAGTGACTGTTTTTCGTCCAAAATTGTAATTGAAATAATGACTTGCACAGTAGTGGGATGATTAAGAAACTACAAGGTGTTATATGTTCAAATTGAAACGACAAGGACCGAAGTGAGATTTTGGTCAAACTTTAAGAAAGTGTCAAAATCCCTACATATATTTACTTGAAGTAAAATGTAAGATAAAAATAGAGATAGAATTGCTTCTTACCAACAAAACAGTTTCGTCATCATCAACATGCATCCATTTAAAGACCAGTGGAAACATACGCCTAAAGTGAGCCGACAAGAATATACCCATGCCGTTAAGAAGCGGCTCAATATGCTGAAGCCAAGCAATGCGGCGGTCCTTATTTCTTGGTTGTCTCTCCAAGTGAGACAACATATCACTCATCAACCTCTCATACCTAAAGATATAAGTAAATGTTTCTTCAAAAATTTGCAAGAGGGACTATATAACATGTCTAACGATGACACTCAAAATCTAAGAAAATGGAAGACATGGCACCATTTGGAAATGATTTTTTGAAGTATGTTTTAAAATAGAAAAACTTATTTGACAAAAAAAAAAAAAAGCTTCTTAACAACAAAAGCAAGAAATCGAAAATGTGATTGATAGATTCAATAAATGATTTCGTAATTCTTCATGGATCATTGAAAGACATGATTAGGAGAGTTCCTAGTCCATGAAGAAAAAAATACTATTACTTAATTCATGTTTTAGTTTTTTTCGATTTTTAAAAGTACTTTTTAAGTGCAAAACAAACATTCTTTTTAAAATTTAGTACTTTTTTTTTTTTTGCTTAAAAGCAATAAGATACTTAAAAAGGTGTTGCCAAATGGTGCCTAAATAAATAAATCAAGACATACCATGAACTCCGAGGGTTGTTTCGTTGGATGAATGTCACTAAAAGCACTGACATCTCAACAACATAAGACCATATATCATCGTCCGAAGCAACATTTTGGCAGCATGCATCAAGGATCGCATCTTCATACCAGCTAAGCTCAGCAGCATTCACACTTTTGGCAATATGTATAAAGCTAATCATGCCCTGCCCCTGAAATGAGGAAAAGACTGAATAATTTCATAACCACAAAGTTACTTAAGAAACTGTGTCAAAGTTAGGGCCAATATAAGAATGTTCACTTCTTGGCTGCTAGCAATGAAAAAAAACTAAAATCCTTGCCATAGATCTCTTATCGTTAATATGGAATAAAGTACCGTATGGTAACATTTTTTTTCAAGTATATATTAAAATCCAGAAAGTTATGTTACCAAAGAAAAAAAAAATTACTAAGAAGCAAAAGTAAAAAATCAAATGAAATACTGTAGGGATAATATACCTATAAATGATTTCTTAATTGCAAAAATGTTCATAAATGATTGAAGAAATGTGGGTGGAGACGTCCTACTCTATCGATTTCCATCTATCATCTATCTTTTATGGTATAAAAATTGAAAAAACAAAAAGCAACTACTATTCGTATATTTCGAAAAAAGTACTTAAAATCATTTATTTACTTTTTTCTTTTCTCTTTTTAAATATTTTTTAAAGTGCAAAACAAATGCTGCTAGTAAAAGAATTATCAAACAATGCCTTACCTCCCCCTCTATCTCTATCTCTTGTCGGTGTTTATACATATTAGAACTAACATTTACACAATTTAGGGGAAGAGGAGGCAAATATGGGAAAATGAATATCAAACTCAAAGAAGCATAATAGAAAGAAAAAATCAAGAAAGCAAAATCATAAAACATAAGAAGTATATTCAGAAAAGCACCAACTTTCACTGCCGATGACCAGTGATCAAGAGCTGTAAGAGCACAAGGAATCACCAAAGAGCAGAGCTTTCCCAGATGAGGATAATCCACCTACATGAATCAGCAACGGCACGTTACATATTCATGTTAGAAATAATAAAATCTATAGCAATGTATGAAACCAGTTATTATGATGCTTAAAGTTCTAGTTGTTTTCATGTATGAAATTGAATTGGGAATATGGTTAGATGCACGAACCTGCGTGACAAACCATCTGAACTGATATGCAGCAACAATGGCATAAGCAACAGGAACGCTGGATGAGGCTGCTGATATAGCTCCACCATCATCCGACTTATCAATGGAACTCTCCTTTATCCGCTCTTTAAGCAAAGGCAACATTTCGGGGATCAATTCAATCGCCAATTTCTTCTCATCAGGAACCAACCCCAAATCGAAACCGGAATCGCCAATCTTCGTCAAGTTTTTCCAACTCGAACTGCGCGAAAAAGCTCTCGAGAGTTGCCCAAAAGAAAAATTTGCAGAAACCGAGAGTGAGTTGGGAATCCATGACAGATGCTCGTGTTTTGAGCCAGTAGCGGAAGCTAAAGCGGCGAGGCATAAGCTGAAATCCCTGATTTTGCTCCGAACGTCGGCCTCCGAGATGTCGAGGCTTGAGTCTGAGGTTTTCCATGGAAGAAGCGACTCCAGATAGGATTTGACCGAAACATTTGAGCCTTCCGGTGGATCGTATCGTGTTTTGGATAGCGATTCACGGATTGGCTCAGATAATCTAATAGATAGAGCACAATCGGAAATGAGACTAATGTAACGTACTTAGAGACATAGAGAGAGAGAGAGAGAGAGAGAGAGAGAGAGAGAGAGAGAGTACTTACAGAAGGAGATCGTGAAGGAGAGAGGAGGAGCTCGACATCTTTCTTCAGCTCCGTGACTGGCTAGGGCTTTGTTAAACTCAGGGGTCTAAGTGTTAATATTGTTAAAATATTAGGGGTGTTAAAGTAATTAGAGATTCGTGGCGGGAATGAAATGGCCCTCTTTCCCGCCAAAGAAGAATCTCTGCTCTCTCTGAGTGTAAATTTCTGAAATTTTTAAGGTAAACAGCGAGATACATTCTTCTTCTTCCTAAGAATTTTCTCTCTCTAGAAATCGAGGAGGAAGAAGAAGATTAGCAGGGAAAAATGCTGGAGATAAGGTTGGTGCAGGGGGGTCTGTTGAAGAAGGTAATCGAATCGATCAAGGACTTGGTGAGCGCCGCGAACTTCGATTGTTCCACCTCCGGTTTCTCTCTCCAGGCCATGGACTCTAGCCACGTGGCCCTGGTGGCCCTCCTTCTCCGATCGGAGGGTTTTGAGCATTACCGCTGCGATCGGAACGTCTCCATGGGGATGAACCTCGCGAACATGGCCAAGATGATCAAGTGCGCCGGAAACGACGATATCGTCACCATCAAGGCGGATGACGGCGGAGATACCATCACCTTCATGTTTGAAAATCCTTGTACGTCTCTAACCTCCATTATATCGTATTTCGCGATCATAGTTTGAAATCGTTATCCTTCATATTCTCTCTGAATCTGAATTTGAAGCTAAGCTAAGCTAATCTCATTTTTTGAAATGAAGCTCAAGATAAAATTGCGGATTTTGAGATGAAACTGATGGACATTGATAGCGAACATCTCGGAATTCCAGAATCGGAGTACGAAGCCATTGTTAGGATGCCATCAGCAGAGTTCGCAAGGATTTGCAAAGATCTCAGCACCATTGGCGATACGGGTAAGACTTACCTGTGCTCATGTATAGAGAGATGAAATGGCTGATGTTGAAATTCAATGGATTTTGGTTGCAGTTGTGATATCAGTGACAAAGGAAGGTGTGAAGTTCTCGACTAGAGGAGACATTGGCACAGCCAACATTGTTTGCAGACAGAACACTTCGGTAGACAAGGTTTGTTGTCTCATTCTATTTTCATTTGCTTTTTCCTTGTAACATGTTCTAAGAACTATTCCAAAAATTGGTTCAACAAAAGCTTCGTTTTGGGGGAAGAAAAATAGACATATGAGAACAGAAAAATGTTTCTTTTTGGTTCCTTGAATTTCGGAACAAAGAAACTGATTTTTTTTGTTCCCTCTTTATGTTTTTTTGTCGCAAGTGACCCGTAGGCCCAGTTTGATTTGATTACTATTTCCGTTCTTTCATTTCTTTACCGACTCTAAAAATTTTAGTATTAATGTACAAAAACGTATTGATTAAATATATTAATGTGTTCCCAAAATTATGGGAATAAGTTGGGAGTAATTCCTGAATTCCATAAAAATCTGAGAAACAAAAAAGAAAAAATTGATTTCTATTCACTCTCACAAAATTATTCCCCACACCTGTTGGCCACCATACATTTAAAGGAAAAAAAAAAAATTGTTACAACCAAACGGGTTTCTTAGTTCTGTTCTCATAATAATAAAAAAAATAAAAAATATAAAAACAATTTCACGACAATGGTTGTTACCAAACATTTTTTATTTCCGGAATATTCGAAAACAGAAACATAATTCTCATTTTAATTTATTGGAAGTAGAAACAAAAACATTAACCAAACACCACCTTAGTGATCAAAAATCTTCACTACTAAAGGGATTTTGACACTTGCACCCCTTGAGTTTGACTATTATTTCACTTTAGTTACAATTTCAGCACATAATACCTGAAGTTCCATAATCATCCCAATTAAGTCCAAATCAATAACTTATAAGCCTCTTTAAAAATGTTAAGTGCATGGCCGGTGATTGTTGACTATGGTGGGATGATTAAGAAACTTTAAGGTGTTAAATGTTCAAATTGAAATTCCGCAGAATTGAAATTGAAAATGAACCCATGTAAAAGTCTTGAAAATTTCCAAAGAGTTCATTTCTAATTACAACCAAAGGCCACCTTGTTAATGCTAATGGTAATTTTGAGTTTGTCCTTTTGGCAGCCGGAAGAAGCAACTATAATAGAAATGGAGGAAGCGGTTTCGTTGACATTTGCACTAAGGTATATGAACTCCTTTGCAAAGGCCACGCCGTTGGCAGAGCAAGTGACAATCAGCTTGTCTTCAGAGTTACCGGTGGTGGTTGAGTACAAAATTGCAGAGATGGGTCACATCAGGTTCTATTTGGCTCCAAAGATAGACGAGGAGGAAGAACACATGCATCAGCGTCAGCCTCAGCCTCAGACAACCACCGCGCCTGAGGCAGCAGACGACAACAAACCACCTAAAGTGGAGGCTGAGGTAAAGCTTAAGGTGGAAGAGGAAGCTAAACCCATGGAAGATGAGAGCAAGGTCATATCAAAAGTGGAAATCAAATCAGAGAAGGAAACAAATGGTGAAGTTGAACTCATGGATGTTGAATGAGTAGTGCTTGTATTTTTCTATCAATTTATGTGTAAGATATGTTTAGTGCTGGGAATGGGGGGTAAATTTTGTGTTAGGTGAGACCATTTGTATCCACCTTTTGGCAGCAAGCAGAAACATGTTTTATGAGGCACAAGTTTTTGAGAGTTCCATCAAGTACCTGTTTGGCTAACTGATTAATCAGTCTCAATTTCATACCTATTTTATCCCCTAAGCCTATATTTTTATATGTTATTGAGTGTGTATATATTTCTAATAAGTTTATTTTTGTATTCACACAAGTTTAGAGTGTTTTATCAAAATCAGAACTAAACATCGTGTTGTACAGACATTAGAACTGATGATGCCTTTGGAATTTTGTGACAAAACCAGTAGAATATGAAAGTAGACTTCTTAAGGTTTCCAACAAATGGTCATTTAGTTAAAACGGAGTTATGTGCAAAATCTAATTGGGTACACTATAATTAAGGATCAATACACAAACACAATAGCACAAAATCTGTAGTATAACCAAAAAAAAACACGGTATAATAATCGTTAAGTAATCAACATGAATATTCCCGATAACATGGTGTAAACTCGATATAATTCTTTCCTCAAAGAGTAAGAGGTGAAAAAAAAAAAATTGATAAGTCATTTATTCGGAATTTCTAATCGGTTTCACATGGGAGTGTGGTTCTTGTTTTGATGATACAGATGGAAACATTTTCTCTATGATTTTGAGGGGGCAAAATGGGGAATTTAAACGACAAAACTCCAAGGAACCGCATCATCCAGACTTGCCTCAGTAAATGACCCCTTTTTTTGAGGGGGTTAACAAAAAATATATTGAAAAAGAAAAACGGCTATTCCTGGCTGACCTTTTTCATTTGCTACGTTTTTTGGCTTCGCTGTACAGAATAACGCCAATGACTGTTAAGGTGTAGCCAAACATCCCAGTAACTGAGACAGGGTTCCTAAATATTAATATTGACACAACCACAGCCACGGCCCCTTTTGCATTACCCAATACCTGAAAAAAAAATTCAAATATTTGTAAACCAGAAGAAGGAAAAAAATGTAAAAAGTTTATGGTTTTCCCAATTAGTTCGAGTAGTTTAATTTTAAAGATAGAAATGAAAAGACAATTTCGCCCCCTCGTTGACATACTATTTCCGTCCATTTTTCAAATGGAGTCTACAATTTGAATTGGAGTGATACGATTAGAAAAATTTTAAGGTTTTACGTGTCCAAATTAAAATCGCAAGGACCAAGGGAGACAAATGTCAAACATTAGGGGTGCCAAGTGTCAAAAAAACCACATATATGCATAGTAAAAATGATAGAACTAAATCCCTATTTCTGCATATATCAGATACTAACATGTTCTTACCTTCTAATTCATATCAAGAATATATAAATACTTGGATAGTAAAGCATCAAATTGAGGTGTTACCTGAAGAGTCAGAGCACTGGTGTGCTTCGTGACCAAGAAATTGGTCAAATTGACAAAGTAAGCGAGCGAAGAATTGAACAGCAAATACCAGACTATTCTGAAATCGTCTCTAGCAAGAGCTAATGTCATGCCAACTACATTTTCTTCCATGAAAAGCGTTGCTGGAAGTAGGAATACGACAGCTATAGGAGCCATGTAGAGGAGGAGATTCATTGAGTTAAGCTTTTCCCTTTTAGAACAACAAAAAAAAGAGATGTGTTTCAGAAGTAATTTCCAGTTTGTTAATACCAACAAAATATTTAGGCTAAATCACACTTTGCACCCTTAAAGTTTGTGTGCGGTTTAATTTTACCCGCTGATGTTTTCATTATTGCTATGCGCCCCCCCCAAAGTTTGTCTTTCGCATTAATTTTCTCTCATGTGCAAGTTACAAAACTAATTTTGTCAATAAAATTGAACCAAATCAGGCAATTGGACCAAATTGATACAAAAAGTAAACTTTAAAGGGAAAATGGCAACAATTAAAACATCAGGAGGCAAAGTGAAACTTCACCTAAACATTAGGGGTGCAAAGTGATATTTATTCAAATATTTAGGTAACACTATGCAGTTTCGAACTGCTAATAAACAACTGATTATCCAAATAAATTATTTTCTAAGAACTTAAGAAATCTCTATTAGACATCCTAAATGAGAAGATAGTAACCCTTCTTTTCCTAATTTCAAATAAACGAACCAATACCCTATTCCTTCCTTAAATAAAAAGCCGTGTGTGAATCAAAGAGTAAGGGACGAATTACCCCTCAGAAGAAAGCAAAATCCCCTGAAGTACTGATTTGAGTGCCCTTGCAGCGGTTGCACCAATGCACATTATGAATCCAAAAAGATGGAAACTTGGCTCACCCTATGTCATGACAAGTGCAAACATATCAAGAATCAAAATATGAATTTCAAATTTTTTTCCCCAAAATTTTCATCTAAATCAAAAGAATAGGTAGATACTAAGGAGCAATAACATCGTCCTCTTATGTTCATAAACGGAAAAGGCGACATACGCCTATCGCCTACCAACTAATTGAGAAGATAACATTTTTGTAGAAATAACACAATGAATAAATGGTTTGGCAAAACACTATGAAGACCTAAGAGTTCATTAATCCACAAATTTGAGTGAATTAGAGGGGGAACGCTAAAAAATCAATTCAAGAACAAGGAAGATAGTTGCAAAAAATTCTTTCATCTTGCAATAGTGAATACTATATGGGATCTACCAAAGACTTAAATGGAAGTTGATAATTTCTTAACATATGTGGGTGTTTGATAATCAAATTTTTATCCCCCCAAAACTAAAATAACAAATAAAAAAATAAAAATCCTATGCCTCTATTTAGCTAAACAAGTAGTAGTCCCTTAAAAGTAGTTTTATCACTCAAAACTATTAATCAGAAATACTAGCTTTTCAGTAGAACTTCCACTAAGGAAATAGTAATGCATCCTTAAAGCTATTCTTATTCATTTAAGATCATTACATATTCCGTACCTAATCATTTAAAAGAAGGGGAAAAAAAAAAACTCATATTTTTCAATTTTATCAAGGCCAAGGTTGCAAACAATCAAATAACTCGGCCGGTTCCCTTGTATGCTCTCACCCAATGAAGTATAATTTATGTTTTTCTGCCTCTGCTAAAAGGAAATTATTTGAGTTTAGAAAAATTTCAAATGAAATTGAAGTCCTGATTGCGATGATTCAACTGCAATACCTCATACCAAGCAGGATGCAATCAATTCAACAATAATTCACGCATGGTGAATGATTAACGAAAACAAAAAACGAATTGAATTGATTAAAAAATAAATTCATATCATACCCCGCTGGCGATGATAACACCAGTGACAACAGGAATAAGAGTAATATATGTGAGCCACGCCTCCCTCTTTAAGGTCATGAAATAGGCAAACACCGCCGTGAAGAACGGCGTGGTCGCCCCTATCGCCTGATTGAACGAAACCGGCAAATAACGAAGCGAAATGTTGCCGCTAACCACCGACGCACAAAACACGAGGCTCAGAGCGGCGATCTTCACGAATTGTACTCGAGATCGGATGGTCTGCATGGGGACCATCTTCATCCAAGCAATGGCGATGTAGCTAAACAACGAACAAGCAGTCATGTGGCACATGGTAAGAAATATTGGAAATCTGAAGCCATAATTGCTGAGCAAGTACTTGTTGAGCAACAAAACCCCAATGTTCGACGAGTACCACGCCGTTACCAACCCAATGGTGAAAAATCTGCCCGAGCTCTTCGTTGCCGACATTGAAATGGCTCGAATCGCAACCCTCGAGCTTTAAAATTGAAAATTACAGAGAAATAAAGCTAAACACGATTCGAAATATTGACCTAGGGTAGCACTGGATCTGGTAAACAAATAACGTGAGATCTAAAGAGCATTGTTGAGTCTAGCTAGAGACCAATTCTTCAACGTAAACGGATCCGATTGCTCCAACTCATCAGAGTCGGAATGTGCAATGAATATACATATATAGACAGAGAGGGAATTATGAATTTATGAGTAGAAAATTGAGAGATTTCGTGTTTTGAGGACGATCGACGACGAATTTTATTGCCTTCGCGCTGCAAATCAGAGAGAGAGAGGGGGGGGTAAACGCTTAATTATTTTCTGTTTTATTTCTACTGGAAGATGATTCTTTAAAAACGAAACGTATATTGGTTTTAACTTGCAGCTAAATTTCACTATGCATCTCTTAAGTTTCTAATTAGTTTCACTTTACACCTTCACCTTTTAATTCTTGCACATAAACCCTAAAATAAAATAAAATGAAAAATAGGTGATTAAGATGTTCTACTGATCTACATAAAACTAATCCAAAAACGTTCACCACCAAAAAATAAAATAATAATAAATATACTATGTTTGACCAAGTTTTTGGCAACCACCAACTTTACTAACTTTAACTATATAAATCAAAAAAATTATTTTATTTAGTACCATAAGATTTTAAATTGGAATTTCTTAACATGGTATCAGATATCAGAGTAGAAGTTATGGAAATTTATCTTTTATTCTCTCGTAGTCAAATGATCTCTGTAAACCAAACCGAAAGTTGTACTTAATGACGAATATTAAATTCATGTCACACATCAATCATTTAAGAGTGCTCAAATTACTATATAAATAAAATGAGTTACTATATTTGGTACCATATTATTTTAAGTTGGAACCTTCTACCAAATAAAGATATATATTAAGTTTGTACCTTTACATACTTTTTTCAAAAATAAAAACTTTAATATAAATATATATATTTTTTTTTAGAGTCTGATTGGATTTTGAAAATAGTTAAAAGTAAAAAGTGGAATGGTGGTAACATTTTAGGTGTAGAAAGTGCAACTTTTGTGAAGTTTCTGATTTACCATGTAAAGAAAGGTGGTTAATTTGTTGATTAATGTGATGAAAGGAAAGTTTCTTATTTACCATGTAAGCAAAGGTGGTTAATTTGTTAATTAATGTAATGAAAGGAAAGTTGTAATATTCTTTCTCAATGCCCAAAAGGCCAATTTAGTAATATAGTAATTGGGGCATTCTTATTGAAAATGATTCATGTGAATGTAATTAGTGCCAATTTAAGGATAAATTATTTAGTGTAATGATAAATTTAGTAATTTTGTTAAGTCACCGTAAAAACACTTATTAAAATAGACAATCACGGAATCCCGAACGAAATTAGTTTCACACTCTGTGTGAATATTGGGACACTCGTGGGTACATAAAAATATAAAACACTACGTAAATTTTACATGAATTTTTTTTTGCGACTTTTATATAATATAATAATTTTGAATTTTTAAAAAAATACTCTAGAATTAAGTTTGTGAACTTTAAAAAAAGAAAAAGAAAAAAGTGAGGTATATTTGTGAAAAAAAACCTAAAGAGTTGGTTGTTTTAGGTGATGACTTTTCAAAAAATATAAAAATGAAGAAGCACCGGCGAGTGGCGGCACAAATGACGGGAAGAAGTCAAAAATAAGAAATGTAAGCAAAATGGAATTGTAACTAAACAAGTGGAAATATATTCAATGGGAACAGTCAGCCCAACGCGTTTACTTATTAATTGATGATGACAAACATCGATCCATTTTCATATTTTTTAAAAAAAATTGTTCTATTTTTTCTTAAATTTTTATACATGAAAGATCGTAACACATGACATAACTACGCAAGAACAATAACGGTATGTTTGGTTGGACAGAATTGAGAGCGGAATGAAATCATTTTTGTGATTCCTTTAAAATGAAAACCAAATAAATAAAATTCCATTTGAAATGAATTGAAATCAAGTCCAGCCAATAGAATCAAAATTAAAATTATAAAAAAAATTATCGTTAATCCAGCTCAATCCAGAAATTAGAGAATAGAAACAGAAACAAAAATTAGAGAATAGAAAATTTGAGAACAGAAATTGAAATTAAAAACAAAAATTAAAAATTCAGAACAAAAATTGAGAACAGAAACAAAAATTAAAGAACATAAATTAAAAATTAAATAGAATACTGAAATATAATAAAATTTTATTATATTTTACTATTTTATTTATTCTTTTTATATTTTACTATTTTATTTATTCTTTCATTCCATACCAACCAAAAAAATTAATGCAATAATAACCAAACACCAAATTATGACAAAACACTACTCGATCCACCATTTTGGGATCCCCAAGCAAGAAAACGTGAAAGCTTATTTTGAGTAGATTGCATGGAAGAGAAACGACTTCATCTCATGTGCTAATAATAAGCTTTGAGATTTGCAAAGCACCTTTATTTGATTCCATTCAAAGCAACTTCTTAACATTGACTTAGACCCCGTAATAGTAAAAACAACCTCAAAACCATCAAGCCAAGCCATTCAAAAACGAACCAAAGAGAGTATTCAAAGGGCCCGTTTATAACACAATTCAACACTTCAAATTGATTATCAAATTAAATCCGTTTGATAACTCAATTACTTATTAACACTTCTCATACCATCATACGTCAGTACTTCAAAATCTTGCAAAAAATACAGTAATGCAACAATTATAGATAGATTAAGTACGAAATTCAAAAAAAATAGAAAAAATTAAAAGCACTAAAAAATAAACACTTACTATATTCACCACATAAGTTTCATCATTTAGGCTCTAAGTAATAATAAACACACCAGGCCAACACAAGATAAGAATTAGTCCAGAATCAAGTATTTCAATCATTTTAAGGCAGAGGGCAAAAATGCAGATTCAAAATATTTAGATGAGTCTCACACTAATTGAGGATTAAAAAAAACAATAGGGGCAAACCAAGAAGGTTAGGGAGATCCTAGTTCTCTAAAAACCTACAAAGGTATGCAGACAATTCAATCACAATTAACCTCGATCCTCCTTTCAAAGCCACCAATGAAAGACAATTTTGCTCCGCAGACACTGCAAAGTCAAAAAATAGTGAAATTAAGATCGCACTTAAGAATGAATACATTAACACAACTTTTGGTACCCTATAAATCAAATGAAATAGAATGACAATAAGATTGGAATTACTATGATAATAGATTGAAGCATTCCTATGTTTGGTGACAAAAACGATTAGATGTGATATTGGAATGACTGTTCCCATTCCATTTTTTGAACAGTGTTGAGAATAAATCAAGAATGGACGTATTTGTACAATAAAGTCTACAGTTGAAAAATATATAAATTTTTTTAAACAAAGAATATTCGAACAAAAACCAAATGAAGTTCAACATAAGAGGTAAACACATAAATATATTTATAGGGAGAGAGAAGAAGAAGAAGAGAGAGGCAATGGACAAGGGGTGGACGGTGGTGTTACAAGCGAGGGTTGGGGTGGAGGTACAAATGGGTGGTTTGAGGTACCAATGGAGGATTTGGGGGCTTAGTTGGAAGATGAGAGAGAGAAATTCCGGCACCGATTGGTGGCATCGGATTCTTGCTACAAGATAGCGTAGGGATTAAATTCTAATCCCATGTAATTAAAATTGACTAATACTAAGATTGTCTTGATATTGAATTATTGATTAATCCCATATTTTTTGGAATTTGGAAATCCTTGGTAATGGAATGAAATTTAATCCCATGTACCAAATATAAGAATGGATGACATTCCAATCCTTTTGTCGAACCCCGTATACAAAACACGGCTTAAGTAATTATTAAATTAAGTGTGGTGTTACAAGAAGAAACCACCACTTAAAATTTAAGAAAGAGAGAGTAGTAAAGATTATTAATACTTTCAGCACTTAATAAATTCAGTAATTATAATTTCATCCCTTATAAATTTTCAACTTAAGTTTATGAAACAGACCCTTACTTTCTAGCAGACCATGGAAAATCAATATGATTTCTCATCCTTTTAATCATCATCCAACTATGTTTCTAATTCACTTTACTTCCATAGTTCCATGTCGAAGTACCCATTGATCATACACTTTGAGATTGACAAGACATATGGATAATCACTTAACTAGAGTAGGAACATATCCAATTTCTCTAATGTCTCCAAATTGTAACCACTCCAATTAATATTCTGAAAGTGTTTCTCCATCCAACACCGACACAAAAATAATACACTAATGATGCTGCAAGCACCATACTCCATAACATCCATTAGCAAATCTTCATTAAAACCATATTTTATATCGAATGGACACTGATGACTAAACAGCACTTTCGCCACATCCACTTAAAACATAACAAGCCTGGCCCCAAAGAATAACAAATTAAGGTCGGAGGTAGGTTAAAAATTTCCATGCTTCAGTTACATTTGGTATGGTAAGTAAACTCGCTCAATAATTTAGCTGCAATTATTCCAAAAACGTCCTCTATTCCCTACCCAATCTTACTTCATCTGTTCATTGATTATCTAAATTCTTCTAATCAGAACGATTTAGATGTAAAATGCTTGATTAGCTTTGTTTGCCTACCAAAGAAAACTTAAGAGCTATGAACCTAGAAAGAAAAATGAGCAAGCAGGGTACCTCTTTAAAATGTAAATATAAAACACACATAAGGTAAACAGAGAAACAGGGATTAAGAACAATCGCGTGGAAAAATCACATTTAAAAAAAAAAAAACAAGAAAACAGCATCAAGACTTAGTTTTATACCTCAAATGTTGCTCGGGTACATAAAAACTCTAACTCTAGCACCCTGCAAATAGACACAATTTCAGAATTTGTGCCAAATTAACTTGCAGGATAAAATGAGAAACAATTTTAAACGCTCAACAGATTGCAATTACCATGGATTTGGGAGGAAGGTTAGACTTGAACTTAGCTCGGACGACACCACTGTTACCATGTGGCCTAATGACCTTGCCCCAAATGCAGCGATAGTGCGATCCATTCTTCTTCACCTTCGCCTTGTAGATGTAAGCCATGCGCTTCCCCTGGTACCACGACACCTCCTCCTTGGTGTTCACTCCTTCGATCTGTAGCAGCGAAGTGTTCGGGTACTGATTCGACTTCGACCTATTCACACAACGATTCAAGCATTAAAACTCCACATGAGAAAGTAAAGCAAGCATCAAAAAAGCAGATTTCAATAATTTCAGGAATTACCTCTTGTAACCGAGAATGGTTCCTCGGACATAGAGTCTGAAACAAAGCAGATTGACAATGCGATTAGCTAAAATTAATTAGACATAGAAGAGAAGAGAAGCTAACTAGGGTTTCGTTCACCTGACGCGTTCACCTTGACGTCCTTTCACCATGTTATTGTTGAGTGACCAGAGACTCCTCCTGCAGAAGAAAAAAAGAGAGCTAAAAACCCTAATTGGTGAGTGCTGAATATTTATATGGACACAATGTGGCTAAGTCGATCATCATTCCAATCAAGCCCAACTTTCAAAATTACGGGCCGCAGTTATGGGCTTGGACCTAATTAAGGCCCTACGAGCAAATAAGAGAATTTTCTCACAAATTTCATATCCAAACATTAGACTATAAAAAAATTAAATTCTTAAAACTAATTATATTAAGTATTTAATTAATTAAGTTTATTTGATAAATAAAATTAATATCACTTAATTAATTAAGTTAACTTAAAAATTAAGTCAAAATGTGAGTAAAAAATTAAGTCAAGATCTCTTCACTTATTTCATTTTGCTTAATGCACTCCATTATTTCCAATTTAAAAAAAATTATATTTTGACCATTTTACCCTTGATCCCCTATCAGCGTTTAATTAGAGTTAAGATTAATGAGAATTAAATTAATTTTGGATTATTTTATGATTTTAATTTTATTTTATATTTAAATTATTGTTATAATTTAATTTAAACAATCAAACTACATACATAATATTTACATATTTTTTGGTTAATTTCTATTTTTAATTTTAATATAATTTTTTTTTTTTAAAAATGGAACCCTGATTTTATTGTTTTGTTCTCATTTTTTTTTTTTTTTCACATTATCTTGATTCAAAAGTAGTTATGTAAATTAAACAATTTTCAGCACACAAATTTTGTACTTATCAAATAAATAAATAAAAATTCAACACTTAAATTTTCAGCACGATTTTATCAAACAACCTTCTTAAATTTTCAGCACTTAAAAATTAAGTCGTTATCAAACAAACCCTAAATCAATAATTTTGTCATTTCGTTATTATACTAAACTTGAGACGTCTCCCCATACTTTTAAATGATGGAATAATAAAAATATCTCTTTTGGAAGACTGTATACTGAGCAAAAACTCATTTTTCATCCAAAATCATTAAGCATGTTTTTAATTTTGCGGGATTGAAACATATGTGAATCTTGAGAGGCTAAATATGTAATTTGTCCTAATAAATGGTCACCCCACACCGTGGGGGCAAAAAATATAATTTTTCCTCCTACAATATATAAAAACTGGTGCATAACCTGATACGTCGGAGCCACTAAAAAACCAACGAAAGTTGGAAGTTGGCAAGAGAGAGATCATGGGGAGGAGAATGAAGAAAAGAAAAAGGTGGAAAAAAAACCGTTATTTTCTCTTCACAACAAGCTTCAATTGTGTCCTCATAACATTCTCTCTCTCTGTCTCTAACCTCAAATTTGGCTCTTTTTTTTTTTTTTTTTTTTCCCTCTTAATAATATGAAGACAACCAGAAGGAGGACAGTGGATGCCGGCGAATTTGCGGAGGAAGACGGCTCTGGCGGAAGCGGGAACCACCAGCAGAGTCACCAGCAGCAGCACCACCGGTCTCCGGTGGGCTGCTGCGCCGCGCTGCGGCGGAAGATGAACTCGACCCTGAAGATCCTTCGGCCCGGGAGGAACCTGAGCCGTTGGATTCTGGGGGCGCTGGTGATGCTGGTGGGGTCCACCGTGCTCGTCAAGTTCATGCTGATCATGGTCGTCCACGCCAACATGAGCAATGACTTCCTCATTCGTACGGTGGGCTTAGATTCTTCTAATTCGGAGATGTCCCAGAATGTTGTCGTGGAAAATCTACAGGTTTTACGGAACATTTATGTCGATTCTCCTTTTCAACCCCCATATTTATAAAACAAACAAAATTCAACCCCCATATGATCATCTTAAAATTATTTTAACACCAAATTTTACATGGGTTCGTTTGTATTTCAAAATTTTAAAACTTGGCAATGGAAAAAAATTAATCAGTAAGCTCAACCTTATATGTTTAGTGTTTTTGTTCTCAAATTTATGTTTTTATTCCTAAAAATTGGGAATAAAAAGAAAATAGAACATATTTTTGTACTGATTCGAGAGTTTTGGAATAAAAAATTGATAACGTACCAGAATTGTTCTTGGGTTCCTACAATCATTAGAACAAAAACAAGAATTTGGGAACATAAGCATGTCGTGAATTTCATTTTAATTTTGAACAATGCCTATACTTTGTTTAGTTTTTAAATTTGGTTTCATTACTTCAGACACCCGAAATTTGGAGGAAGCATAGAAGTAACAATTACTATAAATGCATTGATCGATCACACGATGAAATAAGTAAGATTCAATTTCTCGTATCACCCAAAATTATTTTAGCTTAAATTCAATTTTAAAAAATGTCCAATGTGTATAATTATTATAAAAAAAATTCAGGAAAGGGAGACGCTACAAATGGCTATATTTTACTTCACGCAAATGGTGGATTGAACCAAATGAGAACCGGGGTACTCTCCTATATAGTATACAAATAATATTTTATTAAATTTTTTGGAAATTCCTTTTTTCTCTGATATAAACCTTTTTTTTTTTTTTTTTGAAAATACAAAAAATACAGATAAGCGATATGGTGGCGGTAGCAAAACTAATGAACGCAACCCTAGTTCTTCCTTCCTTGGATCATAATTCCTTTTGGACGGATCCTAGGTGAGTTTTCAACTGTCCACCAGACCGGTATATATATGCATATATAAAATAATGACAAAAACCCTAAGAAACATATTTTTTTCGAATTCTGTTCTGAATCTAATTATTTTCAGTGATTTTAAGGATATTTTTGACTGGAGACACTTTGTTGAAGCTCTGAGAGATGATATTCAAGTAGTTGAGTCCCTCCCTCCAGAAGTTGCAGCCGTTAAGCCCCTCTCAAAGGCTCCTGTTTCTTGGTCCAAGGCAAGTATGGCCCGATTTGTCTTAGTGTTTTTGTTCCAAGATTTTTGGGAACATAAACACTAATCCGGGAACAAGTTAAAGCATAATACAAAGGTTTTGAAAATAACGATTGATTTTATTTATTTTTTTATGCAGCCGAGTTACTATAGAGGAGAGATGGTATCGCTATTGCAGAAACAAAAGGTGTTGCAATTCACACACACGGACTCGCGCCTCGCCAACAACGGGGTTTCGAATTCAATCCAGAGGCTCCGTTGTCGAGCGATGTACGAGGCCCTCCGCTACACGGAGGGAATTCAAGAGCTTGGAAACAAGTTGGTGAAGAGGCTCAAGAAAGACGGTGACCCCTATATTGCTCTCCATCTAAGGTCAATACATCTATGCATTCCTACCAAATACAGCCTTAGCTTCTAGCTCTAGCTAAACCCTTGGAATTGCAATGCAGATATGAAAAGGACATGCTGGCTTTCACGGGCTGCAACCACAACCTGACCTCCAAGGAGGCAGAGGAGTTGAAAAAAATGAGGCAAAAAACAAAGCACTGGAAGGAAAAACGGATCAATGGACGCGAGAAACGGCAACAAGGAGGATGCCCCATGACCCCTAGGGAGGCCGCCCTATTTCTAGAGGCAATAGGGTACCCTACGGACACCAAAATCTACATAGTAGCAGGGGAGATGTATGGGCACGACGGACTCAATCCTTTAATCCAGAAATACCCTAATGTACACACGCATTTCAGTTTGGCGACAGAAGAAGAAATGGAGGGGGTGAGGAACCAACAGAACCAGCTCGCTGCGTTGGACTACGTTGTGGCGTTTGAGAGCGATGTTTTTGTTTATACCTACGATGGAAACATGGCTAAGGCGGTTCGCGGGCATCGTGTTTTTGAAGGGTTTAGGAAAACCATCAACCCCGACAAGTAAGTCATAATTAAACAAAGGCCGAAAAACTCAATTATTTTCTTTCTATATGAATAAAAGTGGAATGATAACCTAGTTGACGTGAGAAGTAATAGAAAAGATTGAAACAAGGTGTGATTGAAATGTTGTTTAAATTGCAGACAAAATTTTGTGAGACTGGTTGATGAAATGGACTCTGGAAAATTATCGTGGGAGGAATTTTCATCAGAGGTTAAGAGCTTACATGCGAATAGATATGGAGCCCCGCATCATAGGCTGGTAGGAGAAACCGGCAAGATGGAGGAGAGCTTTTATGCAAATCCTTTCCCTGGCTGCATCTGCGAGAGGGATCAACCACGAAGATTAACAGTATCAGAAGGCCGATAATCGGGTTTTTTTCACAAAAAAAAACGGTTTAATCCCAAAGCTATAGAGTTTTTTTTTTTAAATTTGTATTTTTCAAGCAATAGATTGAATCGCATTGATTTGATTGTATGATACAGATAATGGATTTCCATTTGACAATTTTATGTTTCTAGGTTATGTCAATATTAATTTGATTGACAAATTACTATTCCACGTTAATCTTTACACTATTTATATATAAAAATATATAATTAAATCACATAAAAATAATTACATTTAAAATAGTCAAAAATTATTTTTATTTCAATGTAATCTAATCCCTTTCATGTGGATGGTGAATTAATAATCGCCACGTGTCCAATATTTTCAACTTGGAAAACGGAATCAGCACTACCAATCGAGATCTGAAGATTCAAAATCCATCCGTTTCGATTGCTATCCATCTGGTCGACGGCCGGCTGCGGCGACAGTGAACCTCTCAGGTCACCATTTCTTCTCTCTCTCATTTCATATTTCAGTTTTCGTAGAAGCTAAATTTTGGATCGAAGCAGCGTATTGATACGAATTGTCTGTTAAATGAATAGTGTTTTTCCACTTGCATTTCAATGATCTATCGCATAAAATATCTATTAAAATTGAGAAATCATGATGAGTTGAGTACCTTCTGATCTTCAAGTGTTCTTCAAATACTAAATGAGGACCGTTTTCTCACGCCCAAAGGGTGGAGCTTCCAGGAATTCTCGGGCGTCAAGAGGAATTCATTGAAGGGGCAACTTATCGATCTAATCTACGCAACCCAATATTTGAGAGTTCTTCTTATACTACTCAACTCCCTCTGCATTGTCATAAAACTTGTGTTCGGATAACATTTCATCATGGTCGGTAAGCCCTTCTTCTCTTTCATATGTTTCTTTTGAACATTATTTATGTAAAAAACTCAGTTTTTATCCCTGAGATATTTTAAACCACTGGATCAAATTTTAAATCCAACGATTTAGATTAAACGACATTTCAACATTAGGTTTAGTTGTCGTCTTATCTCTCTTCAATCTCTCATATGCGTCTCTCTTTTTCTCACACACGCTCCACGTTATCGCCATGGCCATCGCCTCCTGTTTTCACTCTTTTTTTTAATTATTTGTGTTAGTGTAATAATGGGCTTAGCCCACTTAGCCCATAGGGTAAAACCCTAACCCTACTTCCCCTATAAATACTCATTCATAGTTTCTATTCTGTATATTCTTAATACAAGTAATCTTATATTTTTTTTCTCAATATATCAATACATGATTCATTTTTCACTTCTCAATTATTTTAACATGGTATCAAGAGCAAGTCTTTCTTGGACCTGATCTTCCTAAAATTTTCGCAACCCTAAAACTTCCGCCGCCGCCGCGTCTTGTATTCTCCTGAGACTTTTGTCGCTACTGTAGGCTTCATTCTTTCTCCGGTATCAACAACAATTACACCACCGTCTTCATCTTGTAGAGACGAATACAACACCGCCAAAATCACCGCCACCAAAGATCACACGCGTTCTCATGCGCCTTCAACAACATGCAGTACCACCATCCTTCGCCGTCTCAGACTTTAGGATCTACAGCCTCAACCAGGGCTCCAAATCAAACTCACGCTATACCATTAGCACCGTCTTGACAAGACGATTCAAATGACGCAAACACAGTTCCATTCCGATGCCACACGCGTTTTCCAAAGGTTCGGCTCCCTATTCGTGTTAGATTCACACGCCTTGTTTTCAAACTCGCTGTGCGTTGTTAGCCCAAAATCCAGTCAACAGCATAGTCAGCGTCCACCTAAACACCCAGTCAATGCCACATCATTGCCACGTCAGCCCACGTCAACATGTTGACTACCACGCCATCCACGGACCGCCACGTCAGCGACACTCAACCTGTCCGCCGCCACGTCACCTGCTTTCTTCAAGGTTCTTTATTTGACCGGTTCAGCCTATTTTTGACCAGTTTTTTGCAAATTTAAACCAGTTTCCTGAGATTTTTTGGCGTTCCGGTTCTATTTCTAGGCTTCGTTTTGTGATTTAAAGCTCGCAGAATATACTTTTTTGTTATATCCGTGTGGTTCCTACATTGGTTCACCCATTTTTCACCCGGTCCTTGAAGATTCAATATTGGTTCTTGGACAATTTTAGCATTTCGAATCTATCTGTAATCTTTGTCAGATCAAATTCAAATCATACAATATAGTTCTCTTTATATTATTGATTCGGTTCATCACGGAGATTTGATCGGTTCAAGGGACTCTCAACCAGTTCTTTACGAGTATTGATCAGTTCCTGGATAATTTCAGCATCCTAAAACCATCCGTGACAATAGTTTTTCCAGGATCAATAGCGATGTCTGTGGGTTCTTCGTTCATTATCAATGCCAAAGAGGGTTCGGATCCTACCTCCACTACCGCCACCATGTCAATTGCAGATTTGATCTCACTCCTCTTTCATATCTTCTCCCACATTGGTAATGGTCCAAATCTTTCCCCTGCTCTCTCACTTACTACAGGTAACTCTTCTTGGTTCTTTGATTCTGCTTGTTGCAATCATATGACATTCGATCCCCATATTTTTTCAACCAAACTCTCCGCTATGAATATCTCTAGTATTCATACCACTGGTGGTTCTTAAATACGTGTTACTCATACTGGTCGGGTTTCTACTTTCCATATTTCTATTCCTGACACGTATTTGATTCTGAAACTCACCTTAAATCTCTTGTCTGTTAGGCAACTTTGTGAATTAGGATTTGAAGTCATATTTTCTAATAGTGGTTATCGTGTGCAGGATCCTTGGACAGGAGAAACTCTTGGGACTGGTCGTAAGATTGGACGCTTATTTGAACTTACCAGTTTGCACCTTCCATTTCTAACTCCATCACCACCACAACCCCAAGTCCCTTCATCAACCTGTGCAACCACACCACCACCACCGGAATCCTCATCTTTATCTCCACAACCACCAGTTGATCTCTAACTATCCCAAATGTGGCATGCTCGATTTGGCTACACTTCATCTAGCCGACTCAAATCGCGCATTTATCTCTAGTAGTCAGTTAGGTTCAGTTCAACATGAGTCATTCAAATGTATCCATTACCAACTTGTCAAACAACTAGCCCTACCTTGATCTAATTCATTCTGATATTTGGGGGTCTTCTCCTCATGCCTCGATGAGTGGCCTTCATTACTTTGTTATCTTTGTGGACGACTATTTTCGATATATAGGGTTGTTTCTTATGAAACATCGATCCGAACTATTTCAAATATATTATGAGTTTTCTTCTATGGTTCAAACCTAATTTTCTAGAAATATCAAAGTTTTTCGCTCAGATAATGTAATGGAATACAAGGATCGTGCTTTTCTTAACCTGCTTTGCAAAAATGGCATGCTCCCTCATCGCTCGTGTCTTAGTATATCCCAACAAAATGGACGAGCTAAATGCAAATATAGACATATTCTTGACACAGTTCGTGCTCTTCTCATTTCTTCATCATGTCCTGAGCGTTTTTGGGGTGGGGCTGCTTTCACAGCCGTCTACACAATAAATCGTGTTCCTTCCGCTACAATCGAAAATCAATCTCTATTTGAACGCTTTTTCGATAAAACTCATGATTACTCTGAACTTAGAGTCTTTGGTTGCGCCTGTTTTGTTCTTTTCAAACCATATGAACATAATAAACTGGAACTAAGAGCTCGTATGTGTTTTTTTCTTGGATATGGCATCGAACATAAAGGGTATCGGTGCTGGGATCCCATTTCTAAAACCCTCCGTATCTCGCGACATGTTATTTTTTTGGAACAACAAATGTTTTCTTACTTACAGTCATTTGACATGTCAACCCTCATCAACTCTAGATTCTTTACTGATCTATTCATTGAGTTATTTTCAAAAGATACAGTTCCAGGTACTGTTGAGTCCACTCTAGCACCACCTGTTGCGCCCAGCCCTGCACCTTAAGCTGAGTCCACCCCAGACCCACCAGCTGAACCCACTCCAGAATCACCAGCTCTAACGACCATGCCTGAGACTTCTCTTGCGGCCGATGATTCTGTACCAACTACCTCTGAGACCTACGCTCCAGAACACCCTCGTCGCTCTACCAATGTAACTTATCGTCCACATTACCTTACTAATTTTCATTGTTTTTCCACTATACTTCATCTATATAAGTCTCAATCCTATAAGGAGGCTAGTATAAATCCTCTTTGGCAGAAAGCAATGGACGAAAAACTTCAAGCCATCGCTAAAACTCATACCTGAGATATTGTTGATCTGCCTCCAGGAAAAACTCCTATTACGTGCAAATGGGTGTTTAAAATCAAGACGCTCTCTAATGGTTCTGTTGAACGATATAAAGCCCGACTTGTTGCTAAAGAATTCGCTCAAGAATATGGCATTGACTATGAAGAGACATTTGCTCCAGTGGTGAGGCTAACATATGTCCGTACACTTCTTGCCGTCACCGCCATTCGAAAATTGACTCTCTTTCAAATGGATGTCAAAAATACATTTCTCAATGGTGATCTTCTTGAGAAAGTCCATATACATACACCTCCTGGCCTGGTTCCCCCTAGAAATAAAGTTTGTCGCCTTCGCTATGCCCTATATAGTTTGAAACAAGCTCCACATGCCTGGTTTGCTAAATTCAGCACTACTATTCATCGTTTTGGGTTCACACCTAGTTCTCATGATTCGGCTCTATTTATTAGCCAAACTGTCGAAGGTATTATCCTTCTTTTACTGTATATGAATGATATGGTTATTACTGGAGATGATCTACGTGACATTTCTGAACTCAAAAGGTTTCTCAGTGGCCAATTCGAGATGAAAGATCTTAGCGTGCTCACTTATTTTCTTGGCCTCAAAGTCTCATCTGGTTTTAATGAATATTTTCTCTCTCAAGCCAAATATGTATCGGATCTATTTTCCAAGGCTAGAATCACTGACTCAACCACTGTCACTACTCTTCTTGAGACGAACGTCAGACTTACCCTACTCGATGGTTCACCTCTTCAGAATACCACTCTATATCGCCAACTAATTGGAAGTCCTGTATATCATACTTTCACTCACTCTGACATTGCCTATGCCGTTCATCAGGTCAGTCAGTTCTTGTCCGCTCCTCGAACCACTCATTACTCGGCTGTTCTTCGCATTCTTCGGTATGTCAAGGGTTCTTTATTTCATGGGTTTCATTTCTCAACTCAGTCAGCTCCCGTCTTACAAACTTATTCTGATGCCGATTAGGCTAGTGACCCCACCGACAGACGTTCAATCACTGGTTATTGTTTCTTTTTGGGCAATTCTCTCATTTTCTGGTGTAGTAAGAAACAAACTGTGGTTGCTCGCTCTAATACTGAAGCTGAATATCGTGTCATGACTGATGCAACTCAAGAGCTTCTCTGGCTTCAATGGCTACTAGCTGACACGGGCATCTCTTCTCCTGCAACCACTATCCTACACTATGACAACATGAGTGCTATTCAGATCGCTCACAATGATATATTCCACGAGCGTACAAAACACATCGAGACTGATTGTCACTTTATCCGTCATCACATTCTTCAGAATACGGTTCGTCTACAATCCGTCAGTTTAGTCGATCAGATAACATACATTTTCACTAAGGTTCATCCATCCGAACATTTTCACTCTTTGGTTTCTAAACTCAAGTTCACCTCCCACTTACCGCCTTGAGTTTGAGAAGTGATGTTAGTGTAATAATGGGCTTAACCCACTTGGCCCATAGGGCAAAACCCTAACCCCACTTCCCCTATAAATACTCATTTATAATTTTTATTCTGTATATTCTTAATAAAAGTAACCTTGTATTTTTTCTCAATATATCAATACATGGTTTATTTCTCACTTCTCAATTATCTTAACAATTTGAATTATCAAACTTTTAAGATAATTATTTACATTAAAATCCGTGCCTTCATACACAAGGCACATTATATTAGAATTTTTTATTTCTTAACCAAGGTTTTCAATCGAGTTCATGACACGTTATTTTTTGTTGCATTTGCAGATTTGCACATAAAAGGGTTTCATTGAGAGAGGGTGAAGAAATGCAATAAAACTGACAAGAAAATCTGTTTCTCCTTTCCTTGGGTTATAGATTATGGCAAAGATGTTCATTGTAGAATTGTTTGAAAATTTTGTCTTCTTGTTGTGTTGTTGGATGACTTGTGCACATCCTTTTGTCTGATTTTTTGTAGTACCTGGTCTAAACATTGTATTGTCTATTGAGTGAGCAAACAGACTAAAACATGTTTTTTGTTGTCATAAACTAACTGATTTTTATTTGAATTAGCCAAACAGGTCCTACTCTTAATGATCTGCCAAATGGGCAAATTTTGAATATTTCAAACACTTGAAACAATCTAGGTTGCACAGATAAAAACAGTTATTACAGCACAGCACAGAACTACTTTCATAAATCTGCAAAAACATGGAATGTTCTGGAGTCAACAATGATAAGCCTGACGGCAGAAACGGCAGCCGCAAGAGACATGAAACTGAAGAAAATAACATTGAGCCAATGCCATTTCTTCTGCAAAGGGCTTAACTTGCTCTTCTTTGCGATCAGGTACATGTGGTTTGCGAGGATGAACGTGAGGGGGAAGGTGCTTATTGCCCCTGTTAGGCTCATGAAATCTCCCAAAAACGGTAGAAGAGCCGCCACAAATGTATTCACCGTTAAATAACCGCCTCTCACGAGGATTCTAAATGACAAGTTGCGAATGGCCATTGGACTTCCCTTGATCCCGTATTTTGTATCCAAATACTCGTACATCGGACTAGCAAAAATCTACAAATAAAATTACTATAGGTGAGGGAAATTGGAGACCATGGCGAAAAAACCTGGGAAAAAAAGATGTAGAAAAAGGAGATTACGTGTAAAGCAATGACGGTTTGCAAGAAGGCGGTGACATTAGCGAGTGTCTTCACCCAAACAGGACCGTTGACGCTGTTGAGCAAATAGGTTGAGGTGGTGGATCCGTAAGCCCAGTACCCAATGAAGGTAACAGCATACAATGGTAAAACCCCTACTGTGAACTGAAAGTAGAGAGCTTTCATCATGTTCTTCACCACAGGTTGTCTCACTGTTGCCTGTAAATCCGACGATAGAAAGTGTAGAAACGTTTAAATTCAAAAGTTCGCTGAAGGGTTTCCAAAAATTCAATCAGGGAATACATTTTCAACTTAAAATCAGTATCAGAAGTGAAAAAAAAAAATGCAAAAATAGAACACATCGATTTTTGGCTTACTTGAATCTCTGGAAGCATTCCTGTATTGAATGCAAAAACAAGATTAGCAGCAGCACCAATGGTCGTAAAAATCCTGCTTATATTTGAACCTGGAATGTCATAGTCCCTGGAAGGAGCTTCAATTCCTGTAAATATAATAATTCTCCTCAAATTGAGATTTGATTTTACTAAACTAACATAGAATCTAATCCATTGGAGATTTAATATTATAATTAGATGATTAAGAAGGTAGGAGTTTTTACCATCTTTAAGGGACAGTGAAAATGCAATGACAATATATACTAGACTGAAGAACGTCGAAAATCCAAGCCAGACCCTCAGAGCTGACAAATGGGGTATGCAAATGGCAAAAAGACCGCATGCAAATCCCGCTATTGTGATGAAATGTGGGAGCTTCATGGTATTATCATCCCTAAAAAGAACATAAATTGCCTGCATATCCAGAATTCAACACACACATATATAGGCGTATGCATATATGAAAAAGAAGATCGGCAAATCAATTCGAAATCACAATGAAACTTTTTGAAACCTTTTAAAAAATTATGATATATTTATCTTATTTACCTTTAGAGCTGAGCCAGCCAAAATGATGTATCCGGTGTTAATCATGAAAAGATTCACGTATTGAAGCGTCCATGTAAGAGAATAAGCTTTTCGGCCTAAAACAAGAGAAATCAACCAAAAACAGCACATTTTTTAAGCAATCAATCTGAATATAGTTGTTTTTTTCCCCTTTTATTTGTTCGATTTGATCATTACCATATATGAAGCCTGCAAGGTCTCTGTATCGGATATGCCTCTTTCCACCAAATTCATGGAGCTTAGCAATAAGAGCATTTGCATAGAGTGATATAGCTGTGGCCAATAATAAACCGACCACACCTCCTATCCAACCAAGAGGAACCATGACTGTCCCTGAGTATCCTAGCACATAAGCGCTATTTATACCCGTTGTGAGAACAAACCCCACTTGAAACCATGAATCTACAATTTCAAGAACCAATTAGAAAACCTTAAATTAGAACGATTTTATATCCGAAAAAAGATATGACACAAGTAGTAAAAAAATTAAATCATTAAACGGCATGAAACAAATGGTTAATTTAAATGGTACTCTTTGGTGGTTTGACATAAAATTGAAAATGAAGCACAACCAAAGTTGAGGATTTATATATGTTCATTTCAGTTTCATTATCAGTGCATCAATTCAACTCAATTAATCTTCACCAGTCTCGCTTTTTGTAACATAGAAACATCCATTAAGAAAAAGGAAAGAAAAACAATTAAAAAAATGATATTGTGCATATTAAGGTGTCACAGAGTCAAAGCTTTAGGTGCCCAAAACCCAGGCTGAGTAGTCATTTATTTCGCACCGACCAAGGAGCAGGAACTGTCGTTCTTATCCTTCTTGGGGGATTCCATCCACAAATGCAAACTTTGTGGCTGACGCTCATCATCAAGTAGCTATTGCATTTATTTTTCTCGTTGTTGGCCATATGTATAGAACTAAATTTGGGATTGGACACAGTATGAAAGATCTTTTAGATGCAGCAATTCAAAAAAATAATTATATTTTAATTAGTCAATTTATGAATTGCTATAGTTTGGTTTTTGGTTGCAAGAATTAGCTAGCTAACCATTTTACTACTTGTTCAACTCCTACTTTCTCTTGGAACTAAATTTAACAGAACGAAAACAATTGTTGTTTTTTTATTTTAACGAAGAATATGTAAATTAGATTAAATGATACGTAAATGGAGAAATACAGAAATAAATTCATAAAAAAAATAAGATAATTAGGCTAATTTAGACAACCGAAGGGGCCAAATAGTGAAACTCATGAATAAAGCCTTTTTTTCATCTCATTGGCCGTCCTCATCATTACTCTATTAATTTTCTCATAAGAATGAACAAATCAACCACAGAAAACAATTTCAACATGGACACGCAGAAAAGATAACCTAAACGGAGTGACAAAGGGCCAAAAATGGATGAAAAAAAAAACCAAATCAATGAACTTGTGAATGAGGAGATACCATGGCTGATCTGATGCGCAGTTTCGGGAATTTCAACGGCCAACTGTCCGTCGGCGTAGACCTTCTTCCGGTCGGAATCCACCACGGCGTCATGTTGGGAGCCTTCCATTGCTGGTTCCTCCAAAACAGCGATATGGCTTCTTCCTCAAATAGAGATCCTCCTCCGTTTGAATATCTGCACTGAATCCTGTATTACGCGTATCCAGCACAAAGTTACAAATGTGAACGCCTAACGAACACCAAGAATGCTCAATTTTCGGAAGACCAGAACGTGTATATATATATATATACGCGCACACCGGCAGGGCAACAGCGAATGAGAGAGAGCCAGAGAAGAGTCGGAGTCAGAGGGTGCACCACTGCATAAAAGTCGCAGTATTTTGGGATTGGTAACGAAATCAAATTTGTGTGGGTCAAATTGGAAAATTATACATTGGACCCCTCACTTTTTAACTTTATTCGTTACTTTGTACAATAAAACTTAAAAAACTGCAATTCCTTATTTTAATTACACCATTTGATAAGGGAAAAACCAACAAGACCTAGACCAACGCCACACGTCCAAAGGCACATGCTGGGCATGAGAACTTACAGTGGCTTCCTAGCCGATCAACACAACCTTCCCAGTGTGGACATCTGTCTCGAGAAGGCCTTCGACCCTGACTACGACATCAGGTCGAACATAATCCCATAACTTCAACTCTACAACTCGGTCAGGGCCACGTCCCTTCGCTACTTTTACTCGAGAGTAGTTGAAGTGTCCCTCCCGCTTATTAAAAAAAAAAATTGGGACCTCCCGTAAGTAACGTCCCTTTAACCCACACTATTGTCGCTACCTTAATGGCGACAGACCGAGAATCAGTGAAAACTTGCCAAACAAGTCTTTTCACAGTAAATACTAGAATGGTGAGTTAACTAGATAAGCACACGTTTCCCTAGCCACCATTTTGCCAAATTCTACGGAGAAATCCTCGACTAATTCTTACATCGGAGATGCAACACCGACAATCTCATTCGCGGTGCATTGTTTTGCAGGAACCTAAACTGAGAGAAAGAGAGTTAAGTTGGGAGACTTTCATTATTCTAGGTCACAAAGTGATATGTCCGGTGAACCATTTTTGGGCTTCATCACCCATTATATACAAAAATTATAAACTTTGAGGGATAAATTAGTATAAATTGAAAATATATGGTGTGAGATGAAAATATCAGAAAGTGTGCTGTTTAGCGCAATAGTAATTGTCGCATTTTTGGAATCAAATACGTGAAAGAATCATGCATCACCAATGATGCACACACAAAAAAAAAAAAACTAAATTCTGCCAATATTATCGAATATTTTTCAAATTACATATTCAAGCTCCGAAGAAACTATTCCAAGATGCTATTCTAAATAGTGTAGTGTAAGTATAATTTAAGGTAAAAATTGAATAAATAAAGATAGTGGGTTCACTAATTAAAAGACGCATTATAGTTTAGGAGTTCAGATACCAACAAGGTGTAGCTCAAGTGACAAGGTAAACTTGAGTTAAAATAGTTGAGAAACTTCTGCAAGATCAAGAGTTCGAATTTGTGAAAAAATACTTGTTGAGAGGGACCATCATACACCTCGAATGAGCTAGTTTTTCATCCTATGTGGAAAGCGAGACACTCGTGGGTATAAAAAAAAAAAAAAAAAAAAAAAAAAAACTAATTAAATGGATGGTTTAGAAGGGAGAGATTAAGAAATAATCCAATGATAATCACTAATCATGCATCTAACAAAGCTAACACACTCCTCCATATTCCATCCACTAAAAATGGCACCTTTCAATTGGGGTCGCATCACCACTATAACCACTTTTTTTTTTAGCTTTCTCATTTATTTATTTATTTCCATACATGTATATAGAATAAAACAATTTAGATTTTATCCGAATAAACATATTAAGATTTTGAATTAGATTTTTGCTATAACAGTTAAGATCAAATAATATTTTAAGTCATTGTCGTTTTCAATCTCTTTCATGTGTTTCATTCTCTTCCACATCATTGCAGATTTCACATTATTACTATCACAACTCGTATTTATCACTCTATTATTTATTTATCCTATTTATTAATTTTTTTATTGAAATTATCAAATTGATTTTTATACTATTTTTTTAATTTAATTATGTAAATTAAAAGATATGCTTTTAGGTACAAGTTGACACTAGTGTGTTTATATATATACTTTCGTTATCATTCATCAATCAATTGCTCTTAATAAAGTGTATAATATTTTTATTAAAGGTTTCAAAATATAAAAAATGCTTTTCATAGGAAATGTATATTTTATTTTATTTTTATTTTCTGAAAAAGTAGTTTGTTTGCTAAGGGCATATTTTGGGCCTTCTGCCTCTTCTCCTTTGGGCCTTTTTATGGGCTTTTCATAACCACTTAATATTGGACTCTTATTATATGAGTCCATTAAAAAGGTAGATTTGCTAGGGAGTCCTTTGCTTAGTGTTTTTGCTTCTAAAATTAATATTTATTTTTAATAGTTTTGGCATAGCAATGAAAAAAAAAAATAAAAAAAAATTATTTCTTTGTCAAAATTTTATATCAAAAAATCAAGAGCATAAAACAAAAAATTATCCCGATTTATATTTTTATTGAAATTTATTTGAGAGCAGAAATACTAAAACAAATTGCGCCCCAGAAAATGGAAGTCAATGTCAAAATAAAAAATGTAGGATAATTTTGATGTAGATTTTTGTGTTGAATTTTACCAATATATATGAAATAAAATAACTTGATCCGTACATAAGGGTCAAAAAGTCCATGAAATGGGGGATTCTTGTTTTATTTTTGACTATCCCAACATTTTTTTGGGGAGGCAACCCTTTTTATTTAACTTTGTTTAGTTAGAAAAGGCAACGCCATCATGGTCCACCACCTCATCACTACTATTGTGCTCACTAACTCAATCATATTAAGCTCAAGAGCGTCTCCAAGAGGTGTGGTATCAATTGTGCCATAAATGTCACACCCCACTACTTATAATCTGTATGTCACAATTGGTTTTCTATGGTAAAAATTAAGAAAATTTCTTCATTGCTTCAAGTAATATTTAGTTTTTAGTTTATATCCAAAATATATTAAAATATTAAATGCCTAAAAATTTAGAACACATTGCTAGAAAATCGAGAACCATAAGTGTAAAACACTATTCGTATGTTGTATTTAGCAATATGTGCAGCGTTAGCTATAACTAACTATTTTGTTCCGTTTTTACAATTTTTTAAGCTCCAATGGTTACTTATCACACACAAAAAGTTGAGGAAATTTGATTTTTTGGAGGCAAGTCAAGGAGGGCGGGTCCCCTAGCAAGGAAGTGTCTAATCTTGGGGAAAAAGGGTCATTTCTATTGTTTTTATTTTATTTTACAAAATAAAAAATAAAAAAATGAAAGCTTATGTGTGCTTGAGTCCTTATGTAGTCCAAGAGGGGAACACATGGGCTACATATTTTCTCAATTGAAAGACAATTTGTACAACCCTAATGTCCTAAGATTCTTCATATCTTCATGTGCCTCCAAATTAATTTTCAAAATAAACCACCATATATATGATATGCTATACAAGGAAAAACAACGTGAGCACAACTCACATGTTGAATGAAAAAAAAATCCCATTTGCGATGAAAGTAGTCGACAAGTTGAGGCCTATTTGGCCCACACGTATGCTATATGTGGTGCAATAGTGTGGTCACTCTGTTTAATTAAAATTAAAACAATTTATCATCACTTTTTCTACACTATAATGCAATTTGTGATAGTAATACAATGACGTGGAAAGAAAAATCTTAGAAATTCGAAGATATTTCTCCTTAATTATTATTTTTTCCTGTTGACTACACTTGTGCAACTAGTTCAGGTTCAAAGAGGATTCGAGACCTTTTCCATTTTTGAAAATTAACACCTTTATCCCTATATTTTAAAAAAAATACGATTTATTTAAACATCTAAAAAAATAGTTTCTCCTCTGATCAATTTTCTAAATCAGCCTGTATATTTTTAGAGGGTGTGATGAAAATTTAAAATGGATGAAATCATAGAATTGGATGAAAGTTGGGGGCATGTGAATAAAAAGGATCATCAAGAGAAATATTTAATTGGGGTCCAAAGTTTAAAAAAGAAGCCTCTTAAGTATTTAATTAATAATTAATACTATCATCTTTATGTGCCTTGGATTCTAAATAAAGTCCTCAAATCATGTGATTTGGCTCTGTGCTCTGACTTTTTCAATATTTTACTTTCCCTTCACTTCTTCTAGGGACTGTTTGGGAAAATACAAAAACAATATCAAAAATAGGTGTTCTAAAACTTTAAATTAAATGATATGCCAAACACTACCTGACATAATCACCCCATCATTGTATAACATCCTATGTATGTTTTTTTTTTTTTTTTCCATTCTCAAGTATCAAGTACTCATTTGACACTTTACACCCTAAATTTGAAACTTTTCGCACATTGACGCTTGAAACATTTTGAATTGCGTCGAATTGATCAGAATTTAAAATTTAGAGGGAGCAAAGTGTGATTTACCCTTTTTTTTTTTTTTAATGCCAAAAAAAATGGCAAAAGTAACTTTTTGTAAAGGTAAAATCAAGTCAATGGAAGGTTTTTGTAATTATAAAAAGCTTGAAAGAAGATTTAAATTTCTTACCTAACCCCATGTAAAAGCACTTCCTTCCTCAAAATTTATATGATGATTAAAAGGTAAAAGATGGGGTAATTTCCACCTAACACCAATTACTAAATAAAATTATGGACATTTACTGTTTCATTCCCTATATTTTCTTATGGCTTACACATTTTAATGAAGGCCACATGGGATTTATTAATTAAAGACTTAATTATAGGTTAAAAGAGGAAATAATGCATGTTTGGTTGAAAATAAGCTTAATTTTCCTTCAACTTTGCCCAAGGATGAAATAATGCATGTTTGGTTGAAAATAAGCTTAATTTTCCTTCAACTTTGCCCAGGGATGAAAAAAAAAAAATCAAGTAAAACTCAGGATTAGGAGATAAATTAAGACCTAAATATTGATGAAATGAAATTTTTTGCTTACATGCATTTATATGCTCACCCTAGATTTTTCAAGTTGAGTTAGAAAAAAATTCAAAAAATTTAGAACAATATTAGTAATCATAAAGCCAAAAAAAAAAAAACCCAATACTTATAATCTAGCGGTTATCTAGTGTGTCTCCTTCGTGGGAGGTCTATTCTTCAATATCTCCTTCTTCAACCGTTTGTGAAGGGATAAAAACGATTTTTTTTTCTTTGAAAAGAGCATATAGTTTACTTGCATAAACGGCTAAACAAAAATGAGGCAGAAAAGAAGGGAAAAAACTTACGAGGATGTGGGAAAGCTGCATTGTATGAAGATGATAATCTGTTTTTAGAAGCTGCTGAAGGAGGAATCCAAAGGGATAGCATGATCCAAATTCAATACCTACAGATATACATATACATATACATATATATATATATATATACACATACACATATTGAAAGAGAGAATTGGGATCAATGCGATCCCTTTGGATGTCTCCTTCAGTTGCAGTGAATTCCAAACACCTTCTTCTTCATCTCTCTCTCTCTCTCTCTCTCTCTCTAACACAGCAGGAGTGAATTGGGACAGAAGAAAGGGTGGCTCAATATAAAAGAGGAGGGGAATGGGTGCCCTACCAGAAACAAACCATTTTTTATTTTTATTTTAATTTATTTTTTTCCTAAAATGGGAATATATTAAATAATTCATTTTTTTAATTTTTCGTAAAAGAAGGCAGACACATGGAGAAGGTTTTTATTATCAGTAATGGGTCAGCCATCTCTTCTTAGAAATACCCAACAACTTCGGGGATTTGAGTTCTTTATTGAATAAATATTATTTAAAAAAAAATTATTGACACCGAGCCTATTTCATCTTATTTACGGAAGACGGGTATCCCGTTGTTGTGAACACCGGGACTAAGATCCCGGTGTTTGCAACACCGGAATCAATTATTTTTTTTAATTGAATGGCCCCGGTGTTGCGAATGCCGGGACCAATCAAATACAAACGGCACATCACCTTTTATTCAAAACGGCGATGTGCCGTTTGTTGGTTAAACTGTACACAATGTACCGTTTGACCAAGTAGCTTGATCAGTGACCAAGTTGCTTTTGGTCCCGGTGTTGATAACACCGAGATCAAATCTGTATAAATACCTCTCACCCCCTACCGTCTGAACTTACATTTGCCTCCATCCTCCTTCATACTTCTTGTTACTAGTGTCTATTTATCAAAAAATTCACAATTTCACAACGTCTTCCTCTTATTACAAAATGTAAGTTTAATTTATTTGTTAGTTTGACGACTATATTTTTTACTTGTTTAATTATTTAGTTAATCTATTAGTTAGTTTACTTACTTAATTTATTAATTAGTTGGTTAATTTAATTTGTTAGTTTAGTTAATTTAATTTGTTAATTTAGTTGTTTAATTAAAAATTATGTACTTTGACCCTCAAAGTTTGAGTAAATTATATATGTGGGAGAAAATATAAATTGAAATATAAATTATAATATATTGTTTTTAAAAAAATTATTATTTAGTTAATTAGTTTAAATTTTCAAATTAGTTGTTTAATTAAAAAATGCGCACTTTGACCCCTCAAAATTTGATTAATTACACATGTGAGAAAATATAAAAATAAAAATAAAAGTAAATTTAACTTATTTATTTATTGTTTAATTTATTTGTTAGTTTGATTACTATATTTTTTACTTGTTTAATTATTTAGTTAATCTGTTTGTTTGTTAGTTAATTAGTTTACTTATTTAATTTGTTAATTAATTGGTTTATTTAATTTATTAGTTTTGTTGTTTGAATTCTTAGTTAGTTTGTTAGTTTAATTGAAAACTATGCACTTTGGCCCTTCAAAGTTTGAGTAAATTTATACATGTGTGAGAAATTATAAATTGAAATATAAATTATAATATATTATTTTAAAAAAAAAATATTAGTTAGTTACTTACTTAATTTGAGTTTAATTTGTTAATTTAGTTGTTTAATTAAAAAAAAATGTGCATTTTGACCTCTCAAAGTTTGACAAATTGCACATGTAGAAAAATATAAAATGAAATAGAAATTATAATAGATTGTTTTTTTAAAAAATTATTAGTTACTTAATTAGTTTATTTTTTTAATGTGTTTTAAAAAAATTATATTTCATTGAAAGTTAAAATTAATTAAATTATTTACTAAATTAAAAACAAATAAAATGAAAAGGACTGAAAAATGTACACGGTTAGAGATTTGTATTGTTCAATGGGACGTCACTGACTTTTGGAAGACGAATTCTCATACTCTTTAGATCCAAGAGTTCGTTACTCTTCACGGTGGATTGCAAGGATACGAGAGGAATATACTTATCATGTCAACCAATAAGAGATTATGGTGGACGGATACAGGCAATATAATATTCTAATAGTGCGTCAATTAGCCAGAACAATGCCAATAGACACGCCGCATAACCTTCAGATGCGTTGCATCGCTACCGCGAAGAAAATAACCGAATGCAAATTCAAATTTTTCGACATGAGCTTGAAACGACGGCACGTGAGCATCTCGAACAAGGTTTGTTTACCGAAGCGTGTACTTACATGAGATGCACAAGGAATCCTCAATATCAGTAAGATATTGAAATGTCTGATGATGAGAGTAATGTTTAATATTTTCTCGTTGGTGAATTGCAGTTTAACTATGTATTTTCTTTAAAGTTTAATGTATCGTTTCTACGTTAAATTATAATAACACTACTTCTACCAAACAACTGACTTTCTCTCTTTCAATTGATACGTGGTGTTGGGTTAGCTTTTTTTAGTTAAGTCTTGTGTACATAAGTTCTAAAACATTATTTTCAGTAATTATGTTTTAAAAAAACTATTTTTTTTGTAAACTCGTAATGTGCAATATAATATTTATAAAGAAACTGTTCAGCTTTTCATTTTCATGATGTCTTCACATATTAATTCAAGTGAATAAAACTCATTTAGTTTTCAAGTGAGGAGAACTCATATGGTGTTTGAGGTTGACCTGAACCATGGGATCACAAAAGATATTGAATTCTACAACCATATTATAATGACTACTGGAGTGAT
This sequence comes from Eucommia ulmoides, assembly GCA_016647705.1. Lineage (NCBI taxonomy): Eukaryota > Viridiplantae > Streptophyta > Magnoliopsida > Garryales > Eucommiaceae > Eucommia > Eucommia ulmoides. The sequence continues at coordinate 57,067,893 of CM028328.1, forward strand.
CAAGACTCCAACTCGATAGAGTGTTGCGTAGGTCTACGCCAACAATGGGAATACAGGGTAAATGAGTTTAATAACCTTGTATCTTGTTTGAGAGATCTTAATGCACCAATTTCGCATTGTCGAAATCTTCAGATGCCTAGATGATGTATAATTGATGATACAACTGAGATCGAATATACTATTACACGAATTCGCCTGGAGAATAATCGAATGTTGTTACGCAAGAATAGATATTATCTACTACAACTAGCCAATAAAATGGTTGTCGCAAGCAATAGAGCACTCTCTCCAAACGAATACCATAACATCATAAATAACAATGAATATTTATCTAAGGGGTACATGTCCAATGAAAAAAAAATTGGCAGTTCAATTGTCTTTTTAAGTGGTTTTTTGTCACTATTTTCGTGATGTTATGTATTGTCTTTGTTATGAGTTTTATGTAATGTTTTTTTTTCTTCTTTTTATAATTAATTGTACTTGTTAACTCGTTTAATTTCAATATGATGTTTGCTGATTCTGACACCCTTGCCCGCTAGGTGCAGCATCAAAATCTTCGTCTGGCTCAAACGCAACATCCACATCTAACTCTTCTTCTAACACACCGTGACGACTATCAATTGTATCAAACTCACCACCATAATTACTTGTGTTGTCATGTGGTGGACTACTCAGCGAATAATGATAATGTGGAAGAGCAGAGCTGGTGTCATGATCACGATCAATCATACTATGAGAATAATCTTGTTTTGGAATATAGTGGGTGAGACGGTGTAATGAGACTCAACTAATTGGGGGTGCAGCTTGGGAGTATTGTGGGAATGATATTGTTCTAGAATGTAAGAGAGTGAGATGGTGTAATTAGACTAGATTACTTGAGGGTACGACATGGGAATATTATAGCTGAAAAATTATCCGTCAGATTGGATACTGTTTAAATTAAAACTCTGAGTCATTGAGTTGGTAAAATGACCACTTTGAAGGAAAAAATTTGGACTATCATCAAATGCTTGTTCTACCTCTACATACACCTCAACAACAAGAAACGAGGGTATGTAAAGAGGTAACTCAAGCACTTGGTTTAATGTTGAGTCGTCCCCGATAGAAAACAAGGTACATTTATAATTCGCCTCGAAAAGAGCCATCGACATCTTACATTTGAGTTTCAAATTTTCAGTAACCTCATCCTCAAGAACACATGATTTTAGCATCTCAATTAGTTTATTTAAGATTGTTCCCCTATGGATAACCAAAGATTTTATAGCTGATATACTGTAACAAACCCCGAATTCGTTACCTTTCAATATTCTACCACCACAATATAATAGCAACTGAACATGATCTATTTCAAGCTGATATCATTTCACAAGACAAAACAAAACAAGAAAATATTATCGTCAACTAAAATTTAATCACAAAAGTATGTTCATATACAAATGTTTATAGAGTTCATTTTTTATGGGTTTGAGTAATTAATTTTCAATCCTTAACATTTTACTTATTTTTAATTTATTCAATAATTATTTTAACTTTAACTCTAAATCGAATATTAATTCCACGTCAAGTTAATATCAACTCAATAGATTCAATTAATTTGAGGAACCAAAGTACACTATTTGTAATTAGACATTTTTTAATTAAACAAGTAAATTAAAAAATTGAACTAACTAACAATTTTTTTTTAAATAATATATTAATTTATATTTTCCCACACATGTGTAATTTGCTCAGACATAACGAGTTTAATTTGTTATAAATACGTAGTTGATGTAGGTTTTTCAATTTCATCAAACATTAAATATAAATTTTAATATATTCTTTTAAAATGAATTGTTAGTTAATTTGAGTTTAATTTTTTAATTTAGTCTTTTAATTAAAAAAAATATTGATGAAGTTGAAAAACCTGCATCATCTATGTATTTCTAACAAATTAAACTCATTATATATACTTGACAAATTAAATTTATATTTTGAAATATTATTTTATATAAATTTAATATTTTATATTTTTTCAATTTGTCAAACTTTGAGGGGCCAAAGTGCATATTTTTTAATTAAACAACTAAATTAAAAAATTTAACTCAAACTATCTTACAATTTATTTTAAAATAATATATTAAAATTTATATTTTTTCAATTTGTCAAACTTATTAAATATTTTACAATTAAACAACTAAATTCAAAAATTAAACTAACTAATTAACAATTTTAACTAAATTAAAAAATAATCTAACTAACAATTTATTTTAAAATAGTATATTAAAATTTATATTTCTCCAATTGTCATACTTTGAGGGGCCAAAGTGCATATTTTTAAAATTAATTTAAATTTTATTTTTTAATTTACTTGTTTAATTAAAAAATAATCGATTTTAATTTATCAGAATTTGGCTTGAAAATATTTTATTTCTCATCTGCAATAATTAATATATTGTTGCAGATGAGAAAGAAGATATTTTCAAGCTTGATTTTGATAAATTAAAGTCGATTATTGATAAAGTTGATAAGTTAAACTTAAATAAAATAATATTTATAACAAATTAAACTCGTTATATATGCTTGACAAATTAAATTTATATTTTAAAAATATTATTTTATATAAATTTGATATTTGATATTTTTCATTTAAACTCAAATTTTGAGGGGCCAAAGTGCATATTTTTTAATTAAAAAACTAAATTAAAAAATTAAACTCAAACTAACTTACAATTTATTTTAAAACAATTTTAATTTATATTTTCCCAATTTGTCAAACTTAGAGGGGTCAAAGTGCAAAATTTTTAATTAAATAACTAAATTAAAAAATTAAACTAACTAATAATTTATTTTAAAACAATATATTAAAAATTTATATTAAATATTTTTTAATATAAATTGTCAAACTTATATACTAAATTGTCAAACTTTTGGGGGCCAAAAGTACATATTTTTTTATTAAACATTTTTTAATTAGGAAACTAAATTCAAAAATTAAACTAACTAACTAACAATTTTTTTTAAATAATATATTAATTTATATTTTTCTACACATGTGAAAGAGACCAAAATGTAATTTTTAATTTAACAACTAAATTAACAAATTAAACTAACTAACAAATTAAATAACTAAACCAACAAATTAAATTAACTAACTAACAAATTAAACAAGTAAACTAACTAACAAAACAAACAAACTAATTATGAAGGAAATCAGGACAATTTTGAAGAATTTGTGAAGAATGAATGAGGGAGGAGGAGGAAGAAGCGCAACAAAATACAAATAGACAAGGAGGAATGAGGGAGAAGAAATCGGTTGGGGTAGAAATAGGCATTTGGTCCCATTGTTGTTAACACCGGGAACAAAGGTTGTGCAGCTGCAAAGCTACCTGTTTACCGTTTGACCAACACACGACACATCACCGTTTTCAAAGCGATGATGTGCCGTTTATATTCGTCTTCAGTAAAGAAGTTGAAATAGTCTCGTTGTCAGTAATTTTTTTCTTAAAGTAATATTTATTCAGTAAAGAACTCTCAGGGATTTTAATTTTTTTAATCAAGGACTATTATTTATTAATTTATCGAATGGTCACGGTTCCGTCCATGTTCATTCTCATTTTTTATTTATTTTTCCCTAATTTTTGTGATTATACGATATAACATTAATGTGTTTTATAAATTAATTAATTGGAAAAAAAAAAAAAACCCATCATTTTCTAAGTCTCAAAATAATTATTTTTTTCAAGCTCAACTAAAAAAAAAATTTGGTCAATAATTAAACATTTATTTGACAAGCAAATTGTAAAATTTCATTATCATTAATAATCATTATAGTTATTTTGACTATCATGCATAGGACAAAAATCCAATGTATTGATGGTATAAAAAAATTGAGAAACTTAAATAAATAAAAGCTTAATTTCACCTTCAATATTAAGCTTAATTAAAGAAATAAATCATTATACGTGGCTGTAATCCATGAAATCCCATGACTCAAGGCATGAATTAAGTAAGGGTTATTTAATTGTTTGGAAAATAATTTAGAATTATGAGTTTTTTTGGTCAAATTTAAATGTGGAAGGGATTCTTAGTCAGATTCTCATGAGTTATTTTTTGGGATTGAGAGAGTTCCAAGACCACTTTCAGAAATTTTGCAAAAAACCAAAGAAATGAAAAAGAAAAATAAAGGACTAAAATGGAAGAGGTGAAGAGATGTAATTGTAGGTGAATGAGATGAGAAATGGATCTGAGACGCAAGATCATAGATTTTGTCCACACTAGGGAGACATAAATGGTCCACCATCAATAGTGCAGGCTTTTTCTATGTGTAAAATATGAAATGTGAGGGGGGTGGAAAATGTAAATGTAAACTTGTGGGATGGGAAATGGAAGTGGGGGGTATTGTTTGGGGGGGGGGTGTCCACCACCACCGGGTACAAATGTCTCTCCTTTATTGTGCATCAATACAATCCTTTCCTACCCTTCTGGTCCAGCATTATCTCATCTTTTTGTAAATTTGTAAAATTGAACACCGATGAAAATGCCAAAGGAAAGGAACATATTGGAGGACTGATAAGAGATAATATAGAAGTTCGAATTGTAGGCTACTTCGACTATCTTGAAGTATGTACTAGTCTTGAAGAAGAGATAAACAAGTATACAAACGGAGATAAGAATTGCATTCTCATTTGAAATATCCTTACAATCGTGGTTAAAATTGACTGGATTCAAGTTACGTCTCTCATCCTTGGAGATTGCGAAGAAACCCACATGCTCAAACCGTGGATAAATGACTATAAATGCTTTCTTGAAAACAATGGGTACATCCTACAATTTGTATCTAGAGAAGAGAACCAGTGCGCACACCACCTTGTAAAGTTAGGGACTAACGAAGACACTGAGCCAAAAATTATAAAATCTACCCCGAAAGACACAACGGATATGGTTCTTACAGAGATAGATGTGAGGGCTTTCGACGGCAACGCCTCTGTGTTCTTTTGTTTTCCTTCTTGTAGCCAAAAAAAATTTTCCTCCCCTTTAAGACAATATTTGGTAACGTTTTTTTAAGCCTAATAGAGATTATATCTTAAAATTATCACTATAAGGGATTTGTTTGTTAAAAAGAACCATAAAATAATAAAAGAAAAAAAAAATCAAATCAAATCAAATCGTGCTTAAATTATCAACCCTAAAAAGTATTAGTAGTAAATGTTGGAATTTGTCCTGATGCATGTGAAATCATTGATTGGGCAGAGACGAAATTGAAGCAAGTGTTGCTGAAGAGGAAGTTTGTCGATGGACCACACTTGCTTCATCAATTTTCTCACAACTCAAATAAAAGGGAATGAATTTCAATTCCTAATCTTTGAATTTTTGTATGAAATTAAATAGGCAAAGTAAAGGGGTAGGTTTCAGTAATTTTCTCAGTAGCAAATGAGGGGAAGGGAAGGTCTCACAAAAGGACATTTTTCATTTACTTCACAAAAATAAGCCAACTTGTTTGACCTAATTCCTATCCAGAAAATTAATTGTGATAGACTAAATTATTTTAGAAAATTTATCACATATTTTTTAATGTTCAGAGGGAACTCGAGTCCCCGTCAACACTAACTAGGTCGGTGCGAGTTAGTTTTCAATATTCACAATTTTTTTTAAAAGAAAGAGAGAGAAGAATGATTTAAAATTCAAAATATCGGTTTACCTATCAATTTAGTATTGAACATACTGATATTGAATACTAAATGTACTGATTCAATCAACTTTCAAAATCGACGGTTATAAAATAAAATAAAAAAGGAAACACTTTTTTAGAGCATTGGAATAACAAAGGAAGGAAGGGTGACTTTGGGGTCTCCCATTGTGAAGAGGATCAAAGGCCACAAATTCAAGAAGCTCTTTACAATCTACTTTATAAACCCAACGAAGATTGCCACTTATGTTTCCCCAAATATGTCTATCAAATTTCTTTTTTCTCTTCTTAATTTGTGGTCCTTCATTTGCGTTTGGAATGCACTTTGGTTGGTCACAAAAAATAAGCACATATGTCTTTTAATATTGTCATTCTATCTTCCTCCAAATTCATCACCATTCGCCCTAAACGACAAATCCAAAATATTAGTTGAAAAATAACTAAATATTTTCTAGAGTACTTACTAGATATTTTCATGATTCAGAAAGGATTAATTTTTTTTTTAAAATATAGAAATAATAGTGAAATATTTCGAAGAAACTAGGGGAATTGGGAACTAAATAGCTTTGTCATTATCTTGTGATCTTCTTAGTAATTCAGTACGTAATAATTCTAAATAACGTATACAATTTATATATATTAAGAACCGAACATAAACAAATTTTTTTGTTCATATTTTTATTTAAAACTTTCAATTTTTAATAAATAAAAAATTGAAATTTTTTTTTGAACAGACGAGACCTGACTACGAAGGTAAGCATCACAAATAACCACTCCCAACCACCCAGATGGGTTGGAGGGTGCTAGGAATAAATGGAATTCAATATGATGGATTAGTGAGTGCACCTCTGGATTAATTGGGGAGGGACCATAAATAAATAGAGGATATATAAATATTTTTCTCATGAAAACAAATATTCTCTTATATATATATAAGATAGGAACAACTCTTTCAAACTCAACCAATGGAATTTGATTCATTTAATTTATAAGTACAAAAAGATATTAAGAAAAAAAAATGACCGATTAAACACAAATACAAAATTTAAAGGGTAAAACATATAATTTAACCTAACGGACGGTAAAGTGAGAATATAAACGGGAATTTTTCTCCTAACAATCTCAATCAATTAGTAATTAACAGATATAATTTATAACATAGATTATGTTTTTTGTTTTTTTTTAATTAAGAAAATCACTAGAAATATTAATGAAATTTTGGTGAGTGAAAGGACTTGGTGAATTAAATTTGATTGGTATTGGTATCAATCAAAGTCATTATCTATATGTTTCACATGGCAGTAGAATGTCCGTGTGATATTGTCTCTTTGGGGTAGCTAATCCATCATTTTCCCCACCATTAAATCTCACACATTATTCCATTTATCATTAATTTATACTCTCCTACTTCCAAAAAAACTAAAATTGTTTCTGTCTAAAAACACTATATTTATTTTTTAATTTATAAATATAAAAAAAAATAAAATTAATTAATTAAATATAAACATAAAACTTAAAGGGTACAAAATATAATTTAATTTAATCGTCCTAATAAGTGAAGATCTGAAATTTTTGGATGAGAATTTTCTTCCAAAAATATTTTGGAATTTTCTTCCACAATTCCGATTTTAAAACAAAACAATTTTTTTACACCCACACAAAAAAACACTGTTCAAAACTCCTATTTTAAAAAAAAAAAAAAAATATGCACGAACTCCTACTAATATATAAATGGACAAGAGAAATTTCAAAAATTAAATAGAATTTGTGTATGTAAAGAAATGATAGTTTTGGAATGATAATTATTTTGATATTTTTAAAGAAGTTTAATTTTAATAGTTCTGTTTTTTTTTTTAGATCCCTAAAACAAAAAAAAATCAAAAACTTTTATGCTTCAATCATTACCCACAAATCAATTACAACCTTAACAAAAAGAAATTTTAGAAGAAAAAAAAAAAAAAAAAAAATCCAACGTCCTACAGAACAAAACCAAAATTGTTTTGCCCAAAAAAAAAAAAAAAAGGTTTTGGGCCTTTATTATTATAAGTATTATTTTGTTTACAAATTGTGTTAGGCCATTAGCGGCCCAATATTCAAGTGATCCATCATTGTTTCGGGCTTAAATTTTCTATTTTCATTTATAAAAAATTGAAAAAAGAAATAGAAATTTTATTCTTTTCCCTCCTTGATTTTCAAAATAAGTTTTTGGGAACAGAATAAAATTGCTCTCATGGATTAAAAGAGAGAGCCGTTGTGAGGGCTCAAAGAATAAGATGAAACTCTATAAAAGTGCGGGAGCTAAAATGAAATTTAAACAAATGAATACGTCGTCGTGTTTCCCAAGGAAGAGGACATGATCGTCATTCAAAAAAAACCGCCTAACATAACCGTCCAATTGGAGACGCAGCAGTTGGGTAAGTAGGTATACACATTAACAAACCGAACAAACTAGAGAGAGAGAGACGAGGCGGAGCAGAACGATTTGCTGCTCTCCGACGCCCGTAATGGTCCATGAAGGTGATGGGAACGATGGCGGTGCTACTCGTAGCAGAGTCAGGGGACCCTGGTCGACGGAAGAGGACGCGGTCCTGAGCCGATTAGTGAGTAAATTCGGGGCGAGGAATTGGAGCTTGATCGCCCGTGGAATTCCTGGACGCTCCGGCAAGTCGTGCCGTCTTCGGTGGTGTAATCAGCTCGATCCTGGCGTTAAGCGCAAGCCCTTCTCTGGTAAGCTATTCGACGAACACCGTCAATACCCATCCTTTCTCTATTCTAATACATCTAATTTGCCCAACCACTGATTTGATTTCGAATTTTACAACTGAGGGTTTTGCCGATTTTGATTGTTGCGGTTGATGTTAATTGAAAATATACGAAGCTTTTTGATGAAAAAATAAATTTTAAATGCTGAATTTAATTGAAATTTTTTAAGAAGAATTTGATGATTAAGTGCTCTTAATTTTAGTTAGGAAACAAACTTATCAATTATCAAAGACACTTCTATTTAGTTGAGTTATCAAAGATGGCTGGAGTTTAATGTTTTCACTTAACCCTTGGACTTAGTTGAGTGTTTATAGGGTGGTTTTGGATCTCTCAATTCTAACTCCAAAAGGTAGCTCATGACGTCTTTCCCTCTCATACTTAAAACTTAATCACTAGTCTTTTTCACGTTCGATGTGGGATAAATTCAACAATTTTCTACTCACACATCGAGCTTTTGGTCGGCTAACATTCGACCAGTCTCTTCCGTTATGGTTATTAGGCCATAATTATTGTAACCTGTACTCTGGTACTAATGTGGGATGGTCTTGGATCTCTCAACTTCAAAAGTTAGTTTCATGAGATGAAATTTTTCCTCACACTTATAACTTGACCCCATCCCCTTCCCCGTCCAATGTGAGATATAAACCCAACAGTGTTGAACTTAGTTCATTTGTTATGTTATTTGGTCACTAATCATCGCTCATTTAATTATCCTGTCAATTTAAGATTGATTTTTTTTTTTGGCGGAGGGGGGGGGGGGGGGGGGGCGGCGAGGGGGGTTCAGCTGGAATGAAACAATAGTGATATATAGTATATCATATGTTATTACATTTTTCTTGATGAAATTAAAAAATTTGATGCAGACGAAGAGGATAGCATCATAATATCGGCCCACGCAATCCATGGAAACAAATGGGCAGCCATTGCAAAGCTTCTCCCGGGTCGAACAGATAATGCTATAAAGAACCACTGGAACTCTACACTTAAGCGAAGGAGCATGGAGCTTTCGAGGCTCAACCCGGGATTTGGCATTAACCTAGAAAACCAAACCACTAATACTGACACAACAGTTGTCTCCACATTGCCAAAGCCAGAGGTAAGAGAACGGTTAGAGGAAGAACATGCTGTCCTAACGGTGGAGGATAATAACCAGCCGACAGTAGCTCGCCCTGTACCGAGATTTGGTGCATTTAGTGTTTACAATCCTTCTTCAGTAGACGGGCAATTGGTCCAACAGACCCGTGTGTTAGATTTTGGAGTATCAAATCTTGGTGGTTGTGGTAGTGAGGCCAGGGTTCCTTTGAGATGTGGTCATGGGTGTTGCTGTGAGTGTCCTCCTCCTAAAAAAGGGTCATTGTTGGGGGTGTCTGAATTTGTGGAGTACGAGGAGGTTCCGGAGTTATGGAGTGATGAGTTAGCTTCCATGGCTAAGGATTTGAACAACATTGCCAGGATTAGGAGTGGCTTGGACAAGTCATCCTTCACCGGAGGAACTCCAAACGGTCACTTCCAGCTCATGACTGGAGTCGAAGGCTTGAGTTAGAGCGAGAGGAGAAGAGGCTATTGCTGTTTTTGTTTTGTTTTTGACATTGTTGTTATATGTATTTTCTGTTAATTTAAGTTGTTACATGGTTTGCAATCATGTTCTCAGATTCTAATGGTTCCATTTTTTTACTGAAATTTTATATTAACAGGTGTAGACTTATTATTTGTGTAGAAAATCCAATGGTCGTAACACATTTTGTAAGAGAAGGATTGTCTCAGATTTATATATAACTCAGGATCAGGTAACATAAACGATGTGGGATTTAACACGCCCCCTCATTTACAGGATGGACTTTGACAAACCAATGTAAACGGATATCGGGAGGCCCTGTTAAGATTAATGAATAACATCAAAAGTTTAGAGAGAAAATGGATGACAGCTAGGGTTTTATTATCATTGAAATCAAGAATGCAATAATACAAATGAAAAGAGAGACTTATATAAGAGTACAACGGAAAACCTAGAAGGTAATTAAAAGACAGTTATATCCTTACTAAATACTAATAATAATAAACTCTAATATCCCCTCTCAAACTCACGATGTTGCTGCAAATAATATCGAGAGTTTGCCAACCAAAAAACGAAAGCGGGAAATAAAATGCGACTTGGTAAATAAGTCTGCAATTTGCTTGGAGAATGACACAAAAGGCAAAGTGATGATCCCATGATGAACATGATGACGAGTAAGATGACAATCGATCTCAATGTACTTGGTCCGTTCATGAAAAACTAAATTGTGAGCAATCTGAATAGCACTCTTGTTATCACAATACATGGGAGTGGAATGAGAAAGAGAAACACCCATATCTGCAAGTAACCAACGCAACCAAACTATTTCAGTGGTAGTGGATGCCATTGCACGATACTCAGCTTCTGTGGAAGATTTAGAAACAACGGCTTGCTTCTTGCTCTTCCATGAAATAAGAGAATCACCCAAAAATACACAAAAACCTATGACAGACTTGCGATCTGTAGGATCACTAGCCCAATCAATATCAGAATAGGCATGTAGCTCCAAAGACGAGGTCGATGGAAGTAAGAGACTCTGAAAGAGGGTACCCCGTAGATACCGAAGGATACGAAGAACAGCAGCCTAATGAACTGTAGTAGGAGAAGTAACAAATTGACTGACGATATGAACAGCATGAGCAATGTCCGGGCGAGTGATAGTCAGATAGACCAAATTGCCAACAATAGTATGATATAAGGTAGGATCTGACGAAGGGGCACCATCAGAAGGTGAGTAGCAAACATTCACCTCTAAAGGAGTATCAACAGTCCTAGTATCAGTAAGACGAGCACACTCGAAATGTCGGCTGCATATTTGGACTAAGAGAGAAGATAGCCTTTCGAAGAAAAAGTTACTTCAATACCCAAAAAATAGCGTAAAGCCCCCAAGTCTTTCATTTCAAACTGCCGAGATAATTCTGATTTCAAAATTGCAATCCCATCAACATCATCACCAGTAATAATCATGCCATCCACATATAAAGATAGTAGAATACGGCCGACAGTGGTACACTTTATAAACAGAGCAAAATCATGATTACTTGGGTGAAAACCAACCGAAGTAATTACCGTAGAGAACTTCTCAAACCAGGCTCGAGGAACCTGTTTAAGGCCGTATAGAACATTCTTGAGTTTGCAAACTTCTCCAGACTTATGAGCAACACCCGGAGGAGGTGTCATGTAAATTTCTTCGTGAAGGTTGCCATTCAAGAAGTCATTTTTAACATCTATCTGAAAAATATACCACTGACGAACAGATGCAACAACAACAAGAGTGCGAACAATCGTCATTTTTGCAACTAGAGCAAAAGTCTCCTCATAATCCATACCATATTGCTGAGAAAATCCCTTAGCAACCAAACAAGCTTTGTACCGCTCAACTGAATCGTCAGACTTGGTTTTAATTTTGTAGACCCACCGAGAACCAATTGGACTTTTACCCGAAGGTAAAAGTACCAAATCCCATGTATCCGTCTTGTATAAAGCAAAGAATTCCTCAGCCATAACCTGTTGCCAAAGAGGATCAAGTGCTACCTCTTTATAGGATAAAGGCTCAGAGAGACAGTGAATAGAGGCTAAAAATGAAGCAAAAGAATGTAAATAGCAAGAGTAAACAAAATCTGGTATATAAGTGAACTTACGAATGCATTGAGGATAGCGAGGAGAATGATCCACAATCTGAGAAGATTCTTGGTAGGCCGTCGGAGGGGAGGAGATGCTAGATGTATCAATACCTGCAAAGCTACCAGTGTCAATACCTGCAGAGCTACCAGTGTCAACATGAGGTTCAGCAGAGAAATAATTAATGGAAATGAGATAAGATTTTGTCAAGTTATGTGTACTAGAAAGAATAGAGAAAAAAGGTATATGCTCAAGAAACACAACATGACGGGACACATATAGTTTTTGTGCAACTGGATCAAAGTAATGATATTCCTTTTGTCCCTCACCATAACCTAGGAAAACACAAATAGTAGAGCGAGAAGATAACTTACTACGCTCTACTCTCGGTCGAAGAACAAAACAAGTGCACCTAAATACTCTTAAGGAGGAATAGTTGGGAGTATGACCATACAATTTTTCAAATGGAAACAAACCTGAAGAATGAGAATATGGGATCTTATTAATTAGGTTCATTGCAGTAAGTACCGCTTCTCCCCAAAATACACTAGGAACAGAGGCAGATAATAAAAGAGAACGAGCAATTTCAATAATGTGTCTATATTTTCTTTCAACGACACCATTTTGCCCGGGAGTGTCAGTACACGAGATTTGGTAAATTGTTTCATCTAGAGCAAGTAAGTTAGTGAAAGGATTAGAAATGTACTCACCACCCAAATCACATCTAAAACACTTGATAACAGCAGGATATTGGGTCTTAATAAGAGCTCGAAACTTTTGAAAAATATCAAAGAATTCAGAACGACGTTTCATAAGATAAACCCAACAATATCGAGTGTAATCATCAATGAAGGAAACATAATATCTAGACCCCCCCTTTTGTAGCAATTAGGGAAGGTCCTCATACATTAGAGTGAACCAGATCAAATGGTGCAAGGGAAGAAAAAATGCTTCGATTAAAAGGTAAAGTAGAGAATTTTGCAAGCTTACAACCACTACAATCAGAAATATCACAAACTGACAAATTCCCTAAGGATCCTTTCAATACTAAGTATTTTAAATGGGATGCTGAAACATGACCAAGACGAGAATACCATAAATAAAAACTAGAAGATGAAGAAGTCAAATGAAAAGACGACAAGTCAACACCAGAAGCTACAACATCTGGTACTCGTAGCTCATCCAGTATATATAGTCCCCCCTGCCTACGGCCTGTCCCAATCAGCTTTTGGGATTGCGGATCCTGTACCTGACAAGAGGTAGAAGAGAAAGAAACTGAGTAACCAGAATCACATAATTGGCCAACAGAAATAAGATTCAATGCAAGGTTGGGAATATGATAAACACTTGAAATAGATAACTGAGGTTTGACAACAGAACCAATGCCTGCTAATGGCATCGGAGTACCATCAGCAGTCATAACAGATGCAGATGAGGTAGACTTTAAAGAAACAAATGATGGTAAATCAGGTGACATACGATGAGAGGCTCTAGAATCTAGATTCCATATGGAGGAAGCCATACCTGAAGAGCTAGAGGGTGACAAACCTACTGAAGATGCAACGGACATGACATGTGGCTGTGTGGCAAGGAACTTCTGAACGAATTTGATGACAACGGCACAGTTGTAGCAGTATTAGGCTGTGGAGGCCTATAAGGATGTTTTTTAAAATGATTGTCAGATTTCCACTAAGGAGGTAGCTGTTGCTGCTGTTGCTGTGTTCTATTCAGTTTACGGCATTGAGCCTTCCAATGACCTTTATGCTTACAGAAGCTGCATTCATCAACGGCAGGCCTCGAATAAGGCTTGTTTTGATGATTAAAAGAGACTGCCAGAACAGATAGACTGGCTGATTTGAGAACTCTTGTGTCTAACTGAGACTTGAAACGTATCTCATCGGCCAATAATTCACTGACCATTGAGTCAACAGATGGAAGTGGATTACGGTGCAAAATTGTCCCACGAAGTCCTTCAAAATCATCACGTAACGCCATAAAAAATTGAACCAAACACTGTTCTTCCCTACGAGCAATGTAAGGAATACACGCTCGTAATTCTGCAGATTCTGTCAGAGCCAATTAATCCCAGAGTTTTGTCATAGCAGAGTAGAAATTTTGGATACTCATATCATTCTGTTTCAATGCTCGAATATCATATTCCAATTGATATTGTTTTGCAAAATTAAATTATGTATACAGTCTTGATAGATGATCCCAAACCTCTTTGGTGTACTCATACTTCGCCAATTGCATACCAATTGAATGTTCAACAGAATTGTTAATCCAGGTAATGATTTTCGAATTATTTGCCTCCCAAATATCTAACAAAGTTATATAATTTTCAGCCCTTACATTTTTTGGTTTAACTAACGTACCACTAATGTAACCCCACATCTTTTTGCCTTTAAGAAAAATTTTCATCACATAACTCCAATATAAAAAAAAATTCCCATTTAATCTCACAGAAATAAACTGAAGCGAATCATCTCTTTTAGACGCCATTACAAATACTAACAAACGAAATCACAAATCTAATGCAATAGAGAAATAAAATCAAATATCAGAACAAATTGATGATTCGCTGCAGAGAAAACCAAATCAGAATTGTACAGAAGTCAGATCTGTACGAACATCAACAATCATAGTCCTACGGAATACGGATGCTGGATCTGTATGAACACCGGATCTGTATGAACGCCGAATTGCTACGAATATCGGATGGAATCAAACTTCTTCTTTCTATGAAATTTAGCTCTTGATACCATGTTAAGATTAATGAATAACATCAAAAGTTTAGAGAGAAAATGGACAACGGTTAGAGTTTTATTATCATTGAAATCAAGAATGCAATAATACAAATAAAAAGAGAGACTTATATAAGAGTACAAAGGAAAACCTAGAAAGCAATTAAAAGATAGTTATACCCTTACTAAATACTAATAATAATAAATTCTAATAGGCCAAATATCAATTGGGGATTCAACATGTCCCTCACATGTAAGGTAGACTTTGACAAATCACTGTAAATGGATATTGAGAGGCCCAACATCAATATGGATTCAACACACCCTGCAGGGTGAACTTTAAGAAACCACCGAGAACAGATATTGAGGGACCTAACATTGATGTGGTATTCAACACGCCAAATATCAAACAAAAGACCTGAGTTTGATGCCGGAGACCCTTTAAGAGAAGGATTACTCTAGATTTATCACGCAAGTGGGATTCAACACTACAAAATGGGTTTACGTCAAAGATTTCTTATATTTATTTAAAGTTGATTTAATTTATTTTTTTATTTTTTCAGGGTATCCTCACATTACGGTTAGCGTAGACTAATTTTTTAAAATATTGTCAAGTTCTAAAAATATAATATGTCTCTCAACAGACTACTTTTCATTTATATTCTTTCAAGATTCGATTCCAAGACGATATTGTTTAAGGAGCCAACTCTCAAAGTTGATTTAATATATGGAGAGCCCCATCTGAACTGTTTTAATTTAAGAAAATAGAGAAAAGGAGTGTTGGTTAGGAGGTAGATACGGAGGAGGCCATCGAATATTAAATCTTATTGTCTGAAAGCAAAAGGCGTTTGTCTAGAAGCAAGTGTATGTTTATTATTTTATATTATATTCTCAAATTATTTATCGCTTCCTCTGTGTCTTCCTGCTCACTTCTTTCAGTAGTACTGCTACTGATGGACTGACAGAACGAAATCATTTTTTTCAAAGGGAGAGAGTTTCCTTCATCTTCAACCTTGGGGTTGGCGGTGGGTGAGTACTGATGATCTCCGTCTCCCATTGCCATTACATGAAGCTTGGTCTCTGCAATGGCAACCGTACACGACGTTGATTTGGAAGCCGGCGAGACCCATTCACGCTCCTCCGAGGGCGATGGTTCCTCCAGTGTGGAGATTGTGGGGATCGCCGAGAAGAGGGGAGTGTCGGTCTCCTCCTCCTCGGAGTGTTCAGTGGTGGAGGATGTGGAAAGGAAGGTACATTTGGAGAAACGGGAGAGGGATTGTAGGATATGTCATCTGAGCATGGATGCAGGGGATCAGGAATCAGGAGGTCCCATTGACTTGGGTTGCTCTTGTAAGGATGATCTGGCTGCTGCTCATAAGCACTGTGCTGAAGCTTGGTTCAAGATCAAGGGCAACAAGTAAGCACCCACTTCCTAATTATTGGATCTTTGCTTTTAATCATACATTGTTTTAGCTAATAATCTGTTCTTAAGGTTTGTTTGGTAAATCTGGATTTTTGGGGTTTAAATGTGAGGAAAGGGTTTCTTGTTTGTTGTTTGTTCAAGGAAAGGTGCAAAAGGGGGCTGGTGAAAAACCTTTAAATGAGCGGGGGGAAAGGAAAAAAAAAAAAAAAGGCTACTTTGATGTGTAGGAAAGAGAAAATAAAGAGGGGAATGGAAAAAGCAACTTCTAAGAAAAACTAAAGCAAAAGAAGGAAGGAGATCATAATGGTTGTTAGGAGATTCCAATTTAAAACCATGTGGTACTAAGTGGAGTAACTCTTTTGATTTATATAATAGGTTGAAAACTCTCAGATGAGCGATGTGGGATAGGAATCTAACACCCGCCCTTAAACGCAATTCTCGGCTTGCATAGATGATTTGATTACGAAGGAATGAGAGACCCATAACTTTGGCTCTGATACCATATTAGAATGTTTCAATTTAAAATCATATAGTACTAAGTGACTCTGATGTGGGACAGGAATCTAACAATGGCCAACAAAAAAGATGTTTCAATCTTTTTTCCCTCATTTTGCAAGTGCTATTTTGTCTCTCAATCATTTATAACACCATTTTAAGGTGAAGAGTGTCTGCCACTTAAAAGATTATCTGTTCACTTTGGAGATATTATAACCTCCGAGTTATGTTAAGTTGAAAAAAAAAAAAAAAGTTATGTTAAGTTGGATGGATGAAAAAGTGAGAAGGAAGGAAAAATGTATTACAGATTATTATTATTATTTACGGTTTAGGATGGAATAGACTTTTTCTCGCTTTCTAGATCTTTTCTGATTGTAAGACTATATAAGTTATCTTTTTTAGTTATTCTCTTGTGCTTTTATATTCACCATTCACTTATAATAAGCCCAATTTTTTTTCTCTTTTCTCTCTAGACTATATTTATTCATTGATCTTCACAAAAATAAAAGAATAATATTATCTTTCCAGATGTTGTTTGGTGGTAAAAGGAGAAGAATACAAGATTTCATGTTTAGTTAGAAAATAAAAATGAGAATGAAAAATATTCAGTTATTTAATTTGCTATTTTATTCTCGTAAATTACAAAAATAAATTGAAAATTATATCGTCAAGGATGTAACCATAATTTAAGTGTGTGTGTTTTTAAGTACTCTCCCTCATTTTCCCAAAATTTCCTTTCAAATCGTTGGGATAACAAATTGCTTACGAAATTATACATTTTCCTTTCCTTCTAATTTCCTTCCGTACCAAGTAAGTATTTTTTTTTTTCATCATATTTTCCTTCATTTTTGCATATACCCTTTTTTCCAGTCAAACAAACGCACCCTTAGACTTGATGTATAGTCAACCTGTTTTAGCTTATTCAAGAAGCTGTGGATTAACACGCAAGTGAACTATCAAGCTTGCATACTTATTACTCCTATAAACTATGAAAGATTATTTGAGTGGGCGCCTAAAACACGCAGGATATGTGAGATATGTGGATCAATGGCGTGCAATGTAGTGGGTGCGAATGAAGGTGAGGTAACAGAACAATGGAACGAAGAAGCAAATGGTGCAGCAGCAGGAGAGAGCAACAACAACAACAACAGGAGGAACTTTTGGCAAGGTCACCGATTCCTCAACTTCCTACTGGCTTGCATGGTCTTCGCCTTTGTCATTTCATGGCTCTTCCATTTCAACGTACCCTCATGAAGGAAAAAAACTAGTTGAATTTGCTACTCTGTTTATGTATATATAGTTATATATTTATGGAGACACTGTTTCTTTTTCTTTGTTGTTGAAATCAGAGCTAGCTAGACCCTTTTTTTCTTCCCTTCACTTCAAATATGCATTATTTTTTTTGTAAGATTACAAACTTTAACTGTTTATGGATTATGCAGCCCAAAATTTACGTTTACTTTTTCTGGTTCTTGAAGTTTTTGGATATGATTTCTTAATTGGGGAAGTGAGTTGTAATTGCTTTTCAGATCCTGAACCTAATCAAATTTGTATAGTTTAATAAAATATATAGATCTTTCAGGAGTATACATCAATGAAGTTGATTCAGATGAACATGTGTGTATGGCTACTACTATGTATTGTTGTCGTATTTGGACTAATGGAGAATCAGATTCATGACAGGCCAGGCAATCTTATACATATTATTAGATTAGAGATGATATGACATTCCCTCCATGCTTGCTGGCCATGTCTCATGGTTGGGTGAATGCACCCAAACACCCCCCCTCCCCTCAAAATGGACAACAACGACTACCCGACCCGGTGGGAAAAGTTGGGTTTTTTATCCTGTCAGGTGGGTTCTTTTGGTAATATGGTCGAGCTAAGAAAAAGAAAGCGACCCAATCCAATGGGTTGTGAATTGACCCATGATCAGCCGCAACTGCAAGTGCGGGAAGTGAGTTGTGGTACGCTACAAAATGTGTCTCCTCAGATTAGGTAAAGAGAAGACAATTGGTTGATGCGTAATTAGCGGTAGCGGTTGACAGGGCACCTCCCTCTTTTATCTCTCTATCCTATATTTCTAATACTAATGCTAGACAGATAAGCTGGTGATGGGCAAGCCATGATCGACTGTTAGGGCGGATTTGGCCCCTATATGACTTGATCACCAGCTCCTTCCACATATGTGGTATAAACTCAATAATTTTCGCCTCACGCGTCAAGTTTTTGGAGTTTCTCTTTTCATAAATATTGGGTCAGAGATGTTATAACCTGGACTATGATACTAATTTAGGGTTGTTTTTAACTTCTCTCAATTCTAAAAACTATCTCATGTGGTTAAATTTTTTCTCACATTTATAACTTGACCATCCATGTTAAACTAAACCCAACATCAACTAATTCATTTCTTTTTTCCGTTTTTGCCATTAATTAGTTAAATGTTTGTTTTGACACTTTTAACTCTCCAGATTTTTAAACCTCATAAATCTATTATTTAATGTTGTCATCTATGAACTATTAATCATTTGTAACTTTACCTTCAGCCATGTTCTTAATAACATGTTTTTGGATTTGTGTGGGGGTTGGAACGTGCATGACATTATTGAAAGACATTCTTTAAGCTGATTGTACACGTGTCAACCCCACCAAAACAGATTAAGGAAACAAATTCATTTGCGGATTAAGAATAGATTCATGAACCCAACTCCCCCTCATCCCAGATGCTTAAAACAAACAAATTGTCGACCCGCCGTCCAACGGTTCCGGCGGGTATACTCTTATTACAGGCATGATGTCTTGTATCTGAATCAAAGCTGTTCCTTCTTCTTATCCTTCCTTAAACACACTTTTACGTGCGTCTTACTCTTGTGGGTTAATTTGGTCCTAGATAAATATGCTAATAATTTAACGTTAATTTGTTATATAATTTTGGAAGAGGACCGTAGAAAACCAATGGGCCTGACATTCTCTGAAAAGGCGTTTGTAAAAAGAAGATTATTCTAGATTTTATATATAACTCATTATCAAGTAACACAAGCTATAAGAGATATAACACATTTTTTCACGCGCATGGTGAACTTTTAACTAACCACTGCGAACAGATTTCGAAAGAAGACTCAATATCGTGGGATTCAACACGTTTTTTTACGTGCAAGGTGAGCTTTTTATGTTGAAAAAAAGCCCCAATATTGTGGGTTTCAACGAGGAGTGTGGTAAGTAGCTGTTGGAAGTGCGAAAAGACAAATAATTTGGCTGTGTAGAGAATAAATGTTGAACATTATTGAAGCAGAGGTCTGATGGGGTGTGTATAAAAATCTGACAAAAATATGGGGGAGACATAAATAAGAAAATGCGTGCAGTCACGACACAGACACAGAGTCGCACGTTATCAAAGACCCCACCCCCCTCACCCATAGGTCGGTCGTTTGGTCATTTTCTTCTCTCCCTCCCTCCCTCCCTCCCTCCCTTTGAATCTAAGACTCCCTCTATTTCCAGTACTCCAAAAGTCACCCCATTCAGAAGCAAAATCCCGTTTCCTCTCTCTCTCCCTGATCCAAACCCCTTCTTTCTCTCTGATCCAAACCACCATTCTCTCTCTCTCTCTCTCTCTCTCTCCCAGTTTGTTTATGATATGAGGACACTGTGCCCCAACTTGGACCGAGAAGATGGGCTGGAGACAGTGCTGGAAGTTCCCATCCCGGAGGAGATGTACGCCTCTTCCAACAAGAGACCATGGCAGGCTTACATGAAATCATGGAGGATGATGAGATCCCACGATCGATCGTCTGCTTCTGGCGGCCGGAATTCCGAGCTTCAGTTCTTGCTCGGTGTTGCCGGAGCTCCCTTGATCCCTCTTCCCGTCCGTTGTGATCACACCATCAACCGCAACATCAAGGACCACCCCATTGTAAGTCCCCCATTCCCCCTTTTCAATTCTCTTTTTTTGACTTTAAATTTGATTCAAAATATTAATTAAGTTTGATTACTCTATCTCTAGGAAACTTCAATGGCCAAATATATAGTGCAGCAGTACATAGCAGCGGCCGGAGGAGAAACCGCATTGAACTCGGTGGAGAGCATGTACGCAATGGGGAGGGTGAAGATGGCTGCATCGGAGTTTATTGCTGAAGAAGGGCTCAGCATGGGCTGTAACGGCGGCAAGGTGACGAAAATAAAGAGTGTGAGGAACGGAGGAGGAGCCGCCGGAGGAGAAATGGGAGGGTTTGTGCTGTGGCAGAAGAGACCGGAGCTGTGGAGCTTGGAGCTGGTGGTTTCCGGCTGCAAGATCAGCGCTGGAAGTGACGGCAAGGTGGCCTGGCGGCAAACCCCCTGGCACCACTCCCACGCCTCCCGTGGCCCACCTAGACCCCTTCGTCGTTCCTTACAGGTAATATTTTTATATGCAGATTCCCTTGTTCTTAATTTTCAAACAGAAACATGTTAATCTTCTATGTGGTCCAAACTGGTAGGTTGACGATGTTTTCTTAATTAAAGACAAAAAGTCATAAGTTTGATTCTAATTGCCCAAAAAAGTCATCCTTAAGTTCATATTGTCCAAAATAAAGTCAGTCACTATCAGATAAAAATCTTACAAATATTTTAGAAAATCAATTGAAAAGTATAAAGATTGATCAAGAAATATATTTAGACTTCCGGAAGTAATTTCTGAAAATTCTGAGAACGATTCTTTGAAAAGTTAATTGGTTTAGGTTTGAAAAAATTATTAAAAATATATATATATTTATTAATAATTTATTAAATTTTCAAAAATAAAAATGATATAATTGATTGTAATATGATGTTTGAGAAAAAGATAATAACAACAATTGTTGGTAGACGTGGGATAGAAAAATTTGTAAAAGAAAATATAAAGAAAAGGTATAATATTAAAAGTTTGGGATGTGTATTGTAAAAATGTTTTGAGTTTTTAGAAATTGAAAACAATATCTAAATTCTCAACCAAACACAACCTTAATTTCCAGGGTCTAGATCCTCGGTCAACGGCGAATCTATTCTCGAGTTCCAACTGCACCGGCGAAAAAACCGTCAACGGTGAAGATTGCTTCGTCCTAAAACTTGAGGCCGATCCAACGATGTTGCGAGCACGGAGCAGCCACAGCGTCGAGATCATGAGGCACACCGTGTGGGGCTACTTCAGTCAAAGAACTGGCCTCTTGGTCAACCTCGAGGACTCCCACCTCCTCCGTATCAAATCCAAGTCCTCGAGAAACAACAACAACAACGATGATGTCTTTTGGGAGACAACAACAGAGTCGTTAGTACAAGATTATCGTACAATCGACGGGATCAACATTGCACATTCAGGTCGTACTTTGGTCTCGTTGGTTCGGTACGGGGAGGGTCCGGAGGGACAGTCAAGGACGCGGATGGAGGAGGTCTGGACGGTGGAAGAAGTGGATTTCAACATCAAGGGTCTGTCGATGGACTTTTTCTTGCCACCGGGCGACCTAAAGAAGGAGGCGGAGGAAGAGAGATGTGATGGGGATGGTATAATGGGTCATGGACGGGTACGGGCCATGGTTCGAGGCGATTCTTCTAGGGTTGGGGTCAACAAGGTGGTGGCCATTGAGGAGGATGTGGAGGAATGTGAAGAGGATGAGGAGGGGTTGTAATGTTATTATATTGGATATATTGGTTTTTTTTTTTTGTTTTGTAAATATAGAATCACAATATACATATACAATTATGTGTATTATGGTAGGGTTTAGGTATCTAATGAACTAAGAATTACTTGGTTCAATGCGTATCATCAATTTGATCTTATAAGATGATAGTAGTATAATAATCGAGGGTTGTCTTCTGTTTGGTAGAAAGGATAGAAAAATGGAGGGAAAGGGAAGATCGAGAAAATCAAGCGCTTTTCTTTTCTAGTTATAACAGAAAAAGTACACTAAGTGAATTCAACTTATTCTTGAACTAAACAACTCGATAATATTTTTATTTTTTATGAAAAGAAATTTATTTTAACCAATGTTGCTTAGTTAGAAGGATGTAAAAAGAAGAGATCATAAAATTTCATATTTCGTTAGAAAAGAAAAATAAGAAAGAAAATTGTTTACCTATTGATGTGGGTAGATTCCCCCTGACCTACGTGAGCATTAAATACGGAAATTGTGGTGGGTCAAGCCAAATTGGGCCCATAACCATTTGGAAATACACAGTCTGAAGGGCTTGGGGTAAACATGTCCGCCGTCTGTGAAAAGAACGAACATGGGCCTGCATCAGGGCAGCCCATCGAAGATTTAGAATGATCAAAGAAAGGCCCAAATATTCGCATAATTTATCTAAACGTTAAAGATTGAATAATTCTAAGAGAGAGATTGATCAACTAAGACATGACCGAGAATATAGGGATTCAGGTTACTGGTTATATAGGGATTCGATTATGATATCAATAAAGATCTGATTAACTTATTCTCATCACAGAAAGTATTTGGCCGATATTACACCAATATTCCAAATACTTATTTTAAATTTTGCAAGTGTTGATAAGGAATTTAAGAATTGGGATTACTAACAAAATTCCAATATCACCTATCTAATTTACTGAGTTACTTTTCGTATGTTGGGAAAATAAATTAAAAATTCCATGATGAAGAGTATATATGTAATTATTAGGCTCTCTTTTCAAGCATTCTCTCTTTATCTTTCCAAATTAATGGGATAAAAAAGTAGTTAGAGAATTGTACATTTTTTTTCTTATTTTTCTTTCCCCTCCACCTCTTCTTACCAAACAAGTATTTATTTCATTTTTTATCCTATTTCTATCTTAATTTTTTCTTCCATTCGTGCATATTACCAATGTGAAGTATTAGAGTTTGAGAAAGCATATTCCATAGAAGTTTCTATGCCTTCTAGATTAATAGTTTGTTAACTTGTCACAAGTTGTTGTAATTTGTTATTTTAGTTTCCACATGCCTATAAATAAATGTTTCTTTTGTAATTGAAAATCAATGAGAATTTTCTTCCATTCAATTTTTTCCATTTCTATCTTCTAATATGATATCAGATGAATTTGTTCTTCAAATCTCAATTATTTGCTGAAGCACAACAGATATGTTGAATTTTCACCACTCATGGCTCGTGGCGGTAGGAATCAACAACCCACTGCCACCAATAACCATTTTCAGCCCTTACCCCTCCCTCTTCTTCTACCACTACCTAATCTCAACCAGATTTTCTATCCATGGCAATAATCACAGTCCATTCTTCCTACATAGTGGTGATCATCTAGGTTTAACACTTGTTTTCCATGTTCTCACTGGTTTTAACTACAATACCTAGAATCGAGCAATGCGTATGACTCTCAATGCAAAGAACAAACTCAGTTTTGTCGATGACGCTCTTCGATAGCTTTCTTAGGACAATCCTTCTTCGGGTGCTTGGTCCCGATACAATAGCATGGTTACTTCTTGGATTCTCAATTCCGTTAACAAAGAAATCGACAATAGTCTTCTCTACATGGCCACTGCCGAAGAGGTTTAGACCGACCTTCATGCTCGATTTCGCCAAAGCAACGCTCCTAGATTTTTTCAAATTAAACAACAATTAGCTGCCCCTTCTCAAGGATTTCTTGATGTCAATCTATATTTTACGAAATTAAAAACACTATGGGATGAATTAAAGGATTACCAGTAAGTTCTTGTCTGCAATTGTGGAGAAACGAAATTGTGGACTGATTTTCAGCAGCAAGAGTATCTCATGCAATTTTTTATGGGTCTCAACAATTCTTTCG
The DNA here is from genome assembly GCA_016647705.1 of Eucommia ulmoides. Lineage (NCBI taxonomy): Eukaryota > Viridiplantae > Streptophyta > Magnoliopsida > Garryales > Eucommiaceae > Eucommia > Eucommia ulmoides. The sequence goes on from CM028328.1 coordinate 57,092,418, forward strand.
CTGCTATGCTTGCTCAGATTTTGATGATCGATCCTCTTCCTACTATGAGCAAGACTTTCAATCTTGTTATCCAAGAGGAACGTCAACGATCCATAAGCTCCAACCTACTGACAACAAACTCCATGGATTTTTAGACTTCCTCCCCTCCAATCGCTGCCATCGTTGCCTTGAATCAACACCATAATTCTTTGTTCTACACTCATTGTGGTCGACTAGGGCACACCGTTTCTGTTTGCTATAAACCACATGGATACCCACCCGGGAATCAACCCAAACCCACAACCCGACCCACAACAACCCCAACCCGAAAAACAAGCGGCCTTTTCTCCTGATTGTACCCAGCCCAACAACGTGACCCATTCTCCTATTTTTAATACCAGCCCAACTGGTTTCAATAAGCCTACAACCCACCTTATTTCGGCCCAACCGCTGTCTGATCCCTATCAGTCTCCAGCCCAACACTTTTCGGCCCAACAACTGAGCTCCCTTCCATCCAACTCAGGCCTTGTGAATTCTTCATTAGCACCATCACCTACATCTTCAGCTACTCTTTCCCCTGATAAATGCCAGTAGTTGATTTCCTGCCTCAACACTCAACTTAATCAAGGGTCGCTTGACACTCCGCCTAACACTTATTTGCCCAACGTCACACCCTTGGCCTCAAGCTTTGCTGGTATTCTTTCTTTTTCTATTTTTTCTATTAGTTCTCATACAAATCCTAGTCACTGGGTTCTTAGCACAAATGCAACCCACCATATTTGTTATGATATGTCTTTATTTTGTACCTCATTTACCTCCCACGACACTCACCTCCACCTTCCTAACGATCACCGTGTTAAAATCCATTGTATTGGGTCTGTGCAATTGTCTGAGCATCTTATACTTTCCAATATATTATTTGTGCCTGATTTTAAATTCAATCTTTTGAGCATAAGGGCCCGCACTCAATCTCAGCATTGTTCAGTAAATTTTTCTTCTGATTCTTGTACAATACAGGACCTTACTTAGGGTTTGACGATTGGGAAATGTAGGCATGTAGGAGATCTTTACTTCTTAGAATTATGTACTTTTGATTGTAATACTCAAGTTTACCTAGTTGTTCTATTTGCAAACTTAATCTGTAATGTCAAAACATGCTATTTGGCACTATAGATTAGGTCATCCGTTACTTGTAAAACTTTAAGTATTACATAATCAATTGCGAATTCCTAGTTCTTTTTTGGGAAAAGTACATTTTAAACCCTCTAACTATTGACACATCTTTAAGTGGTCACTTTTCGTTTAAACGTTTCATTTTAAACCCTCTATGTATCAATATGTTTTTATTTGGTCCTTCTGTCAAAAAAAATCATTCAAACTAATAGAATTTTGAGGGTAAAATTGTTATTTAATTTTTTTTATCATTTTTCTTTTTCTTTTTCTTCTTTGACTTTTCTCTCTCTCTCTCTCTCTCTTCCTCCCTCTCTTTTTCTCCCCCTCCCTCTCACCCTCGCAACCGAAAAATACCCATGTTACAAGGGTGGTTCACCCCCGTAATAGGAGGTGAAACACCCCATGTTGCGAGGGGTAAAACACCCCTTATTACGGGGTCACTCTTGTTACGGGTGTGAACCACCCCCGTAATAGAGGGTGTTTTCCTGTTGCGAAGGGGAAGGGGAAAGAGGAAGAGAAAGTTGAGCGGGAGAAAATGAGGGATGAAGAGAGAGAGAGAGAGAAGAAAAAGAAAAAAGAAAAGAAAAGGAAAAAATAATTTAAAAATTATTAAAAAATGTAAAATGAGAATTTGCCCTAAAAATTCTGTTAGCTTAGACGGATTTTTTGACAAAGTGACCAAATAAAAACATGCTGATACATAGAAGGTTTAAAATGAAACGCTTAAATGGAGAGAGACCACTTAGAAATGTGTCAATAATTAGAGGGTTTAAAATATACTTTTCCCTTCTTCTTTTTTTAATTCTTCTCCTCATTGTTCCATATGTCCATTGGCCAAACAACGTTGTTTACCATTTATTTCCCATAACAATCTATCGCCTAATACTTTTGATTTAATACATATCGATATATGGGGCGCTTTTCATGTTCCAACCATCTCAGGGCATTGATATTTTCTCACCATTGTTGATGATTGCACTAGGGCCACTTGGGTATATTTGTTGCATGCCAAATCTGATATCAAAACCATTTTTTTAGCCTTTTATAAACTAATTTTGACCCAATATAATATCCCAATCAAATTTGTCCGCTCAGATAATACACACGAACTTGTTTTCCCATATTTCTTTTGATCCAAAGGCATAATCCAGTATTTTTCCTGTGTTGAAACTCTTGAACAGAATTCTATTGTTGAACGTAAACATCAAAACATTCTCAATGTTGCTCGTGCCTTATTGTTCCAGTCACAGGTTCCTATTTGTTGTTGGGGGGATTGTGTTCTCACGACCGTTTACTTAATCAACAGCACACCCTTACCTTTACTCTCTAACAAAACCCTTTTTGAGTTATTGAATCATTCACCTCCTTCCGATAGTCATCTCTGGAGTTTTAGATGTCTCTGTTATGGATCCACGCTCACTCAACATCATTCCAAATTCACACCCCGTGCTCGAGCTCGTGTTTTTCTTAGATATCCTTTTGGTTACAAGGGTTATAAGTTACTTGACTTAGCTTCTAACACAATTTTTATCTCTCGCAATGTTGTGTTTCGTGAACTTATCTTTCCCTTTTCCAAACCCCAATCCATTCCGCCCTCCTTAGATATTTTCCACGACAGAGTTCACCCTCGTAGTTTTTCTCCTACTCACTTTCCTGACTATACTCTTTGACACACGCCTGTGACTAGGGTTGGTTATGGGTCGGCCTAGGCTGGGTTCGAGTCGGGCTTGCCCTGCGGTATTACAAGCAACTGCTAGGCCCAAGCCCGGCTCGGCCCTATAATTTTTCCCAACAATTTCACATAACATTGAACAATACACTAAACAATCGAAGCATGAACTGAAAGTCCGAAATAAATATTGTAATTTCACCTAAAAATCAAACTAACATAACACTAAGCAACGAAGGATGAACAGAAATTACCGAAGCATTAACAGAAATCAAACAAGGTTATTACCTAAACTCCGTCACGACGGCAATCAACAACGACGTCGGGTAGCAGATCTGATGGCTGACAGGTCGACGGTAGTAGATCTGGTAGCAGATTTAGGCGATGGCAGCATTCTCGATCCAGATCTGTGCAACTCTGGTCGATGGCACGGCACGACAGTGCTTAGTCATCGCCGCTACTCCCTATGAACCCTAACGCCAAAACGTGACAGATCAAAGTGACGATGACGATGGCGCAGCAGGTGGATGAGATCCGAGTGTGGCAACAGAGCAATGGAGGTAGCTTTAGGAGGCATAAGCGACTAGGACGGTGGTGGGCAGTAGCGGCGTCGATGACTTTGGGTGGCTGCTGGCAGTGGCTTGGTGAAAAAATAAATGCTGAGGGATGAAGCGAGAGAGACATGAGAGAGAAGGCGTAAAAGAAAAGTGGGAAACATGTTTGTGATGAGAAAAAGAGAGAGAAAATGGACCATATGTTTGTCCTGATAAAAGAGAAAAATTGGACTACATGTTTGGATTGAAATTGATTTATATAGATATATATTATGAATTTGTTATAATATATATATATATATACACACACACACACAATACCCGGGCCGATCCTAAAAATTTTGGCCTAACCCAAGCCCAACCCTAGATTTAGTCGGGCCTCAAAACTTTATCACAAGCCCTAAAAAAATAGGGTCGGGCTAGGCGAGCTTATCGGGCCCCCAAGCCCATGACCATCCTTACCTGTGACCACCTTTACCTCCCTATCCTCTCCTACTGTTAATATTATGCATGTATTTTCACCTTTACCTTCTTCTTCTTTCTCAAAGTCTTCACGACCTCACCAAACCACCAGACCACCCTCCTATTTTTCTGATTATCATTGTTCCTTGGTCACTCATTCCCATATTCCGTTACCTCATTCCACTACCCATCCATTATCTTCCGTTCTTTTTTACAACAAGATGTCCCCCCACTTTCGTGCCTACTTCTTCGCCATATCTACTCCTACCGAACTCCAAACCTTTTCTCAAGCAATTAAGTTTCTAGAATGGAGAGATGCCATGGATGTTGAGTTGAATGTTTTGGATTAGAATGACACTTGGTCTATTGTTTATCTTCTACCTAGAAAACATCCAATTGGATGTAAATGAGTGTATAAGCTCAAGTTTCACACTAATGGCAGCATTGAACACCACAAAGCTCATCTCGTGGCCAAAGGGTACACACAACAGGAAGGTATCAATTTTTTGGATACTTTTTCTCATGTTGCAAAACTTGTTACTATTAAGATTTTGCTTTCTTTGGCTGCTGTTTTTGGTTGGTCTTTAACTCAGTTGGATGTTAATAACGTTTTTCTACATGATAAGTTTACTGAGGAAGTCTATATAACCATTCCACCTGGATATGTTTGTCGAGAAGGGGAGACTTTGCCATCCAATGCTATTTACAGATTGCATAAATCCTTATATGGCCTTAAACAAGCTTCTCGACAATAGTTTTCCAAGTTTTTTGGTTTGTTACTACAGGTTTGGTTCTCACAATCAACCAGCGATCATTCCTTATTTATCAAACACACTGGTAACGCCTTCTGGGCACTCTTGGTTTATGTCAATAATATACTCATTGCTAGCAATGATCAAAAGGCAGTCGCATATTTAAAAACATTTCTTCATGATCGGTTCAAACTCAAAAATTTAGGGGATCTTAAGTATTTCTTAGGTCTTGAAGTGGCTAGATCACAATCTGGGATTTTTGTTTGTAAACGAAAATATGTTTTGGAATTGTTTTCCGAAACTGGTTATATAGGTTCTAAACTTGCTCCTATACCAATGGAAGCAAACTTGAAGTTGTCTCAAGATGATGGGGAGTTGCTTAAAATCCCACCAGCTTTAGACGTTTGATTGGGAAGCTTTTGTATTTAACCATCACTAGTCCTGATATTTGCTACGCCGTCAATCGCCTTAGCCAGTTTATGCAATCACCACAGGAACCTCATTTGAAGGTTGTTGTTCGTATTCTTCAATATATAATAGGTACTCCAGGGCAAGGCATTTTTTTCTCAAGTAGCTCCACCATTCAAGATTCAGCTTAAAACTTTTGCTGATTCAGATTAGACTACATGCCCGTACTCACGACGCTCAATCAGTGGGTTGTGTTTTTCTTAGAACTTCTCTTGTGTCCTGGAAGTCAAAGAAACGACACACCAGCTCTATTGTTTTGTGATAACCAAGCCGCTCTTCGTATTGTAGCAAATCCAGTTTATCATGAGCGAACCAAACATATAGAAATAGATTGTCATATCATCCGTGAGAAGATTCAAGCTGAACTGCTAAAAACTTTACATGTTACCACTTAAAACTAGATTGCTGACATATTCACAAAGGCCCTTCATCCGCATCAGTTTCGATTTCTTCTCGGCAAGATGGGAGTTCATAATCTCCATCTTGAGGGAGAGTATTAGAATTTGAGAAAAAATCTTCCATAGAAGTTTCTATGCCTTCTAGATCAATAGTTTGTTAACTTGTTACAAGTTGTTGTAGTTTGTTATTTTAGTTTCCACATGCCTATAAATAAATGCTTCTTAGTAATTGAAAATCAATGACGAGTTTATTCCTTTCAATTTTCTCCATTTCTATCTTCTAATATGAAGTTCCGATAAGTGGCATTCCCTTAATATCTGTCTACATATGGGTTTCCTTTTTGATAAAATATCGATTACTGTCAGCTCATTTTCTGGGATTTGTTTGTTTGTTCTAGTTTTGGAAATAATGAGGTTTAGGGTCTTAGGAATTTCAAATTGCTAGTGAATTATCATTTTCAGTCCTCAATTATCCGGTAAGAAGATGAATAAAGAAGAATTCTAGGCATAATACTCTGTAACAACTGAGATAGGGCTCGAACTCGAACCAGAAAAATCATGGCGGAAATGCCCTAAATTATACCTAGAAACGGGGGGATTAACAGAACGAAACTCATATCAAAGAATTTCTATCAGATGATACTTGAAATATAATGCAGAAAAGAAAACAAAGTGACCTGGAAACGTTCCGTAAGTCGGTCGGCATGGCGCCGTCGTTGCCGTCGCTTATCTTGTCTTGACCTCTCAATGGGAGAGTCCTGCGAGAGGCTTTTCGTGAGAGGAAGTCGAAATAATAGCTGCTGAAATGGACGAATTATATATATATATACACACACAGAGAACAGTCAAAACTTCTCCCGCCTGTTTTAATCCGCACAAAGATGGCAGAAAATGTGTGAACTTACGAGAATAGATATTGAAATTACAACTATAACCTTATTAGTAATTCAAATATTTTATATGATTTTGGATTTATTTTTTTTTTGATTTATAATTGACATATATTATATTTAATTTGAATGATGATAGTCATAATTGATATCCTTATCTATTTTCTCTTGCTCACTTTCACATAATAATATTTTAAAATTAAAAAATTGATCGTAGGATTTTTTTGTTTATTTTTATAAAATACCAAAGTAAAATGGTGAATTAAGGTGGTGTTTGATTAGCGTCTCTCTCTCTTGTTTGTTTCTATTTCCAACAAAATGGGATAAGAATTTGTTTCTATTTCCAACAAAATGGGATAAGAATTATTTTTTCGTTCTTGATAATTTTGAGAATAGAATCGCATTTTGTAACAATGATTTTTCTCGAATTTTTTTAATAATGGCAAACACGAGTAGTTCCAAGGTTTGATTTGGGGCATAAGAGATCAATTTTTTGAACCTATTGAATTGTTCTAAAGTTCTTATTCCTTCTGCAAAGATTTTGATTTATGAGAAATCAATTCAGTTGATTTGTGTAGGGTGGTCTTAGACCTCTCGCAATTCCAAAAGATACACTAGGAGGTGAGATTTTCCCTTACATTTTAAAATTTAACCAACAGCCTCTTCCACATTCGATGTAGGATAAATCCAACAATGTGTATTTTGACTCCATGAAACTGTCGTTCAATATTGATTTGAGTGGGATGGTGAGAGCAGCGATATATTGCATTGCAAGTTGTTGATTTCTTCATTGCCGACGAAAAATCAGACATCGTCATTGTTTTCCAAGCTTGAAGCATCGTACCTAGTTGAGCTCCTCTTTTCTTTTCTCATATTAAAACCACACCGCGAGGATGACTTTGGAGCAGACATCAACGGTGAACCAGAGGCAACAACAGGGGTAGTCTGTCATGGAGATCGAATGGAACCAACTTCAACAATGGTCTTTGAGCTTGAGACCTAATGTGGCTAGAAAATATATGATACTCTCAGCTTTTAACTCTCCAATTAATATCTGTAAAATTTCGAAAAATATTTGGAATACTAGTGTGGTATCTCAAAAATAATTTTTGGTATGAGAATGAGTTAATTAATAATTAAATGAAATTAGAATTGTCTATTTGATTTTGAAAATCGGTATATTTATAGATTGAAATTATATTTGACTTCACTTATTCTTATTATATTCTAGTTTATTGACATCATTAAGATCTTATTGTTGTCTAATTTACTTATCAATATCTCAAACAATATTCGTAGACCTTATTTTAACATTTTGGTGTTTCTCATTTGTGTTAGATTATATATGGATCTGTTCAGTTTAGACTCATCACCAGTTGTATACTATATCTTCTTCGTAGTTTGTGTGTAACCACGCTCATCAAGACCTACTTTGAGCTTAAGATCCATACTCGGGGAGAGAGAAAAATAGTAGGGAGAGAAGGTGGAAATAATTTATGAATGGAATGAAATCAATTTGTTTCTTAATTTGTTAAAAAATTTCGGAAAACTACTAAATTTTAAAAATACCTGAAAACAATAAACAAATCAAGGTGTATAGTTTTTTTTCTTTTCATTTTTTTTCCTTGCCAAACAAAAAAATATCATATTCTATTTTATTTTTACATCCTGCTAACCAAATAACATAAAAATATTAATTTTATTTATTTTTTCCCACTCCAACCATACATAGCTAAGTCAACTAGTCAAGCAAGGCAAAGATGTGGGTTTGTGAGTTTTCCTTGATTTATCATGTGGCAAACGGTGCCTTCAAGAAAGCGCATGTGCCTGTGTGTGAATATACAGACTGAATCCCAGAAACGGATTCATAATAGATATGGCAGAACCAGTTCCTCCTCATGTACTCATCTTCCCTTTGCCTCTCCAAGGCCCACTCAACTGTACGCTCAAGCTAGCAGAGCTCCTCTGTTTTCACGGCATCCATGTCACCTTCCTCAGTACCCATCACATCCACCGCCGTCTCCTCCGCCACACCGGCGTCCTCTCCCGTTTCACCCGATTTCCCCACTTCCGATTCGAAACCCTTCCCGACGGTCTCCCGGAAGACCACCCGCGTTCCGGGGATCGGTTCATGGAACTGATTGATTCCATGGAATCTGCAACTTTTCCGATTTTGACAGAAATGTTGACTTCTGGGGCTTTGAATTCTAAATCCGAGACGCCGGTATCGTGTATTATAGCAGATGGGTTCTTCAGCTTTGCTTTCGATGTTGCCCATGGAGTTGGGATTCCGCTTTTTTACTTTGAGACGATAAGTCCTTGTGGCCTCTGGACTTATTTGTGCTTGCCCAAGCTCATTGAATCCGGCGAACTTCCCTTCAAAGGTGGAATTCTCTCTTAATTAAATACTCTCTCTCATCTTTCTTTTTTCCTAAACTAGATTTGGTATTCGATCGATTTTCTGTTTGTAATTGTAGGAGCGGACTTGGATGAACCGATAACAAATGTGCCCGCCATGGAAGCTTTCCTCCGCCGCCGTGATCTTCCAAGCTTCTACCGGACCCAGAACGTCGACGACAGGATAATCCAACTCGTCCTTGAGGAAGGCAAAAAGCTTCCACTAGCCCAAGGCATCATCCTCAACACCTTCGAAGATCTAGAACAACCCATCCTCACACAGATTCGCACACACTGCCCGAACATATACCCCATCGGCCCACTCCACACCCTCATCAAGAGCAGAATCCCGGCGGGATCAATATCATCCAACAGCCTGTGGGAAGAAGACAGGAGCTGCGTCGCCTGGCTCGACGCCCAACCACCGAAATCTGTCGTCTACGTCAGCATCGGCAGCCTCGCCGTCATGAACAATCACCAGGTACTCGAGTTCTGGCACGGTCTGGTGAACAGCGGGAAGCGATTCCTTTGGGTCCAACGACCGGGCTCCATCTCCGGCGAAACCAAAGAGTTCCAGATACCGGCGGAAGTTGCGACGGCAACGAAAGAGAGAGGGTTTATAGTGAGGTGGGCGCCGCAAGAGGAGGTACTGAGCCACCCAGCAATCGGTGGGTTTTTGACACACAGTGGGTGGAACTCGACGTTGGAGAGCATCGTGGTCGGAGTGCCGATGATGTGCTGGCCCTACTTTGTGGATCAGCAGGTGAACAGTAGGGTTGTGAGTGAGGTATGGAAGGTGGGGGTGGAGATGAAGGATGAGTGTAAGAGGGGGTTGATTGAGAAGATGGTGAGGGAGGTGATGGAGGAGAAGAAGGATGAGTTTTTGAAATGGGCTCAACATTGGGCTCAATTGGGTTCGCAAAGTGTGACTGAAGGTGGCACATCTTCGTCTACCTTGGATAGGTTGATTCAAGACATAACGTTCGTATCAACTCCATAATCCATTCTTGAATAATTAAGGTTCATTTTCTAAAGGTGAACTAAGTATTTTTTTTAATTCTAATTTATAGAGTAATTTAGAATAGTTAGTGTGGGGGGAAATTATAGATGTCAAAGTGAATGTTTGATTAATAAATCCAAGACTTGTAATGTTATCTTGAATCTCTTCCTAGTGGGAGGTTCGATGTTTAAATTTATTTTCTCCAACTATTTGTACCAATTTAATTTATTTATTTATTTATTTTTTTTAAATTTATGTTTAGAAAAAGGGTTGAATTCTAAACTTTCCTTAAAGGAGACTAGATACATATCCATTAAGTTATAAACCTTGGGATTTATGACATGTGAAGATTTAGAAGCAGACACATTGGGTCCTTAATATTCAATTTTCGTTCTAAATTGTCCCTTATGTTAGGTCAACATTAATGGTCAACATAAAAATAATGGTATTTTGGTCATTTCATGTTAAAGATAAGGGTAATTTCGTCTTTTTACTCTTAACAAATTTCAAGGGTCTATTTGTAAATTATTTTAAACTTAAGGGTGAAAAATATATTTACCCCCACAACACTCATCATCTCATGTTCATCATCTTCCTCTCTACATACCTACGTCAAAATAGGCCTCTCCAAATTAGGGTCGCCCGAGCCCGAGCCCGAGCCCATAGGACTTCCGGTTGGAATATTTTATAAAAGTCTGGCCCGAAGCCTGAATTTTGGGCTACCTGAGCCCGAGCCCGAAGCCCGACTCTCAAGGCCCATAAGTATATATATTTGGATTTTTGAATTTCAAAATAGTTAAAATAATTTTTTTACAAATGGTTGAGATGAAATGGTATTAAATACTAGATTTCTCATTAGAAAATCAATCTTAATAACCACTAGATTACAAATCTTGGTTATGTATAAGTATTTAGTGGAAAGATTTAAAAAAATAATGTTCAATTTTCAAAAGAATTTAAAGTTTTAAGACATTTATTCTTTTTAAAAAATATTTCTCTTTAATTAAATTATATTTTTTGACTTTATTAATATAAGACATTTTTTTTTTTTTTTTTTTTTTTACTTTTTAAGAGGTTTGGCTTAAGATGGAATATAGAAAAAACATCGTGAGACAACGCCTGTATAATATTCAATTTAGCATCAAAATGCTTCAGAAGACCATTGAAGTACTATAATTAAAACCCGGGGAAAATTACTAGATACATCAAGATGGCGTTTGATACGCGAGATTCAAGATAGGATTAGAAGGACCATTGAAATGGTCATTCCATTCCTATATTTGATACATGGGATTTAATCTCATTTTCATTATCAAATAATCTCTAATCCCACAAAGTATGGGATTAAGTTTTAATCAATAATTGACCAAAAAATGAGACCAAATATAAAACAAATATTTTAATTCGAATGAAATTTAATTAAATTAACTATTATACCATTTGAAAATTCAATTAAATTACTATTTTACCCTTTGTTGTTATTCCAATACCACATGTAATCCTTTTCGTCACCAAACATAGGAATGACAATGACCATTCCATTTCATTACCATATTAATTCCAATCCTATTGTCATTCTATTCCAGCATACCAAACATAACGCAAAGGTTTAGGTGTTCCAAGAGATATTAACCTGATTCTAATTCTACTAAAACATCACAATAAATATTTAAACGCAAAAAAAAAAAGATAAAAAAGTATATATTACAGAAGTTAACAACAAATTTCACTAAATGAATTTTCAGAAAAAACTATATGCATTTTCAGATCTGAGATGTCAACAGATCGGTAAACAATTAATTTTTTTTTGGAAATTGTCAAAAACACATAAAAAATAATAAAATCTGGAAACTAGATCGGCTCCACCAGATCTGGTTTCTAGAACTTACGATAGAGATTGAGAGAGAGAAAAGAGGAGGAGGAAAAGAAGAGGAAGGGCAGGGTCCGGTGGCGCGATGTTTCTTTGCTTCAATGGAGATCGGGTTCTTTGCGCGCGACGAATCCAACCAGATTTGATGAGGTCCATCAAAACACACTCAGGAGAAAAAAAATGATCATTTTACTTCCTATTTTTATTTTTCTTTCTCTTTTCACCTTCAACTAAACATACTCTAACGTTTTAGTGGGAGAAGATAATTTTGGACTTTTATGGCTTTTTTTATATTTTTTTTAATAAGTGATGTTTTATCAAAAATTAGAAATGGACCGAGGGCCCATTCTAATTTTATTCGTAAAAGTGGGGCTAAGCTCAAATAATTCTTATTCTAATTTACTCGCACGCCGGCAGCGGAATCTGATTAGGGAGGGAGTTGCAAAAATCAAGTTGGTGATTTGAATTGAATTATAAAGAATTATACAGACGACAAGGAGTATTACGTCTACTAACGTAAGCAGTGTGCTCACGGTCGTCGGTCGATATATCTTATCTTCACTTGACGTGAGAACCCAAGACCCGCAACTTTTGGAACCACTTATGGCTCATCAACCGGCACCGGCACCGGCACATGTCCTCATTTTCCCATTTCCCGTACAGGGCCACGTCAACTCCATGCTCAAATTAGCCGAGCTCCTCTGCATGGCCGGCATCCACGTCAGCTTCGTCGTCTCCCCGCCCACTCACGCCAGCCTCCTCCGCCACTCCAATATTCAATCCCGTTTCAATCGCTATCATGGATTCTTCACCTTCGAAACATTACCGACCGGCGTCTACGAAGGTCATCTACACGCCAGTCGACTCATGGACCTATCTAATTCCCTCACACTCGTCGCCAAACCATTTATCAGAGATTTGCTGGTTTCCGGTCGCCATAACCGTCCGCCGGTCACATTCGTCATCACCGACGGCGTCATGAGCTACGCAATTGACCTCGCCGGAGAACTCGAGATTCCCATCTTTTACTTCCGTACAATCAGCGCCTGTGCCTTTTGGGCCTATTTTTGCATCCCCGAACTCATTGAAGCCGGCGAGATTCCCTTCGAAGGTATAATGTCTTCTCTACAAATGAAGAATCAATTCTTGATACCCATATCGACTCTTTCTCTTAACATTACTAATTGCAGGGAAGGACTTGGATGTAGCAATCACGAATGTGAAGGGCATGGAAGGTTTTCTCCGACGGCGGGATCTTCCGAGCTTTCTCCGCGTCGGCGACTTGGGCAGCGATGGTATTAAAATTTTCCGGGATGAAACCCGACAAACCCCTCGAACCCAGGGTCTGATACTCAACACTTTCGAGGATCTCGAAGGACCCATCCTTGATCAGATCCGAACACACTGCCCCAACATCTACCCAATCGGACCACTCCACGCCCACCTGAAGACCCGACTCAATATAGAAAAGGAGTCGCCGTCGACGAACAGTCTGAGAGAGGAAGACCGGAGCTGCCTGAGTTGGCTAGACGACCAGCCCCCCAAATCCGTCTTATACGTCAGCTTCGGCAGCCTCGCGATTCTCCAACGACACGAGCTGATGGAGTTCTGGCACGGCCTCATGAATAGCGGACACAGGTTCTTGTGGGTGATACGGTCGGATTCAATCGTCGGAGAGGATCGAATTCCGGCGGAAGTGACGACGAAGGGAAAGGGATACATGGTGGCGTGGACCCCACAAGAGGAGGTCCTGGCACACAAAGCGGTGGGTGGGTTTTTGACACACAGTGGGTGGAATTCAACGCTGGAGAGCATAGTGGAGGGGGTGCCGATGATCTGTTGGCCTTATTTCGCCGATCAACAGATGAACAGTAGGTTCGTCGGCGAGGTTTGGAGGGTGGGTCTGGACATGAAGGATCTTTGCGATAGGGTTGTGGTGGAGAGAATGGTGAGAGATCTGATGGAGGAGAGAAGAGATGAGTTTGAGGAGAGGGCTGGTCGGACGGCCAGAATGGCTAGAACAAGTGTGGGTCAGGGTGGGTCATCATGGTTTCATCTTGACCGTCTAATTAAGGATATAAGATCAATCCGTGTGGGACAAAGAGAATAATTTTGATTGGTCAATCGATTAATCACATTGTTATGTTTAATGTAGCTTGTAATGCTTGCACAAGTTTGTGTGCGCACGAGGTTTTACGCACTCACTTCTCTTATTATTTTGTCTCGAATCAAGTTGGTCTCCTTTTATTCTATAAATACCAATAAACTTTTGTCTCAAATTAATCGGTCTTCTTTTATCAACTCAATTAACTATTTATTTATTTATTATTATTTTATTTTTTTTTGGTGTTGAAAGCCCCAAATGTCCTTTTATTATTTTTATAAAAATTTATTAACACTCTCTTATTTTTAAAATTATATTTTTTACCTTTACTCTTTTAAATAATTATATTTACCTTCCGCTGCCACCACCCACTACCAACTCCACCTCCACCGCCATCGCCTGGAGAGAGAGGGGAGAGCGGAAGATTTTTTTATTTTTTTAATTGTTTAATAAAAGGGTTAAAAAATATATTTTTTTAAATGAGGATGTTAATATAAAAAATAAAAGATGAATATATATATATATATATATATATATATTACAAATTAAAAGGATTATTTATGTATTTTATTTTTTAATTATTTTTAAATAGTTAAAGATAAAATTGTTATTATACTAAATTTTTTATTAATTTTTTATCTAGAGGTAAGTGACCTTTAACCAAAATGATAAAATAGCTGACTGATATTTATAAAATGACAGGAGAGACATCTGATTTAGGTTTAAGACAAAATGATAATAGAGGTGAGTGATATAAACATTTACTAATAAAATCTATAAAGTGTTTAAAGACATTAAATTAAATAAATTATCATTAAATAACTGATAATCACAAACAAATACCATGAATGATAAAATTCGTCTAATGAATGAAGAGTAAGTCTAGCTACCAATTTAGCTAACAAAAATTTAAGTTCTAAATCAATCAATTTTACATAATAACTATCTCCATAACCATTTTTAAACGTTAGCTTAAAATTGATGAAAAATTTTAACCATCAATTTGCCTTTTCAATATTAACTAGTTTTAACCCGCGCAATGCGCAGGTTCAGACAAAAATAAAGAAAATTTATATTAGATTTGTTTATGGAAATACGAAATAGTTATTTATTATTTAGATGCTAAACCAATAGAAATTGTATTTTCTTTTTCATAATGTTTGCATGCATTTGATATTCTTAATAAATTGATCGAATACTAAGTTTTTTAAAGCAAGATCCATTGTGAAAAAATAAAACAAAAGTTAGAAGATATAAAATAACAATAAACAAAATAAAAAAACACAAAATTATGAAATAGAAAAATTGATTTTTGACCTCGAAGCCAAAAATCACAATAATATCAACAATGCATGTTTTTCAAGTTTTGTAAAATTACTATAAGTAAGTAAACTATATAGACATAAATTTTAAGTTTTTTTTTTTTTAATAGTATACAAATTTAAAATTTTAGTCAATGTATTCTACGTTGGTATAATAATATTTTTATGAATTGAAAATTATTATAATACTTTAAAATAACCGCAATTTTTATATAACATTACAATAACTTTTGTGGCGTATACTTTCTTTTGAATTTTTGAGAGAATTATTAATTTTTTTTAAATCACTGCATAAAATGAATTAGATAAATAATGAATTGTAAAATTTAGATTTAAAAGAAAAAATAAAATTATTTTTAATTTATGAAATACTTATCAAGAACCCTTTTTTTTTTTTTTCTTTTTTTTTTTTTTTTTTTCAATTATGGTAAAAATACATTCATTTAGGATAAGATTTGTTAATGTATTATATGGCTTGGCCCACGTGGCCCATTAGGGAAAAGCCTTAACCCCTACTCCTCCTATAAATATATATACATATCGTTGTATCATGTTATCTCTTTTTCACATATACCAAAATATGATTCATATTCTCTCACTTCTCAATTATCTTAACATGGTATCAAGAGTAAGTCTTTCTTGGACCTGTTCTTCTTAAATTTTTTGCAACCCTAAAAGCTTCCGCCGCCGCCACTCTCCTTATTCTTATGAGACTTTCGTCGCTACTATAGATTTTATCTCAACTCCGATATCAACAACCACCATATCACAATCTTTGTCTCGCCGAGACAAACACAACGACTCCAAACTCATCATCAACGGAGATCAGACGCGCCCTCACGTGCACCAAACAACTTGCGGTACCACCCCATCTCGCTGTCTCGGATTTTGTGCTCTACCACCTCAACCAGGGCTCCAAATACATCATACAATATACTATCGGAATCGTCTTTACAAAACAATTCCAACGACATAAAGAACCTCCAGATCTGACGATTCATGCGCTTGCACGCACGGGCTACGTGTTCCTGCAGTTGATTCACACACCGCCGCCAATTGTTCCAGTGTGCACACTGCCACGTCAGCCCTAAAATCCATGTTATCGCCACGTCAATGTCACCTCAGCGCCACGTTAGCCATTGACCGCCACATTGTCGGTTTTTTCCAAGTTGATTTCTTTGACCGATTTAGGCATTTTTGGACCGATTTTTTGCAAACTTGGACCGGTTCCTAAGTCTTTTCGACGTTCTGATTCTATTTTCAGCCTCCGTTTTGTGATTTGAGGCTCACAAAATATACTTCCTTTTATATTATTGTGGTTTCAACACTGGTTCACCGCGCTCTTTGTGCCTATGGCTAAATCGGACTTACCACGGATTATCACTACTGTTTTGGATGAATCTAATTATGTTGTGTGGGCTAAAAAAATGTCTGGTTTCCTCCGTGGACGAAAATTGTGGCATTACGTGACTGGAAATATTACTGAACCCAAGAAGAAGGACGACGAAGATACCGACAAATATATTGATCGTCTAGAGGATTGGGATAACAAAAATCACCAGATTCTCACACGGTTTCATGCTACCATTATTCCAAAGATTAAACTTCAATTTGGTACACTCCACACAGTCAAAGAAGTTTGGGATCTTCTCCAGCACTGCTACACCGGGGCAAACATCTCAAATTGGTATCGTCTTCTTTCCACTCTTTATAGCATGCGCCAAGAACCTGAGCAAACTATCAACAGTTTCCTATCTCAAATAACTGTCGTATGGAACTAGTTGGCCCTTACTGAGCCAACTTGGGAATGCACAAAAGATGCAAATGTTCATGAAAAGTATCAAACTGAGACACGCATTATTCAATTCTTGATGGGCTTGAGAGATGAATTTGAGCTTGTACGAGCTTCAACAGCGCGATACCTTCTCTAAACGACGTCCTTTCTGATCTACTCAGTGAGGAAACATGTATTGCCACATTATAAGGATCTCATACAGATGTTACCCTTGCAGCACTTGACGTGCCCCGATTTTTCAAAGAAATTAAAATAAATATACAAGTGTAAGATGAGAAGGGGTTTTTAAAAGCATTGGTTTTCTCATAAAAATACTTAAGCCAATTTTAGAAAAAGGAGTCGTCACCTAACATTGAGTTTAAATGGTATGCTAGGTCACCGAATTTTTCTTTTTGAAAACAATTTTTTTAAAAATGGCTTAAGTAAAATTTTGGCTCCAAAAATAATATGGTCTAACCAGATATTCGTTTTAAAGGGTTCGGGGGTCAGTTACGCTCAGGGAAGGTGTTAGGCACCCCAAGACGCCCGTCCAAAGACGGTACCTTATCCAATTAAAATTTAAATCCGAATATTTTTATTTTATTTTGAAATCCTCCTAATATATAAATATATATTGTTGTATTTTTTTTTATTTTTTTTTATATTTTATTTTTAACTTATGTAATGAATTTATATATTAAGGGGGGAAATACTCATTCCAAGTTATTTAATCAAAAGGCGGGAAAATTTTCTCCACATTTTAACCATCCATTAAATTTAATAAAAAAATAAATAAATAAGTAAATAAATAAAAAATAAACACACACCCATACACACACATCAAGGGAAGTATTCTCCCTTCTAAACCTAAACCGCTCCAATGGAAGGTCGGGAGTTTTTCACCTCGTCTTGTTAGTACATTATTTTTTTTTAACACAAGTTAAAGAAATATACGCACTCACACACTCACATGCATTGAGGGGAGTAATCTTCTTTCTAAACCTAAACCGCACCAATGGAAGGTCAGGAGTTTTTCACCTCGTATTATTAGCACACAAGTTAAAGAAACACACGCGCGCGCGCACACACACACACACATACTTAAGTTAGTTCAATCTACATATTGAGGAGAGTAATCTCCTTCTAAACCTAAACCGCTCTAATGGAAGATTTGGAGTTTTCCACCTCGTTTTATCTACACATTAAGTAATTCACAAGTTTATATATATAAAATCTAATTTAACAAAATAAAATTTTAGTATAATAACGACTTAATGCATAAATAAATTTACAAAAGATAGAAATTCATAACCTTAACTTAGAGATTTTCTTCCATTTTTCCTTTCTCTTCTTCTAAAAAAAAATATATATTTTCTCAAGAAAAAAAAAATTCTCTCTCCAAACTTCCCTCTCACAAATTTCTCTCCAAAATAAAACTCTTCTAAATTTTTTTTTTCCTCATTCCAAATGAAAATAAGCTTTCTATTTATAGACTCCGAAAAGGGTAAAATGGAAAAAAAAAATGCAATTCACTATTTACACGGGGTTACTATTCACGCGGGAGTATTGTTCATGATCATGCGGTTACTGTTCACGCATGCGGATACTATTCGCGATCACTGTTCATGCATGCGGATACTATTCACGCGACGTTTCTGTTCACGATCATTGTTCATACATGCAGATACTATTCACGATCACTGTTCATGCCTCCGTTTGGTTTGTCTTACTTTGTTTCGCTTTTTCCTGATTTGCTCCAAACAAACAATATTTTGTTTATTTTCTTTTTCTTAATTTTTGCATTTTCTAAAATAAAATAAAATAAAACAAAGTTAAATAAAATAAAGTTAACTATAAAATAAAGCATAATTTTTTTACGGAATGGTCAAAATGCCGTGTCTACAGCACCAGTTGCTCTTATCACACCAGCTGCCAAGGCCATCCCATCCCAGAAGCCCTTATACTGCAGGTATTGTCATTCACAAGGGCATGAATTGCTCAAATGTCTTCTTCACCTGTGTAAAGTCTACAGAGAACCTGGTCACTATCTTACAGACTGCCCTATACTTCCATCTGGAAATCCGTCCCATGGGAACCAATATCGCTATCGAGGCTCTCGCAATCGGTTCTATTCCAAGCCAAAGAATGTTGTTGTTATAGCCACTAATGCTACCCCAACTTCAGACAACTCTACACCTGATTGGAGTGGTTTTTGCACCGTTCTTACTGAGGCTCTAAATAAAACTGGTAACAATATAGCCATGTCAGCTACACCAAGTATATCTCGATGGTATTTGATTCTGTCTGTTGCAATTACATGACTTCTGATGCCTATATCTTTTCCTCTAAAACCTGTAATGAGTATACACCTACTATTCATACTGCTAATGGATCAAATATGTTGGTCAGCCACACTGGACATGTTGATAGTTCTCATTTATCTCTCCCTGACACATATTTGGTCCATAATCTTACGCTTAACCTTATATATGTTGGATAACTATGTGATCTTGGATTTGACTTGCATTTTTCTTCTATTAGTTGTCATGTGCAGGACCCTAAGACAGGAAAATTCTTTGGAATCGGCCGTAAAATTGGACGCTTCTTTGAGCTCACTCACCTCCAAGTCCCATCCTTACCATCATCAAACCAATCAGCCGCATCTATCCCAGCACTTTCCCCCGTGGAATTGTGGTACTCTCGGTTGGGTCACTCTTCATCCAGTTGTCTACATTATCTTATTTTTAGTGATCAATTAGGTTCATTTCAGCATGAGTCTTTTCATTGTATTCATTGTCAACTTGCAAAACAATCAGCTTTACCGTTTAATAAGAATCAGACTGTTTCCGTTGCATCTTTTGATTTAGTACATTCTAATGTTTGAGGGCCTTCTCCTCATGCATCAATGGGTGGTGCTTACTATTTTGTTATATTTGTGGATAACTATTCTCGTTATACGTGGTTGTTTCTTATGAAAAACATATCTAAATTCTTTCAAATATATTCTGATTTTTCTTCTATCGTTCAAACTCAATTTTCTCAGAATATCATAGTTTTTCATTTAGATAATGCAATGGAATATAAAGACCGTGCTTTTATAAATCTACTTCACAAAAATGGCACGCTCCCCTACCGCTCGTGTCCTGGAACCTCCCAATAAAATAGACGAGCCGAATGCAAACATAGATATATTATTGACACTGTTCGTGCTTTACTCATTTCGTCATCAAGTCCTGAATGTTTCTGTGGTGAAGCTGTCTTGACCGCAGTGTACACAATCAACCGTGTACCTTCTACCACAATCCAGAATCAGTCCCTATTCAAGCGCCTTTTCGGTAAACCTCCTAATTACTCTGAACTTAGATTCTTTAGTTGTGCTTATTTTGTTTTTCTCAAACCATATGAACACAATAAACTGCAACTAAGGGTTCACCTGTGTTGTTTCATTGGATATGGTATTAAACATAAGGGGTATCGACGCTAAGATCCTATTTCTAAAACCCTTCGTATCTTTCATCATGTCATTATTTGGGAACATCAAATGTTCTCTTCCTTACGGTCATTTGACATGACAACCATTACTAACTTCAGATTCTTTACTGATTCATCTATTGAGTTATTTCCTCAGAATCCAGTTTCAGGTATTGTTGAGTCCACCTTAGAATCACAAGCTAATATCACCCATTCCGTTCTGGAACCACCAGCTGATCCTACCTCTCCAGACCCAACTTCAGCTCTATAACCATCAGTTGACCTTACCCATCCGACTCAATCGGTCGTGCCTGAGGATACTCCTATGTCTGATGAGTCTACACTGACTCCCTCTAAGAGCCATCCTCCGGATCATTCCCGCAAATTTACCAGGGTAACTCACCGCCCTTCTTATCTTGTTGATTATCATTGTTTTTCCACTATATTTCATTTGTATGAGTCTCAATCCTATAAGGAGACTAGTACTAATCCTCTTTGGCAGAAAGCAATGGATGAAGAATTTCAGACCCTAACCAAAACTCAAACTTGGGATATTGTTGATCTTCCTCCTGGAAAAACTCTCATTGGGTGCAAATGGATGTTTAAGATCAAAACACTTTCTGATGACTCTTTTGAACGATATAAAGCCTGACTTGTTGTAAAATGATTTGCTCAGGAATATGCAATTAACTATGAAGAGACATTTACTCCAGTGGCGAGACTCACATATGTCCGTACACTCCTTGTCGTCGCCGCCATTCGAAGATGGACTCTGTTTCAAATGGATATCAAAAATGCATTTCTCAATGGGGATCTTCTTGAGGAAGTCTATATGTATACCTCTTCTGGCCTGGATGTCCCCCGAAATAAAATTTGTTGCCTTCGTCGTACCCTATATGGTTCGAAACAAGTTCCACGTGCCTGGTTTGCCAAATTCAGTACTACCATTCATCAGTTTGGGTTTACACCAAGTGCTCATGATTCGGCTCTATTTATTCGCCATACTGCCAACGGTATTATCATTCTCTTACTATACATAGATGATATGGTTATTACTGAAGATGATTTACGTGGTATTTCTGAATTCAAAAAGTTTCCAGTGACCAATTCGAGATGAAAGATTTTGGCGTGCTCACCTATTTTCTTGGCCTCAAAGTCTCATCTAGTTCTTATGGATATTTTCTCTCTCATGCCAAATATATCTCGGATCTCTTTTCCAAAGCAGGGATCACTGACTCAACCACTGTCACTACTCCTCTCGAGCCGAATGTTAGACTTACTTCACTCGATAGTTCACCTCTTCTGGATGAAGTTTTGTATATCTTACTGTCACCCGCCCTGACATTGCCTATGTCGTTCATCAAGTCAGCCAGTTCTTGTCCGTTCCTCGGACCACCCATTACTAGGGTTGGTCATGGGCCGGGCCGGGCCGGGTTCGGGCCGGGCTTTAGGTAGGATATTACAAAAAAGTGTCCGGCCCTAGCCCGGCCCGGCCCTAAGTTCGGGCCTTATTTTTTTTCCCAAGCCCGGCCCTATCAAAATAATTAGGGTCCTAGCCCAACCCTCGGGCCGGCCCGGCCCGGCCCTATAATTTTTTTTTTTTTTCAAACCAAATCAACCTAAATCAAACACAATTACATTCAAACCAAAAAAAAAACTGTAGTTGGTACATTTGCTACAAGATTCATCTACACAAACATATTCATTACCATGCATTTCTACAACCAAAAAAGGCCACATTCACATTCCAACCGTAAAAAAAACTGCAAAGAGAAAAATACAGCATTCAAACCAAATCAAACACAATCACAAATTAAATTTATCTATATTTAATTTCATATATATATATATATATATATATATTAATTTAAATCATCGGGCCGGGCCGGGCCGGGCCTATAAAATATTGGCCTTGCCCAAGCCCGACCCTAATTTTACTCGGGCCTAATTTTTATAGTCCAAGCCCGGCCCACGGGCTCAAAACACATACCCAAACTCTAAAAAATAGTGGGCGGGCTTGACGGGCCGGGCGGGCCCCCAAGCCCATGACCATCCCTACCCATTACTCAGTTATTATTCGCACTCTTTAGTATGTCAATGGTACTTTATTTCATTGGCTTCATTTCTCAGCTCAGTCTGCTCCCATCTTACAAGCTTATTTTCATGCCGATTGAGCCGGAGACCCTACCAACAAACGTTCAACCACTGGTTACTGTTTCTTTTTGGGCAATTCTCTTATTTATTAACGTAGTAAGAAACAAACTGTGGTTGCTTGCTTCAGTATTGAAGCTGAATATCGTGTTATGGCTGATGCCACTTTAGAACTTCTCTGGCTTTGATGGCTACTCATTAACATGGGCATCTCTTCTCCTGCTGCCACTATCCTTCACTGTGACAACATGATTGTTATTCAGATTGCTCATAATGATGTCTTCCACGAGCATACATAAAATATCGAGACTGATTGTCACTTCATCCGTCATCACATTTTTTGGAATACGGTTCGTCTACATTCTGTTAGTTCAGCCGATCAGACAACTTACATTTCCACTGAGGCTCATCTACCTGAACGCTTTTACTCTTTAGTTTCCAAACTCAAATTCACCTTCTACTTACTGTCTTGAGTTTGAGGGGGGATGTTAATGTATTATATGGGCTTGACCCACGTGGCCCATTAGGATAAAACCCTAATCCCTACTCCCCCTATAGATATGTGTACATATCGTTGTATTCTGTAATCTCTTTTTCACATATATCAATATATAATTCATATTCTCCCACTTCTCAATTATCTTAACAAAGATAAGATTAATGTTAAAATAGATTGTTAAGAAAAAAAATATCTTTGAAGGACCATCATTTTTAGCCCACAACATTCATCTTTTTTTTTTTTTTTTTTAATTAAAAAATAATTTAATTATTTTTTAAAAAATCCAATATTATGATTTTTTTAATTTTTTTTTTTTTGTAAAAAATTAATAAAAGTTCGAATTGATAATAATAACGAAACAAAAGAAATAAATAAATAGAATTATTAATTAAAAATATTTTTATTTGAATGAAAATTATTTTTTTTAAAAAAAAAATACAATATTATGAATATATTGTAAAAAAAAATAAAAATATATATAATTATTAATTAAAAAATATTTTATTTATTATGCAAATATATATAGGATTGAAATTATAAGCAATTTTCTATTAATTTTCAATGTTAATAATTGAGATTAAAAATAATTTTCTATTCATTTAATGTTATTGATAATGGAAAGAGAAGATCTTGACCATTAATTTAATAAAAATAAGGAGATTGGAGATTAATCATATTTGATCCTAAAGTCTTATCTTCCACTTTTAAGTATTCTAATAAGAAAATATATTTTAACCCAATAGTTAAATATTTAATTAATTAAAATTAAAATTAAAACTAAAATATTAATAACCAATTCATTTGACTAAAATAGTTGGAATACAACTTTAAATTTCTATTAATCGAAACACTATGCATGAACCAAAATGATAATTTAACTAATGAGAATAAATTTCTATTAATTGAAACACTATGCATGAACCAAAATGATAATTTAACTAATGAGAATAACTTTGTGTGGAATTGCTCTAGGTTTCCTTAAATTGAAATCTGTTGTACTCTACTTTAGATCTCTAATTTTCAATAAAAAATTAAATTTAATAATTTGAGACAATCACCATAATACTTTTACATAAATAATATTTGTTGTTGATAAAAATCCATCTTAAAAGATAAATACACTTAATTAATGTACATTATGATAAGATCATATATAATTGACCACGATTGAAAATCGATGTATTAAAATTAATTCCAAAAAAATTCGCCGACTTTCCTTGTAATTTATTTATCGTCATAGTTTATGACCCAAACAAAATGAAAATTGACATCTTGTTCTCAAAATTATTGAGAATATAAACATAATTTTTATCCTTTTCTTTTTTTCTGGAAGTAAGAACAGGAAAACAGAAACATTAACCAAACGTAAAGTAGAAAAATTAGAGAATTTGTGTCTTCAATTGTTTCATAAAAAGATAGAACTAGAGTGACGAGATGTAACTTACCAAGTTGTGTAGAGATTGATGGGAGGATCCACCTTTCCTCAAGCAAACATTCACTCTCTCCTTCATACACAAAATCCTCTTCCTCATCTCTTTCCCTTCTTCACCCATCACTCTCCTCATCACCCTCTCAATCTTCCCCCTCTCAATCCCACCTTCCAACGTCAACCCAACTCCCCAAACATGGCTCACATACCTCGCATTCACCAACTGATCCGTGAAACACGGCATACATATCATCGGAACTCCTTCGCTGATACTCTCCACCGTCGAATTCCACCCGCTGTGAGTCCAGAATGCGCCGACCGCCGGATGAGCCAACACCTCTGCCTGTGGAGCCCACTTCACGATCTTCCCTCTTCCTTCCAGCCTCTCCAAGAACCCATCCGGCAAATTCTTGAGCCATTCCGAGCCACGGATTAGACCTGGCCGGACCACCCACAGGAAGGGATGGAGACTGTCGGCGAGTCCATGGGCTATCTCCGTGAATTGGGATTCCTCCATTGACGCAATGGTGCCGAAGCTCACGTAGATGACGGAGCTTGGGGGTTGATTTTGAAGCCAAGAGATGGAAGAACTCCGGTCTTCATGTGTTGAAGTTAGGAGGAGGTGTTTCTGAAAAGGGCCGATTGGGAAGATTGGGATGGGGAATTCACGCCGGAGTTTGGATAATTCCGGCTGTTCAAGTTCGTCGAAGGTGTTCCAGATGAGGCCTGAGGAGTTCTTGGCCGTCTTGATCATCTCTGCTAGAAGATGATATAGGGCCTCCGGTTTGCCGGTATTGATCACCGGAAGATCTTTGATTCTCAGTGGAGGAAGCTCTGGAACTGCCTCTTCAAGCCTCGATTCTACAGAGAGACGAGGGGAATTTAAATTGGGGTTAATTGCCATTTGACCCTATGTACTTTGCTCTTTGTTTTATTTCAATTCATATAAAATTACACATACACCTATTACGGACTAATAAAAACATCATATTTCATTCAAATAAAATATCAATACCTTAATTTTTTTAATTTAAATTAATATTTGATGATTATAAATGAACAAATAAACATTTTCTCTCTCGCTCTCCATCTCTATTTTTATTTTCTATTTCTATTTCTTTTTTTCTTTTTTTTATGGACAAAATAAATTTTATAATAATTTGATTTATTTTCACCTTGAATGGGAAGATAACCCTTATCCAGAAGAAGTGGAAAGGAGGCAAACGCAAGAAAGGAGGCGACCCCGCCGGTCCTCAGTACGATCCTTGGAATACGAAGACTGTCAGCGACGGTGGCGGTGCAATGCAGAATGGCGTCCGAGATCAAACAGGCGACGGGCTCCTCCGATGTCAACTTCTCCAGGCAATCGCGGAACGGCGCCGCGCATCGTTGGTTGAGTAGTTCGAGGAGATCAACCAGATCCGGCGTCGGAGAATCTGTTTCCGACAGACCGTCGACGGAGATTGGGTGGAAGTCGAAGTGAGGGTGGTCGGAAGGGGTGGGAGAGTTGAAGGTAGTGTGGAGTATGGAGATGGGGAAGCCATTGGCGTGAAGAATGGCGGCGAGCTGAAGCATGGGGTTGATGTGGCCTTTGAATGGAAGTGGGAAGAGCACCAATCGGAGCCCCTGTCGCTGTTGCTTTTGGAGCTCCGGTTGCTTCTCCCCCATTGTAGCTTCTTTTTTCATTTTCCTTTTCCTGCACAGAGAGAGAGAGAGAGAGAGAGGGAGAGGAATTGGCTTATGATTTTATCTCTCTCCCTCCATTAACGAGTTTATCGAAGCTGAAAAAATAAAAAGATAAAAAATAGGAAGGAGCATCGAGAGGATCAAACCGACCGATCAATTTTCAAAGAAAATGAGTTAACTATTCAAACCTACAATGATAAAATCTATGAAATGAATATCTGCAGAAACCATAGCGTTCATCTATACAGTATAACATAAAAATTATATGATATGAACAGATGAAGCAACAGGCTTGTTCTTCCCCTTCTCCACTGATATCTGCATCCAACAATTCCCATCCAAAAACCACTTCACTACACTAAAGTCGGAAATCCCAGGAAAGAGAAGAAAAATATAAAATGTTAATTCATGTGTTGGGAGATTCCACCATGGTATCTATCAAGTAGAGTAACTTCTTTTATACATAGATTACTTTGGGAAGTCTCACAAATTCAACGTGAGATTTTAAGACCCATTTTCACATGCAATCCCGCCTTACATGTGATGTAAGAGAACAAACATTGGAACAGGTGGGAATAAAATTGAGGCTTCCCAACTTTAGTTCTAATACCATATTAGGAGAGTCTGTTAAAATCATATGGTATCAATTGAAGTAATTTCTTTCATACATAAAATATTTTGAGAAGTCTCACAATTTCGATGCGTGATTCTAACAATCTTTATGCCATTACTTACCAATAGAAGATCTTCATCGGTACCAAAGGATTTTCGGGCTTCTTCTAGACATTTTGATGTGATTTTCTCATGCTTCCTACAAAAAACATAATGCCATTAGGGAAGCTCTGTGCTTGAAAGCACTATTTCATGTAAAAGTTTTAGCCACTGAAATATTTCATGCTTAAAAGGTGACCAACTTGGTCAAAAAGGATAACCATACAAATCAAAATAATTTTTAAAGAGCATTTGATTTTCCCCAAAGGATTCTGTCTATTCATTTGTATCAAAATCAATCTCAACCATTAATTGAAAGACATTTTCAAATATCATCCTGAATTATAATATAGATAATATAATTGTACCTAGAACTGGCTGGATCTCGAATCTCGAATTCATCTCTGACAGCATCATAGCCACAGATTAAGACATAGTGACCTTGATAAAGAGATTTGTCCCAAGTTAATAAAATGTGTTTTAATATCATATGAACATAAAGGAGGAACATCACTCACTCACTCACCAGTGTAGCCAGGGCTGCCACTGTAGATGCCTGAGAAACATACATCTTCTAACCAAGATCGACTGTATGGATCGGTACCCAACAGGGGAAAAAAAAACATATGAACCCGATACAAGAAAGAAAAACGATCGTCTTTTAGCCGGAGTGAGAAAAAATTAGTGGGAAGAAACTACCTTAACTTATATTGGTCAACTAAAGCAATTGCTATGTACTTCCCAGACAGGATCAGGAGAGAAATTTCATCTCCATTAATTGACCTGCACTGCAAATCAGAGGATGCATATTTACTACCTATCTCAAACTCGAACAAGCCAAAATACAGATCAATTCAATAATTTAATACTTGTAGATAGACGACTTAGGTATGATAATACTTGGATTGTTATACCTACTTACCTGTATACCGATACCAGCTTCCAGAGCTTGTCTGAACAGCATATCCACTCGACCTAGATCTGTAGGCAATTGTTCCTGGACAATATTTGTTTCTTAGGATTGCACCAAAAGGATAAATATTCAATTTTCACCCATATTTGAGATTTTTTCCTTTTTCTTTTTTCTTTTTTCTAGGGGAGCAATTTAATAGTTTGAAACTAATACATGAAATCCACTATAAAGCATAGACAAATTTTGAATTCCATGTATGAGTGAAGAAGACATTAACCTTGTAAAATGTCTCCACAGAGAAGTTCGGATTTGCTCCTAATGTGACGGTGAAGTAAGAAAAACTGACAGAAAACCTATGCAATAAAAAGGCGAGATCAACGGTCCAGATACTGCAAACAAGACAAAGAAAGAAAAGGATCAATAGTCGGGAAACATGTTGACTTAACCCTATATTGTTCAACAAATATTAGAAAGAAAAGATAAATATAAATAAACATTTTTTGTCTCTATGTAATACAACTTCACATACTAAGATTGTTGTTAGTAAGTGTAGAAACAAAAATACATCTCGGTTAAGGCACATAGAGCAAAGTTTATAAGAAAACTTCGATTAAATTTGTAAAGAATCTATTGCAAAGACCCTTAAATTGTATAAAGAATAACACACCTAGTTGTAGAGCAGATCTCCTCCAACTCTTGGAGATTACAATCATTGATCCCAAGAGTTCTCAAAACCATTAAAACACAAGCAAGACCACAATCCCACGTGCGTAGTTGGTTTATGTGAGGTACCTATAGCCAGAAACACCCACACATAGTATGGATCAAGAAGCTACAGTCACACCATTATTTATGCATGATAGTTGAAATTGACTCACTTCTATGGAGTGTGAGTGGGGTAAGACCGTGTCCTCACATGTGTCATCACTCAATAACTCTTGGCATGTGTACGATTGAACCAATCTCAAATTATCCCGATCTGATTCATGATCGGCTTCCTCTTCCGTTTTTAAAAACTTGTTCAATAAAAGAAACAACTGCCACATCTATGACCAAAATAGGAAATGCAAAAGGACGCACTTATATCCCAGCGGACCTTGTGCTGCTGTTGCCAGAAATTGTTCCAAGAGTATTTCTTATTTGCCTGAAATGTATTGGATCATAATCAATAACAAACGAATCGCTCAAAAGGAAAAAAATGGAAGTGGCAAAATGCTATAATTAAATGAGTAACATAAAGACCATAGTAAAGTTTCAGATAAATGACAATTAAACATAAATAAGAAAGAAAGAAATGAACCAATATGGGCTCCAACAAGACAATCGATGGGAATGTACACATTTTACCGTTAATTTTACATAAGCGGACTGCATTTTCTTACCTAATAAAACTAAGGATGGCAAGAAGCACAAATAAATAGAAATGGGGTCATAGTTCAGACTTCCATTTCATCTTTAGGCAAGTAAATTCAATCCAGTTTGCCATACAGCAATTTCCTGTGAGATACAGCTTGTGCTGACAAAGCAGAGCAGACCAAAACGAATTCATGACGCAGAAGCTAACAAAATTAATCAAAATCATTCCATTGATGGAATATGAATACTAGTCCTAGTTTTCCCCTTACTTGTAGATTACACTTTTGTTAGGCCGCTTCTAAATTCCTAGCACATGGAATCTCAAAATTCAATTGTCAAACAACAGTAACAGTAATAATAAACAAAGGAATGGAAAATGAGTGAATACACAACAAAAACAAAGACAATCACAATCTTCTATAAAAGGAAGCCAACAAAATTAATGAAAATCATTCCATTAATTGAATATAACTACTACTCCTAGTTTTCCTCTTACTTGTAGATTACACTTTCCTTAGGCAGCTTCTAAATTCCTAGCATATAGAATCTCAAAATTCAATTGTCAAACAACAGTAACAGTAATAATGAACAGACGAACGGAAAATGCTGAATACATAACAAAAACAAAGACGATCACAATCTTATACAAAAGGAAGATCGATAAAATCAATCGTTTACTCGAGAAAAAGTCAATAGATCAAGTGAACGTGAACTAAAATGTTGAAATCCTTACCTAATGATGGATCTATTTCCGCGATTATCAATCAATTCCAGATTACGGAACAAAAGAAGTACCGAAAAAGACGTCTCAACGAGCGATTATCGATGAACTTGCAGCTGGTACATAAATTTACAGACGATAAACAGAAGCGATTTTACGGAGAGGGAGAGAAGAAAGACGTGAGCGATGGGATGGAAAGCAGGTGATTCTCGCTGGTTTTTGGTGATCTTCTTCTTCTTCTTCTTCCCCTCGATCACGCTTTCTCGGTGCACTCAAAATGATTTGTTGAATCGAAACGGATTTATATAAATGGAGAGGTAAATGCCATAGGCTTGATTCACCCGGTTCTTGGCGGGACCCTTTTCTGTCATCTAGCTTCATAGATAAGGTTGTTGACCATATTTCTTGGAAAATATTCATTTTTTTTTTCATTTAAAAAAATCTCTTCCAAATTATTATTATTTTTTTAGGAAAAAAAAAAGTGAATTTTTTTTCTTCTTCTAATTGTTAAGTGATCAAACATATTATAAATATTGTTTATCTCGTTTTCTGCATATATTTTTAAAAATAAATATATGAAAATTGAGATAATTCTCATATAATTTCAGACTTTGGGATTAATTCTCACCATCTATTTCGTACTGAGTTGTACGTTAAGGGACATGTTCATTTTTAGTATCTCATTTATTTATTTTTGTGATACTAATATCAATAATTATGGAGAAAGTAGTTGAATAAAATTTTAAATTAATATCAATCTAATTTATTGAGTTTATGCTAAATAAATATATGATTTAAATTTAATATTATAATTAATGTTAAACCTAAATTCTAAAAAACTCAAAATAAATTAGTGATGACTTTAAAAAAATAAGTTGGAAATTTTATATTAAAGATTTGCATTATAAAATGAGATTTGTTTTTGTTTTTTTAGTGATTCTAAAAATGTTTTTAATATTTGTCCAAAAAGTTTTCAAAAGGGAAAACATTATAAAAAATCTATTTTTTAAAATCAAATAAAACTCACCGACAATGGAATCACATACTAATATGTCATGTTACTTGGGAATTTAAATTAACAAAAAAGAAAAAGAAAAAGTGGATAAACAAATAATAAATCCAATGATGGTAACATGCATTCATTAATCATGCGTCATGTGGTTGGTTTCCAATTCATTCAACGTTTATATTGATAGCTTGGCTATGAATACCAATATTTAAGGTTATTCTCTACTTTAGATTAGATTAATAACAAATATATTTTAACAAAATCAATACAACATATTGGTATCGGAGAGTGACTAACACTTTTCAATTGATTCGATCATAATACAATGGAGTGATTTATTGTTGAGGTAGTGTCTTATTCGTCTTGATTTTTCTTCAATGAATTGTCCTCATCGATGATTCTGAAGTTAGAACAAAGATCGACACCAAGACCTAATAAGTCGTGCCAACGAAATTCCTTCGGCATGAGAGTAAGGCCTTGGGGGAAAAGAAAGTTTAAATACATCAGAAAAAAAAAAAACCTATACCGGTGCATTAAATGTCCTGATACACTTATAGGTGAGAGGATCAAATTATTTCCAGGAAATTAGGGCATTAAGTATGAATCATTGCTTTAATCTAACTTGTGAAAAAATCAAGTGGCACGTGACATCATTAAGCCTATAAAATTGCCTTCTGGCCTATCAAATGGAATCCATGGGTCTATCTGAAGGGATAGGAGATAGAGCCTAGCCCAAGAAAACATGGAGACACTTTGGTGAGACAAAAAATGAGTCTAGTCATTGTTGTTCGTTGGTCAGAGTGGTGACATGACTAGCTAAGTAGAGGAGACTGGTCAATTCTCATACATGTCTCGTCGGTCCACAACGAGTAGAATCTTGTAGGGAACGTGGTCAGAATAGTCAGGCAAGCCAAGAATAATCAATTCAAAGTGATCAAAGATATACATTCTGTTATCGCATGATGACTTACGGTTGGTGCAAGTAGACACTTTTCACAAACTTAGTTGTTGAATTCAAAAACAATCTGTTATCTATTTGAAAAAAAAAAATCAATATATAAAATTATACAAAACATATGAGTTTGATTGTTAATTTTATTTTCTTGTATTGTTGGGTTCATGAATATTATCCAGTAAACAGTGACTAAATATTCAAAACAAAGGGGTTGGAAAAGGGCATTAACTTTAATAAAAGGAGACAATAGTACCCATTTGGATGTTTTCCCCACAACGGTAATTAAAGAAAGAGCATGCCTTTCACTTTCACTAGTTTTTTTTGAATGAATAGTGCGCCATCCACATGCTGCCATTCTATTAGCCGTTGGAGCCCTTTTCGTTTGAAGTAGGAAATCGTCTTGCTACACTAATATTTGCATTTTAAGTTACTAATTAATATCTTAACTTAAACAAAATGCCTTAGTTTAAACATTTTAAATCACGTCTACTTACTCCAATTGAATATGTAACTCAACTCAAATATGTAACTCAACTCAATTTAACCCCCAACATACGTAATAAAAAAAAAAAATTAAACACATGGGTTGTTTTAAAAGAATTTAATAAGGAGATTAATTGAAAACTTATAAAGTTCCATAAAAAAATTGAGATGCATTTAATTTTTTATAAAAAAAAATAATAAACCCGAAAAGTCATGAGTAAAAGATATATGAATTAAATCAAGGAATACTCCTTTCTTAGGAGATGTTTTTTTGGTGTTAGGTAAGAAAATCAGGATTAAAATGTCATTAACTTATTCTCTTTGAAATATCCCAAAAGTAGTTAAGCCATAGGTTTCCCTCAAAATTAGGGACAAGTGCAAAAATGCCCTTAATTTCAGGTTGAAAAAAAGTCCACATTTATTTTAAATACTATAAAGGGCATAAAAGCAGGTTAGGTAAAATTGGTATTTGAATAATAAATCTCTTTTTATTTTACACCAACTTTTTTAATTTCAACGAAATAAATACAATGCTTTTTATATTTATTATTATTATTATTTAATTAAACAATAATGATTGCAATTGCATGTCGATTACATGAGTTGTGTACAAATTATTATATAATTCAAATGACTTAAAATCTTATACTTTTAAGTTGAAACCTCCCAACATTATATTAGAGTCAAAGTTACGAGTATACGCCTCATTTCATTGTAATCAAATTATCTGTGTAAGTCAGGGTTGCACATATTTCATTATTTCCTCGTAATCAAATCATCCGTACAAATCGAAAGTTATACTTAAAATAGATGTTAAATTTTTGTTCTTCATCAATTGTATAAAGATGTCCAAATCACTATATAACTAGTTGTCACATGATCGAAATTTTTACCACAAAATTTACAACTGAGTGATGGCCTAGTTGCACCGACAACTAGCAGCCCTGGTGAATGTACTGCACCACAACGAAAATACACCGACAGTTTGTAAACACACACGTTCCTGTAACGAAATACAACGGGAATACACCAAAACACTACCGGAAACGCACCCACGCAACGATACACAAACGTATTACAGAAAAACTCAATCTTGTATTAATAAACTCGGGTTACAAGGAACCAATTATAACACTTAGTCTGTAAAATTCGCAAGAATACATTCAACAACCTAAAACAAACCAAAACAACAATATTTATAGGAGAAGACAACAGTTGACAGCTCCAACTGCATAGGCAAACTACTAACACCTGTCTCGACACATGTCAGCACCATCGGAGTTGGTTTTCTTATCTAAAAACCAACCAAAATCGCCAAAAACTACACCAAACTGCCTCCCACATGTCTTACACATGTTTGGTAACCAACAGTCCACCAGCTCACCACGAGCTCTGGATTCTTCTAGCGTTTTTGTATCGTCTTGCCCGTTGCCGTCTCGTCCCATAATCAATCGACGTTCCCCAACGTCTTGCCACGCCGCTACAAGGCTGGAACGCGTCGTTGCGCCCAACGACTGCCAACGTTTTGTGTGCATTTTTCGCACCAGAATGCACCGAGGTCTTCTGTTGGTCCCGTTACTCCCCACGAAACCTCCAATTCCGGCATCCTCTGCCAATGCTGCGACGTCTGTACTCGTTGCCCAACAATGCATTATTTTGCTAACGCCTGAGCAACAGCTTGGTCCAACACCTCCCCACTCCTTCAACGCATGTTGCCGCGTTCATGACACCGTAGCGTTGCACCTACGTTGCACCATTTTGCCTTGGTCCCGCACCGAGGTCTTCCACACTGCCCAACATCCGCCGGTGTTGTGCCACAACGCTGCTGCTCACCGCCAGGCACCAAGTTGGTGCCCTCTTTGCTAACGAGTCCATCCATGCCGCATGCATCATGTTCTGTAGTAAATCGCACCAAGTCGGTGTTGTTTGGTTCTCTAGCATTGTTAGGGTCTAACACTAGTCCACTTATACCATATGCTTTTAAGTTGTACTTTGTCACCAAAATTAATGATTAATTAAATAATTAATTAGGGCTAGGGCGAGACAATTAATTTGAATCATTAGGAGGGGGTAAACATGTAAATTAGTTGGAATTGACATATCCGTCACCCCTACGGCTACAACTCTCTATTTTATTATTTATTTTTTGAATTTTTAAAGGGTTTATAGTCCTCCTGGATTCGAGAGACGTTGGCATTTGGCCATTGGCAGTTAACAAACTTGAAATCAAATTTGAGGGAGAGGGAGGGGAGAGAGACAGAGAGAGGGAGAGAGAGAATAAAATCAAGTGTAAATTCTCTCAGGAATCATGTGTTAGGATCGTCGTCTACAATCATGGCCGCATTTAATTTCTTGTAAGCTCCTCTCAAATCCATCAATTTCACCCCCTCACTCGTGTTTGATTGAACTTTTGAATCCCCATGGATGAGAGAGAGGGCTTCTTCACTACAAAGAGAATCAGCTAACCCTACCATTTTCCGATTTGAATTTCTTTTCAAATTATCTTCGTTTTTCTCTCTCGGAAAAGGGTTTAAGATGGAAGGTGCGGTTTCGAATGGTAGGAAAAAAGATGGGTTCAAAAGATTCGATTCCAACGGCGGAGGGACCGAGTTGCTCAGTGATTCGGTCTCCGAGTACAGAGAGAGCAGTACGAGTTCGAGTAGATCCAGCTCGGATTCATCGATCGACGGTAAGGGGAATTCTTCTCCGGCGCCGCTGGCTTGGCCGATTCGCAAGGCTCAACCGTCCAAGAAGTGCTCCACCACCGACGATGAACGCAAATCCCATTTGGATAACTCCAATTTGAGCAAACTGGGTTCCAGAGATTCAGGTCAGTGATTACATAGTCAAATAACAGCTTCTCTGCTCTTGATTAAGCTTAATCTCTCTGCATATTATCTTCTTAATCCGGCCTTCACTGTAGAACTGGAGATGATGAAAGAGAGGTTCGCTAAACTGTTACTGGGTGAAGACATGTCCGGAAGTGGTAAAGGGGTTTGTACGGCGCTGGCGATTTCAAACGCCATTACCAATCTCTGTGGTACTTGAAATTAAAATCACTCTTTATTCAACTTAATTCGTCATTTTTCTGTACTGATTAATGAATGTTTATTATTCTTAGCCACTGTTTTTGGACAAGTATGGAGATTAGAACCGTTGCCAGCTGCCAAAAAACAGATGTGGAGGAGAGAGATAGAGTGGCTTCTTTCTGTTGGCGATCATATAGTTGAATTAATACCCTCTTGGCAAACATTTCCAGATGGAAGTAAGCTTGAGGTACTCAAGAAATTCATTTTTGATGTTTGAAATTTTACTCTCCTTACTGCATCATCTGTATCCTTTACGAAGACTGTAAATCCATTAATAAATTCAGTTATACACTTCCTGCTTCCATCCATATCCCTGCATTTTGCTTTCAATTGCCAGCACAGGGTGAATGAATGTTGTTATTTTCTTTTTCTGGTTAGGTTATGACTTGCAGACCAAGATCAGACCTTTTCATCAACCTCCCGGCTCTCCGTAAACTAGACAACATGCTACTCGTAACACTTTCTCCTCCTCCTCCTCTCATTTTTTTTCCTGGTTTTTTGTTATCTTAATTTTTTTCCTTATATGTCTGATTGTTACAGGAAATATTAGATGGTTTCAGCAGCACGGAATTTTGGTATGTGGATCAAGGAATCGTTTCAGCTGCCCCTGACACAGATGGATCCGCCTCTTTTCGAAAAAATCATCATCGCCAGGAAGAGAAATGGTGGCTGCCTGTTCCCCGTGTTCCCCCTGGTGGGCTCCACGAGAATACGAGGAAACAATTGAACCACAAACGAGAATGCGCGAGCCAAATCCTAAAAGCCGCCTTATCCATTAACAGCACATCTTTAGCCGAGATGGAAGTGCCTGATTCTTATATTGAAACACTCCCAAAGGTTTTTAGAACTGTTTTCCACCTTGACAACATTCTTCAATACATCATATTTAGGTGCAAGAAACATATTGATTTGTGTGTGTTTTTTTTTTGAAGAATGGGAGGGCTTGTATGGGGGATCTGATATATCGGTATATAACATCGGATCATTTTTCGGCGGAGTGCTTGCTGGACTGTCTTGACCTCTCGTCGGAACAGCTAGCTCTTGAGATTGCAAACCGTGTGGAGTCCTCGATCCACATGTGGCGTAGGAGGCTTCATCACGCGAAACCTTCAACAACTAATCACTGCCGTTCAACTGCCAAATCGTCATGGGAGATGGTGAAGGATCTAATGGTGGATGGAGGCGGAGATGATAAGAGGGAGGTTCTTGCCGAGAGAGCCGAAAGCCTCTTGCTTTGCTTAAAGCAGCGCTTCCCTTGCCTCGCTCAGACCACGCTCGACACCAGCAAGATCCAATACAACAAGGTTTGATTATGCTTAGAAATTTTCATGTTCTAGTTCAAGACTAACAATATGGGTATTGACACGAAAACACGACACAAAATTATTGTCTCTGACACGTTAAACACAAAAATAAGCAGATGATAAATCAAGTTTACTTGCTAATCCAATAATTGCCACGAAATGACACGATAATTTTGAATCCTATTTTGAGTTACCCATTAATAAGTGATACAATAAAGTGATACAATAAGTGACACGAAATTAATTATTCAAAGGCATTTTAATCAATTGTTTTTAAAATAGCAATTAAATTAATGCATGACGGGTTAAGCAACTTTTGTGGGACAACATTAATTATCGGGTTTGTATTTTAATATTTTGACACGACAAGGTGACATGAGTTGTTAGTTCTATTATGTTTCTATTCGAAATTTCGAGTGATTTATTTACTTATTTTCTCCAAATTTTTTTATAGGATGTCGGAAAATCAATATTGGAGAGCTACTCGAGGGTATTGGAGAGCCTGGCGTTTAACATCGTGGCGCGAATCGACGACTCACTCTACGTGGATGACTTAACGAAGCAAACCGATGGCCTACAATCGGTTCCAACCCCGAATTCGATTGCTCACAAGAAGGTATCGATTCCGTTTTCGGTGCCCGCCTCGGGCACTCCTTATAGAACTTCTTTCGGCACTCCAAGCTTCTCGCCGGCGCCGCCTTTGGTGAGCCCGGCGAGGGGAGAGAGGACGCCTTTTATAAGGGGGGGGAATGGAAACAAGATTCCTCCTCGTCGGGGGTTTGGGGTGAAGAGGGTGTTGACTAATTATCTTGTGGGCGAGTCGAAAGTGAAGAACTGTCCGAGCCTCGTACTTGAAGGAGGATCGGGTCCACAGAGTGGAAATCGGGTTAGGGCAAGCGATCGATGTGTTTAATGTTAATTAATGTCTTTGAGTGATTAAGTGACTTGTGGTGTGTTTGATTAGGATAATCATGATAGAATTGTAATAAACTATGTTTTAATCTTATATAATTTGATTGATTGAGTGTTCATTGTTATTCTTCGTTGAGTGGCTTTTGGAGTTGTTTCTACCAAATTTTGGAGAAAGAAAAGATTCTCTCAAAAATCAAAAACAAAAGTTTATAGATGGGCGGGGGGGCATTCCGAGAATTGAACTCGGGACCTCTCGCACCCTAAGCGAGAATCATACCACCATACCAAATGCCCTTTTGCCCCCCAAGCCTTGTATATCAAATCGATTTTGATTTTCCAATATGACGAAAATTGCGGGTTTTCTATGTAATGTTTTTTTTTTTTTTTTTTTGTTGAAATGAATTTAGTTTTTTCGTATAAAATTTACACGATGCAGGAATTTTTTCAATAGTCCAAAATAAATGCATTCCCTAAAAATTATTGTAATTTTTTCGTGTGTTATAGTGATTTTATACTTTTTATGGGATTATATATATATATATATATATATATATATATATATATATATATATATATATATACATATCATAAAAAAATTAATGCATTGAATGAATTTAATTTATAATAAAAAATATAAAAAAATGTATTTTTTTTTTGTACAGAAGACGGAAATGAAACTACGGACGCCTATTGAAAGCTTCCGGTTTCATTTTCAAAAATTGCATATTCGTCATATCATCCAAGTGGTTAAATAAAATTTTTAATTTTTCTTTGCATTCCGTCTCTCTATTAGGAAGATGATCGACATACTTGTTATCCTCTCTAGGCGTCAATTGAATCATGTAGTTGTTTGCCTTAACATTCTCTTACAATTGCCAATCCAGATTTTAAACCTATGGGAGGTTGGACAGTCATGGGAATGTTTTTCAAAGCCTCAAATCTTCTCAGTGTCAGCAGTTGGTGAACTTGTTCTCCACTCATTTGGCTTCTTCTGTTCCTAAACAGAATGATCAACCTGAAATGGCTATTATTTCATGTGCTATCGATATCTGTTTTTCTATTGTTTTTCATAGTTTTCTTACTGTATCACGATAGTGGATCATTGATTCAGGAGTTTCTCGACATATTTGCCATGATGTCAATGTTTTTGTTTCGCTACAACCTGTTGAGCATGTCAATGTCATTCTACCTGATCATTCACGAATTTCCGTTTGCATGGTTGGTGATGTGCGATTGAGTTCAGAGTTAATCCTAGAACATGTTCTCTCTATTCCTCAATTTAAGTTCAATTTGTTGTTCGTTAGTGCTTTGATTGAAGATGCGTAACTGATAGTAAATTTTCTTCATGAGTCATTCCTTATTTAGGATATCAACAAGAGTATAATTGACAAGGGTGAAAAATTGGACGGCTTCTACATTTTTGATATTGCCAAAACAGCTGATAGAATTGTTTCCTCACATTCAGATATTAGTTTTTCAGTTAATAATGTGTCTGCTCACGTTTGACACAATCGATTAGGCCACTTGTCTTCAAAACGATTGCTTTTGTTGAAAATCGTTTGCATGTTGATGGTTCTCAATTGCATCAATTAGGACCTTGTTACATTTGTCCTTTAGCTAAACAAATGCGTTTAGTTTTTGAATCACATAATTATTTGTCACAATCTCCTTTTGACTTGATACATTGTGATATATGGAGTCCACTTAGTGTTCCTTCGTATGGTGGTTATCAATATTTTGCTACGTTAGTTGATGATTCTACTTGATTTACTTGGATGTTCATGCTTAAACATAAGTCTGATGTTGCATCTGTTATTCCCAAATTCTTTAAAATGGTGAATACTTAGTTTGGAGTTCAAATGAAGGTTTTCCGATTAGATAATGCTCGTGAGCTTGCTTTTACTAAGCTATTCAATGATTTGGGCATGTTACATCAGTATTCTTGTGTTGAGAGTTGAGACCCCTCAGCAAAACTTAGTGGTAGAATGAAAGCATCAACATCTTCTTAATGTTGCTTGGGCACTTTATTTTCAGTCCTTAGTTCCAATACAATTCTGGTCTGATTTGGGCATGTTACATCAATATTCTTGTGTTGAGACCCCTCAGCAGAACTCAGTAGTAGAAAGAAAGCATCAACATCTTCTTAATGTGGCCTAGGCACTTTATTTCCAGTCCAGAGTTTCAATATAATTTTGGTCTGATTGTATACTGATAACTGCTTTTCTGATCAAGAGGACTCCTTCACCTGTGCATCGTTATAAAACACCGTTTGAGTTCTTATATAAGACCATAGTCGATTATTCTACTTTTCAAATTTTTGGTTGTCTGGCCTTTGCATCTACTTTACCTGCTCATTGCACAAAGTTCCAACCCAAAGCTCGTATATGTGTTTTAAATGGATATCCACTTGGTATAAAGGGATAAAAATTATATGACATACATTCCAAACAGGCTTTTGTTTCTCAGGATGTTATCTTTCATGATAATGTGTTTCCTTTTCATTTAGTGGTTTTGTCATGTGATTTGATTGACCCTTTTCCTGATTTGGTATTATTACATGCCACATCCACTTCTATTGCTAATGATACTGCTATTAATGTTCCTGCTAATATTCATGCTGATCACACTGGAGATTTCTCTAATCATGAGCCTTTACTAGTGACTAATATAGATGTTTAATTTTTTTTTGTTCCCAGATGATCTACTCGAGTCTCTCGACGACTTTCTTATTTGGAGAATTTTCATAGTAATTCTTCTTCTATTGTATCTGTCATGCCTACCAAGTATTCCATTTCACAAGTTCTTAGTTATAATTCTTTGTCACACACTCATCGCTGTTTTGTCATGAATATCTCTTCGCAAGTTGAATCCCAATTTTATTATCAAGTTGTTAAGTATCCTGAATGGAGACAGGCTATGCTGGATGAATTACAAGCCATGGAAAACAACCATACTTGGTCAGTTGTTCCTTTTCTAGATAGAAAACATTCTATTGGCTGCCGATAACTTTACAAAACTAAATATCAGTTTGATGGTTCATTAGAGTGACATAAAGCTCGTCGTGTGGCTAAAGGTTTTACTCAGTAGAAAGGTATGGATTTCATCGAAACCTTTTCAACTGTTGCTAATATAACGACCCGATTTCCTAGGGCCGCCATTAGATTTTTTTATTTTTTATTTTATTTTTACAGAAAAATAGAGGTAAAAGGCAAACCACTCCACCACTACTCTTCCGATGCGCCACTATGATAAAAATAATAATAGACATGACCTCGACTCTGAGCAATCTTCATTCTTTCCTGAATGACTTTGACCTTTTCTACCATCATTTGAGCTATGTTAGGCATTAACAATTTTTTTTTCTCCAACTTTAGTCCAACAAATTTGAGTTCTGCATCTTCTGCTACACAACTCTTCATATGGTTCCATTTCAATTGCCAAATAGTAGCTATTGTCATATGCAAATTCCATCAACGTTAAATGATCATCTCAGCTACTAGGAAATTCTAGAATGCAACCTCTCAACATATCCTCTAGTGTCTAAATTGTACGCTCTGATTGACCATCAATCTAAGGATGAAAAGTTGTATTGAATTTTAACTCGGCACCTAGAGCAGCTTGAAGACTTGGTTATAATCTCGACGTAAATTTTGGATCTCTATCCGATGCTATGGAAAATCGGCGCATTATGCAATCTGACAATCTCGTCAATATACAACTTTGCATACTTATCCATGGAGTACGTGATTTTTACAGCAAAAAAATTAGCAAACTTTGTAAGTCTATCAATAATTACCTAAATGGAATTATGCCATTTTTTAGTACGGGATAATCCCGAAACAAAATTCATTATGATATGTTCCTATTTCCATTCTGAGATGGGCAAATGCTACAATAATCTCTTTAAGGAAGTTTATATGGATTTGCGTTTGGGGTACAAGAGTCAGTGGGTGTCTTCCCGTACTTCTGGCTTAATATGCAAGCTTCATAAGTCCATTTATGAACTCAAGCAAGCATCTCGTCAGTGGAATTCAAAATTCATTGAATCTCTTCTAAAGTTTGGTTTTTAACAATCTAAATCTGATTATTCTCTCTTTACCAAAGGGAATAGAAATTCGTTTGTTACCCTCTTGATTTATGTTGATGACATTATAATCATTGAGCCTAATATTCAACTTCTCGATGATTTGTAAACCTCTTTGCATAGTCATTTTAAACTCAAGGATTTAGGTGTGTTGAAATACTTTATGAGTATTGAAATTGCTCATTCTACTAAAGGCATTGTTCTTTCTCAACGACAATATACTCTACAATTGCTTGAGGATGTTGAGTATCTTGGTTGCAAACTCGTACATTTGCTAATGGATCCTAAAGTTCGTCTTAGTTCTGCAGATGGTGAACTTCTTTCTGATCCTTCTATGTATAGGAGGCTAATTGGACGTTTTTTGTATCTCACTATTTCTCGACCACATATTTATTTTGCTGTTCATAAATTGAGTTAATTT
Source organism: Eucommia ulmoides (assembly GCA_016647705.1). Taxonomy (NCBI): domain Eukaryota; kingdom Viridiplantae; phylum Streptophyta; class Magnoliopsida; order Garryales; family Eucommiaceae; genus Eucommia; species Eucommia ulmoides. The sequence goes on from CM028328.1 coordinate 57,134,424, forward strand.
GTATCAAAGCCTCGAGGTCCTCACTTACAAGCAGCTCATCATCTCCATCGCTTCTTAAATCTATACCTGGGTAAGATCTATTTTACTTAGCTTTATCTTCCCCGTGTTTGATGGCTTTTTCTAATGCTGATTGGAGTTCTTGCTTTGATTCTAGGAAATTCATCACGGATTTTTGTGTTTTCATTTGTGATTCTCTTGTTTCATGGAAGGTGAAGAAACAACCAACTTTCTCTCGTTCTTCCGCCGAAGGCAAATATAGAGCTCTTGTAATGGTTGCTAGTGAATTGATTTAGTTACGACAATTGTTGTAGGATTTTCAAATTGATGTTGCTTCTCCAGCTCTTACGTTTTGTGACAATCTTGCAGCCATTCACATAGCATCTAATCCCATCTTCCATGAACGCACCAAACATATCGAAATCGGCTGTCAATTTGTTCAAGACCAAGTATCCAAAGGTGTTATCCGTCCCATGCTAGTCTGATCACATAATCAACTTGGTGATGTTTTCACTAAAGTATTACCATCTTTTTCTTTTATCCAAGATGGCAATTAAGAACCTTCACAGTCCATCTTGAGGAGGTGTATTAATGTTAATTAGTTGGATGTTAGTTAGAAGTTAGTTAACTAATTATCTATTGTTCTATCTTCAATCTTGGCAATATATAGCTAGGAACTCTTCTTGTAAATTGATGAGTGATGAATATACTTGAGATTCATTTCTCCACTCTTCAAGTCTAACAGTAGTTGATGAGTGTAAAATTTAGTCACCTTTAAAGACCTCTACTGGAGCCCTACACGTGGATCGACGTTTTGACCAAATTCGATTAAATGGCTGACAAGGGAATGGACGAGATCAGGCCTTGGGACACAACCTAGCTCAGAACTCAAGACCCCGCCGACCAGGGGTCGCCGAATAGAAACCTCCGAACAGAGATTGCCGACGACCTTCGAATAGAGTTTGCCGACCAAAGACCGCCGAACATGGGTCGCCGACTAGAGGTGGCCGACCAGAGGCCACTGAATAGAGGTCGCTGATCAGAAACCTTTGAACAGAGGTCGCCGACTAGAGGCCGCCAATCAGGGGTTGTTGACTAGAGGTTGCCGACCAGGGGCCCAACAAACCAAGCATGGTATTTGAAGACTTTGCCGATCAGAGGATCAGACTTAACTCTGATTGGTCACGATCGAGAAGGGACCACAGACATCGCCAGGTTGATTTTCCCCTGCTGGGCTGAGTACGCTGTTCCAGGCTTAGGATGCCGAGCAGGGTTGGGACAACCCCCCTCCGACTCCAAAAGGACAGAAGGACATCTCACGTGCCATGGGTCAGGCCGCCTCTCCTCATCCGTATATGGCCGACCCATGGGCTTCTCCTCAAAGGGTCAAAGAGCCCAGGCCCAAGGGTGTATTCTCTTCACGCGCCCGTACATTGGCTACACGTCGAGCTTAGGGTAATTAACCGTGCTTAGACCCCCTAATCCTGCGGCGCTAATCATACTCCCCGCCTATATAAGGAAGGGTCATCAATGCCCAAAGGTATCCCTCAGTGCTCAGCTACTTTTTTTGAGCATATTTTTATATTTTTCCCTAAGCGCTTACTCTCATGCCGAGTCCACCCCTGTAAATCCTGTGTGCAGGTGCCAGTTCGGAGTTCATCCCAGGATGAGCAAAGATTCTTCTCGGACCTCAGGACTTTTCGGATTGCTTGACTCATTAGGACCCACCTCGAACCATTCCAACCTTACCCCATCATGAAAAAAGACAAAAATATCATGACTAGATCATATCGTTGGTGTTAACCAAGATTTGACATCAACATTAGCCATTGAAAATATTCATCTGATTTCTAGGCTACCGTAACTCGGGAGAAAATCATAGAATTCAAATTGACAAACTCCAACCTAGTACCTCAACAATCCTCCAAATACTCCGGGTTTTCTATAGCAGAACTATCAATATTTAATTTAGAAAAAACCTGCAGAAAGGAAGAATCCAAGGATAATCGAGTCTACTCACTATTTATAACGATAAGAAAGCATGAAATTAGGCTCCTAATTGGGCCCAATTTACCGTGGACTGGATTTTTAAAATCAGTAGCCCCCAAAATTATGTGCATTGCGCACTCCTGTGTACCGACAAACACGGCCTCACTGTCCGAATCTTCACTAGGAAGCCAACACAGCAAAAGTCTGCGACTTTAACCCCCAACGCCCGCGGTTGTCGAACCAGATCGCCTACCAAACCCTCCCCACAGTAAATCTCTACCGCCAGATCGACTTATTCGCCGGACGGAAAATGGACGAAGCGCCTTTGAGTAGGTTCGGAACCAGGATCCACATAACGGCCCTGGACGGAATCATAAACGTGAACTCACTGTTCACATTAGCTGTCTTCATCGGCTTAACCTGGAACCCTAGAGACCCGACGAACAGCCTCATCGACGGCAACAACCCGAATTGCACACCCGGATCGAATGTCGCAGAAGATCTCGTCGCCTTCCACGTGTACTCCTTCAGCTCCTTCCTCTTCTCCAGCCTCGTCGCGTTGGCCCTGAAGCAGGCCATCCGGCTGGAGAAATCTCCCCATTACCGGACAATTTTCGGCTTCGACTTGGCGCAGATCAACCGGACTGGTCTTCGGCTCGGGTACCTGGTATCGGCGGTGGGTTCCTTCTCCGGCTGCGTGTTCTTGATGCTTGCTCTGATCAACGTGGTTCAAATCAAGCTTGGGACGTTGGCCTGTGGTAGCGTACATAGTTACGGTGCAGTTGTTCCTCTTGTCATTTTAGTTCCTTCTGCACTTCTGATGTATGTCTCCGCTGTTTTGTATGCTTTTACTCGTTAAAACAAGAGACCAATTTTAGGGTTTAAAGCTTGAAGTTTCGTTGTAATGAAGAATTAATAAATGGGTTTTAGTAAGTTTGAAGAGTAAATTAACAGATTTCAGATTGTTGTGTAAGAATTTTCAAGCTCTCCCTTTTTGTCAGGTTTGCAGTGGTTTCTTCATCATCATGTACTAATGGCTGCTTCAGATGATGATGATGACAAATGTTAATGAAAAAACCTGTTTTTTGTTTTTTAATGAAGAACATGTAATGATGGAAATCACTAATCATTAGTTCGGTTTTTAATTGCCGCCCAACTCGCATTATAGAATCAAGATATTGAGCAAGTGCTGAACCCATTAAATCATCTAGTGCCTCTTCCACTACATATAATTATACATATATGAATTCTTCTTCTGTCTATATATAAAGACAGTAGTAGGTTTTTTTCCAAGCACTGGAATCATTGCAGCAAAGAATATGGAAGGATCAGCATCATCAATCAAGTACTTGCTCTGTTTTCTTGCGATTCTCGTGATTACGGTGAACGGTGCCGGAGAATGTGGAAAGTCTTCGCCGGACATGGAGGCGATGAAGCTTGCTCCGTGTGCGTCCGCGGCACAAGACGAGAAAGCATCGGTTTCGAACAGTTGCTGTCTTCAGGTCAAGAAATTAGGACAGAACCCCTCCTGTCTGTGCGCCGTCATGCTCTCCAACATGGCTAAGCTCTCTGGCGTCAAGCCTGAAATCGCCGTCACCATTCCCAAACGCTGCAACCTCGTTGATCGTCCCATCGGTTACAAGTGTGGAGGTCTGTTCTTGTTACTACGGTTTTTTATTCTGATGACGTTTTTGATTTAGATTTTGTCCTAAAACTTGGTTTTTTTTGCAGCTTACACATTGCCTTGAAGAGTGGAGATGATGGGGACAACACTTGCTGTGTGTATTTTTATTTTTAATGTTAAACCAAGCTTCTGATCTGATTATTATGAAATAAATTGCTGGTTTCCCTGTTTATTTTGGCTGTTTTATGAGGTGTTTATCAAAGATAATTAATTAGGGCAAAAACATGGATCACTCGAAATAAACAAACAGATAATATAAGCAACAGCAGTTGATTTAGTACATAGATAATCAATTGATCATGTTTTTTTGTAATAATTGAAGATGATCAATTGATAAAACACACCGTCACAAGTCTCTGTAATTTTAGGATTTACAAAGTTAAACTCTGTAGTTGTTCTTCATACGCAGACCCTGTATCATCATCCCTGAAACATGTGTTTAGATTAATCTCTCGTTGATCTAAAAAGTTAAACGGGTTTTTTTGAAGAATTTTTACCTTCTAATATTAATTTGGATGAGGAATTCAGACGAAGGCTTCATTCAGTAATATAGGGATCCTACGGAGAACGGATTTGTCAGAGTTATAAGAACAAAGTAGAGCAATAATCAGATAATTAATAATTAAAAAGTAATAATAATACCCTGCCACCAATTTCCTCTGGAGGCGCTATTCAAATTGCTTCCATTTGGATCATCGTGTTCATCCTCCTTTTTCTTGAACTGATGAAAAAAAGAAGAAGACGAAATTGATGTAATTAATTGAAAAAAACACAAATATGTATTTTTATATAAAGAAATTATTATTAGAGAGTAGCATGATTACAATATGGTTAGTGGATTGGGTGGTGGGAGAATAAACTTCTTGGGCGCCGTAGTAGATGGATGAGCTGAGATAACAACTGGGTGGTTCTACCGTTCTTTCATTCTCATAAATGTTGGGATTTCTCTCCTTGCCATTTGACATGAAATCCTTGTTTTTCTGACTCATATAATCTGTCATAATCCAAAAATAAATAAATAATCAATAGGAAATGGCAGGATTTGAAAGAAATTAATTAACCTGGAATTCCATGTTTGGTATTGCCATGTAGTCCAGCATGAGATGAATCCCTCCCAAGCCCCTGATATCACACAAAAATGTTATATATATATATAACAACACACGCACATATATAATTGAAAAAAAAGTAAAAATATGTAATACCGTGGAGGAAGGTCCAAAAACAGAGCCGAAAAGGGTGGAGGATGAGGAAGACGAAGAAGATGAGTCCTTGGGACCAAAGAGATCCAAGGTAAAAGATGAAGATGAAGGGACTTGCTTTCTGTTCTCCATATATGATATGATATAACTGTATTATGTATTAGCTTTCTTTGTCAACCAACGAACAAAACTACCTCAGTGAAGCTGCTATGTCTAGTCTAGGCAATTAGAGCAACGACTCTCCGACACATACACGCGAAAAACAGAATCAAGATAAGGTTTCAGACACAGATAGAGAGAAAGAGGGTGAGAGAGAGAGCACGTGAAGATCGCAGTATGAGAAGAAAATGAAACGACTACTACTATTTATAGGCCCCATAATAAGGACGTCCCCAATCTCCATTTTCCAGGCATTCCAACTCTAATTACCATTTTAACCTCACATTTTTATCAATTTTTTTTCACTCTATGGGTATGTTTGGTTGGAAGGGTGAAAAAGAAAAATCTATGCGTATTTTTGGTTGGAAGGGTGGAAAAGGAAAAAAGGAAAAGAGAAATTAAAAATAATTTTTTTTTTATCCTTTGTAGAGAGAAAATTATTTTCCTTAGTGTGTTTGGTTAGAGGGATATAAAAGGAGGATAAATAATATTTAGTAATATATTTTTTGTTCAATTTACTATTTTACCCTTAATACAAATGAAATAGGCATTTGTTATGTAAAGAAATGGGTAAAATAGTAATTTTGAACAATTTTCCCTTCTAACTTTTCATTTTCACCTCCATTTGGGGGGGAGTGACAGGAACACTATTTTTTCTCTCCATTTTTTTTTTCCTTTACATTTGCCTCTCATACCAAACATAAAAGGGGAAAAAATTATATCATTTCACTTCCTATTTCCCTTTCCCTTTCTCCTTTCCTCTCATACCAAACAATGCCTATAAGAATAACTTTTGGTTAAATCTTGTTGGATTTATTCCTAGTATCTTCTCCGCGGCTATGAAAGGGTTGATTTGTGGTCAAATTATAAACGTGAGGAAATTTTTTGTTTTTTGAATTGACTTTTGAGCTTGAGAGAAATAAAAAACTATCATACATTGATATTAATGTTTGGGATACATTTTTGGCTCAATATCTAGTTATTATAGAAGGGATTGATGATAAGTTATAAGTGAGAGTGTTTCTCCTCGCGAACTAGTTTGTAAGGTTAAAATAGACCCTAGACCATTAATTAAGGGGAAATTAAATTATATTATTACAGCAGGCCAAGTGGAGATGGATACACGCATGTATGCATGTGATGTTTGAAAATACATGCACTGTTACTAGGGTTTATACCTTAAGGGGCAAGTGGAGATGTCAAAACCCTCCTAGCTAGTAGCTGCTGCTGCAACCACGTGCCCCGTAATGGCCATTCAAATCCTTCTCTGACATCCTCTTCTTTGACCTATCTTTCAATTTCTAAATTAAAAAAAATAAAAAATAAAAAATGTTAGAAAATAGGATTTAAAAAAAAGGGATAAGGCGGCCAGTTGTTGAGTTTATTCGAATATGCATGTATGAGGATCGTGCCCTCTCTCCCCCAACCAGACAAACAGTTGACTCTTATTAGCTCTTCTATCTTTTAGCCTCAAAAATCACATACAATGAAACTCCTACAACTTTGAAGAATCTGATATATCTTGGGAATATATGTAGTTTCTCTTAATATTCTTTCTTCCTGAGTAGTACACTTTGATGCACTCAACCATGATGTGACTCGCTGTTTTTGAAAATTCACAAATAAAATGCAATTTTTTTTTTCAACGGAAAGTTCAACAAACAACCACTTACCCAGGCACATATCAACGACCCTCTCATCCATTTTTTCTAGAAGGATATCCTCTAAATCAATGCTTGGAGTAGCAAGAATTTTCTGTATGTAGTCCTCGTCAGTCCTTCTTTTAGCCAGAATATATGTACACTTATTAGTTTCTTTAGGCCCAAACTGTACAGAGTAGTTGTTAAGAACAAGAAGCCTCTTGCACTCTTCAATTCACTCCTTGTATCTATGTTCTTCCAGGCATGGTTTTTGAATGAGAGTAACCACGTCCGCCCAGTTAAACTCCACTATGATTCTGGGATAGTCTTTATTTGAAGCAATCTTAATGCCTGTGATGATGCTCTTAAGTTCGGCCTCCAAAGTTGTGCGGCTTTTCAGGTAGTCCCAGTAGTCAAATTTCTAGAGTCCCAAGTTATCTCTTAATAATCCTCCGAATCCTCCTTTGACCGGGTTTAGCTTGAGAAATCCTGTCAGAGGAGAAGACCAAGTCAGTTTTGGGGAATAACTATCATTTAGGATGTCTAGTTTTAAGAAAGAGTTTGAGAGGTCTTTGGAGTAACACGGAATTCTGGTCAGGAACGAGAAGGGGGTAATACGAATGCCTTCAATGAGAAAGTTCGGTGTCGGTTCTTTGGAATACCATTAGATTTTTCCTTTTATCTTTTGATATTTCCATTTCTCACATCTATCATGAATGTAACTTTGTGGTAGACTGTCTAGCCAATGTTGTTGGAATATTTTTTATAGGTTAACATTAATTGAATTAATTGTTTTACAAAAACGGGTTAATAGATAGTCTATTATTTAAACAACCCAAATAATAGGTGATCATATTTTGATTTGGGTTGTGGCGTCTTTTATGTAGAAGCCCAATTAAGTGGTAAATGTAAGTTTAGGGTTTCGTTGAAGTCCGTTATGGGAGGGCCCAACGTGAAACCCTAGTATATATAACTAGGTCCCCTCTCTAATCTAGAATATAGGGTTTCTTCCCATTGAGAGCCGCCACCACGAAATCTAGATCATAGGGAGAAAGACTTAGTTAGTAATCTGCTGCGACAGATTCAATCTCTTACGATGGCTGAGACATGTACGTTTTCGATTACCATTCTTCATTGTTGTGTCCTATAATTCATGTATGTTTACGATTATTAATTAATTTGATTTTATTGTGATTATGAGAAGTAATCAACAAATGTCACTACTAGTAGTGTTATTTTCTTTTATTTTGAGAGTTCCTTACCTCCTTCCGTTAGTTTGTTCTTACAGGAGGATCGTCAGGGACTTCCTCATATGAGAATGTAATATTTCTTTATTGAATATAATGTCCTAGTGACTCTTTTCTAAAAATAAAAATAAAAATCTTAATGAGCAATAATTAAGTGTTCCTTCTAGAAACAAATTGGAGATTTTAAGACGTAATTAAACGAAAAGACCCATGCAATGTAATATTCCGATTTAGGTTACCATTTACCAAGAATTAATTATTATTAAAAAGATTGGGTTTTTGGAATCATGACGCGCAAGAAGACATAAGTATGATGAATATGCTCCATATATATATATATATTGTTCTAGTCCTAGATAGATAAGGTTATCATTACATTTATATCTTATGCTTTTAATTATATATATATTAAAAAAAGATTACACGGATAAACTTTATCGTCTAATCTTCCATTGATTCGAATCAAGAAAAAGCTTTCATTTAGTTTGTAATTTTTTTATTTTTATTTTTTTAAATTAAGGGATGTTTGGATAGGTTCAAGTGGGGGAAACTCCAATATGAGCAAAAGTTACGTGTAGTACACGACTTAATCCCTTTTTATTAAAATATAATTTATAGATAGATATGTTATTGAAAGTGCCTTTCGACAATTTAAGAATATTTGGTTTGAATTAGTGCTATATTTATACACATAAAAAGGATTTTTTTTTTTTAACAATTTATAATTTTCTGTCGGTACAATTTATACATGACAATATTTTTAAAAAAAATATATATAAATCACTACATGATATAAAAACACACAACAATACTTTAATGTCGAATAATAATTTTACATTTTTAATAGAATTATTAAATAGTTAAAAAAATAATATATTGAGAGGGTTCAATAAATGATGTTTTCAAAATAAATAAATATTTTATTTTAAGATTTTAAGTGAAAAAAAGTAAAATTAATGAAAATAAAGCTTTCGTGTTATCAGAATCATGGGTACAATCTTTCTTTGCGATTGTCCGAAATACATTACACCTTCTTATTTAGTTTCATTTTACTAATAATAATAAAAAGAAAAAACACACACACACGCACACTTGTCTTCATGTTTAACCGAAGCACGTGCAGACGGCGGCGACGGGGCTCCGGACCTTGTGGACCCCATCGTCCCAAACCAATGAACCAGATACGACGGTCGCCGGGATCGTGGCTCCCACCGTCACCACGAACGACTGCTTCTGCCCCAACGACTTAAACGACAGAACGCTGGGTGCTACCGTGATCGTTAGTCCCGGCGCCTGAGTCACCACAGCCTTGTAGGTGGACACCGGCGATCCGACATTGGTGACGGTCCGGTGGAAGACTCGGGTGACGGAACTGTGGGATACGCCAGACACACCAAACGAAGGGTAGTTAAGATCCCAAACGGTTCGGTTGTTAGCCGAAGAGCAGGTGGTGCTGTTATCTCCGGTGATGATTTTTAAATTCTCGCCACTGTAGCCTTGGCCGCATAGAAATTCAACGTAATCGAGCTCGCCAGCGTCGTAGATTAATCCGGGATTTGCTGCTTTTTCTGGATTTATCTGACCCGACCCATATGCGTATTCCGCATCGGTGTTGAGAACTGTGCTCATAGGAGAAGCTGCAAAAAGGAACCAAAAATCAAGAATTATTAATCTTTTTTTTTTAAAAAAATTATTTGCATTCCAGTATTGTGAATTACCAGTAGTCATGAGAGCAGATTTGATGGCAGCAGGGGACCAAGTGGGATGAAGGGATTTAACATAAGCCGCAGCTCCAGTTGCGTGCGGACAAGCCATGGATGTCCCGGAGATTATGTTGTAAGGAACCACTCTATTGTCTCCCTCTTCTCCGGTCACTGTCGTGGCTTCCGACCACGCCGCCAAAATGTCCACTCCCGGTGCTGTTAAATCAGGCTATATATACACAACACACACATTTGTTCATACATTTGTTCATCTTTTAGGGTTTAATGAAGATAATACAAAACAAAACCATGAACGTATACCTTGATAATGTCCCTTGTAATTGGATGAGGCCCCCGGGATGAAAAGGAAACCACGTACGGAGCATCCACGTCATGAAACTCTCTGCTTTTGAAAATGGTGGCCGTCGGCTTACTGCACCGGAATTAATACCCACAAATTTATAGAAAGAAGAGAGAGAAAATTGAAGGTACATATTCATTAATTAGCTAGATTTTATATTGACCTTGTTGTGTTAATGTAGTGTAAAATCTGGGAGCCGTTGATCAAGCTGATGTAGGAGACGGGGAGAGGGAAAGCGAAGGCGAAGTCCATGAAGCCACCGTCTTGCATTACGCTTCCAACGGCGCCGGCCTGCATCGCCCCTTCGCCGCTATTTAATTGGTCACATACCACTATTTTACCCTTCACCAGTGTCTTGTTCAATGAGCCCTCGTAGCAATATCTGCATTTAAAATTCTCCTTTTAGTTAAATAATAATGGAAGTAATTTATGTGTCGAAATTGGTGTTTTTCTTTCTCAGATTTATTGAAAATAAATAAAAATTTATGCTTACCTGGAAGCTGAACCAGCACCTTCACTTGGGACATCACCGCCGTAAACCAGAGGGTACGTACCATTCATATCGAATGTGTTCACCGACACTCCCTGCATGCATGTAAAAGATATATATATAGAGAGAGAGAAAGAGAGGTTTTTCATTGAAATAGTTTTCCTTGCATGCTCACCTCGTAAATTATGCCATTACCCAACCGAACGGCGGTTACGAACTTCCTATCAATGGTGCTAGCCCCGACGGAAAGCGACCATGGCGAGAAATTAGTGATTGTTGCCGGCCCTGGACCCGAATTTCCGGCAGAGTTTGACGTCAGTATTCCATTTTTCATGGCGTGAAATGCTCCGATTGCTATCGGATCCTCGAAGTAATCGAGCGGAAAAGAGCCGCCAACGGAGAGAGATATCATGTCCACACCGTCGGCGATGGCATCGTCGAACGCTGCGAGAATATCAGCGTCGGAGCACCCATCGAACCAACAAATCTTGTAAACTGCGATTCGGCCCGATGGGACCCCTCCGCGGGCGGTACCCGATCCGAGACCAAAAAGACTCGCCTTACTCACCAGAGTTCCGGCCGCCGTGGAAGCGGTGTGGGAGCCGTGACCCTCGGAATCTCGGGGGGAGGCGAAATCTTCGGGACCGACGCTCCCGTCGCTGTGGTAGTATCTAGCTCCAATGATTTTGCTACAAATCGAATAATTTACAATCACAAACAGGTAAGTCCAAACAAATTTGCTCCAAGAAAATAGTAAAAAATGGTTATGAAAAAGGTTCATGGCTTACTTGTTACAAGTGAAATTTGAGGAGGATTGGCAAGTGCCCTTCCATTTGGCCGGAGGAGGGCCGAGTCCTTCTGGGTCGAAGCTCTCAGATTCAGGCCAAACTCCGGTGTCTAGCATCGCGATAATGATGTCGCTCTCGCCCTTCACTCTCCTTACCTGCTGTGGAAATCCCATGAAATCCCACGATCTTGTCGTGTGGAGTTGCTTCTTTGTACTAGCAAACACCGACACCACTCCCTCCATGTCTGAAAATCAAATTCATAGTAATCAGAATCAAATTAATCATTGATAAGCATTAATATTCAGCAGTAATTACCTGCTATTTGTTTCTTTTCTTCCTCGGTGAGCTTAGCGACAAAGCCATTAAAGCTCCTCTTGTAGCTATACAGCAAAGAATCCGAAGCCCTACTGTTGAATGCATGCAGGTAAAAGTTGGTGAATATTAGATAATCCTATTCTGCATAAAACATATATAATATATGACACACACACACACACACACACACACACACACACACACATCTATATATATATATATGAATCTTCTGTATCGATAGATAGGGTTTAAAAATGAGGAGACCTGCCAACAACTTGTTTAAGAATGTTAGCGTGAACTGATGCTGCCGAAAAATCACCCTTAGGACGATCACCCATGTAGACTATGTATGCCTGCAAACAAAAGATAATTGATTTGTCGATTGAAAAAACTATATATAAAAAAAAGCATAAAGAAGAAGAATATATAAACGCGCCTTTGGATCGGCATTGGAAACTGGAGTTGCAGAACTGCAGCCAACAAGCAGGGCAGAAGCGAGAGTGATGAGGAGAAGCCATGAAAGAGTACTAGTAGGAGGAGACATTGTTAGAGCTCCAATTACTGCATGTGTTAATAATTTGATCCAAGAATGGCCCCTTTTTATAGGGAATTCTTTGAGCTCAACGGCCTCACCTTGTTTCTTTGCTTGCTGTTCTATTGTTATACCCGCCATCAATCATATACTGTCCAAAATCCAGCTTTTTTTTTTTTTTTTTTTAAGAAACTCTCTCCCTTTCTCTCTATGTGAATGAGGTATTTTTATCTTATTATCTTAGCACCATCCTGATTACAAGATTTGATCGAACATATAGGTGATCAACCACTCAATGCCCAAAAAATTAATTATCCTATTTGAGTATAACTATAAACTGTTATTGCAGATTACAGCTATGGGGACAATTACAAGCGACAATGATGACAATAATCGAGGAGAATATCAGTGTTGTACCAATGCCCTCAATTTTGTCTGGTGTAATTGGCCTTTCCTTCGTTACATTTTTCATCAGTTTATATTATGGATTTCATTTAAATCATTAGAATAATGAGATACAAAATATTGCGAGACAATATGAGACGATTGTATTGACATATATAAAAAGTTGTATTGATATATGTAAAAAGTAGAATCAATATATATATATATATATATATATATATATATATGGTGATTAAGGTTAACCTAAAATTAAGCCTAAGGTTTAATCTAGAGGGGATAGACCCATAGACATATATAACATTCTGCTCAATAGACAAGTTGACTAAGGCTGTGGTGGTGTTGAACAGAGAGGGCGCGGCATTGATTGGCGCTAACGTGGCCATGACAAGGCAAAGTGGATGTGGAAGATGAATATACAGGGAATCAGTAATGTTGCAACTGACGTGTTACTACCCTAGTCAAGGGATTGATGACGTGGCACTAGTAATGAATTGATGAGGCATTGACGTGATGATGATATGGCGTCGGCAAGCAATTGATGTGGGTGATTGGCGCTGACATGGCTACAAGAGCACGTGGACAACTCATGATGGAGCTGCAAAGAATACTAGCGGCGTGTGAAGGCGTGTCCCGTGTTATTTTGAGGTGTGATCGGTGACGTTGACTTCGTTTTGGAGGGATGGGTACGGTGGTGTGTGTTTTGTTGATTTTGGAGCAACAATGGTCGTTATAGAGGTCAATGGTGCTGAGTGTTCTTGTAACGCGTGGGAGCTCGTGAGACAAGGGTTGGGTTGTACTTCGTTGGTGTTGGACTCGCTGTTTCAAGGCAAGTCTGATTGTAGTGGTGGATTTTGCATTGAGTTGCTGGATGGTGATAAAACTTGTCGGAGACAGCAATGACAGTAATTTGGAAAGAAGAAAGTTGCAGAATTTTAATAAGAATAGTCCGAGGAAAAATTGTCTTTTGATACTGTGTTATAGTAATTGAGAGACGAAATATTGAGAGAGAATATGAGATGTTTGTATTGATATGTGTAAAAAATACAATTTACACATAGATGTCTATACATAGACAGTGATTAAGATTTAATCTAATGGGCCTAGAGTTAACCCAATGGGCCAAGGCCTATATAAAAATGATAAATAATAACTCTAATGCCTTTCAAACTAATTTGGATCCAAAATACAAATGAAGTACTCCATGGCCATTAGGTCATCAATTTTTATTTTTTTAAAGGGTTCTTGGTGGACAATTTATAAATTTAAATTTCTTGTCCGTATAATTCAAACATTACAGTAATTTTTTTAAAAGTCTAATGTTACTAAAATACATGAAAGTCACTATAATTTTTCATGTAAACTATTAAGATAATTGAGAAGTGGAGAATATGAACAATATATTGGTTTTGTGAAAAAGATACATGAAATACAATGATATACACAACTATTTATAGGAGAAGTGGGAGACCCTAGGGTTAAGATTTTGCTCTAATTGACCAAGTGGGTTAAGCCCATATATTATATTAACATCTCACCTCAAACTCAAGGCGGTAAGTTGGAGGTAAACTTGAGTTTGGAAACTAGAGAATGAAAGCGTTTGGGTGGATGAGTCTTTGTGAAAATATCTATTGTCTGATCGGTTGAATTGACGGATTGTAGATGAACTGTATGCTGGAGAATGTGATAACGGATGAAGTGACAATCAGTCTTGATGTGCTTTGTACGCTCGTAGAAGATATCATTGTGGGCAATCTAAATAACACTTCTATTGTCACAGTGTATGGTAGTGGTAGTAGGAGAAGATATATCCATATCAGCGAGTAACCAACGAAGCTAGAGAAGTTATTGAGTTGCATTAGCCGTGACACAATATTTAGCTTCAGTGCTAGAATGAGCAACCACAGTTTATTTTTACTACGCCAGGAAATGAGAGAGTTACCCAAGAAGAAACAGTAACCAGTGGCTGAACGTCTGTCGGTAGGGTTTCCAGCCCAATCGACGTCAGAATAAGCTTGTAAAGGGGGAGCAAACTGAGCTGAGAAATGAAGTCCATAAAATAAAGTATCCTTGACATACCAAAGGATGAGAAGAACAACCGAGTAATGAGTGGTCCGAGGAGCGAACAAGAATTGGCTGACTTGATAAACGGCATAGGCAATGTCGGGGCGAGTGATAGCGAGGTATATAAGACTTCCAACCAGTTGGCGATATAGAGTGACATCCTGAAGAGGTGAACCATCGAGTGGAGTAAGTTTGATGTTTGGCTCGAGATGAGTAGTTGCAGTGGTTGAGTCAGTGATTCCAGTCTTAGAAACAAAATACGAGGCATATTTGGCCTGAGAGAGAAAATATCCATCTAAACCGAAGGAGACTTCTAGGCCTAGAAAATAAGTGAGCACGTGTAACACCCCAAGAAATTCATATATTTGAAAATATTATATTATATAAGTTTAATATTTTTGTGATTGTTTTGTAAATTTATAGTATAAATAAAATTTGATAATTTTTGGGGGTTAAATGTTAATTTTAAATTGACTTTTAAATTTTTTGGGACTATTGTCTTATTTAAAATATACTTTTAAGAGTTTTGGGATATAATTTTCTTATACGCATAATTTGAGTCGCATTGGAACACATTTAAAAAAAACAGGATGGATAACACTATTAATTATGTGATTTAAAATTTTACGGGTCAAATTATAATTTTCAAAACATTAAAAATCTAAAATAGGGTTAATTAGTATCCTAACAAAAATGGTGGGGAGGTTTGTACAAATTTAATATATATATTGATGAGGGTATTTTTGGGCACCTCTGAGTCAGCACTTGAGACTCAGCCACGTGTCAATATTCGCAATGACAGGGATGAATCCCAGAATCCACAATGTCACGCTGGAGCATACACCGACTACGGCTCCTCCTTGGAATCTCATTTGCACCCAGAGAGAAACGAGAAGTCCCGCAGGGACGTGTCGCTCTGAGCTCTGCGCCGTACCCTCGGCGATCAGTTTTAGGGACTCAGCTGTTTATCTCGACCGGCTCTCCTTTTCACCCTGTTTCTTCTCCAGGACTCCATGGATCTCCGCTCTCCTCCACCTGCTCACTGCCGCAGGCCTAACAAAGGCCCGCGGGCTTCGCCAAATGGGCCCAAAAGCCCAAGCCCAATGATTATCTCCTAAACGCCCTAGATTATCGGCTAAACACTAGGTTTCGACTAATTAATCGTGTTTAGACCTGACTAATCATCTGCAACGCCTATATATCGGGGGCTATGTAAGCCCGAGGTACGCTTTAATGACTTACATTACGTGCGAGTTTATTTGTTTCCTTACTATATTCTGTACCTTTTCTCTCTGAGCACTGATTACCACGCCGAAGGGCTTCATCGGGATAAACCCCGGTCTGAGCCTTTTGCAGGTACACTCCATGAGGAGTAGGACTCTGGACACAGCAGGTCAGTCCTCCTAGGACCCAGCACAGCTCGCTCGAGGACTTTTCAATCAATGACTCCACCTCAGCAAGAGGACCCACCTGTCATCTGACTGGACCATACTCGAGGTGTGTACCAGTTTTATGCACTAACAGTTTGGCGTCGTATGTGGGAGCCGAGCAAAAAGCCTTCCCCTGATCACTGCTCTCTGCTCAGCTGAGCTTGAGTGATCACAAGGTCTAGTTAGATAGATACAAAGTTGAAGAACGAGAAGACATGTCGAAAAATCCAAGCGCATACCCATAAGCTCCCACCAACGAGGATAACTGCCTCCTCAATGGTCAGGCAGGACCATCCACTTTGCCACCCGGAACTGCGGGACAAACCTCAAGAGCTGTGGATGCATCTCGGTTTGATCTCCTTGAACGCCAAATGCAAGAGTTCAAGTCAAGTATACAACTCTTCCTCGCGCGTTTGCCACCGCCCCCTATTCAGGGTGGACCAGTCCTTCGGCCCGCAACGCTTAAGGAGCCGCCCCAAAATCGCGATATTTTTATGGACACTCTGAATGGGCCGCAGCCCGAGGGCCGCCCTCTATCTTGCAACCCTGAGTTTACGGGACAAGAGAGGGCCCTCCCTGTAATGCCGAGATCTCCACCTCATCTGCCACATGAATTTGTTCCAAGGGATATGTCGGTGTCCCCTAATGGTCGTGCTATTCATCAGCCTGCCAGGTCCGATCATGGAGGTTGGCGTGATCGTGAGGTTGACTCTTACTCACCTCTCTCCCATCACCTTAATGCCCGGGCTGCGGACAGTCGGATCCAGGGAGAGCCCCAAGTAAGGGAGGTTGTGGAATGTCGTCTGGCCAATGTAGAAGCCCTTCTCCAAGAGGTACAAGGAGGCCTGGTTGGATCGGGTATTATTCCGGAGGTGAATTCTCCTTTTGTCGATGAGGTTCTGGAGAAAGTAGCACCGAGACACTTCACCCAACCCTAAATGAGTCCGTATGATGGGACTTCAGATCCTGTTGACCACCTTTCTATGTTCAAGTCTCATATAGACATGCAGGTAGCCTCTGTAGCTTTGAGGTGCAGAGCCTTTCCCATCACTTTTATAGGTGCTGCAAGATCATGGTTCCAAGGTTTGCGGCCAGCGTCCATCTCCACCTTCAGAGAACTCGAGCAATTGTTCCTGGCTCGTTTCAGTCATTCGCGGCATAGGCCAAAGACTGTGGCTCATATCTTCACTCTTCAATAAGAGCCCACTGAATCTTTGTGTGATTACGTTGAGCGTTTCAACCGAGAAGCAAATTTATGCGATGACCTCCCTGACGCCGTTGCGCTAAATGCCTTTGTTGACGGGCTCCGACATCAGAGATTATCCTACGATCTCTGCTCTAACCCTGCTCTCACGCTCGATCAAGCGCTAGACCGTGGGACTAGATTCCATGGTGCTGACCTCCGTGCTGCAACCAGGAGAGGACAGGCAGGAGCAAACAAGCCAAGGGAATCAGGAAATGAAGGTTCAAATCAAGCCCAAGGTTCGAGAAGATTATGAGATGAAGGGAGGTTTAGATCTCTTCCCGGAAACAGGAGGCTACTTCCTCCTCCAGAGCGTCACCAACAAGAGTTCACCCCGCTCACGGCCTCAGTGGCCATCGTCTTCACAGAAAACTCAGGGCAAGACTTCTTCCCTCCTCCGCCGCCCCTGAGGGGAAGGCCGGTCGGGAGATCGATGACCCAGTACTGTGAGTTCCACCAAAACCGAGGTCATTCCACAGAGAACTGTTTCCAACTCCGACAGGAGATTGAAACTCTTGTCTGAAGAGGCTATCTCCGAAACTACATCCAGAGAGGAAATCAGGGGCAGCTTGATGGGGATTAACCATAGGGAGAGCCCCGGGCCCAAAGAAGAAGAGGGAATCTCAATTGTCCACTGCCCCGGAGGGCTGAGGCCGGAGAGAATCACACATGCGTGGATGGTGAAATCAACCACATCCACAGCGGATTCAACTCTGGAGACATATAGAGTCACTAGGGTCACACGTCCGAGCACATACGCTTTTGAAATAGAAAAGAATGTGCCGCTCAGGCGCCCGCAGAATGCTGACTAGTTGAAGTACAACTTTTGTAGGGATGATCCACTTTTGTGAACAACTTCCAGTTTGTACAAAGTATGGTAGTTTTGCTTATCCAAATAAAGAATGTGTTTTGTGCAATATACCTTGTGTTCTCTCCGGTCAACGGCATTCCGACCCCCTAAGACATGTCTCGGCTCTGGGTGTCGCGAGTGATTCTCCACGACTGTATTTCGACCCCCTTAGTCGCATCTCGGCTCTCGGCGTCGTGAGTGATTCTCCACGGTTACATTCTGACCCCCTGAGTCACATCTTGGCTCCGGCGTCGCGAGTGATTCTCCACGGCTGCATTCTGACCCCCTGAGTTGTGTCCCAACTCTCGGTGTCGCAAATGATTCTCCTCAGTGGTACTCCGACCTCCTTAGTTGCGGATAATTCTCCAAATCAACATCCCGACTCTCGGCGTCTCGAGTAACTCTCTACAAGTCTCATCCCGGCGCTCAGCGTCGAGGGTGACAACCTGACCCTCTCCGGAAATCAATAGTCTATACCCGGGGATAGACTTAGGTCATCCACCAAGGGCGGGGCATTGATTGGGTCTGAGGGCCTGCAGCCAAGTACCTCTCCCTACCAGTCGACTATGAGTCTGGCATTCTAAAAGGGAAGGTGCTCCTGCATGGACTAAATAGAGATAACCTAAAAGGGTTCTTGAATGAGCCTGACTACGGAGAACTCCACGATGACCGGCCACAAGGGTCCAACCACCGTGTTGTGCTCCTGTGGACCGAGAGGATCAGCTACCCTGGGAAACCCTACTCCTAAGTTCACGACACGCTTTCCTTGCAATCAGCTCGTGTCCCGAACTGGGGGGCTAGTGGACTATGGTCCTGGACAGAGACGAGAAGTTCTTGAAGTTTTTGTAAACTTTTCAAAATTTTACAACTCTAAAAACTATGCTAGGCAAAGAATGACTTGGCGAAAACGTTGAGAGAAAGGAGTAGACTCTGAAATACCCTGGTAATGCCGCTTAAAAGCTTACACGCTCGCGCGCAGAAAAACTGGAATAAGCAAAAAAGAGTCTACAAAATCCTAAGTCCTGAAAAGGCGATGGTCCGAGCTTAGTCCTCTCTACCCTCGTTGTGAGGGGCGTTCATGCGAGGGGAAGTGGATTTAGTCTCACCTTCCTCGGGGGGCCCTCGTCAGCACTGTCTGCCTCGGCGTCCTTGTGCGTGGCACTATCTTGAGGTTCAGCCTCAGCGCTTCGTAACCGGAACTACCAGGTGCGACGGACACCGCCCTGCCGTGTTACTCCTAGCCGACAGGGTCCAGTAACGACCTTCTCCAAGAACGTCGTCCAGGAATGTCGTCCAGAAATTTCACCACATTTCCTCGGCCCGGCGTCGTCTAATCTGGCTCCCCCTGTCCTACCGTACTGCCTCAGGCCGGCTGGGCGCAGATGAGAGTCTATCCCAAATTCTTCCCTCAAAAGAATCTATGAGTTAAAAAAAAAAATAAAAAATATATATATGAAAAAAAAAAAAAATTATTAAGGGGGAGGGGGCCATATCAGCCCCACTTGGGGCCTATTGGCCCTAAGTGGGGCGCTGGCCCCAAGGGACCAGCACCATGCTGACTCCAAGGGGGCCAGCGCCTGCTGGCTGCAAGGCCAGCATGAGGAGGGAAGGGGGCTGCCCCCTCCCCCCTCCTTTTGTTTAATTTTAATTTAGGGGGCAGTTTTGCCCCCTTAAATTTTAAGTGGGGGGCACAACCCCTAGCCTTCCTGCCCATTCGCAGTACGTACTCTCTTGGGACTTGCATTAATTTTTTTCACAGTGAAGGTCAGTCCGTGCTCAGGGCCTGTTCACGGTGAATGTGTGTCGCCCTGAAAATCGAAAAAATTCAGGGCCGCCCTGCCGTGCTACCTGACCCCAGACCCCGGCGGTATGGGAGCGTATTTCTAATTAGCTCCTCTAAAAAAGTTAAACTCCTAGAAAATTATCACTGTGAAATCGAAAAAATTTGGGGTCGCCCTGCCGTGCTACCTGACCTCGGACCTCAGCCGTAGGGGAGCGTATTACAAATTAACTCGTCTAAAAAATTTCAACTCTTGAAAAATTGTCGTCCTGAAAATCGAAGAAATTTGGGACCGCCCTGCCGTGCTACCTGACCCCGGACCCCGACCATGTGGAGGCCTATTTCGAATAAGCTCCTCAAGAAAAAACTAACTCTTGAAAAAGTGTCGATCAGAGGTGTTTCTCACAATCCAAAGTCTCCAGGACGCCCGTTTCGGCTAGGAATTGATATTCCTGACCGTCTCGCTTCCCTCGTCGCACAGGGCTAGGGGGGCTACTGATGAGGGTATTTTTGGGCACCTCTGAGTCAGCACTTGAGACTCAACCACGTGTCAACATTCGCAATGACAGGGACGAATCCCAGAATCCACAATGCCACGCTGGAGCATACACCGACTACGGCTCCTCCTTGGAATCTCATTTGTACTCAGAGAGAAGCGAGGAGCCCCGCAGGGACGTGTCGCTCTGAGCTCTGCGCCGTACCCTCGGTGATCAATTTTAGGGACTCAGCCGTTCACCTCGACCGGCTCCCCTTTTCACCCTGTTTCTTCTCCAGGACTCCACGGATCTCCGCTATCCTCCACCTGCTCACTACCGCAGGCCTAACAAAGGCCCGCGGGCTTCGCCAAATGGGCCCAAAAGCCCAAGCCCAAGCCCAACGATTATCTCCTAAACGCCCTGGATTATCGGCTAAACACCAGGTTTCGACTAATTAATCGTGTTTAGACCCGACTAATCATCTCCAACGCCTATATATATCGGGGGGCTATGTAAGCCCGAGGTACGCTTTAATGACTTACATTACGTGCGAGTTCATTTGTTTCCTTACTATATTCTGTACCTTTTCTCTCTGAGCACTGATTACCACGCAGGAGGGCTTCATCGGGATAAACCTCGGTCTGAGCCTTCTGCAGGTACACTCCCTGAGGAGTAAGACTCTGGACACAGCAGGTCAGTCCTCCTAGGACCCAGCACAGCTCGCTCGAGGACTTTTCAATCGATGACTCCACTTCGGCAAGAGGACCCACCTGTCATCTGACTGGACCATACTCGAGGTGTGTACCAGTTTTATGCACTAACATATATATATATATATATATAGAGAGAGAGAGAGAGAGAGAGAGAGAGAGAGAGAGAGAGAGAGAGAGAAAATTGAGATAAGAACAAAGGAGCAGAGGGTCGGTGGATTGGGGGCCTCTTTTCAACACACACACACACACACACACACACACATATATGGCGGGAGGAAAGAAGAAAAATCGAGAAACAATGTGAACAGAGAGGGGGAAACAGTAGGTCGGTGAGGGGCTTGGGCCCTTTTTCAGCATATATATATATATACACACACATAAATACATACATACATACATACAGAGACAGACACAACAAAAGAAACAATCCAGAGAAATCTAGAAAGATAGAGAAGCTGTAGGTCGGAGGGGTGGTTCGCTATTGGGTTTTTGGGGTTAGTCCGATCATCATGTGGGTGTATGTGTTTCATTTGTGAGGGTTCCGTTCGTCCATCGTGGGTGTACCGTTCGGCTGTCTGTTTGTGCCAGTTTAGGTATGTGTGTGTTTTCTATTCTGTTTGATGTTGCCGTGTGTATGAGTGGATTGTGTGTGTATACTGCGTGTATGTGTATGATCAGTGTGTGTGTATCATCGTTGGTTATTTGAGCCTATGGTAAGTGAGAGATAGAGAGAGAAAAAAGTGGGTTTGTGTGTGTTGTCTGTTTTCCGGTAGTGGTGGCTGCTCCGGTGGTGGTCCGTTGAAGGTGGATGTATGGTTGTGTGTTCTATGTGGGTGGTTTGGTTGAGTGGGTATCGCCGGAGTTTGCCAACAGTGAGTTAGAGAGAGAGGGCAGTGCATGTGTATGTGTGTTTGCTGTGTGTATGTGTGTGTTGTGTCGTCGTCCAGTTGGTCTAATGGTGGTTGTTTGGTGTGCGTTTTGTTGGTGGTTGGTATAGAGGGTGATTGCCAGAGAGAGTGGAGAGTTAGAGAGAGAGAAATGAGGTTCGACTTTGTTTGTGTGTGTTCGGTTGTGGGTTCGGCAAGGGCTGTGCAGGAGACCGGTGGTGGTGTGAGCTTGGTTTGACGGTGGTGTGTTGTGTGCGTGCATGCTCTGATCGCTGAAGAGGCGCAGCGGCTGGTGGTGGCTTTGGTGGGCTGAACGCAAATGGAAAACATAACAGCAAACAGAAGCAGGAGAAGAAGCGAGAAAAGGGGAAGAGAAAGAAAAAGGAAAAGGGAAAAAGGAAAAAAAAAAAACATTTGACACAAACTACCCCACTAAAAACATAAATCCAATCATGCGGCCGGCGGAAAATTCGGAAGAGGTAGAATTTCGAACTCTACTAATTTATGTATTTAATTATAGCTAATTGTCTCGTGGGTAATCATGAAATTATTTAGTATATCGTTGTGATTTTTGACCAACTAAACTATATGAGATAAATTGGTGATAAGTAAATTGTGAGAATTGTACCTGTTGAATTACATGATATAATTTAGACGATGCGGGATTTATGTGACGTGCACACCTATGTGGTATACGTGTTAAATTTAATTATTAGCATAAAAATGATGAAATAACGATAATAAATATTAAAACCATTAATATGAATAAATAGTACTATTTCATAATAAAAAGCGGGGAATAGGAAATTACAGATATTAGGGCATGCATCGCATAATTTCGTTATTGGTACATAAAATATTAATTTAGGCCCTGTCATTATTAGATACGCAGGCATCGGATTATTAATAGAGAATAGTCGGTAAAAGCCTTCGGAGCGGATTACCAGGTGAGTGTATGATTGCCAAAAATATATTTTTCTATATCTGATGGAAAAATGTGTTTAGTTAAAAACTGGATGAATTTATAACTTATATGGATCAAGCGAATTTGTGTGATTTGGAAATATGGTTTTCACTGGTTTTTAAAGAAAAGTGGAAATAAATGATTTGTTAAATTTAGTTGGTTTTAAAAGAGGGTGGAAAAATGATATTTGGATTAAAATTGATTTTGGAGATAGAGATTGATGTTATTGATTTGTAGTTTGACGATATTGTCGTTGATTTTACGATGCTATTGATTTTAGGGAATCTTGTTGAGAGGTCCCAAGATTCAAAAAATCACTTTCTAAGGACCATGTTATGTGTTAAAAAATCACTATTACAGGACCCCGCAGAGTGATGATTTTATGGAATAGGACCTTTAATCAAATTTCCCTAGATTTTATCTGCTTCGGCAGAGCGTTGATTTTCTATTGAGTTGTTGTTGTTGTTGTTGTTGAGGTGGAGATGAGTTGTTGTTGTTGAGATGAGGTGGAGATTGGTGTTTGGAGATTTACCCGCTTGACATAGTCCAGCGAAGCGGTGTTCACCTACTTGGCATAGTCCAGTGGAGCGTTGTTCACCCGCTTGGCATAGTCCAGCGGAGCATTGTTACGTCCCGCTAGGAAGGTATATCCTACGGGTAGTACGGTACCATTGTAACTCCCGATCGTGAGGTTAAAACGATCACATAGCTAGCCGAGGTATGGTGTGATATGGCGTGGTGTTGTGTGGAGTGATGTGGTGTGGTGAGGTGTGGTATGATGTGGTGTCGTATGTGGTGTTTTGTCGTATATGGTGTTTTGTCGTATATGACATTTATATATACTTTATTTTATACTGGCTTAGTGTATCCATTTACAATGATATATCTATTATTTCAGTTGTGTTATACTATATGGTTGCTATGACGTTCTGGTTGATTTTTACTGCTTAGTTGAAATGTTATAAACATATAGACATTGATTCTGTGGTGACAGGAAATCCCGGGGCAGGCGTGACGACATCACGACCTCACCTAAACAACCAACCATCTATTAAATGACAATATGCATACATTAACAAACCATCATCTATATAAGCTAGACATATTCTCTGTTTTGGGGACACACCCGTCCCCCAAATATAATAACAACAAAAATAAAATCATGAACCTCTCACAGGTTCGCCTCAGACAACTCATCTTAACCCTCCACACAACTCTTTCGTAAGACTCTACCTAGTGCCAGTAGGGGACCGACTCCTAATTGCTTCATCTGCGAGTGTACTGCCTTTTTAATAAAAATATTTTTTAAATAATAATAATACATTCTAAATAATACAACATTTAAGTAGATCAAGCATAACGCCTATAAATAAACACATTTTTTTAATAGTAGTATAAAAATCATATACCACGAGAAAACTCTTTCTTCCTACCATTCAGAATCATCAGCTATATATATATATATATATATATATATATATATATATATCAAAGATATGAAATCCATCCAAACCATCAGTATAAAATAATATGATAAAATACCAAAGACGGTATAATAAAACACCACATCACCATATATGACAAAACACCACAAACGACACCACCTCAAACCATACCTCGCTATACCACATCACTCCACACCACACCACACTACATCTCGGCTAGCCATGTGATCGTTTTAACCTCACGATCGGGAGTTGCAACGGTACTGTACCCCGTAGGATATGCCTTCCTAGCAGGATATAACAACGCTTCGCTGGACTATGCCAGACGGGTGAAACAAAGCTCCTCTAGACTATGCCAGATAAGTGAAACAACGCTCCGCTGGACTATGCCAAACGGGTGAAACACCGTTTCGCTGGACTATGCCAAGCGGGTGAATATCCACCACCAATCTCCACCTCACCTCAACCACAACAGCTCATCTCCACCTCAACAACAACAACTCTGCCACCATCAACTGCCACCTCAACAACAAACAATGAAATCCACAATATCAAAAATACCCAAAATAATGCTTGATCCATGTAAGTTAGAAAATTCATCCAATTTTAAGTAAACACATTTTTTCATCACATATATACCTATGAAAAATAGATTTATAAGAAGACAGTACACTCACCTGATTATCCGCTCTGAGGACTTTTACCGTCTATTCTCTACCGGTACTCCGATGCTTGCGAACTGAATAGTGACAGGGCCTAAATTAATATTTTATGTAAAAACCACCTAATCATGCCATGCAACCTTAAAACTTGTAATTTCCTATTCCCCGCATTCTATATTACTATTCAACGAGTATTGCTTCGTTACAGTTTACGATATCAAATTTATTCATGTGAACGGTCTCACCGTCCAACCACAACCACAACCAATCACACACACATGCACATACCTATGAAATCGACGACACCCATCAGTTGATCAACACACACATACACACATACACACACATACAAACACACACACACACACACACACACACACTGTCGCAACAGCATAAACGCGCATGCGCGCACACACACACACACACACTGCATATACACAGCACACACACCAGCCACACCCCCATGAAACACACCGCCACACCCATGACGGATGGACCATTTTCTCTCTCCCTTTGAAATTTGACAACACCACCCATCACACGAGCTCTCTCTCTATCTCTCCTGCCTTCCACCACCGGCGATGATCACATACACACACACCACCAACAAAACCCCACACCACCAATGACCAAATACCCACACAACCATGCACTGAACACACTCACAGAGAAGGCAGAAAAATAGAGCACACACAACTCACTATCAGCACCGAAATAGTGCTGATCACACACACACACGCAGCAACGATGACGGAAACAGAGAACACACACACTCACCAGACGATGGCAACGAACGGCTCACACTGCCGGACCGATCCCATCCCCGACAGACAACACCTATTTCCTTGCCGGAGCTCCATCGCCGACCCTCTCTCTTTTCTATTTTCTCCGATCGCTTCTCCGATCGCTTCTCGATCATTCTCTCGTGATCTAGAAGTCGGCCAAATGGCCTTCTCCTCACCACAATTTGCCTACCGACTCTCTCTTTCACTCTAAATATATAATAATCTATAATTACACTTAAGCCCCCTGTATTTTAATTAAGTATATAAATTAAATCAAGTTTTATTTTAATATTCTGAAAATTTACAATTTGGTCCCCTAAACCTTTAAATCACATCTTTAATTTCGAAATCCGCCCCGCTATTTTCGAAATATTATAAAAATGCAACTAAAATTATTTGCATCTAAAAAAAATCGGGGTCTTACATTTTCCTTGTGGTATGATACATTTATATATATTATGAGATTTTTATTTGAAATGTGTTGTTTATATGTTATATGCTTGATTCATTTAAAATATTTTTATTAAGAAGACAGTACACTCGCAGGTACAACAGTTAGGAGTTAGTCCCCTACTGGCACTAGGTAGAGTCATGCGATGGAGTCATGTGGGAATTTTTGGTGATAAGTTGTTTAAGGCAAACCTGTGAGAGGTTCATAGTTATTATATTTTTTATTGTTATTGTAGTTGGGGACGAGTGTGTCCCTCATATGAGAGGTTGTATATGGTCTGTATATGCGATTATATATTTATATATGCATAGTGTCATTTTTTTTGGTTGGTTGGACGTGCAGGTGTTGTTGTGTCGACGTCACGCCGGCCCTAGGGTGACGGGTGTCCTAGGTGGGGTGTGACATAATTAATATTTGTATTTTATTTTAAGAGGGATTCAAATGTAAATAATAATAAAATAATATAAATTTATTATGTATGCATAATTACATATATATGAATTAGATAAGTGTCATTATGCATGCATAATTGTATATATGAATTAGAAGGATTACATTTGAAATGTTTTTTTGGGCTAAAATATAATATTTTGGTTTGGAATATTTTGATTCGAATTTCGGCTTTAGATTTCAGGTTGAATTTCTAACTCTTTTAATATATGTATTTAATCTTTCCACATATTGTGTGATTTATGTTAATACTGTTGTAATTGTTGTTTTGCATGAGATATTATTGTTGATGTCAAATTTTGGTCGACACCAATAGTATGGCCCGGTCAGCCTTGAGAGATGTTAGGGGGCTCCAGGATGGAGATCCTTGATTCGTGTAGCTTCTTATCCGTGGAGAAACCTCTAGCCGAGAAGGGGAAGCCCGACGTTGGGGAGGGGTCGGGGGACTTTCAAGCCGACAAGAGGTAGGGCAGAATGCTTTGCAATTCTTGGAGAGATGAACCAATACTTTGAACTTGAGAAGTTTCAGGGAGAATGAGCTCCTGGAAACCTGCACAAAGGACTTGCCGGGGTTTTCCTGGCGTGTCCTATCTGGCGTGAGAATTAGCGTATGGGGGGAAAAATATATGATGGAATTGCCGAGAAGAGTGGAGCAAGAATAGTAAGCCAAATTCACCTATCTTCGAGCAATTGTATGCTCTCCTTTTTATAGGCAAAGTGGAGATTAGTTTAGGAACTAAGTATGGGCTTAATGTCTCCTCAATAATCACATCATGGTGACAACTTGGTTTATAGTCAATGGAGATATGCCAAGGGACTCTTGTTTTGGCCATATTTAGAAGATATTTGGAGATATTTTGATTGGGGAAGATAGTCATAATAATGTTAATAGATATTTTGGGGGTATTGTGGGATATTTTGGGATATTTTAGGAGATATTTGGAGTGTCTAAAATGTGGAAAACCGAGCAAATTTCATAAACAGGTTGAGGAGGACACTATCCTGCTGCGGCCGGGATAAGGAGGAGATTGACTTTTACCCTTCCCGGGCGGATGGAGACGGGAAAGAGTAAGCATTGCCGCGCTGGAGAACACCAAGATGGGGAGTGGTTGCCTATCCTGGCGATGACTTGCTGGTCACCCTGGAGAGAGCCGAATCCTTTGGGGCGATTGGTGCAGTTGGAGACGTCTCCTTTCTCGCCACATTCTTTATATTTAGTCTCTAATGTGCTATGAATTTTGGATTTTGTAAGGAGGTGAGAACACGTGGCGTTCTTTGATTAGGTGCGTTGGAATGACCATTTTTACACTCATCAGTAGCGCCCTCAGTCCTTAGTGTTGAGAGACTGGAGACTATAGAGTGAGTCATTTTTAGAGCTTCCATGTTACTATTGGAGCATTTTGAGGTGATAAAGACCTTTTTTAACCTTTGTGGAGCATTGAGTAAGGGTCAGGCCATTTTTCTAGGAAGAGGATGGACAATTCCGGGACGAGAACGATACCCGGAGAACGGAAAAAAAGACCCAAGAATTCAAACGGGCGGCCCGAGAATAGTAATAAGTGGCTCGCCCTAGATTGGCGTGAAAGGCTATGAATGTTCATGCGTACGTCCCATCGGGTTACATCTCTCTGCTAGCGTTTCTTCGATGGCTCTTCTTCAATGATGCCTTTTTAATGCGAATAGACGTGCCACTTGCCTAACCACCGGGGAGAAGACACGTGGCTACACGGGCTTTGAGCGATGTTCCTTTTCCAGGTGCCTTTATGGCACTGTCGGGTGCAAGATGAACGACCCCTATATAAAAGGGCACTAACTGATTTTTTTTTTCCCACTCATTTGCAATTTTTGTCTTGGTGGAGCATTAACCTTCCAGCAGGTGATTATCTTTCTTACCAAAATATTTTCATCTTCTTCTTCTTTTGCTATTGGGTCCATGTCAGGGTTTTCCACTTCTGGGTAGGCCTTAAACGTTTTTCCCCTTCGTCAGATAGACCTCTAGTCTTGCCTCCCTACCCAGGGGAAGGAGTAGGTTCTTTATGTGGTGCAGAGCCCTTTGGCCATCGTGACGACGGTGATGGTACTGGGTCCAGTAGTGGCCCCACCATGGAGGAAGCTCTGAGCCCAAGCAACGAGGTCGAGGTGTAGAAGGAGGCAATGCTGGAAAATAGTCGCGTTTGGGAGATTGAGACGATAGTGACAGAAAAGAAAATTCGAAAAGCTCAGAGCACTTACACTATCCCTGAGGGGGTAGAGACTCGTCTCCCCCACCCGGAGGACAGGGCTTGCGCCCCTTTGGAGAGATTCATCACGGTATACATGGAACATCTACATGGAGGATTACGATTCTCGATCCATCCTCGGATTCGAACCCTTTGTGCGGAGTATAAGTTGTATCCCTCGTAGCTTTATTCTAACTACATCTGGGCCTTCGTGGTTTCTTTCATTATTTTCAAGGCTGAGGGACTGTAACCATCCCTGGATTTATTCAAATCCCTATTTTTTCGAAATCCATGCCTTTCGGGAAGGGGTGGTGTTACATGGCTTCACGGCGGCAATTCCTCTCGAGATTAGAAGAGTTAGTGAAGAACTGGAAACCCCAATACTTTTTTTTGGGAGGAGATGACTGGGAATTCGATCCTGATGAGGAGAGGGTCAACCCCATTCCTAGGGAATGTGATGTTGTAGGTGAGCATGTCTCCATGTGTGAGCGCTTTGTTGATTACACAGTTACTTCTTTGGTATTCTGACCATTTCTCATTTTGTCTTTGCTTCTTGGAACAGTTTTGGAGAAAGCAAGGGAAAGAAAGGTGAGACCAAGTGCCGCAATCAAACAGCAAAGAGAGGTCATCTTGGGGATGCAATACAATAATGTGAACCCGTTATTGGAGTCGACATTATACTGCCGTTATTTCTACTGTGCGCCCGGTCTTTCGATTCCAGAGATTGAGGAGAATACCACAAATGGTAAAGTTTCCCCTTCTTGGAAACCGTTAATTTTTTCGAATTTTTTGTTGCATTTTAATCTTATCCACCTTGGTAGGGAGTGAAATACACCGCTACTTACTCTCGCAAGTATACGAGGTCTAAGTTTTAATATAGTGGATCTTGAAGATCGGATATCGTTCCTACAGAGAAAAGTGTGAATAATTGAATACCGCAATTTACGTAGTCTCATGTTATCCTGACGATTAAAGAAATGATTTAAACATTTAAACTAAACTACAATTAGTGGGTTAATCCTAACTAAGTTGATTAACTAGGGATTGATTTCATTCACTTAATACATGTTTGATTTCGTTTAGTTAACAATAACGGAGTTTAGGTATCCGACAATCTCGGTTCGTAAACTCCTCTGCCACTAATTCCGAGTGTAAGACGAGGGAATACGAGACTTCATGTCGACGAAGAAGTCCTCCTCAATGTCTTAACGACTCTAGGCCGCGTAAGTCTTGATCCAATGTTTTCGATTGCACACTAACTAATGCCTTCTCGGGTCGTTAGGTCGTAACGATGTGTTTACCCTAGTCCGAATTCAGGGTTACCTCTCCCGAGTGTTAAACCCTAAATTCTCAAATCTAACCCTAATACCATTACAAGCATACTAAGATCGTCATCAAATGATAAACACAATCGGAATTAAAACAACAACCGTTAAAGAAATATATATTAAACCAAACGAGTATTTACACAACTACATCTTTCCCTAACTAATCTTTAATTAAACTAACATGTTCTTAGCCAATACAACATTAAATCAAGAGGAGATCATCAATATCAACAATAAACATTAAGTACAAAGATAGAAACAAGGGAAGAAAAATCAAATCTCAAAGTGGAGTAGTCCATTTTCACCAAAGAACAATCCTCCCGAGCTTCCTCTTCTCCATTGATGAACTTTCTCTTCTAGCTCTTCAAGGATTGGCCAAGAACACTTCCTAAAACTAATCTAATCTACTTCCTAAATTATCTAAACCTAACTAAGGTGGAATGAGCTCTCTAAAACATCCAAGCCCTCTCTCTAGCGTCTCTAGCAATTGGGGGAGAAAGGGGTTAAAAAGAAGATTTGGAAAAATATCTTCAAAATATCTGAAAACAGATATTTCTACGCAGAGTGTCACCGCCTAGGCAGTGGTTTAAGTTGGTTAAGTTTCTGTCGAATATTCGCTTAGGCGGTGGATGTTGGTACAACATTCTGACATTTTCTTGCCTAAGCGGTAGTTTTCTCGCCTAGGCAGTGGTTCAACACTTCAGCACTCCAACATTCTGCCTCTTTTCCGCCTCGGCAGTAGAACTTCCACCTAGGCGGTGGTCTTCATTCACCGAAATCCTATTTTTCACATTTTGTTCACCGTTTCTCCACCGTTTTCACTTATTTATCGCCCTTTAACGTCCCTTTACATGTTTTACACTAAAACAAACTAAAACGCAATTAAATATAACTAATATGCTCAAAAACTAACAAATTCAGTTCTGAAATAGATAGGTATTTCACACCTATCACACCTCTTTATACCATTTCGGCAGAAATGGACAAGATTACGTTAGCGAAGTTGTTAAGGGAGAGGGCGGTAGCCACGAAGGCTGAAGCTGAGAAGAAGAGATGCCTCACTTCTCGGGCGGAGGTCCCCTAGGGAGGGACTGCCGAGGAAGAGAAGGGAACTGACAAAGCGAGCTCAGTTAGAGAGGATCTTTCTGGGACGTAGAGCCTTTCGAGAAGATTCACTAGGAGGGAGAAACAATGGCGTGAAGCCGAAGTAGCTGCTGGGAAAGATGTCTTGCCCTTACCCGAACAGGTGCCGAGACCTTCTTCCGGGAAGGGCAGCCTGGGAGTCGGCTAGGAAAAAGAAAAAAAAAAATAGGCAGGACGGTCTAGAATAGAGGTAGCCAAGAAGGAGAGGGCTGAAGAGGCTTTGGTAGCCCCCAGCCAAGCAAAATTTCCACTACAGGATAAGCCCCGACCTCAGACACAAGTATTCTGCTCACGTAGAGAGCCATGGAGCATCTAGAGATGCTATCTGCTTACGTAAACCATATTATTTCGCCCAAGAACAAAGAAAACATTAGTGCCGAGACGGGCGAGCAGATCATCACAAAGCTAGAGAGAGATGTAATGTTGGTAAGGCCAATACCATACGTTTATCTGGGTTTTTCATCGTAACTTGCCTTCGAACAATTAACATGATTAGTTTTTTTTTTTTTTTTTTTGACTTGCAGGTTCTGTCCAAAGTCTCATTTGTGACTGGAGAATACGTGATTTCGAGTCAACGAAGAAGTCCCCCTCAATGTCTTAACGACCCTAGGTCAGTGAGTCTTGCCCAGCGTCATTGATTGTACACAATCCAATTCCCAACCGGGTCATTAGATCGTGCATTGTATTTACTCTATCGATAATTTTCGTTCTAAAACTCCCTCGCCACCTCTCCCGAGTGTAAGACAAGGGATATAACGTGACTTCGTGTCAATGAAGAAGTCTCCCTCAATATCTTAACGACCCTAGATCATGTGAGTCTTGCCCCAACATCATCGATTGTCCACGATTCAAACCCCGCCCGGGTTATACAATCGTGGCGTTTGTTTACCCTAATCCGAATCCCGGGTTTGTCAAAATCCCGTATTTTTTATTTATCTAACTAAGCATAATAAACAAACAATACGATAAACACAATCAAAATACGAAGAACAATCACAAACGAAACACCGAAATCATCCAAACAACGTATTTATAAATTATATGTTAATCCCTATACAATCCATGTTTAGATAAGGCCATAGCCACATTTACAATGAAATAACAAGCTAAACATGCTTACAATATCCTAACTTAAAGAAATAAGGAAAAACAATCGAAGAACTTAGCCTCGTCCGAAGATAAACCGCTAAGAACGCTCAACGATTGATTCACCATCTTTTCCACTTTAAGATGTGAGCTCCACCTCTAAAACTCCTCAACCCTAGCCTAAATATAGCTTAAGGTGCCCAAATGGCCGAGGGGTTCAAAGGAGGGGGAAGGAGAGGGGTATTTATAAGAAAAATATCTCAAAATATCTAAATAAATATCTAGGTTGTGCAGAGGCTTTCTGCCTAGGCGAAGGGATCCACCGCCTAAGCGGAGACTAGGTCGATTTGGTGATCGCCTCGGCGATGAAAACAGCGGTGGACGTGAAAAAATTTCTTCTGGATTTTTGCCTAGGCAGTGGGCTATCAGTAGCCATTTGTCTTTCTCAGCTTCTTCACCGCCGCGACGGTTGTCTGGACGTCGCGACGGTGGGCTTGTTTCACAATTTTACCTCCGAGCTTATTTTTCCACTGTTCTTCGATCGCTTTTAGTTCGATCTTATCGTTTTTGCTCCAGTTTCCTATCTTTTTGCCCCACACACCTGATTCATACAAAAAATAATAAAAGTAATTAAAACGTAATAAAGTACTATATAACGCTAAAAAACTAACTTAATTTGGTTTGAAAAATATGTAGGTAGATCACACCTATCATGAGGCCAGGAGAGCTGTCGAGGAGAGGACAACTCTTGAATCCTATTGTGGCAGGCTTGAGGCTGACCTTACCGCCATTAAGTAGAAAATGAAAGAGATGGTGAAAGAGCACGAAGCTGCCATCGTCAAGGCCAGGGAAGACGCCATAAGTGAGTGGAAATATTCTCCAGACTTTGTGAAGGTGAAGATGTCCATGGTCGCTGAGATGGTAGAAAGCGGTCGCAGGTATACAATCTAAAACTTACGCCGACAACATCCTGACTTCTCGGTGGACGATATTGGAATGGACTATTCTGATGCAGAGGGTGTCGGCTCCGAGATGGGGGATGTTGTGGTAGAAGATGACGAAAAAATGGTGGAGATGGCAGCTGATGCTGAGATGGGGAAAGCTAGAGTTGACCAAAGAGGTGTTGAAACCGAAACGAGGGTTGTAAACGCCGGTGTGGACAAAACGGGTACTATTCCAGGGAAACTTACAGCCGACCAAGATGAATCTTTTGTTGGTGAAGGCAAAACTGATCTGTCTCCCATTAATCAAGAAGAAACCTCAACCCCTCAACTTTGATCCAAAAAACTTGAAGTTAACCTGTATTTGTTTTTTTACTGTGTGGTATCCCAGCCCCCTTTGCCTGGACAACAGACTTTTTGCAACAGGCATTAGGACCCCTTCTTGGGAATGTATTTGAATACTTAATGAATGGATGAAAATTTTCTTATCTCTTCCCGATAGTTTTTGAACACTTGTAGTTTTTCCTTAATGCTTCTTTGAGTTTGTGAAAGCCTGCCTTGATTTTTTTTTTTTGTTCTTGTCTATCTTGTTTGTCAATGGGGAGTTGACTTGTTCGAAAACAGAGGAGATTCCCCTTCCTGGTGGTGGAGTTTTACTCTCATCCTTGTCTCGGTCCTACCCAGATGGGAAAATGTTCTTACCTAGGAAATTAGAGAGTTGCTTTAAACTTATCTTGGAGAGAGATTTGAGTCTTTGCTCGGCTTGATTAGAAGACTTTGGATATTTTTGGATCTTTCTTTAACCATCATGCTCCCTTCTTGGTTGTTTTTGGAGACTCGGTCATTTTGGGTTATGATGCATGTTTTCTTCCTAACCTTGGAAATACTGTGCCCTTGGCGGATAATCCACAACACTTGGGGAATTTTTTCTTGAAAAATTCAAGTTTCTTTGCCGTTTGTCTTCACACTGATTTTCGGATGGATGACTGAGAAGAAGTCACGCTTTCCTTCTAGGAATTAACTCCCCTTCTTGGGAAGTACTATTTCATGTTGTTTAACCATATCCACAGCCTCCATGTCCCTCAGCCTAGCATCCGAGCAGAGATTGGGTGGTAAGTTAATATTCCAGCGGTGGTACTTGGTGTGGAATCTGGCCCTCACGGTCACTAAGGGGGTGACTCCAGGTTTACCCCCTGTGGCCGGTCACAAGTGGGTTCTCCTTAATGAGGCGCATTATTGAGCCTATTTAGGTTATCCCAAAATTGCCCTGCCAGGGACATCTTCCCTTTTACGTCGCCTGAGTTGGACTCGGTGGTGAGGGTTGAGATGCTTACATGTAGGTCCTTAGACTCGATCGATGTAAGAGCCATTGGAAGATGATAGCTATAAATCCTCGGGCCCATGCTACTGACCTGAGGAGAGGGTCTGGTTACATCCTTGACGTAATGCGTCGGGATGAGGTCCGTGAAGGAGATTACCCCTAGCGCTAGGTGTCGGGATACCATTTTGATGTAATGTAGAGTTGGGGATAGTGCATCTTCATCCTAGATGGGACAGAGGGCTGCTCATCTTGGCGCATCTGCAATTTGGAGGATAGTGGGAAGAGCTGCTCGTCACAATCCGCAATAGGACAAGGGTTGTACTTCACTGCCACTAGCAAAATTTGGAGAATGAAGAGATAGTTGAACAAAATATTGCTTCCATTCATAATGAGATACTGTACAAACTTTGAAAGTGAGAAATTTTTACAAGTCCATTGGTGCTTCCGCTTTGGGGTAGTATCACTTCAGATGTTTTGCATTCTAAGGGTGCCTTAGGAAGACACCCTTCTTGGTTTCCAACTCATAAGTGCTAGGGTGGGCAATATGGGTGACGCGATATGGCCCTTCCTAGGATGGGGCGAGTTTATCGCCAGTTAAATCCTTGGTGGCTTGGGTTACCTTCCAGATGATAAGGTCTCTGATGTCAAACGACCTAGGATAGACCCTTCTATCGTAATACTTGGCCGCCATTTGTTGATAAGCCGCCTGTCGAACACGGGCTTGTTCTCTATTTTCTTCAAGAAGATAAAGGCTAAGAGCTAACGAGGTGTCATTTTCATCCTGGTTTAAGATCATTACTGTCCGGAAAGAGGGTACTCTGATTTCGACAGGAATCACTGCCTCGGAACCAAAAGTCATTGCGAAAGAAGTTTCCTTCGTAAGGGTCCTTGATGTAGTGTGATATGCCCAGAGAACATGGCTCACATCTTCCACCTATCTTCCATTTGATTTGTCAGGTCTGGTCTTGAGTCCATGGAGGATGGTGCGATTGGTTACTTCTACTTGTCCGTTAGCCTAGGGGTGTCCTGGAGATGAGAAGTGGATCTGAATCCCCAATTTGGCATAAAATTTCGTGAAGAGGTCGTTGTCGAACTGCTTCCCGTTGTTGGAGACGATAGCCTTTGTTGATCCTAAGATTTTGATGAACAATTAAGTATTGATGTTTTGGTGAAACTAATGTTTAATTGAGTGTTTCAGAGATTTAAAGTTCAAGTGATGAAGACGTCAAATTGAATGGATGCTAAATTAAGATATCAACATGATGAAGAAGAATTAAGAGTTTGAAGAAATTAGGGAAAACAACCTAGGTAAATCTTAACTCTTAATATCCCATTTAGGAACACACACATGACACAAAATGAATTTTATCTTTTATGTGTGTTTTGGTTAAGTGAAATTATTTGCTTCTATGTGAATTAAAAACAAATAATCTTGAATGAATAAAATGAAATATAAGAATATTAGTGGAGCTTATTTAAGAGAGAAAATGGATAAAAGGGCAAAATCGTAAAAGAAAATGAGTAAAAAACGAGATCAGAGAAAAGATCTAGAAGGGAGCAGTTGACTGAGGAGTCGACCACCCAATGATGGCTAAACTTTCTGAATCGAAGAGTCGACCGACAGGTCGACCGGTGAAAACAACTGAACTCTTTGAATCGAAGAGTCGACCGAACGGTCGACCGATGTACTGCGATGGCTACTCCCTGATTCGTCCAGTCGACTGGGTAGTCGACTGAATGCACCGTTTTAGGATATTGTTTGATCCGATTTTAAATCCAAAAGTAGCCTTTTTTGGTTAGCATTTGAGAGTGATTTCGGAGATACTCTTTATATTTGAGATATGGTTCATATACCAATTAAATCCTTTCAAAATGGTTAATTAAATATTAATGTTTCTCAATTTGGTAATTAAAATAGATTCTATACTTATTTATTTTAATTGAGAAATACTTTAGAGGTTTAATTGAGAGATTCAAAAGATGTTTTTAAGTGGAATTGAACCAAAATAAAGTCAATATGATATAAGGGGTCTATAAGTGCTATAATTGTCATGACACATGTAAACTAATTATTAGAAGGCTGATTTTATATTCCTTTAAATAGACATGCGAATTTTATATATCATTAAGTAGTAAAGAAGAGAAATCATATCAGATCATAAGAGTGAGCTTTTCTAAGAGTTATCTTTTTGAGAGTTTGTGAGCTATTTTGAAAGTGATCTTGAAGATCAATTGCGATCTATTCTTGCTGATACTGGATTTAAAGTTATACTGTTCTAATCATTATTTCTGTGGATTCCGGGTGAAATCTTTCCATATTGTTTATTGTTTATTATTTTATATTTTGGAAATTGACTTTAAAAATTGTTTTTGATTTTTGAAGAAAATATTATTTCAAATAATTTCTTGAATCTGATTACGTGCTTCAATTTGCTACCCATATTCTTGTTAAAATCAGATTTCTGTATCTCACGTATTTCTATCACTAGTTGGGATATTAATTGAGTTATTGTTTATCTGGGGTGGTAGAAGCTCCGAGTGAAATTTACTTCTTATCAATTTTTGTATTTGTGAATTGTGATGGGTTAAATACCATTGGGGGTATTTAATTAGGGGTAGCTGGGTTTCAGCCTCTTCCTGTAAAGAGATTGAGGTAATAATTCTTCCTGGATAAGAATTGTGTTTTGAGTGTTTTTATAAAGGTTCCATCCTTACCTATGAAAATGATAGTTAGAGTGTTTTGTGAGGTTTTGATTTTTGAGCCGTAGTGATAAAAAGAATTAGGTTAATCTTTAGTCTGTAAAAAGATAGGTTATTCTTGAGTCTGTAAAAAGTAGAGGTTATTCCTGAGCTTGGGAATTTTTTTTTGTAAAGGTTGATTCTGAGCCTGTAAAAGAATCGGTGTGCGGGTTTGATTCCTTCCTTTAAGGGATCTTGGTTTTAGTGGGTGCGACCTCCGTGGAGCTCGGGGGACTGAATTAGCCAAGAGTAGCTTTGTGAACCAGTATAAATCTTTTGTGTGCTGTATTACTACTTTGCTATTTTTGTTGTTTTGGTGTGCACTTAGATTTATTATAATTCTGCTGTGGTATAAAGATAATAATTAATTTATGTATAAAATTAATTATTTGATTTATTCAAGTTTTATTGTGATTTTATTGCTGAATTGACTTTTTCGGAAGAGCCCATCCCGGATAATCATGACCCTACTCGGCCGGCACACCATCACGACTAGGTAGAGGCACCGGTCCTAGAAGGGGCATCTTCCCATCCCGGCCCAAGTGATGGCCTTGGCCCAAGCCATTGGCAGTTGTTCACCGATGGTTTCTCCAACGTGGGGGGCTGTGGGGCCGGAATAGTCTTAGTAGCCCCTAACCTGGAAGAAATTGAATATGCACTCCGGTTGGGATTTAGAGTAGCCAACAACGAAGTAGAGTATGAAGCCCTTCTTGCCTATGAAGCCCTTCTTGCCGGACTCAGATTAGCAACGGAATTCAATGCCAAGAACCTATACGTCTTTTGTGACTCACAGCTTGTTGTAAATCAAGTTAACGGCGAGTATGCCGCCAAAGACCCAAGTATGACTGCTTATCTCAGAAGAGCAAACACGCTTATGGAAAATTTTGAAACAATCGAAGTATGCCAAATTTCTCGAGAAAAGAATTGTCAAATTGACACTTTAGCCAACTTGGCCTCCGTCGTGGAACTTACCTTGAAACGGAGCGTTCCTGTAGATTATTTGGAGGAACCAAGCACTACAGTTGCTGACCAGGTGGCCACCATATGTGCTCTTGCTGATACGCCGACTTGGATGGATCCAATAAGATAATATCTTTTAAACGGAGCACTCCCCTCTGACTGGGTAGAGGCCAGGCAAATCAGGTATAGTGCAGCTAGATACACCCTCATTGATGGAGTGCTTTATCGGGGATCCTTCTTGGGCCCATACTCCCGTTGCTTGAGACTAGACGAGTCTGACTACATAATGAAGGAAGTCCACGAAGGAATGTGTGGCAACCACTCAGGAGGAAGGTACATGGTTCACAAGCTCATTCGTCACGGATACTTCTGGCCAGACATGCACAAGAACTCTATGGAGTTTGTGAAAAAGTGAGATAAATGTCAAAGATTTGATTTTTATCCCAAACAACCTCCAATCGTTCTCGTCCTTATTACGAGTCCTTGGCCCTTCGCCTAGTGGGGCATTGACTTTCTCAGTCCATTTCCCCAAGAGATCGGGCAAAGAAAATTTCTCGTTGTCACCATCGACTATTTCACAAAATGGGTAGAAGCCAAGCCACTTACACGAATCACCAAGGAAAGGATCCGAGATTTCGTATGGGAAAGTGTTGGCTACTTTGAATCCCAACCGGTGCGCATATTCAATTTCTTCCTGGTTAGGGGCTACTAAGACTAT
This sequence comes from Eucommia ulmoides, assembly GCA_016647705.1. Classification (NCBI taxonomy): domain Eukaryota; kingdom Viridiplantae; phylum Streptophyta; class Magnoliopsida; order Garryales; family Eucommiaceae; genus Eucommia; species Eucommia ulmoides. The sequence continues at coordinate 57,173,588 of CM028328.1, forward strand.
TTCGGTCCCACAGCCCCCCATGTTGGAGGAACCATCGGTGAACAATTGCCAATGGTTCGGGCCAAGGTCATCACTTGGGCTGGGATGGGAAGACGCCCCTTCCGGGACTGATGCCTTTGCCTGGTCGTGATGGTGTGCTGGCCGAGCAGGGTCATGATTATCCGGGATGGGCTCTTCCGAAAAAGTCAATTCAGCAATAAAATCGGCCAGAACTTGTCCTTTGGTGGTCGTATTCAGCCGGTACTCAATGTGAAATTGGCCTAGCTCGAGACTGTATTTCATGAGCCATCCAAAAACATCGGGTGAGTGAAGAATTTGTCGTAAGGTTTGGTCAGTACACATAACGATCACATGAGCTTGAAAATATTACCTCAGTTTTAGTGATGCAATGAGAATGGCATATGTCAGCTTTTAAAAAAGTTGGTACCTTGTTTCAACGTCAGTTAACACTCGACTTACGTAATATACGAGCATTTAAACCCCTTTCTCCTCTCAGACCAAAGCTGCATGGACTGCGGTGTTCGAGGCAGCAACATACATTAATAATTCTTCGCCGTTTTTAGGGGTGCTCAACAGTGGTGCCGATAAGAGGTAAGTTTTGATCTCTTGGAAGGCAGCCTCACATTCCGTTGTCCACTCAAACGCCTTGTTTCCCCTCAGGACTTTGACGAAGGAAAGGATTTTTCCGAGGATCGTGAAATAAAGCGGTTTAGGGCAACCAGTCTTCCCATGAGCATTTGAATTTCTTTTTTTGTTCGCGGAGAAACCATTCCAAGAATGACGCTGATTTGATCAGGATTGGCATAAATGCCCCTCTGGGACACCATATAGCCTAAAAACTTCCCTATTGAAACCTCGAAGATACACTTGGCGGGATTCAACTTCATACGGTGAGTTCGGAGCTTATTAAAGCAATTTTGGAGATGCTCGAGATGGTCTAATGCTTTGGTGTTTTTTGCATCTCCTTCTCTGTTAAGTTCACGGCAAACCCACTGAAACTCCTCTTATAACTGTAGAGTGGAGACATTGAGGATGCATTGCTGCATGCATGCATATCATCAAACAACCATGCAACACAAACAAAAGAAAAAAAACAAGTTAGTATTTCTGGAGGATGCAATAATTTTAGACATTCATTGATCTCAATTTAGTTAATTGTCTGTATATGTATACTGTTAAACAAAAATAACCTGCCAAGAACATCGTGTAGCATGCTCATTTGAAAGGAAGATGATGCAGAAGTATCGACACCTTTAGGCGCCTCCCCCATATACACTATATATGTTTGCATAATTCATAATATAAACATCGTGTCGCAGATATATAATACACACACACACATTACACACACAATTATATACCTTGCGATCATCCTCTAAAGCTCCAATGACTCTGAAAAGCAAAGTACTAAAGAAAAGGCTTATAAGAACAAGGAGATTAATCCAGGAAACATTTGAGATTTTGATTGCCATTTAATTTTTCGCATTAATTAATAATTTTTTTTCTTCCTTTTGGTGGTTCAAGAGTAGAGCAAAAGGCAAGCCTTTTATAGTAGAAGAAGAAGAAGCGTTGTTCTGGCCGGGCTTCAACTGAATTTTTCAAAATAGTCTGTCATACTCATAGCAAGCAGTTTGATTTATCAATTTCAGCAACTTGTAACTAGTGTAATAAACAAATTGGTGGTCTTTGTTTTTGAGGTAAGAAAAAAATATATACATACATATATAACAATAATAAAATAAAAACCAGAAGGCTGAATTAGTGAATTGGTTGACTAATTCTCAAGTAAGAATATAATTATTGTTTGAGAAACATTCCATGCTCGTCACTTTCATCATTCCTATTGCATCACTAGCTGATGTCAATAATTAAATAATTAATGGCATTAAGTTTTGAGTGATCGATCTTTCAATTTCGTCCATTTGCCTCCATCAAAAGATCAAATAGAATGTTGGACTCGATCAATGATAAATATATTACTTGCCTCTTACTCTATATATAAGTGATGTATAAACCTGAGTTTTGGATAGAAACTCCTTTTGTGTTGACTTATTTTGCTATTCCAGGTCAACTTTTGACTCCGACAATTCTCTGTGTTTGTTTGATTGATAGAGCAAAAAATAACGAATTACAAGTTAAATTGGGGGAACATTAATGTGCAAAATATGTTTAGGGTTTGATGCTATTCATCAGGAGAAGTCGATCAATAATCCAGGTAAACTTTTGACTCCGACAATTAGTGAAAAATAACGAATTACAAGTTAAATCGGGGAGCATTAATGTGCAAAATATGCTTAGGTAGATGATAGTTAGCGCAACACTTTGTTAAAATTTTTATGACATGAATCTAAATACATTAAACGATGGGGCGTTCCCTACTAGCGACGCGCTATATTTTCACCGCCCGGATGTAGTGAAGAATGAGCGAGGGTGGGCTAGGGCGTTGCCCGGAAGTGTCAAATGAGCGAGGGGTGTAGCATTATGGTGGATAGGTGCGGATAAAGAAGTTAGTCCATGAGAATAGGCTTAGGTTGACAACTTGAAATATAGAAAATTTGACAGGTAAAACTCGAGAATTGGTGGACATGATGAGTAGGAGGATGATTAATATTATATGCTTGTAGGAAACTAAGTGGGTTGAAGAGAGGTTTAAAGAAATTGAGAGTACGGGGTATAAATTATAGTATACGGGAATGGACAAATATAGGAATGTGGTGGGTATCATGGTAGATAGGGATTTAAATGATAGCATGGTCAATATTAGGAGCATTGACAATAGGATGATAGAAGTTGGTGATTGGAGGGAAGGTGATTAACGTTATTAGTTTATACACTCCCTAAGTTGGATTGTAAGAAAATGTTATACGAGAATTTTGGAAAAAGATGGATGAAGTTGTTCAAAGTATACCTAACCAAGAAAAAATATTTAGTGGGGGAGACTTGAATGGACAAGTAGGGAAGGAAATGGGGACTTTCGAGAAAATACATGGTGGTTATGGATTTGGAGAGAAGAATGCAATGGGTGAGAATATTTTACATTTTGCTATAGCGTATGATTTAATCTTTCCAAATACATATTTCAGGAAGAGGGATGAGCACCTTATTACATTTAAGAGTGAACAAAGGAATAACTAGATAGATTTTGCCCTTACTAGAATGAGTGATCGTTTAATATGTAAAGACTGTAAAGTCATACCCAGAGATAGTATTGCTACCTAACATAGATTGATGGTAACCGATTTGAAATTTCAAGTGTGAAAATGAAAGTCTAAGATAAGTAGGCATACAAGGATACATTGAAGAAATCAAAAAGGTCAAAATATGGAGTTGTTTAAAAATAAAATTAGCAATGATGAGTTATGGAAGAGACATGAGAATGTGAATAAAATGTGGAGTAATATGACTAGTCATATTAGAGAGATAGGAATAAAAGTTTTAAGAGTTTGTAGAGGATGAGGACCACGATATAAAGAAAATTGGTAGTGGAATGAGGAGGTCCAAAAAGCCGTTCGAGACAAGAAAATAGCCTATAAAGAATGACAAAAATGTCAAAGTAGGGAAAGTTTGGATAAGTATAAACATGCAAAAACGGAAATGAGAAAAATAATTAAGGAATTAAAATTTAGGGCGTACGATAATTTGTACTAAAAGTTAGACACAAAAAAGGGAGAGGGGGATATATTTAAACTTGTTAGGCGACGTGAATGAAATATTAGAGATATTAGAAGTGTCAGATATATCAAAGACACTGATGAAAAAATCTTGGTAAAGGATGAGGAAATTATAGAATAATAGAGAAGTTATTTTTATAATTTATTTAATGAGAACAATGCCGGAGAATCTAGACTAGAGTTGTCCACCTTATCTTTAGATAGGATTTATAGGTGTCATAGAAGAATTAGAGCTTCTGAAGTTAAAATAGCACTAAGGAAGATGATGATTGGAAAAACAGTAGGGTTAGATGAAATCCCTATAGAGGTGTGGAAATATTTGGGAAATATTGGGATAGAGTGGTTAACTAGACTTTTTAATGACATTTGAGAATTAAGAGAATGCCTAACGACTAGAGAAGGAGTATCATAATGTTCATCTATAAAAATAAAGGGGATGTTCAAAGTTGCACAAACTATTGGGGTATAAAACTCATGAGTCATATTATGATACTTTGGGAGAGGGTGATAGAATATATAATTAGACATGAAACGAGCATAGAAGAGAATCAATTTGAATTTATACCCAGCCGATCAACCACTGAAGCTATCTATTTATTTAGGAGATTAATGAAAAAATATAGAGAAAATAAGAAAGATTTATACATGATATTTGTGAACCTGGAAAAAACTTATGATTGGGTACCCAAAGACGTTTTTGTGGTGGGTGCTAGAAAAGAAACAAGTGTCCAATATCTACATCGAGGAAATTAAGGATATATATGACGGTATAATCACTAGTGTTCGAACAAGAAGATGGGATACTTGTGCATTTTCTATTAATATAGGCTTACATGAAGGATCATCTTTACATCCTTACCTCTTCGTTCTAGAGATGGATGAGCTCACAAAACATATTCAAGATAGAATACTTGGAGTATGTTATTTGCGGATGACATAGTATTATTGGACGAAAGTAGAATAGGTTTAATACTAAGTTAGAAAGATAGATATAAGCTTTAAAATCTAAAGGTTTGAAGGTTAGTCGAAGCAAGACGAAATACATGCATTGCAATTTTAGTTATACCCGAAGAGATGTTGGTGCGGTCAATATTGGAGATGAGTTGGTGCCAAATGTTGATCATTTTATATATTTAGGTTCAATGATTCAGAGTGGCGAAATCGAGGAGGATATTATGTATAGAGTCATGGCAGGTTGGTTAAAGAGGAGAAGTGCAGTTGTGGTGATTTGTGATTGTAGGATTCCGTTGAAACTTAAAGAAAAATTCTACAAAACTGCTAGAAGACCAGCACTTCTGTATGGTTCAAAATTTTGGGTGATAAAAATGACACATGTTCAGAAAATTGGGGTGACGGAAATGAGAATGCTGCGATGAATGAGTGAGAAGATGAGAATTGATAAAATTAAGAATGAAATTATTAGAAAGAATTTGGGAACAACACCCATCGAAGAGAAAATTAAAGAAAATCATTTACGATGGTTTGAGTATGTGTATAGAAGACCCATTGAAGCACCAGTGAGAAAATATGATTTAGTTTAAGTGTATGGGGTTACTAGAGGGAGAAATAGACCTAAAAATACGTTGGACGAAACTATTAGAATTGATTTAATGACATTAAAAATAACTGAGGGGATGTCCCTTGATTGATCCCTATGGCGTAAATGGATTCATGTAGCCAACCCTACATAAGTGAGACAAATGCTCAACTTTTGTTGTTATTGTTGTTGTATACATATATCTATATATATGAGACCGAGTATCCGTAGTCGATTTCATAGAGCCTCTCTCAAACACAAAATATACCATAAACAATATATCATGTATGGTGCAACAATGAACACAAACTGATAGCGCCCTACTTTGTAAGCATAAACATGAACAAGTTGCCGCAAGAACAGAGTATGAAGCAGAAGATACAATACCTTGCTGATGATACGTTTGATGTAATAAACCAGGATGGTCCATAGTAGCACAAGGGTAAGGTTACTACAAGTTTGATATCTGTAAAATCGAACAAAAGGAAAGAATGATCATAAGTGCCAAAATAGTTTAATTTCCAGAGCAATGCAACCAAAATCCATTAATAATTCAAATGCTTCATTGAACAATTGATTCACAACTTATTATTTTCGGTTTCTTTTTACACAAGCAAAAGCTTTTTATTTACCCAAAAAAAAAAAAAACAGAATCATGCAGCGGTAGTTTTAAATTAGGACCTTCTGTTGGATTTTTCACTCCCAAATTGGGAGATTCAATTAACCCAGCTAGGCTCATAGTCAACAAAAGCTGTGAGAAAAAGAAGGTAAGAAAAAGGAAGGAGACAAAAAAAAAGGCAGGTAGCTCACCAAAGAAGAAAAAGAAAAGCTATGCCTGCAATTGATGAATTCAGTGCCTACCTTTGCTGAAGTTTTCCTTTTTTGTTCAGACTGCCAAAACTGCTCAAATCTCCTCTATAAATATAGGAGATGAGCAAAGAGAAAAACATAATCCTCTGTAGAAAAATAGTGCAGAGAGAAAGAGAGAGAAATCTCATTTTTTGGAAAGATTAGTGAGAGCTAATTTGTGAAGTTTTACCCACAAATTGAAGACAATATTTTGTGTATTGTTTAAGAGATCCACCAAAGTGTGAGGTTGTATTGTTTGAGAGATCTACCAAAGTATAAGGTTTGTAATCCCATTATTTATTATAGTGGAAGATTTAAGCAGCTTACGGGTCCCGTGATTTTTACCTTTAATTGAGGAGGGTTTTCCACGCTAAAATCCACTGTGTTATTTCTGTTCTATTTTGTTTTGGAAAAACGTACTGGGGCTGTGGAAATATCATCTTTTCACAAAATTATCCTGTCATCTTTCCCAACAAAGTGGTATCAGAGTTAGGAGCCCAGTAGAGGAGGAGATCATATACGTACTATACTACACTAGTATATATGTATATACACGCACTATACATACATACGTACGTATACGATACTATTCACAATATTTATACGGGACGTATACGGTATCTATACGGTACTGTTCATACGATACTATTCACACATACATGTACTATTCACATAGTATTGTACGCGGTACTATTCATCGGAGGCAAAGTATCAGACCTAGTGAAACCTGCTGATTCAGACCGGTGATCAAGATGGAAGAGAGCACAAGCAACATGATCAAATTGACTGAATTTAGCTATGCAATTTGAAAGCCGAAGATGGAGGATCTTTTTTACATAAAAGATATGTGGAAACCCATTGTAATGCCAACACATGAGGCAACATCTACAATGGATGACAGAGCTGACGAAACAACAAAAACATCAACCATGAGCACATCGACAACCTCATCAGACTCTGACTGGACCATGCAGAATCGAAAATGTGCTGCCCAAATTTGGCAATGGATTGACAAGAGCATTTTTCAAAATTTTGCTAATGAACATGATGTTTATGTTCTTTGGCGAAAGTTGGAGAAAATGTATACAAGGACAACCGCACAGAATAAGGCAAATCTGATGCGACTGTAAGACCCTAATTTTTCTTATACGTACAAATTTAGCAGTATTAAAGCACATTAGGAAATAACGGGGTGGATAGCGCTATTAATTGTGTGATTTAAAAGTTTAGGGGTTAAATTGTAATTTATATAACCTTAAAATCAAGAATTGGTTCAATTTATAGCTTAACCTAAATTAAAGGGGAGGATTATGCAAATTATATAAATTATATAGTTTATAGAGAGAGAGACGGTGGTGGAAGGGCCACTTGGCCGGCCCTCATTTGCAAACACACACACACACACACACACACACACACACACACACACACACACATATATATATATATATATACATACATTCATACATATTCACACGCACGACAGAGAGAAGGGAGAAAAAACAGAGAAGGATCGAGAAGAATCGAGAGAAAACGAGAGAGAGAGAGAGTTGTTGGCGGTATGGGGCTTGGGCCCTTTTTTTTCAACACACACACACACACACACACACATATATATACGTACATACATACAGAGGGATAGAAAGAGCAGAAACAAAGAACGAAGAGAGAGATGAGGCAGTCCGGCGTGGTTCGTCGTTATGGTTCGTCGACGGTGAGTATGTGTGTTTTAATTGTATGTATGTGTTACTGTGTATCAACGGTTGTGTGCGTGTGTTCCTCCATTTTGGTGATTTCATATGTGTGTATAGTGTGTGCTGTGTATGTGTAGGTGTTCCAGCGGTGGAGGTGGTGCGTGTTTTGATCGTCACCGTTGTCGCCGAAGTGTGTGCGTGTCGCTGTTGTTGTGTGGCCGTCTGATGGTTTGGAAATCGGAGGGTGGTTTGGATGTGTGTATGTCGCCGTCGGTTAATTGGCCCGACGGTAAGTGAAAGATATTGAGAGAAAGAAGTGGGTCTATATGTGTTGTTTGTTCTTCGGCAGGGGTGGCTACTCCGGTGGTGGCCCGTTGAAGGTGGGTGTGTGGTTGTGTGTTTTGTGTGTGTGTGTGACTGTTTGGTTTGGTTGTGTGGGTGTCGTCAGAGTTCGCCGGCGGTAAGTTAGAGAGATAGAAAGAGAGAGTAGTGGGTGTGTGTGTGTGTGTGTCTGCTGTTTGTGTGTATGTGTGTTGTGCCGTCGTTTGGTTGGTCCGACGGTGGTGGTTGGTGTTGAGGGTTGTCGAAGTTAGCAATGAGGAAGAGAGAGAGAGTGGCGGGTCAGAAACACAAAACAGAAAACAGGAAACGGGAGAGGAGAAGAAGAAAAATGAGAAAATTGCACGAAACGCCCCAATAAAACCTAAACCTCATCTTGCGGACCGGTGGAAAATCCAGGGAAGGTAAAATTCCGAACTCTCTTAAAATATGTATTTCATTGTCTCGTGATTGATCATGAAACTAATTACTAGCAAAAAATAAATAAATATCGAAATGGCGATAATAAATATTGAGACCGTTTATATGAATAAAGTTTATACTGTAAACCGTAACGGAGTGATGTTAATTAAATGATAATATTCCAAAAGAAAACGCGGGGAATAGAAAATTACGGAAATTAGGATTTCATGACATGATTAGGTTATTTCTATATAAAATATTCATTTAGGCCCTGTCACTATTAGGTTCACAAGTACCGGAGTACCGATAGAGAATAGGCGATCAAAGTCTTCAAAATTGGATAATCAGGTAAGTGTACTGTCTTCTTACCAAACTATTTTTATATCTATATATGATAGAAAATGGTTGTATTTAAATTAGATGCTTTTAAAAATGAAGTGGATCAAGCAGGTTTTGGTTGAGTTGGTAAAATGGATTTTCATTAAATTACGTTGGTTTTGAAAGAAAGTTGAAAAGAATTTTCGTCGGACTTGGTGGTTTTAAAAGAGAGTGAGAAATATCTGTTTTTTTAAAAATGCATGGTTTTCTAAAAATAAAAAGGAAAAATAGTTTCGTTGAAATTAGACGGTTTTCAAACAAAGGTGAAAAATATGATTTTCGGATTAAATCAGTTTTGGAGATAGATGTTGATATTATTGATTTGTAGTTTGATGATGTTGTTATTGTTTTGTCGATGCTATTGATTTTATCTGCTTCTGTAGAGCATTGATATTTTCTATTGAGTTGTTGTTGTTGAGGTGGAGATGAGTTGTTGTTGTTGAGGTGGAGATGAGTTTTTGTTATGGTGGTGAGATGGAGATTGGTGGTGGATTTTTACCCGTCTGGTACAGTCCAGCGGAGCGGTGTTTCACCCATCTAGCTTAGTCCAACGGAGCATTGTTTCACCCGTCTGGTTTAGTCCAGCGGAGCATTGTTTCACCCGTCTGTCACAGTCCAGCGGAACGTTGTTATATCCCGCTAGGAAGGCATATCCTACGGGATACGGTACCGTTGCAACTCCCAATCGTGAGGTTAAGACGACCACATGGCTAGCCGAGCTGTGGTGTGAGATATAGTGTAACATGGTATGGTGTGGTGTGGAGTAATGTAGTGTGGTGAGGAGTGGTGTGACGTGTTTAAGAGGTGGGGTTTTATCGTATTTGGTGTCTTATTATATATGGTGATGTGGTGTTTTATTTTATCGTCTTTTGTGTTTTATTATGTTATCTTATACTGATAGTTTGAATGGATTTTATATATTTAATATATATATAGATGATGATTCTGAATGGTAGGAAGAAAGAGTTTTCTCATAGTATATGATTTTTATACTACTATTAAAAATGTGTTTGTTTATACGCGTTATGCTTGATCCATTTAGATGTTGTATTATTTAGAATGTATTATTATTATGTTAAAAATGATTTTTTTATTAAGAAGGCAGTACATTCGCAGGTGAACCAGCTAGGAGTTGGTCCCCTACTGGCACTAGTAGAGTCCGGTGATGCTGTAGTGAAAGAGTAGTTTAGAGCAGCTGTTGGAAGCGAACCTATGAGAGGTTCTTAGTTGTTTTTATCTTTATTGTTATTATAAGTTTGTAGGGATGAGTGTGTCCCCAAATGAGAGTGTGTAGGTATTTACATGTCGGCTTTGGTGGTTGCGTATTTAATATATATTTATTCTCGTATTCTAGATTGGTTTGGCGTTCAGGTATTATTGTGTCAACGTCACGCCGGCCCCCAGGATGATGGGTGTTCGGGGTGGGGTGTGACAACGACAATTAGTCAATCTGAAATACAAAGATGGAAACAATGTATCAGAACATATGAGCGAGTTCCAAGGCATTATTAATCAACTCAATTCTATGAAAATGATCGTAGATGACGAGTTGCAAGCATTGCTGATGTTGAGTTCTCTACCGAAGAGTTGAGACACATTAGTCGTTAGTCGTGTCAGTTAGCAACTCTGCTCCAGATGGAAAGCTTACCATGAATATGGTAAAAGACAGAATGTTGAACGAAGAGTCCAGACAAAAAGACGAATGATACACTCTTGAGTCTGAAGTGCTTGTCTCAGAAAAGAAAGGCAGGCAAGAGAGGCGTGGGAAAAACAGAAGTCGAAATCCCTACGGTCAAGAAAGAGGACGATCTAAATCCAAATTTAGATCTGACAAGAAGTGCTATCACTGTGGCAAACCCAGACATTTCATTTGAGAATGTCAGAAGGTGAAGGCGGAGCAATTCCGAAACCAAGAAGCCAGAACCCGAACAAATGACACTGCTACTGTCATTAATAAAACTATCATTGTTCGAGATGATAACTATGTCAATCTTGAATCGCAAGATTCCACTTGGGTTATTGACTCAGGCACCTCCTTCCATGTCACGCGACGACTAGATTTCTTCTCATCTTACACTGAAGGAGAATTCGGACGTGTGAAAATGGGAAATGATGGCGCATCTAAAAATTGTGTCGAAACCAATCTTGGATGCAAGCTACTTTTGAAAGACGTGAGACATGTCCCTAATATCCGTCTCGACTTAATCTCTACCGGGAAGCTTGACGACAAGGGTTACAACAATTACTTTGGTGAAGACAGATGGAAACTTACCAAAGGTAATTTGATGGTAGCAAAGGACAAGAAAGACACATCTCTCTGTATCACAGAAGCTAAGTTATGTAGAAGGAAGATAAATACAACCAGGAAAGAAGTCCCCACTGAGCTATGGCATAAGCGGCTCGGACACATGAGTGAGAAAAGTCTTAAAATTCTTTCCAAGAAAAAGCTATTGCCAAGAACGAAAGATACACCTTTGCAAACCTGTTTTAATTGTGTTATGGGAAAGCAACATAGAGTTACATTTCAAACTCATCCACCATCTAGAAGGAAGAATATTCTAGATCTGATACACACAGATGTCTGCTCAATGCGTCATAAGTCACTGGGAGGTATTCTTTACTTCGTGACTTTCATTGACGACGACTCTAAAAAAGTGTGGGCCTTTGCCTTGAAAACCAAAGATCAAGTGGTGGAAATTTTCAGGTAGTTTCATGTAAAAATTGAGAGAAAAACTAACAGATATTTGAAGTATGTACGTGCAAACAACGATGGTGAATACCACTGACCATTCGAAAAGTACTGTAGGAAATTCGACATCAGGCTAAAAAAGTCAGTACCTAAGATACCTCAACACAACGGTGTCGCAGAGAGGATTAACAGAACCATTTGTGACAAAGTTAGATGTATGCTATCAGATGCAAAATTGCCGAATTCCTTTTGGGGGGGGAGGTAATGAGAACAATAGTTGATTTAATCAATCTTTCTCCATCAGTTCCACTGAACTATGATGTACCAGAAAGAGTCTGGACGGGGAAAGACGTTTCGTACAAATACCTAAAAGTGTTTGGCTGCAGAATGCTTATTCACATTCCAAAAGATGAGAGGTCTAAGATGGATGGAAAGACAAAACAATGCATCTTTGTGGGATATGCCCATGAAGAGTTTTGCTACAGACTCTAGGATCCTATTAGCAAAAGGATCATCAGAAGTGGAGACGTGATATTTCTTGAAGATCATATAGCTGGAGACTTTGAGAAATCAGAAAAGCCACAACTAGATAAATTTTCAGTAGATCTCGTACCTAGCTCTTCACCAACAAATTCTGGTAATGAAGGAGTAGTACCAGATCTTGATGATGTTACTCCACCAGTTGGCATTTCGGAACCAAAATTGATTCCTGAACAAGTCCAACAAGAACCAAGAAAATCTACCCGAGAGCGACAATTAAGTCGCAGATATTCTTCTTATGAGTATGTGATGCTCACTGAAGAGAGATAACCTGAGAGTTATGAAGAAACTGTTGCAGATCAGCATAGAGACAAGTGGTTGAAAGTCATGCAAGAAGAGATGAAATTCTTGCATGAGAACCATACATTTGATCAGGTGAAACTACCGCAAGGTAGGAAAGATCTCAAGAACAAGTGGGTGTATAGGGTCAAAAATGAAGAAAATAAATCAATCCGAGTTGTTCTTAGCCTTGCAGCTAGTCTTAATTTGGAGGTTGAACAACTTGACATAAAAACAACATTTTTGCATGGAGATCTTGATGAGAAAATTTACATGGAGCAGCCCGAAGGTTTCTTAGTTAAAAGAAAAGAGAAATTGGTGTGTAGATTAACTAAAAGCTTGTATGGTCTAAAACAGGCACCAAAGCAGTGGTTCAAAAAGTTTGACTCATTTATAGAGAAAAATGAGTACAACCGAACAATGGTGGATCACTGCGTCTACGTCAAGAAATTTTCTGATGGTGACTTTATCATTCTTCTACTCTATGTTGATGACATGTTAATCATTGGTTGTGACAGTGCCAAAATTAACAAGCTAAAGAAATAGTTGAGCAAGTCTTTTGCAATGAAGGACTTAGGAGCAGCAAAACAAATTCTTGGTATGAAGATTACCCATGACAGGTAGAATCGCAAAATCTGGCTACCTCAATAATGCTTTGTTGAAAAGGTTCTTGAAAGATTCAACATGAGTAAAGCTAAAGTTGTTAGTTCTTCACTTATAAGCCACTTCAAGCTTAGTGCGAGACAATGTCCTTCAAGTAAGGAGGAAAAATTAGAAACGGATAAGGTGCCTTATGCATCGGCAGTTGACAATTTGATGTACGCCATGGTATGCACCAAACCGGACATCGCTCACGCAGTCGGTGTAGTGAGTCGTTTCCTTTCAAATCCTGAAAAAGAACATTGGGAAGTAGTCAAATGGGTACTCGAGTATCTCAGGGGGACATCCGGTCATTGTTTATGTTTTGGCAATGGTAAACTTGTATTGGAAGGATATACAGATGCAGATATGGCTGGTGATATGGATACGAGAAAATCTATATCCGGATACTTGATAACATTTGTAGGGGGAGCTGTTTTGTGGCAATCACGATTACAAAAGTGTGTTTCCTTATCTACCGCAGAAACATAATACATTGCAATCACGGAAGGATGTAAGAAGATCCTGTGAATAAAGAAGTTTCTACAAGAGTTGGGTCAGAATTAAGAGAAGTGTACACTTTACTGCGATAGTTAGAGTATTATCCACTTCAGTAAGAACCCAACTTTTCACTCAAAATCTAAACACATCGACTTAAGATATCACTGGATTCGTGATATGTTAGAAAACAAGTTGCTACAACTTGAGAAGATTCACAACAATGATAACGGGGTCGACATGATGGCGAAAGCTCTACCCAGAGAAAAACTAGAAGTCTGTAAGGAGATTGCAGGTTTAGCTTTATCCCTAAATTGTAGTGAGGAGGAGATTTGTTGGGTTTTTCACTCCCAATTGAGAGATTCAACGAACCCAGCTAGGCCCATAATCAACAAAAGCTGTGGGAGAAAGAAGGTAAGAAAAATGAAGGAGACAAAAAAAAAAAAAGACAGGTGGCTCACCAAAGAAGGAAAAGAAAAGCTACGCCTGCAATGGATGAATTCGGTACCTACCTTTGCTGAAGTTTTTCTTTTTTGTTCCGACTGCCAAAGCTGCTCAGATCTTCTCTATAAATAGAAGAGATGAGCAAAGAAGAAAATATAATCCTTTGCAGAAAAATAGTACAGAGAGGAAGAGGGAGAAATCCCAACTTTTGGGAAGATTAGTGAGACCAATTTGTGAAGTTGTACCCACAAATTGAAGACAATATTTTGTGCATTATTTGAGAGATCCACCAAAGTATGAGATTTGTAATCCCATTATTTATTATAGTGGAAGATTTAAGTGGTTTACAGGTCTCGTGGTTTTGTACCTTCAATTGAGGAGGGTTTTCCACGCTAAGATCCGTTGTGTTATTTATGTTCTATTTTGGTTTGGGAAAACGTATTGGGACTGTGGAAATATCATCTTTTCACAAAATTATCCTGTGATCTTTTCCAACACCTCCAAACATAATATCAAAGCTAAAGTTACGAGAATTCGCCTGTCTTCTCTCATAGTCAAAATCAAATAAGCCAAGGAGTGCACATTTCTTATCATTTTCTCTTAGTTAAATGTTTCATGCAAACTGGGGTTGCACTTCAGACCAGTTTTAGATATCTATCATACATTGACTACTTAGAGTGCCCAAGGAGCTACTCCAGTTGAATCCTAATCCTAAGAATGATTTAACAATGATTTAAATACATGAATTTGATGTTCATATGTTATTCAACAGCTATATTCTCTTCAGTTTATAAGTAAAGCTTAATTGAAGAAAACCTAATAACTTTTCTTAGATGGGGGTGTTTAAAGGCATGAATTTGATGTTCAAACGTCAACGAGCAGCTCTACGCACTTCTATTACAGGTAAAGCTCAATTGAAAAAGACCCAATTTCAATAATTTACAGAAAAATGAACATCATCTCATAAGCCATGTTGTTCCCTAACAACAGCTTTGCCAAGAATTTCCGATCAATGGTGCTTGCGGCGATAGAGAGTGGCCAATTAGAGACATTTGAAGTAGTTTTGATACTGGGTCCATCGTTTCTGGCTGAGTTTGATGTTAGAATCCTATTTTTCATAGCGTGAAATGCTCCGATGGTAATTGCATCCGCAAAATAGTTGTTGGCGTGGCTTCTACCAATGGAGAGAGATATTATATCTACCCTATCGACGATGGCGTCGTCGAACGCCGCAAGAATATCGGCGTTGTAACAGCTGGTGGACGAACGTATTTTGTAAACGGCAATTCACGCCTGTTAAGATAATTGAGAAGTGGGTGAAGAATCATGAATTGATAGTATGAAAAGTGATTCAAATATAATACAATGATATACACATATATATAGGGGAAGTGGGGGCTAGGATTTTGCCCTAATGGGCTACGTGGGCCAAGCCCATATAATACATTAACATCATCTCTTAAACTTAAGGTGGTAAGTGAGAGGTGAATTTGAGTTTGGAAACCAGAGAGTGAAAGCGTCCTAGTGGATGAGCCCTAGTGAAAATGTTTGTTGTCTGATCGGCTGAACTGACGGATTGTAGACAAACCGTATTTTGGAGAATGTGATGACGGGTGAAGTGACAATCAATTTCGATGTGTTTTGTACGCTCGTGGAATACATCATTGTAAGTAATTTGAATAGCACTCTTGTTGTCACAGTGTAGAGTTGTGGCAATAGGAGAAGAGATGCCCATGTCAACGAGGAGCTGTCGAAGCCAGAGAAGTTCTTGAGTTGCATCAGCCATGACACGATATTCAGCTTCAGTACTGGAGCGAGGAACTACAATTTGTTTCTTACTACGCCATGAAATGAGAGAATTGCCCAAAAAGAAACAGTAACCAGTGGTTGAACGTCTGTTGGTGGGGTCTTCGACCCAATCGACATCAAAATAAGCTTGTAAGACGGGAGCAGACTGAGCTGAGAAATAAAGCCCATGAAATAATATACCCTTGACATACCGAAGAATGCGAAGAACAACCGAGTAAAGGGTGGTGATAGGTGGAAATAAGCTATCTACTTTTAAACCGAATTTGCTAGTTTTTTAGCGTATTAGTTATATTTAATTTGTTTTAGTGTAAAACAGGTGAAATGACGAAAAGATGTGATAAACAAGCGAAAAAGGTGGAGAAACGATGAACAAAACGTAAAGAACAAGGTTTCGGTGCATAAAGACTACCGCCTAGGCAGAAATTCCACCGCCTAGGCGGAGAAGAAGCAGGAAGTTGGATTGCTGATCCATCGCCTAGGCGAGAAAACCACCGCCTAGGCGGAGATCTGTTAGAAAGTTTAGAGCTGATTTCCACCTAGGCGAAGAAACCATCGCCTAGGTGGAAATCAGGCAGAACCTTAACCGACCTATTCACCGCCTAGGCGGTGACACTCTACGAGAAATATCTAATTTTAGATATTTTGAATATATTTTTCAAATTTTTACTTTAACCCCTTTCTTCCCCATTTTTGTCTTATGCCCTATTATGCTTGGAGAGCCCTTTTCACCTTAGATAGGATTAGATAATTTAGGAGTAGATTTGATTAGTTTTAGCAAGTGATTTTTAGCCAATTCTTGAAGAGCTAAAAGAGGAAGTTCATCAATGGAGAATAGGAAGCTCGGGAGGATTGTTCTTTGGCGAAAGTGGACTACTCCACTTTAAGATTAGGCTTTTCTTTCCTTGTTTCCATCTTTATACTTAATGTTTATTATTGATGATGATGATCTCCTCTTGGTTTAATATTGCAATGGCTAAGAGCATGTTAGATTAGGTAGATTTTAGCTAGGGTTAGATGTAATTCATGTAAATATCTTTTTGGTTGAATATAAGTTATTTTAATGGTTTGTTATCCAATTTCAATTGTATTTACCGTTATTTCACATTTATTATGCTTGTTATGATAAACCGAGAATACGGGATTTGATACTCGGGAGAGGTAACCTCAGATTCGGACTAGGGACAAATACAAAGCGATGATCTAATGACCCGAAAGGGAGTTGGATTGTGTGCAATCCATGAGGTGGGGTCAAGACTTACGTGGCTATGTGTTCAGAAAGGCATTCGAGAGGGACTTCGGCATCAACGCGAAGTCATGTATTCGCTTGCTTTTCACTCGGAAGAGGGAGCGAGTGAGTTATAGATAACGAGATTGTTGGATGTGATAATAACCGTTATTGATAACTAAACTAAGCCAAATAAGTACTAAGTGAATGAAATTGATCCCTAATTAATTAGTGTAATTAGAATTAATCCTAGGAGTAGTTTTTGATGAGGGCATTTTTGGGCACCTCTGAGTCAGCACTTGAGACCCAGCCACGTGTCAACCCTCGCAATGACAGGGACGTATTCCGGAGTCCACAACGCCACGTTGGAGTATACACCGACTACGGTTCCTTCCTGGAATCTCATTTGCACCTAGAGAGGAGCGATGAGCCCCGCAGGGACGTGTCGCTCTGAGCTTTGCGCCGTACCCTCGGCGATCAGTTTTAGGGACTCAGCCGTTCACCTCGACCGACTCCCCTTTTCACCATGTTTCTTCTGCAGGACTCCATAGATCTCCGTTCTCCTCCACCTGCTCACTACCGCAGGCCTAACAAAGGCCCGCGGGCTTCGCCAAGTGGGCCCAAAAGCCCAAGCCCAACGATTATCTCCTAAACGCCCCAGATTATCGGCTAAACACAGGGTTTCGACTAATTAATCGTTTTTAGGCCCGACTAATCATCTCCAACGCCTATATATATTGGGGGCTATGTAAGCCCGAGGTACGCTTTAATGGCTTACATTACGTGCGAGTTCATTTGTTTCCTTACTATATTCTGTATCTTTTCTCTCTGAGCACTGATTACTACGCCGGAGGGGCTTCACCGGGATAAACCCCGGTCTGAGTCTTCTGCAGGTACACTCCCTGAGGAGCAGGACTCTGGACACAGCAGGTCAGTCCTCCCAGGACCCAGCACAGCTCGCTCGAGGACTTTTCAATCGACGACTCCACCTCAGCAAGAGGACCCACCTGTCATCCGACTGAACCATACTCGAGGTGTGTACCAGTTTTATGCACCAACAGTTTTAATTAGTTTAATTTAAATAATTGATTGAATTATCAGGATAATATGAGATTACGTAAATTGCGGTATTCAATTATTCATACTTTCTCTGTGGGAACGATATCCGATCTTCAAAGATCAACTATATTAAAACTTAGACCCCGTATACTTGCGAGAGTAAGTAGCGGCGTATTTCACGCACTACCAGGTGGTTCAAGGAGCAGACAAGAACTGGCTAACTTGATGAACGGCATAGGCAATATCAGGGCGAGTGACAATGAGGTACACAAGGCTTTCAACCAGTTGGCAATATAGAGTGGCATCCTGAAGAGGTGAACCATCAAGTGGGGTAAGTCTGACATTTGGCTCGAGAGGAGTAGTGGCAATGGTTGAGTCAGTGATCCCAGCCTTGGAAAGGAGATCTGAGACATATTTGGCATGAGAGAGAAAATATCCATCAAAACCCGATGAGACTTCAAGACCACGAAAATAAGTGAGCTCGCCAAGGTCTTTCATCTCAAATTGGCTACTTAGAACTTTTTGAGTTTAGAAATGCTGCGTATATCATCTTCAGTGATAACCATATCGTCCATATGGTATTAAATGGAGTAACTCATTTGATTTATATAGTGGCTTGGGAACTCTCAGATGAGCGATGTGGGACAGAAATCTAACACCCGCCCTTGAATAAATGATGTTTTCAAAATAAATAAATATTTTATTTTAAGATTTTAAGTGAAAAAAAGTAAAATTAATGAAAATAAAGCTTTCGTGTTATCAGAATCATGGGTACAATCTGTCTTTGCGATTGTCCGAAATACATTACACCTTCTTATTTTGTTTCATTTTACAAATAATAATAAAAAGAAAAAACACACACACACGCACACTTGTCTTCATGTTTAACCGAAGCACGTGCAGACGGCGGCGACGGGGCTCCGGACCTTGTGGACCCCATCGTCCCAAACCAATGAACCAGATACGACGGTCGCCGGGATCGTGGCTCCCACCGTCACCACGAACGACTGCTTCTGCCCCAACGACTTAAACGACAGAACGCTGGGTGCTACCGTGATCGTTAGTCCCGGCGCCTGAGTCACCACAGCCTTGTAGGTGGACACCGGCGATCCGACATTGGTGACGGTCCGGTGGAAGACTCGGGTGACGGAACTGTGGGATACGCCAGACACACCAAACGAAGGGTAGTTAAGATCCCAAACGGTTCGGTTGTTAGCCGAAGAGCAGGTGGTGCTGTTATCTCCGGTGATGATTTTTAAATTCTCGCCACTGTAGCCTTGGCCGCATAGAAATTCAACGTAATCGAGCTCGCCAGCGTCGTAGATTAATCCGGGATTTGCTGCTTTTTCTGGATTTATCTGACCCGACCCATATGCGTATTCCGCATCGGTGTTGAGAACTGTGCTCATAGGAGAAGCTGCAAAAAGGAACCAAAAATCAAGAATTATTAATCTTTTTTTTTTAAAAAAATTATTTGCATTCCAGTATTGTGAATTACCAGTAGTCATGAGAGCAGATTTGATGGCAGCAGGGGACCAAGTGGGATGAAGGGATTTAACATAAGCCGCAGCTCCAGTTGCGTGCGGACAAGCCATGGATGTCCCGGAGATTATGTTGTAAGGAACCACTCTATTGTCTCCCTCTTCTCCGGTCACTGTCGTGGCTTCCGACCACGCCGCCAAAATGTCCACTCCCGGTGCTGTTAAATCAGGCTATATATACACAACACACACATTTGTTCATACATTTGTTCATCTTTTAGGGTTTAATGAAGATAATACAAAACAAAACCATGAACGTATACCTTGATAATGTCCCTTGTAATTGGATGAGGCCCCCGGGATGAAAAGGAAACCACGTACGGAGCATCCACGTCATGAAACTCTCTGCTTTTGAAAATGGTGGCCGTCGGCTTACTGCACCGGAATTAATACCCACAAATTTATAGAAAGAAGAGAGAGAAAATTGAAGGTACATATTCATTAATTAGCTAGATTTTATATTGACCTTGTTGTGTTAATGTAGTGTAAAATCTGGGAGCCGTTGATCAAGCTGATGTAGGAGACGGGGAGAGGGAAAGCGAAGGCGAAGTCCATGAAGCCACCGTCTTGCATTACGCTTCCAACGGCGCCGGCCTGCATCGCCCCTTCGCCGCTATTTAATTGGTCACATACCACTATTTTACCCTTCACCAGTGTCTTGTTCAATGAGCCCTCGTAGCAATATCTGCATTTAAAATTCTCCTTTTAGTTAAATAATAATGGAAGTAATTTATGTGTCGAAATTGGTGTTTTTCTTTCTCAGATTTATTGAAAATAAATAAAAATTTATGCTTACCTGGAAGCTGAACCAGCACCTTCACTTGGGACATCACCGCCGTAAACCAGAGGGTACGTACCATTCATATCGAATGTGTTCACCGACACTCCCTGCATGCATGTAAAAGATATATATATAGAGAGAGAGAAAGAGAGGTTTTTCATTGAAATAGTTTTCCTTGCATGCTCACCTCGTAAATTATGCCATTACCCAACCGAACGGCGGTTACGAACTTCCTATCAATGGTGCTAGCCCCGACGGAAAGCGACCATGGCGAGAAATTAGTGATTGTTGCCGGCCCTGGACCCGAATTTCCGGCTGAGTTTGACGTCAGTATTCCATTTTTCATGGCGTGAAATGCTCCGATTGCTATCGGATCCTCGAAGTAATCGAGCGGAAAAGAGCCGCCAACGGAGAGAGATATCATGTCCACACCGTCGGCGATGGCATCGTCGAACGCTGCGAGAATATCAGCGTCGGAGCACCCATCGAACCAACAAATCTTGTAAACTGCGATTCGGCCCGATGGGACCCCTCCGCGGGCGGTACCCGATCCGAGACCAAAAAGACTCGCGTTACTCACCAGAGTTCCGGCCGCCGTGGAAGCGGTGTGGGAGCCGTGACCCTCGGAATCTCGGGGCGAGGCGAAATCTTCGGGACCGACGCTCCCGTCGCTGTGGTAGTATCTAGCTCCAATGATTTTGCTACAAATCGAATAATTTACAATCACAAACAGGTAAGTCCAAACAAATTTGCTCCAAGAAAATAGTAAAAAATGGTTATGAAAAAGGTTCATGGCTTACTTGTTACAAGTGAAATTTGAGGAGGATTGGCAAGTGCCCTTCCATTTGGCCGGAGGAGGGCCGAGTCCTTCTGGGTCGAAACTCTCAGATTCAGGCCAAACTCCGGTGTCTAGCATCGCGATAATGATGTCGCTCTCGCCCTTCACTCTCCTTACCTGCTGTGGAAATCCCATGAAATCCCACGATCTTGTCGTGTGGAGTTGCTTCTTTGTACTAGCAAACACCGACACCACTCCCTCCATGTCTGAAAATCAAATTCATAGTAATCAGAATCAAATTAATCATTGATAAGCATTAATATTCAGCAGTAATTACCTGCTATTTGTTTCTTTTCTTCCTCGGTGAGCTTAGCGACAAAGCCATTAAAGCTCCTCTTGTAGCTGTACAGCAAAGAATCCGAAGCCCTACTGTTGAATGCATGCAAGTAAAAGTTGGTGAATATTAGATAATCCTATTCTGCATAAAACACACACACACACACACACACACACACACATATATATATGAATCTTCTGTATCGATAGATAGGGTTTAAAAATGAGGAGACCTGCCAACAACTTGTTTAAGAATGTTAGCGTGAACTGATGCTGCCGAAAAATCACCCTTAGGACGATCACCCATGTAGACAATGTATGCCTGCAAACAAAAGATAATTGATTTGTCGATTGAAAAAACTATATATAAAAAAAAGCATAAAGAAGAAGAATATATAAACGCGCCTTTGGTTCGGCATTGGAAACTGGAGTTGCAGTACTGCAGCCAACAAGCAGGGCAGAAGCGAGAGTGATGAGGAGAAGCCATGAAAGAGTACTAGTAGGAGGAGACATTGTTAGAGCTCCAATTACTGCATGTGTTAATAATTTGATCCAAGAATGGCCCCTTTTTATAGGGAATTCTTTGAGCTCAACGGCCTCACCTTGTTTCTTTGCTTGCTGTTCTATTGTTATACCCGCCATCTGTCATATACTGTCCAAAATCCAGTTTTTTTTTTTCCTAAGAAACTCTCTCCCTCTCTCTCTATGTGAATGAGGTATTTTTATCTTATTATCTTAGCACCATCCTGATTACAAGATTTGATCGAACATATAGGTGATCAACCACTCAATGCCCAAAAAATTAATTATCCTATTTGAGTAAAACTATAAACTGTTATTGCAGATTACAGCTATGGCGACAATTACAAGCGACAATGATGACAATAATCGAGGAGAATATCAGTGTTGTACCAATGCCCTCAATTTTGTCTGGTGTAATTGGCCTTTCCTTCGTTACATTTTTCATCTGTTTATATTATGGATTTCATTTAAATCATTAGAATAATGGGATACAAAATATTGCGAGACTATGAGACGATTGTATTGACATATATAAAAAGTTGTATTGATATATATAAAAAGTAGAATCAATATATATATATATATATATATATATATATATATATGGTGATTAAGGTTAACCTAAAATTAGGCCTAAGGTTTAATCTAGAGGGGATAGACCCATAGACATATATAACATCCTGCTCAATAGACAAGTTGACTAAGGCTGAGGTGGTGTTGAACAGAGAGGGCGTGGCACTGGCTGGCGCTAACGTGGCCGTGACAAGGCAAAGCGGATGTGGAAGATGAATATATAGGGAACCAGTAATGTTGCAACTGACGTGCCAATCTACTGACGTGTCACTACCCCAGTCAAGGGATTGATGACGTGGCACTAGTAATCAATTGATGAGGCATTGACGTGGTGATGATATGGCATCGGCAAGCAATTGATGTGGGTGATTGGCACTGACGTGGCTACAAGAGTGCGTGGACAACTCATGATGGAGCTACAAAGAATACTAGCGGCGTGTGAAGGCGTGTCCCATGTCAGTTTGAGGTGTGATTGGTGGCGTTGACTTCGTTTTGGAGGGATGGGTACGGTGGTGTGTGTTTTGTTGATTTTCGAGCAACAATGGTTGTTATAGAGTGTCAACATCAGTGAACGGTGCAAAGTGTTCTTGTGGCGCGTGGGAGCTCGTGAGACAAGGGTTGGGTTGTACTTTGTTGGTGTTGGACTCGCTGTTTCAAGACAAGTCTGATTGTAGTGGTGGATTTTGCGTTGAGTTGCTGGATGGTGATAAAACTTGTCGAAGACAGTAATAACAGTGATTTGGAAAGAAAAAAGTTGCAGAATTTTAGTAGTTCGAGGAAAAATTGTCTCTTGATACTACGTTATAGTAATTGAGAGACAAAATATTGAGAGAGAATATGAGACGTTTGTATTGATATGTGTAAAAAATACAATTTACACATAGATGTCTATACACAGACAGTGATTAAGATTTAATCTAATGGGCCTAGAGTTAACCCAATAGGCCAAGGCCTATGTAAAAATGGTAAATAATAACTCTAATGCCATTCAAACTAATTTGGATCCAAAATACAAATGAAGTACTCCATGGCCATTTCGTCATTAATTTTTATTTTTTTAAAGGGTTCTTGGTGAACAATTTATAAATTAATTTTTTTTGTTTATATAGTTCAAATATTACAGTAATGTTTTCAAAAGTCTAATGTTACTAAAATACATAAAAGACACTATAATTTGTCATTTAAACTGTTAAGATAATTGAGAAGTGAAGAGCATGAACAATATATTGGTTTTGTGAAAAAGATACACGGAATACAATGATATACACAATTATTTATAGGAGAAGTGAGAGACTTTAGGGTTAGGATTTTGCTCTAATTGGCCAAGTGGGCTAAACCCATATATTAAATTAACATCTCACCTCAAACTTAAGGCGGTAAGTTGGAGTTAAACTTGAGTTTGGAAACTAGAGAATGAAAGCGTCTGGGTGGATGAGCCTTAGTGAAAATGTCTATTGTTTGATCGGTTGAATTGACAGATTGTAGACGAACCGTATTCTGGAGAATGTGATGACGGATGAAATGACAATCAGTCTTGATGTGTTTTGTACGATCGTAGAAGACATCATTGTGAGTAATCTGAATAGCACTCCTATTTTCACAGTGTATGGTAGTGGCAGTAGGAGAAGAGATACCCATGTCAGCGAGTAACCAACGAAGCCAAAGAAGTTATTGAGTTGCATCAGCCATGACACAATATTTAGCTTCAATGCTGGAACGAGCAACCATAGTTTGTTTTTACTACGTCAAGAAATGAGAGAGTTACCCAAGAAGAAACAGTAACCAGTGGCTGAACGTATGTCGGTAGGGTCTTCAGCCCAATCGACATCAGAATAAGCTTGTAAGAAGGGAGCAGACTGAGCTAAGAAATGAAGTCCATGAAATAAAATACCCTTGACATACCAAAGGATGAGAAGAATAACCGAGTAATAAGTAGTCCGAGGAGCGAATAAGAACTGGTTGACCTGATGAACGACATAGGCAATGTCGGGGCGAGTGATAGCAAGGTATATAAGATTTCCAACCAGTTGGTGATATAGAGTGACATCCTGAAGAGGTGAACCATCGAGTGGAGTAAGTTTGATGTTTGGTTCGAGAAGAGTAGTTGTAGTGCTTGAGTTAGTGATCCCAATCTTAGAAAAGAGATCCGAGGCATATTTAGCCTAAGAGAGAAAATATCTATCTAAACCGGAGGAGACTTCTAGGCCAAGAAAATAAGTGAGCACGTGTAACACCTTGAGAAATTCATATATTTGAAAATATTATATTATATAAGTTTAATATTTTTGTGATTGTTTTGTAAATTTATGGAATAAATAAAATTTGATAATTTTGGAGGGTTAAATGTTAATTTTAAATTAATTTTTAAAGTTTTTGGGACTATTGTGTTATTTAAAATATACTTTTAAGAGTTTTGGGATATAATTAATATTTTTATTTTATTTTAAGAGGGATTTAAATGTAAATAATAATAAAATAATATAAAATTATTATGCATGCATAATTGCATATATATATATATATATATATATATATATGAATTAGACAAGTGTCATTATGCATGCATAATTGTATATATGAATTAGAAGGATTACATTTGAAATGTTTTTTTTGGGTAAGAATATAATATTTTGGTTCGGAATATTTTGATTTGAATTTCGGTTTCGAATTTCAGGTTGATTTTTTAACTCTTTTAATATATGTGTTTAATCTCTCCACGTATTGTGTGGTTTATGTTAATACTATTATAATTGTTGTTTTGCATGAGATATTATTATTGATGTCAAATTTTGGTTGACACCAATAGTATGGCCCGGTCAACCTTAAGAGATGTTGGGGGGCTTAGGGATGGAGATCCTTAATCTGTATAGCTTCTTATTCGTGGAGAAACCTTTGGCTGGGAAGGGGAAGCCCGATGTCGGGGAAGGATCGGGGGCCTTTCAAGCTGAGAAGAGGGGTAGCAGAATGCTTTGCTATTCCTGGAGAGGTAAACCAGTACTTTGAACTTGAGAAGTTTCGGGGAGAATGAGCACCTGGAAACCTGCACAAAAGACTTGCCAGGGTTTTCCTGGTGTGTCCCCTTCGGCATGAGAAGTAGCGTATGGGGTGGAAAAAATCAGGTTGATTTTTTAACTCTTTTAATATATGTGTTTAATCTCTCCACGTATTGTGTGGTTTATGTTAATACTATTATAATTGTTGTTTTGCATGAGATATTATTATTGATGTCAAATTTTGGTTGACACCAATAGTATGGCCCGGTCAACCTTAAGAGATGTTGGGGGGCTTAGGGATGGAGATCCTTAATCTGTATAGCTTCTTATTCGTGGAGAAACCTTTGGCTGGGAAGGGGAAGCCCGATGTCGGGGAAGGATCGGGGGCCTTTCAAGCTGAGAAGAGGGGTAGCAGAATGCTTTGCTATTCCTGGAGAGGTAAACCAGTACTTTGAACTTGAGAAGTTTCGGGGAGAATGAGCGCCTGGAAACCTGCACAAAAGACTTGCCAGGGTTTTCCTGGTGTGTCCCCTTCGGCATGAGAAGTAGCGTATGGGGTGGAAAATATATGATAGAATTGCCGAGAAACTCTTATTTTAGCCATATTTAGAAGATATTTGAAGATATTTTGATTAGGGAAGAGAGTCATAATGATGTTTGTGGATATTTTGGAGTATTGTGGGATATTTTGGGATATTTTAGGAGATATATGGAGTGTCTAAAAGGTGGAAAACCAAGCCAATTTCATAATCAGGTTGAGGAGGACACTATCCTGCTATGGCCGAGATGAGGAGGAGATTGACTCTTATCCTTCCCAAGCAAACGGAGACGGGAAAGGGTGAGCATTGCCGCGTCGGAGAACACCAAGATGGAGAGTGGTTACCCATCCTGGTGATGACTTGCTGGTCACCTTGGAGAGAGCTGAATTCTTTGGGGCGATTGGTACAGTTGGAGACGTCTCATTTCTTGGCATATTCTTTATACTTAGTCTCTAATGTGCTATGAAATTTGAATTTTGTAGGGAGGTGAGAACATGTGGCGTTCTTTGATTAGGTGCGTTGGAATGTCCATTTTTACACTTATTAGTAGCCCCCAGTCCTTAGTGTTGAGAAGACGTTCGAGAGATTGGGGACTCTAGAGTGAGTCATTTCTGGAGCTTACATGTTACTATTAGAGCATTTTGAGGTGATAAAGACCTTTTTTAACCTTTGCGGAGCATTGCGTAAGGGTCAGGCCATTTTTTTGAGAAGATGATGGACAATTCCGGGACGGGAACGATAAACCCGAGAACGAAAGGACAACCTGAGAATTCAAATGGGTGGCCCGAGAATAGTAATGAGTGGCCCAACCTAGATTGGCGTGAAAGGCTGCGAACGTTCATGCGTGCGTCCTATCGGGTTACATCTCTCCGCTGGCGTTTTTTCGGTGATGCCTTTTTAATGCGAACGGATGTGTCGCCCATCCAACCCCCGGGGAGAATACACGTGGCTACATGGTCTCTGAGCGGCGTTCATTTCCCAGGCGCCTTATGGCGCTATTGGGTGTGACGGTTGGGGCTGGATGAACGACCCCTATATAAAAGGGGACCACCTAAATTCTTTTTTACTCGTTTGCAATTTTGTCTTGGTGGAGCATTAACCGTCCAGCAGGTAACTCTCTTTCTTCCCAAAATGTCTCCGTCTTCTTCTTCTTTTGCTGCTGTGTCCATGTTAGGGTCTACCACTTCTGGGTAGGCCCTAAATGTTTCTTTCATCCGTCAGATAGACCCCCCCATCTAGCCTTGCCTCCTTACCTAGGGGAACGAGTAGGTTCTTCATGCGGTGCAGAGCCCTCTGGCCATTGTGACGGCGGTGATGGTACTGGGTCTAGTAGTGGCCCCACCATGGAGGCGGCTCTAAGCCCAAGCGACGAAGTCGAGGTATGGAAGGAGGCAATGCCGAGAAATAGCCCTGTTTGGGAGATTGAGATGATAATAACAGAGAAGAAAATTCAAAAATCTTGGAGCACTTACACCATCCCTGAGGGGGTGGAGACTCGTCTCTCCCGCCTGGAGGACAGGGCTTGCGCCCCCCTGAGAGATTCATCATGGTGTACATAGAACATCTACGTGGAGGTTTATGGTTCCCGATCCATCTGTGGATTTGAACCCTTTGTGCAGAGTGTAAGTTGTGTTTATCGCAACTTGCTCCTAACTGCATCCGGGCCTTCGTGGCTTCTTTTATTATTTTCAAGGCTGAGGGACTGGAACCGTCCCTGGATTTATTCAAATCCCTATTTTTTCCGAAATCCATGCCTTTCGGGAAGGGGTGGTGTTACATGGCTTCACGACAACAATTCCTCTTGGGATTAGAAGAGTCAGTGAAGAACTGGAAACCCCAATACTTTTTTCTGGGAGGAGATGACTTGGAATTCGGTCCCGATGAGGATAGGGTCAACCTTATTTCCAGGGAATGGGGTGTTGTAGGTGAGCATGTCCCCATTTGTGAGTGTTTTGTTGATTACACAGTTACTTCTTTAGTATCTTGACTGTTTCTCAGTTTGTCTTTGCTTCTTGGAACAATTCTGGAGAAAGCAAGGGAAAGAAGGGTGAAACCAAGTGTCGCAATCAAACAGCAAAGGGAGGTTGTCTTGGGGACGAAATACAAGAACGTGAACCAGTTGTTGGAGTCGACATTATACTGCTGTTATTTCTACTGTGCGCCCGGTCTTTCGATTCCAAAGATTGAAGAGGATACCACAAACGGTAAAGTTTTTCCTACTCGGAAATCGTTAATTTTTTCGAATTTTTTGTTGCATTTTAATCTTATCCACTTCTTTATACCATTTCGGTAGAAATGGACAAGATTGCATTGGCGAAGTTGTTGATGGAGAGGGCGGCAGTCGCGAAGGCTAAAGCTAAGAAGAAGAGATGCCTCACTTTTCAGGCAAAGGTCCCCTAGGGAGGGACTGCCGAGGAGGAGAAGGAAACTAACAAAGCAAGATCAGTCGGAGAGGCTCCTTCTGGGACAGAGATCCTTCCGAGAAGATTTAGGAGGAGGGAGCAACAATGGTGTGACGCCGAAGCTGCTGTTGGGAAGGATGTCCTACCCTGACCCAAACAGGTGCCGAGACCTTCTTCCAGGAAAGACAGCCTTGGAGCTGGCTAGGAAAAAGAAAAAAAGAAGGCATGACAATCCATAGTAGAGATAGCCAAGAAGGCGAGGGCTGAAGAGGCTTTGGTAGCCCCTCAACCAAGCAAAATTTCCACCACAGGATAAGCCCCGACCTCAGACACTAGTATTCTGCTCGAGCAGGGATCCATGGAGCATCTAGAGATGCTATCTTCTTACATCAACCATATCATTTTGCCCAAGAATAAAGAAAAAATCAGTGTCGAGATGGACGCGCAGATCCTCACAAAGTTGGAGAGAGATACAATGCTAGTAAGGCCAATACCAGAAGTTTATCTGGGTTTTTCATCGTAACTTGCCTTCGAACAATTAACACGATCAACCTCTAATTTTTTTTTTCTTGCAGCATTTGTCCAGAGTCTTGTTTATGACTGGTTGCCTCAATGCTGCTCATGAGAGGGAGCAAAAGCTCGATGAAGAATGTCGGCAGCTCTCCGCGTAGCACAGGGAGCATGTGGAGGAAGCAAAGCAGTGACACGAACAGAGGAAGATAATGGTGGCTGCTGAGAAAAGTACCAAGGATGAGGCTAGGAGAGCAGTCTAGGAGAGGACAACTCTTGAATCCTGTTGCGGCAGGCTTGAGGCTGACCTCGCCGCCATTAAGGAGAAAATGAAGGAGATGACGAAAGAGCACGAAGCTACCATCGTCAAGGCCAGGGAGGACGCCATAAGTAAGTGGAAGGATTCTCCGGACTTTGTGAAAATGAAGATGTCCATGGCCGCCGAGATGGTGGAAAGCGATCACAGGTATACAATCCGAAACTTACGTCGATAATATCCTAACTTCTAGGTGGACGATATTGGAATAGATTTTTCCGATGCAGAGGGTGTCGGCCCCGAGATGGGGGATGCTGTGGCAGAAAAAGGCGAAGAAACGGTGGAGATGACAATTGATGTTGAGATGGGGAAAGCTGGAGCTGATCAAAGAGGTGTTGAAACCGAAATGGAGGTAGTAAATACCGGTGTGGACGAAACGGGTATCGTTCCAGGGAACCTTACAGCCGAACAAGATTAATCCCTCGTTGATGAAGGCAAAACTGTTCCGTCCCCCATTAATCAAGAAGAAACCTCGACCCCCCAACTTTGATCCAAAAAACTTGAAGATAACTTGATATTTTTTTATTTTTTTTTAACTGTGTAGTATCCCAAACCCCTTTGCCTGGACAAGGGATTTTTTGCAACGGGCATTGGGACCCTTTCTTGGAATGTATTTGAACACTTAATGAATGGATGAAAATTTCCGTATCTCTTTCCGGTAGTTTTTGAACACTTGTAGTTTTTCCTTTTTGTTTCTTTGAGTTTGTGAATGCCTGCCTTGATTTATTTATTTATTTATTTATTTATTTATTGTCTATCTTGTTTGTCAATGAGGAGTTAACTTGTTCGAAAACAAAGGAGATTCCCCTTCCTGGTGGTGCAGTTTTACTTCTATCCTTGTCTCGGTTTTACCTAGATGGGGAGATGTCCTTAGGAAATTAGGCAGTTGCTTTAAACTTATCTTGGAGAGAGACTTGAGTCTCTGGTCGGCTTGATTAGAAGACTTTGGATATTTCTGGATCTTTCTTTGACCATCATGCCCCCTTCTTGGTAATTTTTTGAGACTCGATCATTTCGGGCTATGATGCATGTTTTCTTCCTGACCTTGGAAATATTGTGCTCTTGGCGGATAATCCACAACGCTTAGAAAATTTTTTCTTGAAAAATTCAAGTTTCTTTGCCATTTGTCTTCACGCTTCTTTTCAGATGGATGACTGAGAAAAAGTTATGCTTCCCTTCTAGGAATTAACTCCCCTTCTTGGGGAGTACTGTCACGACCTAGTTTTCTAAGACCACTACTATGGTTTCTTCTATAGAGAATTTCTAGCCTAAACTCTGACTAGTCAAATTTCCCAATCTACAATATTCGGTAAGTTTTATAAATCATAGTGATAATTTTAGTTGTCGATTTTCTATCGAAAATTTATTACATACAATAATCACTATTTATATATACCACTAAATAACCAACCAATATATTTTTGTAAATTAATCCGCGGATTATATAGGTAGTGGCGACAAAACTAATAATTTAGTACTTTATTACTTAAACCGAATATTTTCATTTCATTTCTCTAAATCATTTATTTTAACAAAATATTGAAACCGAATGTTAGTAGTGGACCAATACATATAGTTGAGTTTTTTTTTGTTTTTTTGTTTTTAATCAAAATCCACTTCCCAAATATAAAATATAGCCCCACCGGGCTATATTCAAATCTCAACAAAATATAACCAACGCACTGTCATTATCAAAATCTCAGCCAAATATTTTTAACATATAACCAATTTTAAATCGACCAATCAACTTACGTATATATCATAAAATAACATACTTCCTCGCTAGCCGTATGATCGTTTACCTCACGATCGGGAGTTACGACGGTACTGCAACCTGTATAACTGCGCTAACTACAATGACTAGCAGTTATAACTTGTACGACTGGTGCCATCTACAATGACTATCAGTGCCAGAGCCATTATATATCCCCAATGGTAAGGGCAACCACCCGCAAGATTTGTACTCCTGACGGGTCCACCAATGCTCTGCCGGACTTTGCCTAACAGATAATTATCACTCTACAGGACTATGCTTAGCAGATAATCACCACTCTACAGGACCATGCCTAGCAGATAATCCACATCTCGTAGGTCATATCGGCCTAAGGAGAAGAAAACTATGGCATAATATAAATTTTTTTTTTCATATTTAAAACTTACTTGATCTACATAAGTCATAAAATCGTCCAATTTTAATAAACATATTTTCCCACAGTTTATATGAAAATGTGATTTTATAAATTGACATAGAAGACAGTGTACAAGCTGCTTTCATAATATAAAAGAATTTATGGATCAAGTATTTTTTTTTCCAAACACCACTTTTCAAAAGATACTATCATATATCGCATTCCATGTTGGAAACCAATTTCCATTGCCACCAATGTAATAAATAATATAATTAAAACACCAAATTCAAATAATTTAAGTCAACCCATTCCAAACATTTTAAATCCATCAATCCAAACATTTACGTCATATAATAAAATATCGCACACCATTTCCTACTAACCATAGGATCATTTAACCTCATGATCAGAGTTTGCAACAGTACCGTAACCTGCACAATTGTGTCATCTAATGTGATCAACAGTGTCAGGGCCATTTATTTTCCCCAATGGTAAGGGTACACCCGTGGGATTTGCAATCCAGACGGTCCACCACTCTGCCGGACTATGCCAAGCAGATAATCACCACTCTGCCGGACTATGCCAAACAGATAATCAACACTCTGTACAGATAATTAACGTTCTGTAGGACTGTGCCTAACAGATAATCAATGCTCTGCAAAAGTAGATAATCAATGCTCTACCGAAACAGATAATCAACGCTCTGCTGAAGCAGATATTCAACGCTCTATACAGATAATACTATGACATCGCAGGATAATGAAATCGTTTTTCACCCTTAAAATTCTACTTGATCCATGATTCATCGTAAAATCATCCATCTTATCAACCCCTTCTTTTTTTGCTCCATAATCTAATACGAAAATATAATTTCACGATTTATATAGAAGACAATATACATCTTTAAATTAATAACTCCCATTTAGTGACAATTTTTATGGTCCACGACTAACACGGCACTCACCCAAGTTTATTTAACTCATTATAGATAATTTATACTAATCACCTACCATCTCAAATGTTAATATATATTCAACTTATTAATCCACCGTCACCTCAGATGTTAATATGTTCAACTTATAACGATAGGGACCAAAATGAAATAATGGTAATAACACATTAGTGCAAAATATCCAACCCTCCACAACATAACGGAGACGTTAATGCCTGTATATATATTATTGACCCTATAATATTCTTCACCTTTATTTCTGTGTGGACAATTGGTGTACATATGAAAATATTAATGCACATACATCGCCACTTGATAATATCACGTAATTTTAGATGGGGACAAATACGACACGTAGATCACATATCAGGAATCCATGAAGAGCACATAAGTCACGTATTATATTAACTTCATACATACACACATAAAACACATTTCAGTTTCATTTCGCAATTCTACTAACATTAACAGTTTATTATGATTGATTGGTGTCCTAACCCCGGTTCAAAGTGCTCACCAATCTAAGTTTTAAAACTGCAGAATTTATAATCTAAGCTCTGATACGACCTGTCACGACCCGGTTTTCTAAGACCACTACTATGGTTTCTCCTATAGAGAATTCCTAGCCTAAACTCCGATTAGTCAAATTTTCCAATCTACAATATTCGGTAAGTTTTATAAATCTTGGTTATAATTTTAGTTGCCAATTTTACACAAAAAATTTATTACAAACAATAATCACCATTTATATATACCACCAAATAACCAACCAATTTCTTTTTGTAAATTAATCCGCGGATTATATAGGTAGTGGCGACAAAACTAATAATTTAGTACTTTATTACTTAAACCGGATATTTTCATTTTATTTCTCTAAATCGTTTATTTTAACAAAATATTGAAACTGAATTTCCAACCTTTTATCTAACCAATTATATTCAACAATTTCATTAACAAAAAATTCAATACATTAATATTGAGAGAAATATTTTACAACAACTATGACAATTATAATTACCGTTTTCACCAATTACAACAATAAATAATAATTACAATTTATACAACTAGAAATTTCAATAATTTATCTCTTCGTCGTTTCTTCCTGTTCGACCTTGCAACCAAACACAGTGGGGTTGTAAACTTACGCTCAGTAGAACTCCAACCCCTCTAATATGTGCATTTAATTAATATAACACATAAATCACATAAGTATGCTCGTCACATAAATTCCGCATCGTTTAAATTATTTCATATAATTTCGACAGGTAAAGATTTCACAACAATATACCAAATAATTTCATAATCACCCACGAGACAATTAAATACAATTAAATATATATATATATATATATATATATTAAGAGAGTTCAGAATTCTACTTGCCCCGAATCGTCCGCCTACCGAGAGATTAGATGTTAGATTTTTATGTTTCTTTGTTTTATGTTATTCTGCATCCAGACCCACCGCCGAGGCGAAAGATCCACCGTCGAGGTGAGCTTTCTCCGTTTTATTCTGCTTTGCACACTGACCCTTTATCGCTAAGGTGAAGGAATCACCGCCGAGGTGCGCATCCCTCCTCTGCACACTGATCCTCCACCGCCTAGGCGGAAGAACCACAGCCTAGGCGAACACGCATCAAATTCAATTTCTGCTTCAATAAATTTCCACCGCTAGGGAGAAGGCCTTACCGCTGCGGCGGTGGTCGTCTTCTTCTTTTTGCTCTGTTTTGCTCAGCTGCCATTCTCTCTATTTTTCTCTCTCATCGCCAACTCCGATCACCCTCTTCTAAACACACAGAGAATTCTCTCTCTCTCTCTCTCTTACACACACACACACATACACAGAACGCACCCACATACACACCATAAAAATTGAAACACCCACACACCCACATAGAACACACAACCATACATCTCTCTCTTTAACTTTCACTTTTCGCAGGCTAAACTAACCGATGGCGACACACCCACAACCCACGACTCCCTCACCATGAACAGAACACATGTCCATACAAACAATTCAACCATAACACACACACACACACACACACACACAATAGTAGCGCCACATATATATTCCGACGACGATCAAACCACGTACCACCGCCACCTCCGTCGGACCAAATCACTAACCAAACTTACCACACACACACACACACACACACACACAGAGCCACATACACACACACAACGAACATGACTCCCCATAATCGACGGTCGAACACCCATACCCACTTCACTGGCGATAGAACAACACCCATTGGTGGATCTCTCACTCTCTTCTTTTCTCTTATCACTTCTCGACACCCATTGGTGGATCTCTCGATTCACTCTTCTTCTTATTATTTTTATATCATAGCGGAATGAATCAATTAACTAGGTGCATACCCAAATAACAAAAATAACAAAGTAATAATGCAGCACACCAAGATATATCCTAGTTCACCAAGCTACTCTTGGTTAGTCCAGTCCTTTGAATCCCACGGAGATTCGTACCCACTAATTCTCAAGATCCCTTTAAAGGTAGGAACCAAATCCGTACACCAATTTTTTTACAGGCTCATAATCAACCTTTACAATTTTCTTTTCTAAGGCTAAGAAATAACCTCTACTTTTTCCAAGCTCAAGAATAACCTATCTTTTTACAGGTTAAAGGTTAACCTAATTTTTTTTTATCACTATGGCTCAAGAATCAAAACCTCTCACAACACTCCAAGTATCCTTTTCACAGGTAAGGATGGAACCATTACAATTAACTCACAATGCAATTCTTATCTAGGAAGAATCACTACCTCAATCTGTAGACACGACATTTTGACCGCTTCGCAAAAATATTATACTTTATTTTATAGTTACCTTTATTTTATTTCCCTATTTATTTTGTTTTTGATTGTACCGCATTTGTGCGGTTTAATACCGCTAAATTAAGTTTTGTTAATCTCTTAAGTAAATTAAATATTAGTAATTGATTTATTTTTCTTTGTTTTTGTAAATTTTTCGAAATGGAATAAAAACGCGTTAATTCGGAATAAAATGGACAAGAAACAGATGAGAACGAGAAAAGCCTGTACATAGGTTGCTGTACGACCAGTGCTGCTGGCCGCATATGCGGCCAGTTGGGCAAAGAGCAAAGCTCTCTGCCCAGTGCACTGAATTCGGTGCACCCACCCCCTTTTTGCTTACCTTTACTCCCATTACGATGAGTTTTCGCACTGAAAAATTCCTATAAATAGAATGAAGGCTCAGACAAGAGGAGGGGGCAATTTTTGGGAAGGGTGGAGTTTTTTTTATTTTTTTTTAGAGTACAAATTTTGAGAGAAATTTTTAAAGAAAATAATATTATATTTATTTTGTTGTAATTTTGGAAGAAGAAGAAGAAAAAAAAGAAAAAATCTCCAAGTTAGGGTTGTAAACTTTCATCTGTTGTAAATCTTACTCTTATTTTTTTAAAATAAGTTGTTATTATACTAAATTTTAATTTTTTTTTATTTTTATTTATTTATTTATTTTTTAATTTTATTTTTTGAGTAAATAAAACGAAGTGGAAATATCTCTGCCTTCCATTGGAACGATTTAGGTTTAGAAGAAAATTACTCCCCTTGAAGTGTGTGTGCGTGTGCGTGCGCGTGTGTTTCTTTAACTCGTATTAAATATAATGTGCTGACAAGATGAGGTGGAAAATTTCTAACCTACCATTGGAACGGTTTAAGTTTAGAAGAAAATTACCCCCCTCGATATGTGTGAGTGTGTATGTGCGTATGTTTTCTTTAACTTGTGTTAAATGTAATATGCTAATAATACGAGGTGGAAAACTTTCGACCTTCCATTAGAACGGTTTAAATTTAGAAGGAAATTACTCCCCTTGAGGAGTGTGTGTGTGTGTGTGTGCGTGCGTGTGAGTGTGTTTGTTTTTTTAACTCGTATTAAATATAATGTACTGACAAGATAAGGTAGAAAATTCTCAACCTTCCATTGGAATAGTTTAAGTTTAGAAGGGAATTACTCCCCTCGATGCGTGTGAGTGTGTGTGTGCGTGTGTTTTCTTTAACTTGTGTTAAATATAATGTGCTAACAATACGAGATGGAAAACTTCTGACCTTCCATTGGAACGGTTTAAGTTTAGAAGAAAAATGCTCCCTTCGAGTCGTGTGTGTGTACGTGTATTTCTTTAACTTGTGTTAAATATAATGTGTTAACAATACGAGGTGGAAAGCTTCCTACCTTCCATTGGAACGGTTTAAGTTTAGAAGGAAATTACTCCCCTCGATGTGTGTGAGTGTGTGTGTATGCGTGTATGTTTCTTCAATTTGTGTTAAATATAATGTGCTAACAATACGAGGTGAAAAACTTCCGACCTTCCATTGGAACGGTTTAAGTTCAGAAGAAAATTACTCCTCTCGATGCGTGTGAGTCTGTGTATGCGTGTGTTTCTTTAATTCGTATTAAATATAATGTGCTGACATGATGAAGTGGAAAATTCCCAACCTTCCATTAGAACGGTCTAGGTTTAGAAGGGAGATTACTTTCCTCGATGTGTGTGTATATGAGGAGGATTTCAAAATAATATAAAAACATTCGGATTTAAATTTTAATTGTACTTAATTGGATAAGGTACCATCTTTGGACGGGCGTCTTGGGGTGCTTAACACCTTCCCCAAGCATAACTGACCCCCGAACTCTTTAAACGAATCTCTGGTCGGATCATGTTATTTTTAGAGTCAAAATTTTACATAAGCTATTTTTTAATTTTGTTTTAAAAAAGAAAAATCTAGTGACCTAGCACATCATTTAAACTCAATGCTAGATAACGACTCCTTTTTCTAAAACAGGCTTAAGTATTGTAATGAGAAAATGAACGTTTAAAAAACCCTTCTCATTTTACTAGCGAGTATATCTATTTTTGATTTTCTTTGGAAAATTGGGGTGCGTTCAGCTGGGGACTCCACTGGGGACTATTAGAAGGTTGAGCCCCAATATGTCTAAATAAGTCCAACTAATCCAAAGTTCGAATGTTAAATTTTATTTTATTATCTTTTCCCTCAATTCGGTAAATAAGTTGTGATTTTTTTTTTATATTTTTTTTCTATTTTTTTATATATATTTTCTTCTTCTTTTCCTTCTTTCCTCTTAGGCTCTTATATCGTTGTAAATCCTCTAACAAAAGCACAGTTGTCTTGTATCCATATTGTCCCCTCAGGATTCTATGATACAAGACGGGAAAGAGGTTTTGGTACTTGATGAATTGATGACGTCTTAAGAAGTCTTAAAAAAAATAAAAAATCAAACAAGTTCAAAGTTTTCAATATCGGTAGAGAACGACAAAAAAAGTAATTTTCATAAACCATCATTTATTTTAATTGGTCGTTATCGAATAAATTCATCTCAACAAAACACACATAAATAATAAAAATATTTTTGTACTGTGTGTGTTCCTAAATGGGATATTAAGAGTTGAAATTTACCTGAGTTGTTTTTCCTAATTTCTTCAAACTCTTAAATCTTCAACTTTATCATTTAACATCCATTTAATTTGACATCTTCATCATTGGAACCCTAAATAACTGAAACACTCAATCAAAATATTAGTTCCACCAAAATATCAATACTTAATTGTTCATCAAAATCTTAGGATCAACAGTATATATTGATATGTGTGTGTGACAAAAGGGTCGGCCAAGTGGCCAGTTTCTCCTCCATTCGTTTTCCATCGCCTCTCTCTCTCTCTCTCTCTCTCTATATATATATATATATATATATATATATATATATATATATATATATATATATAATATTTAATTTGCACTAATCTTCCCTCCATTTTTGTTAGGATATAAATTAAACGTAATTCAAATTTTAATGTTTTTAAAATTACAAATTAACCTCTCAAAATTTTAATTAAACAATAAATAACACCATTCACCCTATTATTTTCAAATGTGCTCAAATGCGACTTAAATTGTACGTATAAGAAAAATCCGGGTCTTACAAATACTATTTCATGTTGTTTCACTATATCCATAGCCTCCCTATCCCCCAGCCTAGCATCCGAGCAAAGATCAGGTAGTAGGTTAATATTCTGGCAGTGGTACTTGGTATGGAATCTGGCCCTTACGGTCCCCAAGGGGGTGACTCCAGGTCTACCCCTGTGGCCGGTCACAGGTGGATTCTCCTTAATGAGGCGTATTATTGAGTCAGTTCAGGTATCCGAAAATTGCCCTGCCAGGGACATCTTCCCTTTACGTTGCCTGAGTTGGACTCGGCAGTGAGGGTTGAGACACTTACATGTAGGTCCTCAGACTCGATTGATGTAAGTGCCATCAGAAGATGATAGTTATAAATCCCCGGGCCCATGCTACTGACCTGAGGAGAGGGTCTGGTTACATCCCTAATGCAATGCGTCAGGATGGAGTCCGTGAAAGAGATTACCCCTGGCGTTAGGCACCGGGATATCGTTTTGATGTAATGGAGAGTTGGGGGCGGTGCATCTTTGTTCGAGATAGGATGGAGGGCTGCTCATCCTGGTGCATTTACAATTTGGAGCATAGTGGGGAGAGTTGCTCATCCCAATCTGAAATAGGACGTGGGTTGCACTTCACTGCCACTAGCAAAATTTGGGGAATGGAGCGATAGTTGAACAAAATATTGCTTCCATTCATAAGGAGATACTGTACAAACTTTGAAAGTGAGAAATTTTTACAAGTCCATTTGTGCTTCCGCTTCAGGGTAGTGTTGCTTCAGATGTTTTGCATTCCAAGGGTGCTTAAGGAGGACACCCTTCTTGGTTTCTAACTCATAAGTGCCAGGGCGGGCAATATGGGTGACACGATATGGCCTTTTCCAGGATGGGGCATGTTTATCGATAGTTAAATCCTCGGTGGCCAGGGTTACCTTCTGGATGACAAGGTCTCTGACATCAAACAACTTAGGATGGACCCTTCTATTGTAATACTTGGCCGCCGTTTGTTGATAAGCCACCTGCCAAACACGGGCTCGTTCTTTCTTTTCTTCAAGAAGATTAAGGCTAAGAGCTAACGAGGTGTCGTTTTCATATTGGTTGAAGATCATTGCTATCCGGGAAGAGGGTACTCCAATTTCGGCAGGAATTACCGCCTCAGAACCAAAAGTCATTGCGAAAGAAGTTTTCTCCGTAGGGGTTCTTGCTGTAGTGTGATATGCCCAGAGAACAGGGCTCACATCTTCCACCCATCTTCCCTTTGATTTGTCAAGTCTGGTCTTGAGTCCGTGGAGGATGGTCCGATTTGTTACTTCTACTTGTTCGTGAGCCTGAGAGTGTCCTAGAGATGAGAAGTGGGTCTGAATCCCCAGCCCGACACAGAATTCTGTGAAAAGGTCGTTGTCGAACTATTTTTTGTTGTCGGAGATGATAGCCCTGGGTATGCCAAAGTGACACACAATACTTTCCCATACGAAATCTCAGATCCTTTCCTGGGTGATTCGTGTAAGTGGCTTGGCTTCTACCCATTTCGTGAAATAGTCAATGGTGACAACGAGAAACTTTCTCTGCCTGGTCTCTTGGGGGAATGGACTAAGAAGGTCAATGCCCTACTGGGCGAAGGGCCAAGGACTCGTAATAGAGACGAGAACGATTGGAGGTTGTTTGAGATGAGAAGCAAATCTTTGACATTTATCGCACTTTTTTACAAACTCCATGGAGTTCTTGTGCATGTCCGGCCAGAATTATCCATAGCGAATGAGCTTGTGAAACATGGACCTTCCACCTGAGTGGTTGCCACACATTCTTTCGTGAACTTCCTTCATGACATAGTCAGACTCTTCTAGTCTCAAGCAACGGGAGTATGGGCCCGAGAAGAATTGCCGATAAAGCACTCCATCAATGAGGGTGTATCTAGCTGCCATACACCTAATTTGCCTGGCCTCTACCCAGTCAGAGGGGAGTGCTCTGTTCAAAAGGTACTCCCTTATTGGATCTATCCAAGTCGGCGTATAAAAAAAAACACATATGGTGGCCACCTGGTCAGAAACTGCGGTGCATGGTTCCTCTAGATATTCTACAGGAATGCTCCATTTCAAGGTGAGTTCCATAGCGGAGGCCAAGTTGGCTAAAGCGTCAACGTGACGATTCTCTTCTCGGGGAATTTGGCGTACTTCGATTGTTTCAAAATTTTCCATAAGCGTCTTTGTTCTTTTGAGATAAGCAGTCATACTTGGTTCCTTGGCGACGTACTCACCATTAACTTGATTTACAACAAGCTATGAGTCATAAAAGATGTATAGGTTCTTGGCGTTGAATTTCGTTGCTAATCTGAGTCCGGTAAGAAGGGTTTCATACTATGCTTCGTTGTTGGTTACTCTGAATCCCAACCGGAGTACATATTTGATTT
The DNA here is from genome assembly GCA_016647705.1 of Eucommia ulmoides. Lineage (NCBI taxonomy): Eukaryota > Viridiplantae > Streptophyta > Magnoliopsida > Garryales > Eucommiaceae > Eucommia > Eucommia ulmoides. The sequence continues at coordinate 57,214,374 of CM028328.1, forward strand.
CTTTCCGGTTAGGGGCATCTAGGACCATTTCGGCCCCACATCCCCCTACGTTAGAAGAACCATTGGTGAAAAACTGCCAATGGTTTGGGCTAAAGTTATCACTTAGGCCGGGATGGGAAGACGCTCTTTCCGGGATCGGTGCCTATAAGATCCCAATTTCTTTTTATACGTACAATTTGAGTCGCATTTGAGCACATTCGAAAATAACGGGGTGGATGGTGTTATTAATTTTGTGATTTAAAAGTTTAGGGGTCAAATTTTAATTTTAGTAACATTTAAAATTAGAATTTGGTTCAAATAATATCCTAAGAAAAGAGAAAGGGGGTTTGGTGTAAATTAACACTATTATATGTATAGAGAGAGACGGATGAGAGAAGGGACACTTGGCTGGCCCTTGTTTGACACATACATATACACCTATATACATACATTATATTCATACATATCCATATACCTCGGGAAGGAAGAAGAAGAATCGAGAACAGAGAGGGGAGAACAGTAGGTCGGTGAGGTTTGGGCCTTTTTTTTTTCAGCACACACACACACACACACACACACACACACACACACACATATATACACATATGTACATACATACAGACGGACACACAACAGAAAAAGAAAGAGAAAACAGAGAGAGAAGATGGTCCGTTTGGTAGGTGGGTGGAGGTCATTCAACATCGCTGGAGTGTGTGTCTCTGTATGTTTTGTGTGTGTTTTGATGTGCGTATGTGATCAAAGTATACGTTCTGTCCGTTCGACGGTGTGGTCGTCACTCTGGTGAGTGTGTGTGTGTGTATGCTTTGTTTCTGTTTTATTCATGGGTTGTGTGTGCTGTCGCGTGTGTGTGTTGTTGTGTATGTGTGTGTAGTGGGTTCGATTAATGGGTGATCGACGGTGATGTCAATGGCATGAGTGTTCCGACATGGGTGTGATCATCGTTGATTGTGTGTGTCGCCGATGGGTTTGTGGGTGTGTCCATGTTCAGCCGTGAGGTGGCGGTGTGTGTGTGTGCATGTGGCTGTCCCTGTTTTGTCGCTGGTGTATGAGTGTGTGTGTGTGTGTTGTATTGGCGGGGAACCCAAGAGGAAGCAGGAAATGGAAAAAGAAGAGAGAGAGAGGGAGAAGCCGTTGGGGTATGTGTGTGAATTCCACTGTTGTGTGTGTTGTGTGTGCATGGTGGTGTAGGGTGTCGCCGGAGTGGAGTGTAGAGAGAGAGAGAGATGGGGTTCGGTCGGTGGTGGGTATCATTGTTTGGTGGTGTGCGTGTGTGTTCTTTTGTTTGATCTGGCATGTATGTATGTGTTTCGTTGTGCGTATGTGTTTCAGAGTGTGTGTGTGTGTCGCCGTTGGTTAATTGGGCCGGCGGTAAGTAAGAGATAGAGAGAGAAAAAAGTGGGTATGTGTGTGTTGTTTGATTTTCCATGGTGTTTTGTTCACTGGTGTATGCGTGGGTATGTTATGTTCTGTCTTCGTGGGTGTGTGGCGTGATCGGAGTAGTGATCGGCGGCAGGAGGGAGAGTGGTCGGCGGTTGGTCCCTAAACCGAAGCAGAAGCAGAAGCAGAAGCAAGAAGAAAAAACAGAAAAAGAAAGGAAGAAGAAAAAGAAAATAAAGAAATTACACAAACCACCCCAACTAAAAACCAAAAATCCAATCTCGCGGCCATTCGAAAAATCTGGGATAGGTAGAATTCCGAACTCTACTAATATATGCGTTTAATTGTATTTAATTGGCTCTTGGGTGATTATGAAATTATTTAATATATGTTGTTGGGAAATTTACATGTGGAATTACATTATATGATTTGGACGATGCAGGATTTATGTGACAAGCATGCAAATGTGGTTTATGTGTTAGATTTATGTGATGAGTATGTTTACGTGGTTTATGTGTTATATAAATTAAATACACGTATTAGAGAGGTTGGAGTTCTACTGAGTGTTAGCTCAAAACCCCACAGTGTTTGGATTGTAAGGTTGGCTGGGACGAAACGTGAGAAGAGATAAATTTATTTGAAATTTCGGGATGTAATAATTATAATTATTATTTATTGTTTGTAGTCAACGAAAATGGTAATCACCATTATCATAGTTGTTGTAAAATATTTCTCTAGATTGTAATATACATTGAATATTCAGTTTAATCTAAAATGGTGTTAAGATAATCGATTGTCGCAATTGTTGTAATATATTGAATAGTCGATTTTCATAAAATTATGATAGGATAATCTGATTATATAAAATGTTGAAAATTGGGATTTAAATTATAAACTCGAGATTTTTAAATTGGTTGCCATTGTGCAGAAAATGAGTGGATTAATATAAAATAGATGATTGGTTGCATTTTGGTCGTATTAAAAAATAGTGATTAATTTATTTAATATTTTCCGACGTAAAGTCGGTAACAAAAATATTGCGCATTGATATAAAACTTAACGCATATTGTAGATTGGGAAGTTAATGAGTTGGATTTTAGATATTAGGAATTCTCTATAAGAGAAACCATAGTCTCAGCCCTAGGAAACCGGGTCGTCACAGGTGGTATCAGAGTTTAGGTTATAGATTTTGCAGATTTAGAACTTAGATTGGCGAGCACTTTAAACCTGGGTTATGATACTCATTATTCATAATAAACTGTTAATTTTAGTGGAAATTGCAACATAAAAGTGGAATAACAAACGATGATTGTTTATGTTTATAACTCATATGTGTATACCTGTTTGATTGATTTTATGGACCTTTTGGTTAACCAAATTGCACAATGTGATCCTTGTTGTTTCAATGTGATCAAATTAAATTGTTAGTATTTGCATTGATTTGACAAATTGAAACTGATATTAAATTACGCTTTGTAATATTTGCATAAATCATTGATGTGTTGAAAAATTTATTCAGTTAAGTAATAAAATTTTCGAAATTTTATGAACGAAGCATTGAGCATTTTATTTGGTATTAATATATGTTAGTGGATGAATTCCTATATGTGGTGGTGGATAAAAATATTAATATCTAACAGTGGGGTCAATAATATACGTACAAGTATTGACGTCTCCGTTATGTTTTTGGGGGTTGGACACTTTGCACTAATGTGTTTTACTATTATTTCATGTTGGTCCCTATAATTTTAATTTGAACATATTAACATGTGAGGTGACGGTGGATTAATAATTTGAATATATTAACATTTGAGATGACGGGTGATTAGTGTAAATTATCTATAATGAGTTAAATAAGACTGGGTGAGTGTCGTGTTAGTCATTGACCATTGAATATTGTCGCTAAATAGGAGTTATTAAATTTAAAGGTATATACTGTCTTCTATATAAATCATGAAACAATATTTTCGTATTAAAATGTGAAAAAAAAAAAAAGGGGGTTGATAAGATGAACGGTTTTACGATGAGTCATGGATCAAGTAAAATTTTAAAGGGGTGAAAAATGATTTTATTATCCTGTGATGTCGTAGTATCACCTGCTTGGCATAGACCGGCAGAGCATTGTTCACCTACTTGGCATAGACCGGTAGAACGTTGTTCACCTGCTAGGCATAGTCCGACAGAGCGTTGGCCCATCTGGACTGCAAATCCCACGGGTGTACCCTTGCCATTGGAGAAAATAAATGGCCCTAACACTGTTGATCACATTAGATGACACAGTTGTGCAAGTCATGGAACTGTAGCAAACTCTGATCATGAGGTTAAATAATCCTATGGCTAGTAGGAAATGATATGTGGTATTTTATTATATGATGTAAATGTTTGGATTGGTGTATTTAAAATGTTTGGAATGGGTTGACTTAAATTATTTGAATTTGGTGTTTTAAATATATATTTTATTACATTGGTGGCAATAGAAAATTGGTTTCCAACATGGAATGAGATATATGATAGTATCTTTTGAAAAAGTGGTGTTTGAAAAAAATAAAATAAAAAGAAATACTTGGTCCATAATTTTTTTTTATATTATGAAGACAGATTGTACACTGTCTTCTATATAAATTTATAAAATCACATTTTTCATATAAATTGTGGAAAAAAAAATATGTTTATTAAAAATGGACGGATTTGCAACTTATATGGATCAAGCGATTTTGGTTGTTGGTGGAAATTAAAAATGTTTTATGGATTAGTTGATTTTAAAAAGGGTGAAAATTGATTGTGGAAAAAGTCGTTCTTTTTTTAGATGGAAATTGGTATTTGGTCTGATTACGCCATAGTATTCACCTGCTAGGCATAGTCCGGCAGAGCATTGTTCACTTGCTAGGCAAAGTTCGGCAGAGCGTTGTTCACCTGTTAGGCAAAGTCCAACAGAGCATTGTTTATGACCCGTTAGGAAAGCAAATCCTACAGGTGGTACGGTACCGTTGCAACTCCCGATCGTGAGGTAAACGATTCTACGGCTCGCAAGGAATTATGTTATTTTATTATATATACGTGAGTTGATTTGTCGATTTGAAAACCGGTGTTATGTTGAAAATAGTTGATTGAGATGTCGATGTTGACAGTGAGGTGGTTATATTTTGTTGAGATTTATATTGAGATTCTGTGTTGAAAATATTTGGTTGAGATTTCGATGTTGACAGTGAGATGGTGACATTTTGTTGAAATTTGGATATAGCCAGGTGTGGCTACATTTTATATTGGAAAGTAGATTTGGATGAAAATATTTGGGAAGTGGATTTTGATAAAACTTGATCCATAAAATATTTTTATACTATGAAGACAGTACACAGATAAAAATAACTCAGTTGTATGTGTTTGTCCCCTACTAACATTAGATGGAGTCGAAATGTGGGGTCATTGAGATTTCATGGGAAAAGGATAATCTGAATTATCCTTGAGTCGATGGGTATTTTAGAAAGTTTATTGATATAATATTTTATATACAGTGATTATTAATTTTTGTGACGTATCGAATTTTCGTAGTTGGGACATATGTATTTCGATACATATTTATTTCATGAGTTGGCCAGAAACATCAGGTGAGTGAAGAATTTGTCGTAAGGCTTGGTCAGTACACATAACGATCACATGAGCATGAAAATATTGCCTCAGTTTTCGTGATGCAATGAGATGGGAATAGGCCAGCTTCTCAAAATGTTGGTACCTTATTTCGGCGTCAGTTAACACTTGACTTGCATAATATATGGGCATTTAAACCCCTTCCTCATCTCGGACCAGAGCTGCGCTCACAGTGTTTGAGGCAGCGATGTAGATGAATAATTCTTCACTATTTTTAGGGGTGCTCTGTAGCGGTGCCAATGAGAGGTAAGTTTTGAGCTCTTGGAAGGCAGCCTCACATTCCGTTGTCCACTCAAATGCCTTGTTGCCTAGCAGGACTTTGAAGAATGAAAGACATTTCTTTGAGGATCGTGAAATAAAGCGGTTTAGGGCGGCCAGTCTTCCCGTGAGCATTTGAATTTTCTTTTTTATCCGCAGAGAAGCCATACCAAGAATGACGCGGATTTGATCAGGATTGACATCAATGCCCCCTCTGAGACACCATATAGCCTAAAAACTTCCCTACTGAAACCTCGAAGATACACTTGGCGGGATTCAACTTTATACGGTGAGTTCGGAGCTTATCAAAGAAATTTTGGAGATGCTCGAGATGGTTGCATGCTTTGGTGCTTTTTACGAGCATATCGTTAATGTAAACTTCCATCGTCGAGCCAATCTCTTCCTTAAACATCATGTTAACGAGCCGTTGGTAGGTAGCCCCGACGTTGTGAAAGCCGAAGGGCATCACCTTGTAGCAGTAGGTGCCTCTGTCCGTAATGGACGAGGTCTTTCCTTTATCGGGGTGAAACATAGGAATTTGATTGTAGCCAACGTAAGCATCGAGAAAACTCAAGAGTTCATGCCCCACCGTAGTGTCGATGACTAAGTCTATTCTTGGCAAAGGGAAAAAATCTTTGGGGAATACCTTATTAAAATCTTTGAAGTCCACGCAAATGCGCCATTTGTTTCTGGATTTAGGCGCGAGGATGACATTGGAGAGCCAGTCGAAAAATTTCACCTCTTCCACCAAAGCAAATTTCACCAACTTATCCATTTCTTGCTCAATGAGCTTTTGATGTTCCGGGTGGAACTTTCTTCTTTTTTGCCTCACAGGGGGGGTGGTGAGGGTTAGCATGGAGTCAGTGCATGGTGACGCTTGGATCGATCCCAAAAAGCTCGTTATGGGACCAAGCGAACACGTCGTAATTCTTCTTAAGGAGACTGGTTAATTCCTCTTTTTGTGCCGGGCTGAGCTTAGCACCTATTTGGACGGTTCTCCTTTTAATGGTAGGATGAATAGGCATTTCTATCAAGTCTTCATGGGGATGTGGAAAGGGCTCCTCATCTCGGGGGTCGTCGATAGGCACGGTTCTGGGATCGGCTAAGGCCATGAATTCAACCTCGTCGTTTCCGGTCCTGGCTGTTGATTGCCATTTCTTTTTCTCAAGCGTCCTCCTGGCGCAAGATCTAGCATCTTGTTGGTCTCCTTTTACGTCCCCTACTCTTCTTTCCATATGGAACTTCATTGATTGGTGGTAGGGGGAAGATATGACTTTTAACTCCGCCAAGGTGGGGTGTCTGATAATTATATTGTAAAGAGAAGGTCGGTCCACGATTAGGAATTTAACCCAGACCGTGGCCGAGGTGGGTGCCACGCCAACCCTGAAGGGAAGGGAAGCCCAACCCACAGACTTGACCACCTCCCTACCGAATCCGACTAAGGGAGAAGTAGTGGGTCTAACAGAACTTGAATTCACATTCATTTGGTCGAAAGCATACTTGAAAATGATATTCGTTGAACTCCTGCCATCAATCAAATTTTGCCCAACTCTGTAGTGATTGATCAGAGTGGAGATTACCAGGGCATCATCATAGGGGGTATGAACCCCTCGGAGATCAGCTTTACTAAAGGAGATGACGTTGTGTGAGGTAGCATCAATCGTTCCCATCTCGTATATGTCTTCGTCGGCTTTCCTCTTTGCTTTGTCCTCGTGCCTCTTCTGGGAAGAGGTGGTCTATTTCCTTAGGCCGAGGCCACCATCTACCACATTTATTTCACCGTCGATACACATTTCATCATCGAATTCTTCAGTTTCTCTTCTCGGCGGGGGCTGGCCACGGTGTTCCCTTCTCAGCCTGTCCCTGCGCTCATTGCGTCGACTGTTTTCCACAGCTCTGGAGTTTGTGTTCTCTTTGCGAACATAGTGACCAAGATGTCCTCTTTTGATGAGGGCCTCGAAATCTTCTTGGACCTGAAAGCACTCATCGGTCGAATGTCCACAATCACGGTAGAACTCACAGTATTTAGAAACAGCTTTCCCCATGGGTCTCCCTTTAGGAGAAGGGGTAGGTGGGAAGATTTTTCTTTCTAAAACTTTGGCAAAAATCGTCGCTATGGATGCAGTGAGGGGTGTTAGCCCTGGGGGTGGAGGGTGTATCCGATCCCTAGGAAGAGAGCCTAGCCTCTCCTCCGCCTGCAACCTCCGCGATCCCTACGCCCTGCCCGATCCTTCATTTGGTTGGCCTTTCCGCTTTTGATTCCCTTCTCGCTCCTATTTCACAGCGTCTCTGAGGTCGGCTTGGTAGAAGCTTGTATATCGGGCAAGAGCAACATCTAAATTTGGCGCGAGATAGGAGTACAAATCATATGATAGTTTCCAGTGTCGTAATCTGTCAATAAAGGCATTTAAGGCCACGGCATCTGGAATATACTATAGCTCGAACTTTCCTTGTGGAAGCGGGCAATGAAATAACTCAAAGTTTCAGTGGCTTCTTGTTGGAGAGTGAGAAGGTGAGCTACCGTTTTAGGTCTTCTCTGGTAACAGTCAAAACGGGCTAAAAATAGGTACTCCAGTTGGGTAAATGTGGAGATAGATGCAGGAGTTAACTCTCGGTACCACGAGCTGGCCATTCCGGTGAGAGTAAGAGGAAATGATTTGCATCTTACCGCTGTCGTATACATGTCTACAAATGTGATAGAAACGGAGAGATAATCGCTAAGGTTGGTGGTCTTGTCGTAGGGGATTATTTGTGGACTGAGGAACCTACAGGGGACCACCTCAAACACTATATCATCAACAAAATGAGATTTTATACCTGAATGAAGCCCTACCGCCCCCCAGGGCCCCGCATATTTACAAGCACTGCTTCTATTTCTGTGACACCCCTTTTTAACGCCGTTTCTTCCCTGGGCGGTGCTACCACGTGACTTGCAGCCACTCTTGATCCTTGTCTTTCGGCGGGAGGGGAGTGAGAGTCAACCTCCCTAGCACGGAGAGCTCTACGATCTGCACGGGTGATGTTATTGTAAATTCTTCCCGTATGGAGATCACGATGCTCATGATGATCCTCTGTCCAGCGAGCCCACAAGAGCAAATATGAAGAATCGAAAACTACTGGTGGAGTCGGGATCCTCTCTCTATTCGATTGATCTTGCGAACACGGTTGTTCCTGTGACGCGTGCCCTTCAGAGTGGATGACACGGTCTGATTCCTGGTGAGGATCTTGATCGTGCCATATTTTACGCGATCTAATATCACTAATCTACGTTTCGTTATTATCTTGAATAAATTAAAGTAGTATAATTAATTTATTTTACTTATTTTTGTAGGTTTTTGGAATTGTTGCAAAAGCACCGTAAGTCGGAGTAAAACGGAGCTAAAAAGAAAATAAAATAAAATAAAGAGAAACAAAGACGGTCCGCGAACCAACCCGAACCCGCGATCCACAATGTGACTAGAGCCGTGGATCAATCTTACACAAGAAAATTAAAGAAATGGATATTAAGGTCCAAATGTTACTCTTGGGGGGGGGGGGGGGGGGGGGGGGGGGGGGGGGGGTGTTGGAAATGACGGGGGGTGCAAATGACATTTATGGTAATTAAATGGGACTTCTTTGGGATATTCATTTTTTGTTCCCAAGTTGATAGTTTCCTTTTGAGAAATAATGCCATTGAATGCCATTCAATGGTGAAAAAAGAAATGAGAGTAGGAGGATTGTTTTTATTCCTTTTTAAGGGGTGGGGAGCCAACAGTAGGAGGATGAACAATTTTTTCCCCTTTTGATATTTTGAGTTTCTTTTCTCTTTTTAAGAAGGACAACCGACATTATGTTTTTTTTCATTCTTTTTCTTTTTGATAATTTTAGTTTTCTTTTGCTTTTATTTTTGGGACTGCTGAATTCTTTGGAGCTTTTTTTATTTGGAATTCTTGTTCAATATATTGATGGAAATAAAAAACAAATCGATGAACTACTAATTTTCTCCTAACCGGGTTAGAATTGCGGTATGTATTTTGATTTATGTAATATTGTATTGTTGGATTAATTTTAGTTTATGTGGGAACAATTATATGATGATGAATTTTGTGCTAAAAAATATAGTTTAATTTGTGATTGAATTTAATCTTGAAATGTTCTTGTAGAGATTTCGATTTTAGATTCAATTATTGCTAGAACGTTAGATCTGGTACCTGTAGTCTAAATCTAACGATCATATAATCGTATTTCTAGGATTTAATTATTGGTTTAGATGGTTTATGCCTAAATTGTAATTCACCCTAGATTAGAGTAACATATGCATTACATCTCGAAGATAAATCATGCTGAAAAATAATAAATCTAATATTTCTGAGTAGTTCCGACTTGCAGTTGGGAACACTTGTTTTCACAAATCTAAATTAAAAAGAAAATACGAGAAAAACATCATTCCAAAATACTAAATCCACAATTCCTAACCCAATTCCTTATTCCCATTGCCTAGATTTACTATTTTATTTTCTCACATTTAAAAAAAAAAAAAAAACTCATTTTTATCAAAGGAAAAAAAATAATTGAATTTAGTAGTTATAAGGCCGATTTCTATGGTTCGACTCCCTACTTAAACCCGTACTATATCAATATCACGATACCAAATTAAGGGTATTATTTTTTAGCGATCAAATTTTGACGCCGTTGCCGGAGATTGACATCGCTAATTATTGAATTTAATTATTAATTTTCTTTTTCTTACTTGTTTATTATAAAAAAAAAATAATAATAATATAAAGAAAAAAATACAGAAACAGTAGCGAAAAAAAAGAAAAAGAAAAAAAAAAGAAATTGTGAAAAAAAAAAACAGTAGCTTAAATTCTTCTTTTTTTTTCATTATTTTTTTTTTTTTTTTTTTTTTTGTGTTTTGCCATTGACATCTGAAAAAAAAAAACACAAACAACTGTAGCTTGGCTTATTTGTTTTATTTGATGTTAATTAACTTTTTTTTTTTCCACTGATTTTCGAAAAAAAAAAAAAGTAACTTAAAAAAAAAACAGTGTTTAGAGAAAAAAACCAGTGAACGGAAATAGTGAAAAGAAAAAAAAAAATGCAGCTTGGCTTATTTTCATTATTTTTTTGTTCTATTTTTTCATTAATTTCCAAAAAAAAATTTAAATGTAACAGTTTAAAAAAAAATCATAGTTATAATAATAATTCTTTTAATAAACAAATAAACCAATAAACAAAATATAACAAAATAAATAAATAAATAAATCTTTGGGATAAGGATAGACGGTGTCTTCGGGAGATTAACTAATGTACTCGAAAAAATATATCAACTTAACGCCTTCAGACCGCAACATAACCCATATTTATGCAACGTATGTCATAGTCCTGCCTATCTCACTAATCAATGTCCTTACAATTACCAAAATTCCACATATCCCTATAATAATGCCTATTCTGACCCATATTATCCGTCATTCGATTATAATGAATAATTATGGATGGAATCAATAATATTATAATGAGCCTTTGAGATCATCATTTTACGATCAATTCTACTACCAACCCCAATGTCAATCATTGTTTCCCGAAGAGGATACAAATGTTCAATCCAATGAACTGCAACAAATCCTTAAACTCGTAGAAGAACAACAAGTTCTTAAAACCTGGGAAGAGCAAACCGAAAGGATAGACCGACTAACAGCCCAAGTCAAGAGAATGATTGAAATTGTAAATAAGAAAAATACAAAGAGTGATGGGGTAGGTGTTGAGGAGAGTGATCTAGAGCACGAGATTGAAAACGAAGAGTTGTCAAAAGAACCACAATCGAGCGAAACTGGTGAGGAACCCAAATGTTATAATCCCGAGTTTGAGTCATTTTTGGTTCAACCATCACCGGTTATTGAGGCAGAGAATGAAGTGGGATACAAAAGTGTAAGTGAGTTGGTAAGCGTAAAAGTTGAGAATACGTACATTGAGGAGGTCGGGATAGAAAATTATAAGGAAAATGAGATCGAACCATCGATGACACATTTAGGTGATCTCCCTATAATTAAAACATCAATCATACTCACGCCACCGCATCCCAAAATTAAGGGATATCTTTTTGATACAGTGGACCACCCGTCAACCCTAATCAAAGATAATTCATTTCATATTCTATGGGTTGACGTAACTCAACTTTTCTTTGGGGGCTTAACAAAAAGACCACCAAGTAAGTCCCACAGAAAAGAAATGGAATTTGATCCAGGAAAGAAGTTGAGAAATTTGAGTGTCGCATGCAACTCTTCCCTGACCGATTGGAGAGTAACTCAACAGAAGGTGAGGAGTGGGTTACTCCACTACGGATAGGGGGTTTAAGACACTCAACGTCCGGCTGAAGATATTAAATTTAGCGCGGAGTGAGAGGTAACCCACAATAGTTGTAAATTTCTTATTTTAATTTTTACTTTTATATTTGACTTGATGAGTTTCCTTGAGTGTTGTGTCAGATAAGTTTACGAGCATTATGCACCGATTCGATCAAGATATGCAGTTTCATTATGTCAGGTTGTATCTCTCTTTCCCAAATTAATTTCGTACTTTTCTCATTGAGGACAATGCGAGGTTTAGGTTGGGGGGGGGGGGGGGGGGGGGAGTAAATGCTTGTATTCCTTCAGATATTTTATTCTTCACTTAATTTTTTTTAATCTATCCTATGATAACATATCTGTCGGGTACGAACTTGAGTTTGCTAAAATAATCATTAGAACATAGGACTGATTTTTAAAAATATTTTATTTTTCGACCCTTACATGCTTGTTAACTTTCTTTTATTATAAATTTAGTACATAAGTTGGTTTGTTAAGTTTTGACATGAGAATAACTTAACCCTGATATTAAAATAATAAAATGAAATAATAGAAAAATATGTGTGTTAATAATAATGATTCTTTGTCTTAATGATAAACTTTCACTGAGTAACCGGGCCTCTTGCCTCAGTAAGTTTTGAGTGTTCGCGTCAAAAGGGGGAAACGATTTGTTAAGACAATAAGTAGCTTGTTAACTTCGAAACCTAAGATGTTCGAGTTATTAAGTCTGAAGAGTGCTTCAACACCTAATGCCCCGAGCCAACTGGATTGGGAGCATTGGCTCAACACTCGCTACACGGAGATCTTAAAAAATCCAGTGGGGTTAGCATTACACAAGTCACTTATTTAAAAAAAAAATATTTTTTTTATATATATATATATATATATATATATAGATAAACACATTTTTATTTTAGAAAAAAAAAAGAGGTTGTTTGATTGTTTAAAACCAGTTGACTAATTACTTGTGCTAAATTCATTATAGATAAGAGTTGCATGTATCTTGTGGGTACAAAAATGAATATTATTAGGAATCACGTGTTATGAGATCAATGACAATTTCAGTAACTCTCGTATGATCTCGACTTGATATGTTAGCATTGGACATAACTGATAAATATTTTGTGAGGAATAAAATTCACAATAAGGAATTTGGGATGTTTGTGGGTAGCATCACTGTAAACCCTCACGAGACTAAAACTCGTCAACTGGGGTGACCTAGGGGTTTAAAGACTTGTTGCATGCGCCAAATGCAACCGTGTTCCCTACAGAAGTGACATTTAATTTAATTAGATATTTAGTTTTGCTCGAGAACTAGCAAAATTTAGGCTTGGGGGTGTGATTGCGCCACATTTTATGCGATCTAGTATCACTAATCTACGTTTTGTTATTATCTTGAATAAATTAAAGTAGTATAATCAATTTATTTTATTTATTTTTGTAGTTTTTTGGAATTGGAGCAAAAGCACCGTAAGTCAGAGCAAAACGGAGCTAAAAAGAAAAAAGTAAATAAATAAAGAGAAACAAAGACGGTCCGCGAACCAACACGAACCTGCGATCCACAATGTGACTAGAGCCATGGATTAATCTTACACAAGAAAATTAAAGAAATGGAAATTAAGGTCCAAACGTTACTCTAGGGGATTGCAAATGACATTTATGGTAATTAAGTGGGACTGCTTTGGGATATTCATTTTTGGTTCCCAAGTTGATAGTTTCCTTTTGAGAAATAATGTCATTCAATGGAGTTTAAGGTAAAAAAAAAAAAAAGAAATGAGAGTAGGAGGATTGTTTTTATTCCCTTTTAAGGGGTAGGGAGCCAACAGTAGGAGGATGGACATTTTTTCCCCTTTTGATATTTTGAGTTTCTTTTCTCTTTTTAAGAAGGACAGTCGACATTACGGTTTTTTTTTTTATTCTTTTTCTTTTTGATAATTTTAGTTTTCTTTTGCTTTTATTTTTGGGACTGCCAAATTCTTTGGAGCTTTTTTCATTTGGAATTCTTGTTCAATATATTGATGGAAATGAAAAACAAATTGGCTAATTTTCTCCTAACTGGGTTAGGATTGTGGTATGTATTTTGATTTATGTAATATTGTATTGTTGGATTAATTTTAGTTTATGTGGGAACAATTATATGATGATGAATTTTGTGCTAAAAAATATAGTTTAATTTGTGATTGAATTTAATCTCGAAATATTCTTGTAAAGATTTCGATTTTAGACTCAATTATTGTTAGAACGTTAGATCTGGTACTCGTGGTCTAGATCTAACGATCATATAATCGTATTCCTAGGATTTAATTATTGGTTTGGATGATTTATACCTAGATTGTAATTCATCCTAGATTAGAGTAACATAAGAATTCTATCCCGAAGATAAATCATGCCGAAGAATAATAAATCTAATCTTTCTGAGTAATTCCAGCTTGTAATTGAGAACGCTCGTTTTCACAAATCAAAATTAAAAAGAAAATACGAGAAAAATATTATTCCAAAATACTAAATCACAATTCCTAACTCGGTTCTTTATTCCCATTGCCTAGATTTACTATTTTATTTTCTTGCATTTAAAAAAAAAAAAAAAACTCATTTTTATAGAAAGAAGAAAAATAATTGAATTTAGTAGTTACAAGACCGATTTCTGTGGTTCGACATCCTACTTAAACCCGTATTATATTAGTATCACGGTACCAAATTAAGGGTATTATTTTTGAGCGATCAGATCTTCACCCCTGCATGGAGGAGAACCGGTCCCCCTAGGTCAGGAGCTGGTGGCAAGTGGCGTTCCTCTCCTCTTGTGTCCCGGGGAACCAGTCCCCTTTGATTCAGGGCTGGTGACAGACGGGAGAGGATCGTATCGAGACAGGTTTGAAATTGAAATAACTGGCGCTCGAAATTATCAAGTCACACAGCTTCAACAGCTCCAGAAAGTGGTCCAGCATGGGATCCGGTACGTGGAGCTGACGGGTCTGCTTGATTGATAGAGAAAGCATTTTATTCTTTTTCCGGGGTGGGGACGATAGTCCTCGTATCCGGCTTGGGATTTCTTAACATTTCTCCAGCCAGGTTCCTATCCACTATACTGTTAGGGTCTCTTGGCCGCAAAGACTGATCAAACCTTGTATGCATCTAACCTCTAGCAAAAATGAGAGCAAATGATAATTGAAGAACGACTTTTAGTAGCGATTCCCACAGACAGTGCCAATAATATGGCCTGGTCAGCCTTAAGAGATGTTAGGGGGCTCCGGGATGGAGATCCTTGATCTGTGTAGCTTCTTATCCGTGGAGAAACCTTTGGTCGGGGAAAAATATATGATGGAATTGTTGAGAAAAGTGGAGCAAGAGTAGTGAGCCAAATTCACTTACTTTTAAGCAATTGTATGCTCTCATTTTTATAGGCAGAGTGGAGATTAGTTTAGGAACTAAGCATGGGCTTAATGTCTCCTCAATGATCACATCATGGTGGCAACTTGGCTTGTAGCCAATGGAGATATACCAAGGGACTCTTGTTTTGGCCATATTTAAAAGATATTTGAAGATATTTTGATTTGGGAAGAGAGCCATAATGATGCTTGTGGATATTTTGGGATATTGTGGAATATTTTGAGATATTTTAAGAAATATTTGGTGTGTTTAAAAGGTGGAAAACCGAGCCAATTTTGTAAACAGATTGAGGAGGACATTACCTTGCTGCGCTCGGGATGAGGAGGAGACTGGCTCTTATCCTTCCCAGGCGGACGGAGACGAGAAGGGGTGAACATTGCCGCGCCGGAGAAAATCGAGATGGGGAGTGGTTGCCTAACCCGGCGATGACTTGATGGTCACCCTAGAGAGAGAGCCGAATCCTTTGGGGCGATTGTTGCAGTTGGAGACGTTTCCCTTCTCAGCATATTCTTTATACTTAGTCTTTGATGTGCCATGAATTTTCGATTTTGTAGGGAGGTGAGCACACGTGGCGTTCTTTGATTAGGTGCGTTGAAGTGACCATTTTTACACTCATCAATTATGATAATCTATTATATGAAAATTATGTGGGAAACATACCTATGTGTTTATTTATTGTGTTAATTAGATAAACGTATTAGAGGAGTTAAAATTCTACTGAGTCTTGGCTTACAACCCCACAGTTTTGATTGCAGGGTCAATGAAAATGTGTTGCGAATGATATTTTATTTGAATTTTTATTTAATTTTGTAATAATTGTATCTATTATTTATCATTATAAAATTGATTCGATAATTCGATAATTATAATAATCGTCGTAGTTTGTAAAATTTATCAGATTTTTATAAAATGAAATATTGGATATTCGGTTTTAGTTTTAATTCTCTTTGGGAGAAACCACACTGTGGTCTTAGTAAATCAGGTCGTTATAAAGTGATATCAGAGCGGGTTTACGACTACCCTATGCTTTGGGTTACGGTACTCATTACTCATAATAAGTGACGTAATACTTAAAAATAATAATTTTCGTATAACTCATTAGTTAAAAAAAAAAAATTAATTTGATTCTATTATAGTATGCTTGATTGTTTATTATTTTGAACTTTTGGTTTCGTTCCTAATTTCAATTATGAGGTTCCAATTCCTTGCCGCCAAACGCTACAGTTTGAATTTGTACTTTTGGTTTCAATTTAGTTGTTTATTATTATTTTGTACTTTTGGACATTTTGTATTCTCAAAGTTTGACCAAAATCTCACTTTGGTCTCTACAATTTCAAATTTGAACATATTAACATCTTCGGTGGCGTTTGATTAATGCAATTTACCTATAGTAAGTAAAGTGAGGCTGGGTGAGTGTCGTGTTAGTCGTGGACTATAGGATAGGTTATTGAAAAGATTGATTTATAAGGTGTTTACTATCTTCTATATAAATTATCAAATTATATTATCATATTAAATTGGAAAAAAAAATGGGTATTGATGAAAATTGTAATATCCTGAAAATTTATATTTTTAAAAATATTATTTTATATAAATTTAATATTTTTGGGATTGTTTTGTAAATTTATGCTATAAATAATATTTGATAATGTTTTAGGTTAAATGTTAATTTTAAATTGACGGTTAAAAGTTTTGGTACTATTGTGTTATTTAAAATATATTTTTAAGAGTTTAGAAATATAATTAATATTTTTCTTATTTTAAAGGAGATATTTTGTTAGCCCAGTAAGCGACCCAAGAGGAGGGATGAATTGGGTAGTAATAAAAAATTAATCAAATAATCACACTTCAAAAAATCAAATAATTAATTTTATTATAAATTAATTATTATCTTTATACCATCGGATATATGATATCAATTAGGTGCACACTCAAACAATAATAAATAAAGTAAATAAAACAGTACACCATAAATTTATTCTGGTTCACCAAACTATTCTTTGCTAATCTAATCCCCGGAGCTCTGCGGAGAGTTGCACCTACTAATCACTATGATCCCTTTAATCAGGTAGGAATCAAACTCTTACAAATGATTATTTTCGCAGATTTAGAATCAATCTTTACAATTCATTTTCACAGGCTAAGGAATAACCCTATCTTTTTCCCTAACTAAAAATTAACCTAATTCTTTTATATTTAGGCTAAGAATTAAACCTCACACAAAAACACTCTAAGTATCTTTTTACCTGGTAAGGATTGATCCGTTACAAATTCACTCAAAAATAATTCTAATCAGGAAGAATTACCCCTAATCTTTTTGTACTCTAGACAAAGATCAAAACCTTAATCTCTTTGCAAGAAGAAATTGAAACCCAAGACTACCACTGATTAGACACTTTATATAGTATCTAATCCGACACACAACTCACCAATTACAAAATTAATAAGCATTTTTTTCACTTAGAACTTCTACCACCCCAGATTAATTTGAACTCAATTAATATCTCGATACTAGTGATAGAAAAACAAAGAGAATTTCAAAAATCTGATTTTAAATAAAAACGGGTAGCACACAATTTAACACGTAATCATATTTTCACAAGAAATCATTTCAGAATAATTTTCAAGCAATTTTAAAGTTCACAAAGATCACAATTCCAAGTAGAAGATAATGATATCAAATAACAATTAATAGTAAAGAACTTGGAATGATCTCAATAGGAATCCACCGAATAAATAAAGTATGATTAGTAATGAAACTTCAAATCGGCAGCAGCAATAATCTAAACCAAATATTCTCAAGAACAATTCTCAAGAATAGTCTTACAATGCACTCAGTATAAACTCAGAATGATCGCTCTCAGAAAGTTCAGGAATTGAATAGCTTTTAAAATTCAATTGATTGGGATTATTGAAGCCTAAAAAACGCAAGTCTATTTATAGGGATTTAGAACAAGCCCTCCAACGGTTAGTTTCCATATATCATGACAAATAATTGCTCTAATAGACCATTTATATCATTATGACTTAATCTTGATATAATTTACTTAATTATAACTTTTAAAATGTTCAATTAAGTCCCTCAAATATTTTCTCAAATTTAATTAGATAGGATAAAAAGAATTACATGAACTGAATTGAGAAATAATCAAAATACATGAACCATATCTATAAGGATAACAAAATATCAATCATATATTTTAAATTCCATCAAATCCCTAAGATGACGCCCAGATTCTAACCATAAAACAGCTAGTAACAACTACTTTTTGGATCAAAATCATGAAATTCTCGAATCCTGAAACCAACCGTCGATTGACCGACTAGAAGGCGTAAGTCGACCACCCAATTCAGGATGTAGCCCAAGCCAAAAACTCTTTGCCCATAGTTCAACCTCCACTCCTTCTTTTGTCAACCGAACAATTTAGAGAGTTCCTCAAGTCGACCTCTCAACTTTGGTCTGTCGACCTAACAATTCAGAGAGTTTCACTTTTGGCCATAGGTCGACCTATCGATTCAGAGATTGAATCAATTCTGCAGCTCATTCTCATCGGTTGACTGATCCGTGTTGGTTGGTTGACCGATCTTGCTTGAACTTCTCTCCTTAATTTATTTTTAACTTATATCTTCAACGTTTTTGCCCCTTTAACTGATTTCTTTTCTCGGTTAACTCCTTAAATCAATTTTAATTTATAATATTTCTTAAATCAATATTTCTTCTTCAACACATAGGAGCGAATATGTTTAAATAATTAGGATCTTATAAAAAACACGCATAATCATAAAAATATTTTTATGTCATGTGTAATCTTAATCGGGATACATTAAGAGTAAAAATTGACCTGAGTTATTTTTTCCTAAGTTCTTCAAAATTTTCGATCTTTTAACGTCCATCATCTTTTCTAGTCTCTTTAGAATCTTTTTAACATCCATCTTAACTTCTTCATGATAACATCTTTAATGAAACTTATAAACTGAAACATTCAACAAATCCGTTAGTTCCACTAAAAATATTAATATTTAATTGTTCATTAAAATCTTAAGATCAACATATTTGTATAATAAATAAATAAATTCATTAAATACATGGATGAAATCGTTGTCTTCATGATGAAGGCAACAAAAATAACCAAGTATGTTTATAATAATAATAATAATATGAATTGATGATCATTAGCCTTTCTTATATATATATATATATATATATATATATATCAAGGTTTTAAATCGCGGTATCGGGTTACGTAACGGTAACGGTCGCGGTGTAACGGTATCGGGAGTATCGGCCTGTCCGTAACGGGAATCGGCCGTAACGGTCGTGAATTTTTTAAAATCACCAGAATATCCTCAAAAACTCAATAATAGTAATTGTTTTACTCATTTGACCCTTAATAAACACATTATAATAGATATCATGACATTTTAGGGTTATATACAATATAATAAAAACGTGAAAAAAAGACGAAAACCCGTCGTACTGAATAATCTTAAAAGAATAAGATGATGCACACAATACTTAATAAAAACATATTTCCCAAACATAATAAAAGAGTAAATTGTATTTGTACATCATATTACAAAAACAATACACATATAAAATTATCAATACCAAAACGAATTGCGCGCAGACTCTTCATATATATATATATATAATCAATTAGCATACTAGATGATATTGATGTAGCTGAATTCTTAAATTTAGGGAGGTTTGGATGAAATCAATTAATATATGAAAAAGTTCAAAAAAAAAAAAAATTGTTCAACACTTATTATTTTTTAAATGAACAAATTAGGGACAGAGAAAAAAATCTATAAAAATAGAAGTTAGAAAACTTTAGGACTAAATTATAAACCATGTAAACTTTTGGGAGTCAATTATTATTTTAAAATGCTATTTTCTTATATTTGGGGTTAAATCACAATCTAGAATTTGTATAGGGTAATTTATGTATTTAAGATAAGAAGATAAAATATCTCACTGATAGCTTCAGTGTTCTGTCAAACTCAAAGTCTCTTACTCTCTCTCCTCTGTAATCTTGCTGCGACGAACAAATGCCAAATATTTTGTCATTTGTTCTTTGATGATGATGGCGATTTCAGGCCTTCTGATTCCAATTCCGATGGCGAACATTTGATCATTTATTCTGGCGATGGCGATTTCAAGCGTTCGACGTTCGCGATGGCGATTGGCGATTTCCGGTGGCGATGACGATTTCACGCGGTGGCTATGGCGATTTCCGGCGAACTTGTAAGCTTTTAAGTTTCGTTATCTTCAGTAGCTTTTTGGTTTCAAACACTAAACCAAGCAGACATGCGAAAACAACTGTAACGGCGTAACAGCCGTTACGCTTCTCTGTAACGGCCGTAACGGCCGTTACAGGTCCGTATCGGTCCGTATCGCCCCGATACGGTGCGAATCATCCCTAGACTCGAGAATCGGCCCTGTATCGGTATCGGGGGTTCCCATTACCGGTACGAATCGGCCGTTACGTTACGTAACGGCCGATATTTAAAACCTTGATATATATATATATATATATATATATATATATATATATATATATATATATATATATATATATATATATATATTTGGTTGCTGTGGCTTTTGACGAGAAAGAAAAAAAGAGAAAGATGAAAAATAAAAATAAAATTGATACCTTTGCGATTTCGGATTTGGATTTCAGGTTGAATTTTCAATTCTTTTAATATATGTTTTTAATCTCTCTATTGTGAAATTTATGTTATTGTTGTTGTCGAATTACAATTATTGGTTTGTATGAAATAATTATGATTATGCGAACATTATGTGTAATACATGCATATGTGTTTATTTGTTGCGTTAATTAGATACACGTATTAAAGAGATTGAAATTTTACTGAGTGTTGGCTTACAACCTCATAATTTTGATTGCAGGGCCAGTAAGAATGAAACTGCGCCATGAATTTTATTTAAATTTCTATTTAATCTGTAATAATTGTATTTATTATTTATAGTTGTAAAATC
Organism: Eucommia ulmoides; assembly: GCA_016647705.1. Lineage (NCBI taxonomy): Eukaryota > Viridiplantae > Streptophyta > Magnoliopsida > Garryales > Eucommiaceae > Eucommia > Eucommia ulmoides. Next base: position 57,235,374 of record CM028328.1, read on the forward strand.
GATGCGATAATTCAATAATTATAATTATTGTCGTCACAGGAAGATTTCTCGGATTTTTATACAATGAAATATAAAATCAGTTTTGTGTTGTTTTTTTATTATAAAATTAATTTATAAGTTTTAGTTAAAAGTGTAGTATTTGAAGACCAGTTTAAAATTGTTGGACCAAAATTAGTTTGAAACACAAATAGATATTTGTATGTGATGTTGAAAACTGTTGCCTATGAGAATCAAATTAAATTTGGATTGTTTGAATTTTGCACCCCAAAACAATTTTAGATTATAAATTTCTAATTATGCCCTTAAATAAATATTAAGTACGTCAATATGTTCTTAAATTTATTTTTGAATATTTTTTATTCAGTTTTAGTGTTAATTCTCCAAGGAGAGAAACTATGTGGCGGTCTTGGGAAACCGGATTGTTACAAAAATGGACAGTTTGATTTTTGTCTGTGTTTTTAATCTGACTTTTTATTTTCTTTGATTTTGATGGGTTATACACAAATTGTTTATGTTAGTTTTATCTCTTTTTAACTGTTTGGTTGTATGTTGTTAATGGATTGATTGTTGATTTTTAACTCTTTTTGTGTTAATATTGTTTTGTTTTTATTATAGGTGTTAAATAATTAATAAATTTTGCTAAGTAGATCAAATAAAAAAAATTAAGGTGGAAAATGAATTTTTATTATTCAGTTATGCCATATTTGTCTCATTAGGATGACATGTCCTGCGAGATATTGTTAGTCTTTACAGAGGGCATGTCCTTGAAGACGTTATATTGTGACCTGACATAAGGGCAAGACCTGCAGACGGTTGATATATGTTATTGTTGTTGTTAACGATGATGATTATTATTGTGATATGATGATTTTTACCACGCGTTGTTAACTATTAATATGGTGGAATTGAGCATGGTATTACCAATGCAATGTGGTGGAGTTAAATATAAAATTGATTATGATATGTTGTGTTGAGACCTAACAGGAGCCAAGTCCTACAGATGATAAAAATATGTTGTTGATTTAACAAGAAAAGTTGAATATGGAATTGCATATGATATGTTGTGTTGAGACTTGACAGAAGGGCAAGTCTTGCAGGTAGTTGATATGATAACTCCCTATCGTGAGGTAAAACGATCATATAGCTAATAAGGAAATATGATATTTTATTATATAAAAGTGAGCTGATATGTCGATTTAAATTCGATTATTCTATGATATTTGTGGAATTTTGATATTTTTCAGTGTGGTAATATTTGTTGAAAATGGGTTTTGCTAAAGAAAATACTTGATCCATAAATTATTTTTGTATTAGGAAGACAGTACACCAATAAACTATTCGGATAGATATTGATCCACTACTAGCGATAGATAGTTGTTGAGACTTTTGACGGACTTTATATATTAGTTTTATATATATTTTATGTTAATTTTTACTTTGAACCTAAACGATATTCTAGAAATTCAAGTGAGAGAATTTTATGTAATATTTTGGAGGGAAAAGTATATTTTAAACTTTCTAGGTATTAACACTTTTTTATATGGTCCCTCTCCATTTGCGCGTTTCATTTTAAACCCTCTAGGTGTCAACACATTTTTATTCGGTCATTCCGTCAAAAATTATGTCAAAACTAACTGAATTTTAAGGGCAAAATTGTCATTTTATGTTTTTTCATTTTTTAATTTTTTAATCATTTTTAATATATTTTTTTTCTTTTCTTTTTTCTTTTTCATTTCTTCTTTAGTTTGACTTCTCTCTCTTCTTTTTCCCTCCCCCCTCTCTTTCTCCCTCTCCCCACTACCCCTGTTACGAGGGGTGAACCACCCCCATAACAGGGGGTGGCACCCCCTGTTATGGGGAGGGTGATTACCCCCTGTTGCATACGGGTGTTACACCCCCTTAACAAGGGGTGAAAACACCCCCATAATAGGGCCTGTGAAATGAAGGAGGGAGGGAGAGGGAGGAAGAAAGAAGGAGGAAGAGAAAGAGAGAGATATAAATTAATGAAAAAAAATAAAAATAAAAAAATCATTAAAAAATTAAAAATAAGTAAAAAGACTATTTTGCCTCTATATTTTGTTAGTTTGGATGAAATTTCTGATGGAAGGACAAAATAAAAACTTACTTATACCTAGAGGGTTTAAAATGAAACGTGCAAATGGAAATGGACCATATAGAAAAGTGTCAATACCTAAAGGGTTTAAAATGTATTTTTTTCTATTTTATATTCACGTTATGTTATGTGAGTATTGAACTTTTGGGACGTATTTATGTTTTTTAGACATATTTCTATGTTTGAGACATATATATATGGTTAAAACGTATTTATATAGTTAAGAAATATTTATAGATTTTGGGACATATTTACGTAGTTGAGGAGTATTTATGTGTTTTCAGACGTATTTAAAAAAAAATCGTTATTTAAAATTTGGATTGCGATGATATTTATGAAAAGGTTTACTAGATCATTGAAATTTTACTGTGGATATTGGAATTGAAATTTTTAGTCTCACGGGACAGTCCATAAAGATTTGGACTATCTACTGTTTATGATGTTGATTGCGAATATGTTGGTTTGAATATCAGATGGAACTGATAAATGTTGGTTATGGGATATGACAGTGGACTTGAAAAGTCATGCTAATTGGGAAAATTATTGAGGTCATAGACCTGTTGGAATTTAAATAGACCCAATCTAGTGGGACTACCGTGATGTTTTAAAGATATATTATTATTATTATTGTTATTTTATTAGAGTGCACAACGAAAGTGTTTAAAAGTATAGGATTCTTTGACAGTTATCTATTTTAGGAGTTACCGACCAAAGTGCACCATGTTGGATATAATGTGGGCCACCGCAAATGTGGATGTGACAATCTGTGGAATGAATTTTGTCGGTTATGAATTGTGGGTGACTTTCGGTTATAAGACCCTACATAGAGAATGATTTTCTCAGAATTGAGTGTGATTGATATGACCGTGCAATTTTGAGTTATTATTGTTTTAAATGAAATTTCGAGGATAAAATTTATTTAAGGGGGTAGATTGTAACACCCCAAGAAATTCATATTTTTAAAAATATTATATTATATAAGTTTAATATTTTTGGGATTGTTTTATAATTTATGGTATAAATAAAATTTGATAATTTTGGGGGGTTAAATGTTAATTTTAAATTGATTTTTAAAATTTTGGGACTATTGTGTTATTTAAAATATACTTTTAAGAGTTTTATGATATAATTAATATTTTTTATTTTATTTTAAGATGGATTTAAATATAAATAATAAAAAAATAATATAAAATTATTATGCATGCATAATTTTATATATAATAATTAGACAAGTGTCATTATGCATGCATAATTGTATATATATGAATTAGACATGTATTTGCTTGGGGGAAGATAAAATAAGTTTATTAACTTAAAAGCATATATATATATATATGTGTGTGTGTGTGTGTGTGTGTGTGTGTGTGTTAAGAAAAAGTGAGAGGATTATATTTGAAATGTTTTTTTGGGCGAAAATATAATATTTCGGTTCGAATTTCGACTTTGAATTTCACGTATAATTTCTAGCTCTTTTAATATATGTATTTAATTTCTCCACGTATTGTGTGATTTATGTTATTATTGTTATAATTGTTGTTTTGTATGAGATATTATGATCACGTATTATGTGAAAATTATGTAAAAAATATACCTATGTGTTTATATGTTGTGTTACACGTATTAGAGGAGTTGAAATTCTACTGAGTCCTGACTCGCAACTTTATAGTTTTGATTGCAGGGTCGATGAAATTGATACTGCGAATGAGATTTTATTTAAATTTTTATTTAATTTTTAATAATTGTATTTATTATTTATCGTTGTAAAATTGACTCGATAATTCGATAATTATAATTATTGTCGTAGTTTATAAAATTTCTTAGATTTTTATAAAATGAAATATTGAATATTTGGTTTTAGTTTTAATTCTCTTTGGGAGAAATTGCGTGGCGGCCCTAAAAAATCGGATTATTACAGCGCTCCAAGATCTTTCATCACGAATTGTCTACTGAGAAATTTTTTAAGTTCAGAAATACCGCGTAGATCATCTTCAGTAATAACCATGTCATCCATGTACAATAAAAGAAGGATAATATCGTTGGTAGTGCGGCAAATAAACAAAGCCAAATCATGAGCACTAGGTGTGAACCCAAACAGATGAATGGTAGTGTTAAATTTGGTGAACCAGACACGTAGAGCTTGTTTCAAACCTTATAGGGCACGACGAGGCAACAAATTTTATTTCGAGGAACAGCTAGGCCGGAAAGGGTGGGATCAACTGGTGATTCTGAGATGGACTCAACAGTACCTGAAGCCGGATTCTCTAGAAATAACTCAATAGATTGATTAGCAAATAATTTGGAGTTTGTAATGGTTGACATGTCAAATGACCTTAAAGAAGAGAACATTTGATGTTCCCAAAAAATGACATTATGAGTGATACGAAGAGTTTTAGAAATGGGATCCCAGCACCGATACCCCTTATGTTCAATACCATATCCAATAAAGCAATACAAGTGAGCCCTTAGTTCCAGTTTGTTGTGTTCATGTGGTTTGAGAAGAACAAAACAAGAGCATTCAAAGACTTGGAGTTCAAAGTAATCAGAAGGTTAATCGTGTACACTGCGATTAAGGCATCATCATCCCAGAAATGCTCAGGATATGACGGAGAAATGAGTAGAGCACAAATGGTGTCAAGAATATGTCTATGTATGTTTGCGTTCGACTCGTTCATTTTGTTGGGAGGTTCCAAGACACGAGCGGTGGGGGAGCGTGCCATTTTTGTGAAGTAGGTTTAGAAAAGTACGGTCTTTATATTCCATTGCATTATCTAAGAAAAAAGCTTTGATATTTCGAGAGAATTGAGTTTGAACCATAGAAAAAAAATCAGAATATATTTGAAAGAGTTCAAATCTGTTTTTCATAAGAAACAATTATGTATATCGAGAATAGCCATCCAAAAATATAACAAAATAGTGAGCACCACCTATTGTTGCATTAGGAGAAGGCCCCCAAACATAAGAATATACTAAATCAAAAGGTGTAAGGAAAACATACTGACTCTCATTAAAATGTATAGTTGATTGTTTTGCAAGTTGACAATGAATATAATGAAAAGACACATGCTGAAATAAACCTAATTGACCACTAGAAATAAGATAACGAAGACGATTAGATGAAGTGTGACCTTACCGAGAGTATCACAATTCCACGAGTGAGAATGCTAGGATGGATGCGGTTGATTGGTTTGGTGATGATAAGGATGAGACATAGAGGTGAGTGAGCTCAAAGAGGTGTCCAACTTTACAACCAGTTCTTAGGGGTTTTTCTGTCTGAGGGTCCTGCACATGACAACCAGTAGAAGAAAAATGCAACTCAAGTCCAAGATCACATAGTTGTCCAACATATATAAGGTTAAGCGTAAGATTAGGGAACAAATATGTATCAGGGAGAGATAAATGAGAACTGTCGACATGTCCAGTGTAGCTAACCAACATATTTGATCCTTTGGTAGTGTGAATAGTAGGGTGCATGCTCAATATGGGTTTTAGAGGAAAAGATAAAGGCATCAGATGTCATATGATTACAACAGGAAGAATCAAAATACCATCGAGATATACCTATTGTAGCTGACATAACTATATTGTTACTAGTTTTAATTAGAGCTCCAGTAAGTGTAGTGTAGAAACCACACCAATTAGGTGGAGAGCTTGATGAAGTTGGTGTAGCATCAGTGGCTACAGCAACAACATTCTTTGGCTTGGAATCAGATCGATTGCGAGAGCCTCGAGAATAATATTGGTTTCCATTTGACTTATTTCTAGATGGAAGTTTATGGCAGTCTACAAGATAGTGGCCCGTTTCTTTGCGAACCTCACATAGGCGAGAAGGACATTTGAGAAATTTATGCTTTTGTGAATGACAATACTTGCAAGATAAAGGCTTCTAGGATGAGTTGACCTTGGCAGTTCGTGTGGTAAGAGCAACTGGTGTTGCAAGGAAAACATTTGTATGTGATTCTTGTAATGTCCAAAATGTGTTTCCTCACTGAGTAGATCAGAAATGACATCGTTTAGAGAAGGTATCGCGTCTCGGTGTAGGATTGAAGCTCGTACAGGCTCAATTTCTTCCCTCAAGCCCATCAGAAATTGCATAATGCGTTTCTTAGTTCAATATTTTCATGAAAGGTGGTGTCTTTTGTGCTTTCCCAGGTTGGCTCAGTGATAGCCAACTGATTCCACACAGTAGTCATATGAGATAAGAAACTATTGATGGTTGACCCAGGTTCTTGGAGCATGCTATGAAAGGTGGAAAGAAGGCGATACTGATTTGAGATGTCTACTTTGGTATAGCGGTGCTGCGGAAGATCCCAAACTTCTTTAGCTGTCTGGAGTTTACCAAATTGAAGTTTGATCTCTAGGATGATAGTGGCACGGAACCATGTGAGAATCTGATGATTTTTTCTATCCCAGTCCTCTAAATGGTCAATGGATTTTGCAGCATCTTCGTCGTTTTTCTTCTTGGGTTTAGTAATATCTCTAGTCACAAAACGCCACAATTTTCGTCCACGGAGGAAGTTAGACATTTCTTGAGCCCACACGACATAATTAGACTTATCCAGAACAGTAGTGATAATCTGGGGTGAATCTAAGTCATCCATAGGCGCAAAGAAAGAGGTGAACCGATGTAGAAACCACACAAATATAAAAAGAAGTATATTCAGTGAGTCTCAAATCACAAAATGGACTCCATAAACAAAATCAGAACGTCCAAAAACCCTACGAACCAGTCCAAGTTTGCAGAAAATCGATTAAAAAAAAGGCTTGAACCGGTCCGAAGAAGATTAGCTCAAAGAACCGGTGATGTGGCAAGAGTTGGCTGACTGGACGCTGATATGGAAAAATCAACTGCTAACGTGGTGCTGACATTACGCTGATTGGGTGATGACTGGGCACTGATTAGGGCTGACGTGGCAGGTGAAAGGGGTTGAACAACTGCCAGTGCGTGGATCCAACTTCAAAAGTGTTTTGCCTTTCGCATGTAGACACTTGGAGTGTCGGATCGGTGAGATTTTTGTGTCGTTGGAATTGTCTCGTCGAGACGGTTCCTATGATGTATTGTGAGATGGATTTGGAGCCCTAATTGAGGCGATAGAGCCCAGAATCTGAGACGACAAAGCCTGATGGTGCTGTAGACTTTGGGAGGCCTGTGAGGGCGCATAGATGCTCTGGTGGCGATGATTTTGGTGGCGTTGTGTTTGTCTCTGCAAGACGAAGATGGTGGTGTGGTGGTTGTTGATACCAGAGTGGTGATGAAGCCTATAACAGCGATGAAAACCACAGGAGAAAAGAGAAGCGGAGGCGGAAGCTTTAGGGTTGTGACATTTTTTTAGGGAGAACAGGTCTATGATAGACTTTGTAAGACCCCGATCCTTGATATATGTATAGTTTAAGTCGCATTTTAAAATATTCGAGAATAACGGGACTGATGGTGTTATTTATTTCTTTTAATCGAAAATTTTAGGGGTAAATTTATAAATTTTCAAAACATTAAAAATAGAATTTGGTTTAATTTATAAAACTAACTAAAATGAAGGGGGTTTAGTGTAAATTATAATAGAGAAAGAGTGGACAATTGTGGAGAGGAGACGGCCACATGTTCGGCCAATGAGCGCGCATGCACACACACACACACACACATATATATATACACACATATACAAATATAGATAATTTTATAATGTTTTATGTGTATGGTCGTTCAAGGAAATTAGAATTGATGGTCAGGTGATATCATGTTGATGTCACGTTGGCCCCAGGATGACGGGTGTTCCAAATGGGTTGTGACAATTTGGTATCAGAGTCTAGGTTATAGGTTCTGTAGACTTGCCAGTGGTCGTGTCAGTAGAAGACCCTAAGATAGAAGGACGTGCCACTCGTCTAGTCAGTAGGGGACATGTGATATGGTATCGATAGGTGAGTCCGATATGTGAGTGATAGTTATTTTATTACTTGTGTTAGTGCATTGGCATCGTGCGTGGTTGGTTGCCTTGTTGGCAATTAGTGGAGGCAACAAAGTTGTAATATTGTCAGCTGGTGGTTTCGAGTAATATTGTGTTGTTGGTAAGTGTAATGGGTAGATTGCGATTGTGGGAGTATTAGTAGTTGGGAATGTGAAATTATAATTGAGAATCAACCATATGTGTATTCTTTGATGTTGCGAATTATCCGTAGTACTCAATATGTTAGTGGTAAAAATATTAGATAGTATAGCAGGACATACTTCAGTTGGATTATGGAACTAAGAGGAGAGTTCGTAGGAGTTGGAATTAGGGATGTGAACATTGAAAATGAGAGGTAATATTAGATGGTTGAAGCTAGGGATGTGAGAAAATTGTGGCGATATTAGAAAAGATTTGGTTTGGTAGTACGTTTTAGGTTGACGGGTAGACAGAGTAAAAGTTTGTTGAACTAGTAAATACAACAAACATAAGAGAGAATGATATGTAGAAAGTAGTTGAGAATTGTGGGTCTATGTTGATGATAAATACGTATAAATATAGTCTGTTTTGTAAGAGTAATATAGAGTTGTCGGTGGATTGTTTCAAAAAGAAGTTACTTTTCCAATCTAGGATGAATCAAAGTTGGGTATTATAGTAGCTAAGGAAAGGAATTGTTGGGGTATCAATAAGCATGAATAATAATCGTAGTCGTTATAAAATAAGTTCCATAAATTTAATGAATTGAACTTTCGGCCCGTTAAGTTGGCTAAATATAATCGTGTTGATAAAATGTGGAAAATTGGAATTTTGATTATAACCTTGGGACTTTAAAGTTGGTTGCCGTGGTGTAGAAAAATAAGTGGATTCATTTTAAGTGAAAGATTGATTTCACTTAGTTGTATTTAATATTTTTGTCGTAAAATCAGTAATTAAAGTGGTTGTCGTGTGACGGCCCTGGGGTAAATGGGTCGTTACATCCAATTTGACGGTTAACTCAAGATTAAGTTGGAGTTGGTCTTTCTCTCCATGAAGATCCGGTGTTATTTGTGAAGAAAAAAAAAAAGAGGTACGTTGAGGATGCGTGATTCGTAACTCATTGTCTAGAATTGATGGTCTGTTTAATCAACTGCGAAAGATCAAGGTATTTTATCAATTAAATTTTTGAGTAGGATATTACCAATTGGAGATCAGAGACCGTGACATGGTGAAGATGGTAATCTGGTCAAGAGCAGAGAAGGGCATGTAAAACATCTCCAGAGTGTGTTGCTGATGCTGCAAGAAAAACGATTGTATGCCAAATGCAATAAATATGAATATTGGTTGGATCAAGTAGTAAATTTGGGACATGTGGTCTTGAGAAATAGTATTCACGTGAATCCAAATGAAGTTAAAGCTATGGTTTAATAAGAAGGGCTGAAAAGTGTAATTGGAACTTGAAACTTTTGGAATTAGCAGTGATTGTTGTTGCTTTGACGTTTTAGTGACATTACCTATATGATGAGATTTGTGGGATATATACTGACCACCAGAATTGGGAATAGTTGCTTAATAAAAAATGAGCTAAATCTAAGGTAGGGGTGTTGAATAAAATGGATCAAGGAACTACAATCGTACCATCTATTATTCAGGAAAAACCAAAGTTGGAGCCAATGCTTTAAGTCGGAGATTAGTAAGTTGGGTTGTGTACATTCAAGTGGTTCACCCTAAATTATGTAGTAAGTGGCCTTGTGAATATAGTGGGCGGTTGGTCAAATGGCAACGCTGTTTGATACTCTGATTTTGGGAACCGACATTGATCGATTGTGTTGTGGGAGAGTAGAAGACGGATGTCCAGTTGGGAAATATTAGAGATAAAGTAGGAAATGGTCGCAGAACTGACAATTGTATTCCTATTGATGCCCATTTGACAAAAGAGACCTTAAAAGAAATACATAGTTCAATATATATAATGCACCCCAGTGACATAAAACTGTATCGGAATTGCGTGAGCATTATTGGTAGTTTGGAGGAGAATAAGAAATCACAGAATTTGGTTGTTGGGTGTTAGCAAAATTAAGATTGAGCATTAATATCCAGGTGAGTTATTGCAATATTTACTTATTCCAGAATCGAAAGGTGAGTCTTGATTCATATGTCTAGTGCATATTAATGGGATTGTTTGGTTGCATAAGACACCGGCTCAATGTAAGTGTCAAATAAAGTTGGGATAAAATATTAGTAGGGTGAAAATTGGTTGTTGACTTATTCCCTCGATAATTGATAGTTGCTCTAGGGTAAATAGATTGACCGTATTTTTGTTAATTTGGAAATGTTGCCGTCGTATTGTGATTGGAAGATCTTTTTGATCAAAACAAATTAAGTCGCTGTTGGATGAACAATCCGCAGAAGAATTCGTAATGCAGTATTGAATGGTGATATTTTAAAATGTGAGTTCAATATGTCATAATTATCGTCGAAATTTGGCATATCGTAAATATGAAAAGTCGGGTAATTAATTCCAGGTAACAATCCTCTATCGGAGAAACTGTATAGGAAAAACTGTAGTATCAAGATCTGGTATTTATTTTGATGTTCTGGTCGAGTTTCCATATCACTTTGGGTGCCAAGTTGAAAGTTGGTACCTTGTTTTATTTGTAGATTAACGGTCAATCGAGATGTACGATTCAGAGATTGGAGGATATGTTGAGAATTGCGTTTTGGAAATTTTTTGGCAGCGATGAGGATTTAGTGGTGTTAATGGAATGTGTTTACGCTAATAGATGTCTTTTCAATGAGCAAGGTGACATTGTATAAACGTTGTATAAAATGATACATAACTTTAGTCAAATAGACTAAACTAAGATGGGAGAACGAGAAATTATCGAGTTATTGGAGACAACTCGGTATGGTTATATTTTATTGAGACATGGAATTGATGAAAAGAGCTCAACTAGATGTATTGATCCACTATAAATATTAGGCGAAGTCGGTTTGTGGGGTCACAAAAATTTCTTAAGGAAGGGTAATTTGAATTACCCTTAAGGTATAATAATTTACAGTCAGTAACTAGTAACCTTTGTGATGTAGCGAATTTTTGTAGTTGGGACATATCTATGTCCTTCGATTCATATTTATATGTAGATATATGTTTGAAACATGTTTGGGTAGATTGAAACAGAATTGAAGTGTGTGGACTTGTCAGAGACTTGATTAAATATGGAGGCATGAAGAGAATTCTTATAAATGACCTGTTTGATTCATTTAGATACGCATCTATGCGGTTTGGTGTATTATTTTATTAGTGAACGATGGATTATGGTAATATTGATAGAACTTTTATAAGAGTATTGAAGATCAGTTGTAGATACGGAGGTTGATGATGTTTGGGCTATCTGTGCTTATGAGATTGTGTATGAGATTGGTTGTACGTATTGGTGGTTTAAATGTTAAATTGAGATATTATGGCAGACTAGTTGCTTGGAATTGTTGGACTAAAATGGATAAATATGGGTAATGAGAATTACGGAGATCATAGACTTGTTGGAAATAAGATAAACCTAATCCACTGGAACTATTGTGGTTATTGATTATGATTTTATCAGAGTAGTGTAGCGGAAGCATTAGAAACATGAGATCTTTGACAGTTGGCCGTCTGTGTTAGGTTAGTTATTGGATACAATATGACCTATGACAAATGAAATTGTTACGATACAGGGAAATGACTTGACGATTACAAATCTATGGGTGACTTGTGGTTATGGGACCCTATATAGAAGCTAATTATTCTAGAATGAAGTGTGACTAATGTAATCATGTGATGCGCGTCTAATGTAATATGATTTTGACCACGATTTTAAATTCTATTGGTTTGGCAAAAATTTCGGGACGAAATTTCTTTTAGGTGGGAAGAGTTGTAAGCCCCCGATCCTTGATATATGTATAGTTTAAGTCGCGTTTTAAAATATTCGAGAATAACGAGGTTGATGGTGTTATTTATTTTTTTTAATCAAAAATTTTAGGGGTTAATTTGTAAATTTTTAAAACATTAAAAATAGAATTTGGTTTAATTTATAAAACTAACTAAAATGAAGGGGGTTTAGTGCAAATTATAATAGAGAGAGAGAGAGAGAGTGGACAATTGTGGAGAAGAGACAGCCACATGTCCGGCCGATGAGCGCACACACACACATATATATACATACAAATATAGAAGATTTTATAATGTTTTATGTGTATGGTCGTTCAAGGAAGTTAGAATGGATGGTCAGGTGATATCATGTCGACGTCACGCAGGCCCCGAGATGACGGGTGTCCGGAACGGGTCGTGACAGACTTGCTCTTGATACTATGTTAAGATAATTGAGAAATGGGGAACATGAACAATATATTGATTTTGTGAAAAAGATACACATAATATAATGATATACACAGTCATTTATAGGAGAAATGAGAGACCCTAGAGTTAGAGTTTTGCCCTAATGGGCAAAACTCATATATTACATTAACATAAACACTTATAGTAACTTTCATGTCTCGCAATGACTTTATACTTTTAACATAATTATTGTATTTCTAAAAGTTACTAGTTTTAGACCCGCATAATATATAGGTCTAGAAAAAAAATATTAGTATTTTTTTTTTTTTTTTATAATTTGAATATTTTGATATTATAATTTTGATTCTTAATCTACATATAATATAATATAAAACATAGAGCATTTTTTAAAGGATTTTTTTTTTAAGAGTTCAATTGAAATTTATATAAATTAGAGGATGAGTATATGAAATTTTAAATATTCTAATTGATTTTTTCTAAAAATAAAGAGGTGAAAATATATATATTCAAAAGTAAAATATATATGTACAAATTATTTTTTTAATAAAATATTATAAAATAACACACAAATGGGCATAAATTAAGATTCATTTTTTGTAAGTCTAACAAATGCTAATTTAATTAATTTATATTGTATCGAATTTCTTTTCGGATAGAAATACTTTTTCAATTACACTTTATTTTTTCAATAATTTAAAATGTGGAACACAAAATTTAATCATATATTTGTGTATCAATAAGGAAAAAATAAATTAACTAAAATAAAAAGGATTAAAAAATTATTAAATGAGGCCACTCATTATTTGATATATTAAAAAACAAAAAAAATGTAAGGAATATATTAAAGAAAAAAAAAACAAAGAATAACGGACAATTAAAAAAAAATGAAAACCTTTGGAATTTATTGTAGAAGATGAAAAGTTTTGGAATTTATTGTAAGAGATGAAGATAATGGTGGGGGTCAACGGCAATTAATCAAGAATGAAGGAGATGAAGAAGATTAGGCTAAGGGCATGTCTTCTACTTTTATATATAGTATAAGATTATATTGAGTGGATTGAGTGGATAATAAATTGCAAAGTTTGAAATCTATGGCAAAATACCCTTTCTTAAAATTTACAACTTGTTATAATTCATGGTAATGACACAACTGGTTTATTCAGCATCAAATGGTGAAATTCAAACACATCACTCTTTACAAACAGTACAAGAATCATGTGCTGGAAGAAGAAAAGACGGCGATAGGGGTCCTGACTTGATGGGTGCCATCGTCCCACACCAGTGCAGCCGATAGCAACGTTCTACCGATCACCCCTTCCACCTTCACCATGAAGGATAGCTTTTCACCAATCGAAGTAAAAGATAGAACCGTCGGCTCGACCTTGATACTAAGAGCAGGTGGAGCTGAAATCGTGGCCTTATAAGTAGACGTCGAGAAACCGACGTTAGTGACAGTCCTGGTGTAGTTACGGCTGAAGGGTTTTAGCGGCTCGGTGGAGAGAGCAATGGAAGGCAAGTTCAAGTCGGAGGCAGCTGCTTCCTTTGAAGAGTCGCTGCAGGTGATATTTTCCCCTGTAATAAGATATAGTTTGGCAGTGTCGTAGCCTTGTCCACACAGGAAATTTATGTAGTCGGGTACATCTGCATCGTATACTAGTCCCGGGTTTACGGATTTTAATGGATTTATGTGTCCAGCGCCATAGGCAAATTCTGCCTCCGGAGACGTTACAATGTCCAATGGGTAGGCTGAAAAGAAAATAAAAAATAAAAAAAATGCTTCGTCCAATGCAAGCACACAGGTTGATATTATGATGTGTGTTTTTAGTTGTGAAAGTGATTACCGGTGGTCATTAGAGCGGATTTGATGGCGGCCGGAGACCAAGAAGGATGGAATGATTTGATGTAGGCAGCCACGCTGGTGGCATGGGGGCAGGCCATAGATGTGCCTGATATTATGTTGTATGCTACCCTTCTCTTGTCGGTTTTCAATTCGGTTACTGTGGCGACTAACGACCAAGCTGCCAATATATCCACTCCGGGGGCAGTAATATCAGGCTGCATAGTGTAGAATTAATTAGAGGGGAAACCAGTGGGTTGTCTTTGAAACTAGTCGCTTTCATTCTTTTAACCTTACTCTTTTTTTTAATTGTCTTTTGAATAGTTTTTCGTTTAGCTAACATTAAGTAGATTGAATCTATTGGTTTAATGTAACTAAATATAAAATTTGTATTTGATGCGGTGGTTCAATTGGCTGACCACTTGCGGCCGAAATTCTCGCTATTGGCATCCAGGGTAAGACCCCGATTTTTATATACAAACAATTTTAGTTGCATTTTATAAAATTTCGAAAATAACAGGGTGGATAGTGTTATTTACTATTTGACTTAAAAATTTAGGGGTCAAATTGTAATTTTAAAAATATTAAAATTTGAATTTAAATTCAACTAAGAACTTAAAGAAATTTAGGGAGAGTAGTGTAAATTAAATGTTTTTTTTTTGTTTTGTTTGTTCTTCTTCCTTCAAAACCGTGTGATATTTATATATATATATATATATATATATATATATATATATATATATATATAGAGAGAGAGAGAGAGAGAGAGAGAGACAAACGGAGAAAAATCAAGAGAAAAGGGGAGGTAAGGTCGGTATGGGTTCTTGGGCCTCTTTTTCAACTTAATATATATATATATATACCTTACCTCCCCTTTTCTCTTGATTTTTCTCCGTTTCTCTCTCTCTCTCTCTCTCTCTCTCTCTCTCTCTATATATATATATATATATATATATATATATATATATCTTCATACACACGCATGAGAGGGGAAGGAAAAAGAGAAAACGGAAGAGAGAGAAAGGTCGGTCAGCGGTTCATCGACGATTTTGTGTGGGTATGTTGTTTGGTCCGACGGTGAGTGTGGGTGTGGACTTTGAGTGGGTGTGTGTGTGTATCCCCATCGTTCAGCATGTGTGTGGGCCTGGGTGTGCTCGTTGTTGATCCCCAGAGTCGGCGGCGGCGGTGGGTTTGAGAGAGAAAACTCGCCGGCAGCGAGAATTCATAATAGAGAACTAGAAACGCAGCGTGGGTGTGTGTTCGTGTTCTTCGTTTAGGTGTGTGTCATCGTCAAAACTTCAGAGATAAGAGAAAGGATCGGAGTCGGTGGAGTGTGTCTCGTCGGCGGCGGGTGGCTGTGTGTGGTGTGTGTGTGTCTCCTCCGGTGGTGTGTGTGTGGCTCCTCCGGTGGTCTGTGTGTGTCGTTGTTAGTTGGTTGGAAGGAAAACAGAAACAGGAAGACGAAGGAAGGGAAAGAGGAAACGAAGGAAGAGAAAGACTGAGAGAGCGGTCGGTGTGTGTGTATGTTGATTGTTGTGGGCGTTCCTCCGACAGTGAAGGTGGTTGGTGTCGTGGGTGGTTAGCAGCCGACGGTGTAGGGGCGGTTGGTGTCGATCAGTCGTCCAGGGTGAGTGTTTCCGTGTGTTGTATGTGTGTGATCAGTTGCGGTAGTCGTTGCCGCGGCGGTGAGAATCCAGTGAGCGGAGCAAAACAGGGAACTGGATGGCTTTGCCGCGGCGGTGATGAGCTCGCCGAAGCAGTGTTGGCTACAGCAGGAAGCAAACGCAGACAACGAAGAAGAAAAAGAAAGAAAGAAAGAAAAAAAAAAAAAGGGAAAAGCAAAAAATGACACAAACCACCTCACCAAAAATATAACATCCAATCTCGTGGCCATTGGAAAATTCGAAAAATGTAGAATTTCGAACTCTACTAATATATGTATTTAATGATACTTAATTGTCTCGTGGGTGATTATGAAACTAATTACTAGCATCGGAAATGACGAAATGGCGATATTAAATATTGAGACCGTTCATATGAATAAATTCGATAGAATAAACTTTAAACGGAGCAATATTAGCGGAATAGAAATATTTATAATAAAATGTGAGGAATAGAAAATTACGGTATTTAGGGTTGCATGGCATGATTAGGTTATTTTTACATAAAATATTAATTTAGGGCCTGTCACTATTAGGTTCGCAGACACCGAAGTACCGAGAGAGGATAGTGGGTAAAAGTCTTCGGAGCGGATGATCAGGTGAGTTTACTGTCTTCTTGCCAAAAATCTATTTTTATATATCGGATGGAAAAATGTGTTTACTTAAAAATTGGATGAATTTATAACTTATTTGGATCAAGCGGATTTGAGTGATTTGGAAATATAGTTTTCGCTGGTTTTTAAAGAAAAGTGGAAAGAAATGATTTGTTAAATCTAGTAGATTTTAAAAGAAAGTGAAAAATATGATTTTCGGATTAAATCGGTTTTGGAGATAGAGGTCGATGTTATTGATTCGTAATTTGACGATGTTGTTATTGATTTGACGATGCTGTTGATTTTATCTGCTTTGGCAAAGCGTTGATTATTTATTGAGTTGTAATTTAATGATGATATTATTGATTTGATGAGGTGGTTGTTTGTGGGCAGAGTTGATGTTGTTGAGATGGAGATGAATAGTTGTTGTTGAGGTAAGTTGGAGATTGGTGTTGGATTTTCACCCGTCTAGCATAGTCCAGCGGAGCGTTGTTTACCCATGACTATGCAGAGCGATGTTCACCCGTCTGACATAGTCTAGCGGAGCGTTGTTATGTCCCGCTAGGAAGGCATATCTTACGGGTGGTATGGTACCGTTGCAACTCCCGATAGTGAGGTTAAAACGATCACATGGCTAGTCGAGGTGTGGTGTGATGTGGTGTGACGTGGTGTGATGTGATGTGATGTGGAGTGATGTGGTGTGGTGAGATGTGGTGTGATGTTGTGTCGTATGTAATGTTTTGTCGTATATGACATTTATATATACTTTATTTTATACTGGCTTGGTGCATCCATTTACGATGATATATCTATTACTTCAGTTGCGTTATACTATATGGTTGTTATGACGTTCTGCTTGATTTTTACTGCTTAGTTGAAATGTTATAAACATATATACGTGGTTTTCTATGGTGACAGGAAACATGAGTTTTTCTTTGTGCTATGTGATATTTATATATTTTATACTTGATCCATCTAAAATGTTTTTACTAAGAAGGCAGTATACTCCCAGGTGGAGCATTTAAGAGTCGGTCCCCTACTGACATTAGGTAGAGTCTTGCGATGGATTCATATGAGAGTTTTGAGATGAGCTGTCAGAGGTGAACCAGTGAGAGGTTCATTGATAATTTATATTCCATTATATTTAATAACAGTTAGTTGGGGACAGGTGTGTTCCCATATGAGAGATTATATATATCCTGTAGTGATGATTGTATAGTGATGTAGTCATATTGTAATATATTAGTTGATTTAATGTTCCGATGATGTCGTGTTGTCGTCACGTCGGTCCCGGAATGACGGGTGTCCGGGACGGGTCATGACATCCAGAGCCCCACAACTGGTTGCTAAGGTCCGGCGACCCGTGGTGGAGGTCCAACGACCATTGGCTAGACTCTAGTAACAGGCGGCGGGGTGTGTCATTGGCCAGACACTAGTAACAGACAGCGGGATGTGTCATAGTTAAGATTAACTAAGTGGGTGTCATAATTAGTGTTAAATAAGGACTAAAAAATAAATTGAAAATAAATTAGTAAAGATCAAAAAATAAACTATCTAACCCAGCAATTGAGGACTATATACTAGAATCCCCTCGATTAAAAGAAGGGAAAAAAAGGCTGGAAAAACAAAATAATTTTTGAACGTGTTCTATTGTTTTTAACTTATAAGAAATGGAGGTTCCACGTAGGGCTAAATCCTGTTTTTTCATGTTAAGGTTGTGTTTTACCTTGAGGATATCGGGTGTGATGGTGTTCGGTCCCCTTGAAGAGAAGGCAGGAACATAAGGTGCAAGTGCATCCTTAACTTCGTTGCTCTTCCATATAGTCGCCGTCGGCTTGCTGTATCCCCAAAATATTGTACAACAATTAATTAAACCAGTGTTTGGCAGAGAGAGATTTATAACCAGTTACAATAAACATTGTTGTGTGATTTCATACAAATATTGTGATGCCCCAATGGCCTAGTAACTTTTAGACCGAGTCCAGATTTTCCAAAATGCTCAAACCAAGGTACTTATAAACTTTATATATCAGACAATCATATACATATAAAATGTCATACAATATACCTGGTGGTGTTTATGTAGTTGAAAACATCTTCACCATCCTCTAAACCAATGTAAGTTGCAGGCAATGGAAAAGAGAAGGCGATGTCCCTCTGGCTTCCCCCTCTCATCACCGTCCCATGTGCGCCCGCCAATAGGGGCACCTCTCCGTTGCTCAAAGCATCGCAAAGTACAATTTTCCCCCTCACCAAATCCATGTCCAATGATCCACTCAAGCAGTACCTACATTACGAAAAGTTTGTTTTTTCTTTTCAAGATTACATAATAAAAAAAAAATGAAAAGAAAAAAAGCCCTTCACAATCACCTCTTCAGGCATACATCGGTTACTACCTTGAGAAGAAGGATGTGTAATTTGCAGAGGCATTTGGTGCAGCTCCACCGTAGATCATCGGATACATGTTATTCTTGAGGTCAAATGTGTTTACAGAAACTCCCTGCAAATTACACCTTATGTAATGATTTTTAATAATGTTTCTCCAGTCCAATTAGCACTAAATATTGAAGGGTTACAACATTTTGCTCCCCTAAAGTTTGACCATTAATCCCACATAATGAAAATTATTATCCCCGTTGCAATTTCGGCTGCCTAAGAGTCACTTTCTGTACATGTGAATATTTTTAAGAGGCTTCATAGTCATTTTTAGTATCCTCCTCCCCACCCAAATATTCAAGAATAGAATATGTGTGTGTGTTGTAATTTATTCGGAGGAGAGAAGGAAGAGTCTGGAAATGAACATAAAGTCTCCTTAAAAATAGTAAGATGCACGACATATGACTACTTGATGTCCATAATCATTATGGAGTCAATAATTTGGCCTGAAGTAAAATGATTAGGAAACTTCAGGGTGTCATTTGTTCAAATTGAAAGTATGGGGACCTAAGTGAGATAATGGTCAAACTTTAGAGGTGTAAGGTGTAAAAAATCCAATATTGAATTAATTAAGTTAATCAACAATCTAATCAGTTGATTAATTACATTTCTCAACTGTTTAGGCAGGGATGGACCGAGCTACTGAGTGCCAGGGGAAACTCAGGCCACGACACAACATTTTCGTTGTTTTTAGCGTTTTACCGTTGTTATTTTGTGTCGACATTACCTCGTAGACCAAGTTGTTGCCCAATTCAACCTTTGCGATGAACTTCCGGTCAATGGAGCTGGCGGCAACCGAAAGTGACCACGGCGAAACATTAGAAATGCTTCCGATATCCGGACCATTGTTTCCGGCCGAATTTGATGTCAAGATCCCCTTTTTCATGGCGTGAAAAGCTCCGATGGCGATGGGATCCACAAAATAATCACTGGCGTAGGATGCCCCGACGGAGAGAGAAATTATATCTACCCCGTCGGCGATCGCGTCGTCGAACGCCGCAAGAATATCGGTGCCGTAGCAGCCGTGGGACCAACACACTTTGTACACGGCGATACGCGCCGACGGCACTGCGCCCCGGGCGGTTCCAAGTCCGAGGCCCATGAGGTTTGCCGTGCCGACGAGGCCTCCGGCGGCGGTGGAAGCAGTGTGGGTCCCATGGCCATTTGAGTCTCGGGCAGATCTCAGATCGTCGGGGATATAAGATCCGAGGAAGTTGTAGTGTCTTGCTCCAATAATTTTACTGCATTGCCAAAATTTGTTATTGCAAAACAACAAACAAACACCACCAAAAAACTTATAAATTTGTGTGTGTATTTTTTAGTATTTGAGCGGGAAGCAGATTAAGAGGAAAGGAGGAAATAGGAATTGCCCATAATTCTCTTAAAAATATGTGCATGGTTGGTAATTGTTTTCCATCCATATGTGTAATACGGCAATGACTTGAACTATAGTGAGAAGATTAGAAAATAATTTTGAAATCCCTTACCCAGTGTTTAGGTAAAGGATTTATAGGAATAATTTCATTTAGTTAAAGGATTTCAAAATCATTTTCTAATAAATTCCTTGTTTGAGTGTGTTTGGAATTTAAGGTGGCGTTTGGTAACCGTTTCTGTTTCAATTCCAGCAGTGGGATGGGAATGGGATGGGAATTTTGTTTTCTTTTTGGGAGTAGAATTGCGTTTGGTAACGATAATTTTTTTTTTGTTTTGGGAAGGGAATTGTGTTTGGTAACGATTTTATCCTAAAATCTTTTTTTTTTTTTTTTTTTTTTTTCTCTTTTCAGTTTTGGCCTGACGGCGGTGGCGCCGTCGCCGGCCGGCCGGCGGTGCTCCGGCGGCGCCGTCGGCCGGCAAAGGCCGGCGGCGGTGCTCCCGCCGGCGATGACCGGACGGCGGTGGCGCCGTCGCCGGCGACTGCCGGAAGTGGCCGGAAAAATTCCGGCCGGACGGTGACCGGCGACGGTCGCCGGAGATGACCGGCGGCGGCGGCGGTCGTCGGGGGGGCGGCGGCGGCGGACGGCGGTCGGCGGAGGGCGGCGGCGGCGGACGGCGGTGATCGGCCGGTGGGTGAATAGTGATCATTGGTTTTGGGAATGGAATGGGAATAATGAGAAACAACTTTTTTTTGTTTCTCATTTCTTAAGAAAAAAGTGGGCACAATTCTCAAATGGGAATAAAATGGAAACGGAAACAAAAATTACCAAATGCTATTCCCAAACAGAATTCCCAAAATCTGGGAATGGAATGGGATGGAAATGGTTACCAAACGGGGCCTAAGAAAGAGAGATTTATCAAATCATTTGGAGAGTGAAAGGGAAGATTTAGAAAGGGTTAATTACACTTTATCCCCTGTGGTTTGGCCAATTTGCATTTATCCCATGTGGTTTGAAAATCGTCACCCCCCTTATGGTCAAATATTTGGTGCACTTATCCTCCTACGTCAGGAGGTAAGTGTTTAAAAATCTGACCACAGGGGGGGTAAGTAGCGATTTTCAAACCACAAGGGGGTAAAGTGCAAATTGACCAAATCACAAGGGAGTAAAGTGTAATTAACCCATTTAAAAATGATTTTGGGAAAGACTGAATTTGCCAAATCCCCTCTTCTTCTCTTCAACGATCTTCTTCTTCCAGTAGCCGACTACTTCGTCTTCTTCTTCTTCTCTTCAATGATCTTCTTCTTCTAGGGGCCAATTACTTTGCCGTCTTCTTCTTCCTCAACGATCTCCGTTGTCGTCTTCTTCCTCAATGATCTTCATCTCCGTCGTCTTTTCTTTGTCATTTCTTCTTCGTCGAGTTCGCCGAAATCCAATTCGTTGCCAATTACTACATCGCCTTTGTCGTCTCTTGTTCGTCATTTTCGACGCGTCTGTTCGTTCGTTCCGAAATAGGGTTCAATTTCGAAATCGAACCCTATTTAGGGTTCAAAATCGATTTCGAATATGTTCTTGGATTCGAATATGTTCTTGGATTTGTTCTTGAATTTCGAAAAAGAAATTAATTTCAAGTGCAGTTGTTGGATTTGTTCTTGGATTTCAAATACGAAGGGCTCTTCATCTGTTCATCGCCTCTGTTTTTGCTCTTTTTTTTTAGTTTTTTTTTTTTTTTTTTTTTTTTGTGGGATAAAAAATAGAAAAAAAAATAATTATCCAAATAATTCAGTTCAAATAATTATCCAAATAACGGATTTGTGCAATGAAAATATTTCAAAATCCAGAATTTTGAAATCTGTTCATTTCATAAATTTCTTGGATTTATCAAATCCTTTACCAAAACACAACCGAAGGTGTCATATGTTCAAATTGAAACCAGGGGCCCAAAGTGAGATTTGGGTCAAACTTTAGGGATACAAAGTGTTAAACCCCCCCCCCCCCCCCCCCCCCCCCCCCCCCCCTTTTTTTTTTAATTAATAAAAGTTAAGATTTAACAAACTATAAACTGAACTAGTATTAAATTGACTTTCTCAAGTTACTTGTTGCAGGTGAAATTGCTGATTTCACAACTGCCATTCCACGTGGCTGGCGGTGGGCCGAAACCTGTATCTTTGAAACTCTCTGACTCCGGCCAGATTCCGGTGTCCAAAACTCCGACGATGATGTCACTTTCGACGGCAGTCCGATTAACTTGTTCTGAGAAACCCATGAAGTCCCAGGAACGGGTCGTGTGGAGCTCATATTTCTCATTGGGAAACACCGAAACCACCCCTTCCGTTGCTGTAAAAAATTAATAAAACTCCATTAATAAGAAGAGAAGCTCCAATATTATTTATTACAGTACTCTAAGTCAAAAAATAATATATATATATATAAACTAACCCGCCATTTTTTGCATCTCCTTCTCTGTTAAGTTCACGGCAAACCCACTGAAACTCCTCTTATAACTGTAGAGTAGAGACATTGAGGATGCATTGCTGCATGCATGCATATCATCAAACAACCATGCAACACAAACAAAAGAAAAAAAACAAGTTAGTATTTCTGGAGGATGCAATAATATTAGACATTCATTGACCTTAATTTAGTTAATTGTCTGTATATGTATACTGTTAAATTACAGTAAATAACAAAAATAACCTGCCAAGAACATCGTGTAGCATGCTCATTTGAAAGGAAGATGATGCAGAAATATCGACACCTTTAGGCGCCTCCCCCATATACACTATATATGTCTGTATAATTCATAATATAAACATCATGTCGCAGATATATAATACACACACACACACACACACACATATATACCTTGCGATCATCCTCTAAAGCTCCAATGACTCTGAAAAGCAAAGTGCTAAAGGAAAGGCTTATAAGAACGAGGAGATTAATCCAGGAAACATTTGAGATTTTGATTGCCATTTAATTTTTCGCATTAATTAATAATTTTTTTTTGTTCCTTTTGGTGGTTCAAGAGTAGAGCAAAAGGCAAGCCTTTTATAGTAGAAGAAGAAGAAGCGTTGTTCTGGCCGGGCTTCAACTGCATTCTTCAAAATAGTCTGTCATACTCATAGCAAGCAGTTTGATTTATCAATTTCAGCAACTTGTAACTAGTGTAATAAACAAATTGGTGGTCTTTGTTTTTGAGGTCAGAAAAAAATATATACATACATATATAACAATAATAAAATAAAAACCAGAAGGCTGAATTAGTGAATTGGTTGACTAATTCTCAAGTAAGAATATAGTTATTGTTTAAGAAAAATTCCATGCTCGTCACTTTCGTCATTCCTAATGCATCACTAGCTGATGTCAATAATTAAATAATTAGTGGCATTAAGTTTTGAGTGATCGATCTTTCAATTTCGTCCATTTGCCTCCATCAAATAGAATGTTGGACTCGATCAATGATAAATATATTACTTGCCTCTTACTCTATATATAAGTGATGTATACACCTGAGTTTTGGATAGAAACTCCTTTTGTGTTGACTTATTTTGCTATTCCAGGTCAACTTTTGACTCCGACAATTCTCTGTGTTTGTTTGATTGATAGAGAGAAAAATAACGAATTACAAGTTAAATCGGGGGAACATTAATGTGCAAAATATGTTTAGGGTTTGATGCTATTCATCAGGAGAAGTCGATCAATAATCCAGGTAAACTTTTGACTCCAACAATTAGTGAAAAATAACAAATTACAAGTTAAATTGGGCAGCATTAATGTGCAAAATATGCTTAGGTAGATGATAGTAAGCGTTAATGTGCAAAGGCTCAACTTTTGTTGTTGTTGTTGTATGCATATATCTATATATATGAGACCGAGTATCCGCAGTCGATTTCATAGAGCCTCTCTCAAACACAAAATATACCATAAACAATATATCATGGTACAACAATGAACACAAACCGACAGCGCCCTGCTTTGTAAGCATAAACATGAACAAGTTGCTGCAGGAACAGAGTATGAAGCAGAAGATACAATACCTTGCTGATGATATGTTTGATGTAATAAACCAGGATGGTCCATAGTAGCACGAGGGTAAGGTTACTACAAGTTTGATATCTGTAAAATCGAACAAAAGGAAAGAATTATCATAAGTGCCAAAATAGTTTAATTTCCAGAGCAATGCAACCAAAATCCATTAATAATTCAAATGCTTCATTGAACAATTGATTCACAACTTATTATTATCGGTTTCTTTTTACACAAGCAAAAGCTTTTTATTTACCCAAAAAAAAAAAACAGAATCATACAGCGGTAGTTTTAAATTAGGAAAAAGTACAATTTAGACCCTCTAACTATTGATACATTTCTAAGTGGTCCTTTAAAGTTTAAACGTTTCATTTTAAACCCTCTACGTATCATAACGTTTCAAAATGGTACTTCCGTTAGAAAATCAGTTAAAACTAACAGAATTTAAGGACAAAATGGTCTTTTCACGTTTTTAAAATTTTTTAATTATTATTATTTTTTTTTTTAATCTCTCTCTCTCTCTTCATCCCCTTCCTCTCTCTCTCCCGCCACCTCCCTCTTCCTCCTTCCCTCTCTCCACCACCTCCCTCTCTCTCTCCCTCTTCATCCCCTTCCCCTATCTCCCTCCCACCCCACCCCTTGTTGCAAGGGGAGGTTGCACCCCCTGTTGACCCCCTGCAACAGGGGGTGCAGCCTCCCCCTACAACAAGGGGTGGTTGCACCCCTTGAAACAGGGGGTGAACTCACCTCCTGTTTTAGGGGGTGCAACCACCCCCTGTTGCAGGGGGTGAGGTGGATGGGAGGGAGAGGGGGGAAGGGAAGGTGGCGGGAGAGAGAGAGAGAGATAGAAGAAGGGGAGGAAGAGAGAGAGAGAGAGATTAAAAAAAATAATTAAAAATTTTTAAAAACATGAAAAAATTATTTTACCCTAAGATTCTGTTAGTTTTAACAGAATTTCTAATGGAGGAACCATTTTGAAACGTTATAATAGGTAGAGGGTTTAAAATGAAACGTTAAAATTTAGAGAGACCACTTAGAAATATGTTAATAGTTAGAGGGTCTAAATTGTACTTTTCTCTTTAAATTAGGACCTCCTGTTGGGTTTTTCACTCCCAAATTAGGAGATTCTATGAACCCAGTTAGGCTCATAGTCAACAAAATCTGTGAGAAAAAAAAAAGGTAAGAAAAAGGAAGCAGACAAAAAAAAAGGCAGGTAGCTCACCAAAGAAGAAAAAAAAAGAAGCTATGCCTGCAATTGATGAATACAGTGCCTACCTTTGCTGAAGTTTTCCTTTTTTTTTCAAACCGCCAAAGCTGTTCAAATCTCCTCTATAAATAAAGGAGATGAGCAAAGAGGAAAACATAATCATCTGTAGAAAAATAGTGCAGAGAGAAAGAGAGAGAAATCCTATTTTTTGCAAAGATTAGTGAGAGTCAATTTGTGAAGTTTTACCCACAAATTGAAGACAATATTTTGTGTATTATTTAAGAGATCCACCAAAGTGTGAGGTTGTATTGTTTGAGAGATCCACCAAAGTGTAAGGTTTGTAATCCCATTATTTATTATAGTGGAAGATTTAAGCAGCTTACGGGTCCCGTGGTTTTTATCTTCAATTGAGGAGGATTTTCCACGCTAAAATCCGTTGTATTATTTTTGTTCTATTTTGGTTTGGGAAAACGTACTAGGACTGTAGAAATATCATCTTTTCACAAAATTATCCTGTCATCTTTCCCAACAAAGTGGTATCAGAGTTGGGAGCCTAGTAGAGGATGAGATCATATACGTAATATACTATATTAGTATATACGTATATACGCGTACTGTACATACATACGTACGTATACGATACTATTTACAGTATTTATATGGGGACGTATACGGTACTGTTCATACGATACTATTCACAATATTTATACGACGTATACGGTGTGTATATGGTATCTATGCGGTACTGTTCATAAAATACTATTCACACATACAGGTACTATTCACATAGTATTGTACGTGGTACTATTCATCAGAGGCAAAGTATCAGACCTAGTAAAACCTGTTGATTCAGACCTGTGATCGAGATGGAAAAGAGCACAGACAACATGATCAAATTGACTGAATTTAACTATGCAATTTGAAGGCCGAAGATGGAGGATCTTTTGTACATAAAAGATCTGTGGAAACCCATTGTAATGCCGACACATGAGGCAACATCTACAATGGATGACAGAGTTGGCGAAACAACAACAACATCAACCATGAGCATATCGACAACCTTATCAGACACTGACTGGACCATGCAGAATTGGAAATGTGCAGCCCAAATCTGGCAATGGATTGACAAAAGTATTTTTCAAAATTTTGCTAATGAACATGATGTTTATGTTTTTTGACGAAAGTTGGAGAAAATGTATGCAAGGACAACCGCACAGAATAAAGCAAATCTGATACGACAATTAGTCAATCTGAAATACAAAGATAGAAGCAGTGTATCAGAACATATGAGCGAGTTCCAAGGCATTATTAATCAACTCAATTCTATGAAAATGATCGTAGATAACGAGTTGCAAGCGTTGCTGATGTTGAGTTCTCTACCGAAGAGTTGAGACACATTAGTCGTTAGTCGTGTTAGTTAGCAATTATGCTCCAAATGGAAAGCTTACCACGGATATGATAAAAGACAGAATGTTGAATGAAGAGTCTAGACAAAAAAAACGAATGATACAATCCTGAGTCCGAAGTGCTTGTCTCAGAAAAAAAAAGGCAGGCAAGAGAGGCGTGAGAAAAACAGAAGTCGAAATCCCCATAGTCAAGAAAGAGGACGATTTAAATCCAAATTTAGATCGAACAAGAAGTGCTATCACTGTGGCAAACCCGGACATTTCATTCGAGAATGTCGGAAGGTGAAGGCGGAGCAATTCTGAAACCAAGAAGCCAGAACCCGAACAAATGACACTGCCACTGTCATTAATGAAGCTGTCATTGTTCGAGATAATAACTATGTCAATCTTGTATCGCAAGATTCCACTTGGGTTATTGACACAGGCATATCCTTCCATGTCACGCGACGACTAGATTTCTTCTCATCTTACACTGAAGGAGAATTCAGACGTGTGAAAATGAGAAATGATGGCGCATCTAAAAATTGTGTCGAAACCAATCTTGGATGCAAGTTACTTTTGAAAGACGTGAGACATATCTCTGATATCCGTCTCGACTTAATCTCTACTGGGAAGCCTGACGATGAGGGTTACAACAATTATTTTGGTGAAGGTAGATGGAAACTTACCAAAGGTAATTTGATGGTAGCAAAAGACAAGAAAGACACATCTCTCTGTATCACAGAAGCTAAGTTATGTAGAAGGGAGATAAATATAACCAGGAAAGAAGTCCCCACAGAGCTAAGGCATAAGCGGCTCGGACACATAAGTGAGAAAAGTCTTAAAATTCTTTCCAAGAAAAAGCTATTGCCAAGAATGAAAGATACACCCTTGCAAATCTGTGTTGATTGTGTTATGGGAAAGCAACACAGAGTTACATTTCAAACTCATCCACCATCTAGAAAGAAGAATATTCTAAATCTGATACACACAGATGTCTGCTCAATGCGTCATAAGTCACTGGGAGGTGTTCTTTACTTCGTGAGTTTCATTGACGACCACTCTAGAAAAATGTGGGCCTTTGCCTTGAAAACCAAAGATCAAGTGGTGAAAATTTTCATGCATTTTCATGTAAAAATTGAGAGAAAAACTGACAGATATTTGAAGTGTGTACGTGCAGATAACGGTGGTGAATATCGCGGACCATTCGAAAAGTACTGCAGTAAATTCAATATCAGGCTAAAAAAGTCAATACCTAAGACACCTCAACACAACGGTGTCGCAAAGAGGATTAACAGAACTATCTGTGACAAAGTTAGATGTATGCTATCAGATGCAAAGTTGTCGAACTCCTTTTGGGGAGGGAGGCAATGAGAACAACAGTTGATTTAATCAATCTTTCTCCATCAGTTCCACTGAATTATGATGTTCCAGAAAGAGTCTGGACGGGAAAAGACGTTTTGTACAAATACTTAAAAGTGTTTGATTGCAGAATGCTTATTCACATTCCAAAAGATGAAAAGTCCAAGATGGATGGAAAGGCAAAGCAATGCATCTTTGTGAGATACGCCCATGAAGAGTTTTGTTATAGACTCTAGGATCCTATTAGAAAAAGGATCATTAGAAGTGGAGACGTGATATTTCTTGAAGATCATATAGCTGGAGACTTTGAGAAATCAGAAAAACTACAACTAGATAAATTTTCGGTAGATCTCGTACCTAACTCTTCACTAACAAATTCTGGTGATGAAGGAGTAGTACCAGATCCTGATGATGTTACTTCACCAGTTGGCATTTCGGAACCAAAATCGATTCCTGAACAAGTCCAACAAGAACCAAGAAGATCTACCAGAGAGCGACAATTAAGTCGCAGATATTTTCCTTATGAGTATGTGATGCTCACTGAAGGGAGAGAACCTGAGAGTTATGAAGAAACTGTTGCAGATTAGCATAGGGACAAATGGTTGAAATTCTTGCAAGAAAAGATGAAATCCTTGCATGAGAACCATACATTTGATCTGGTGAAACTACCGCAAGGTAGGAAAGATCTCAAGAATAAGTGGATGTATAGGATAAAAAATGAGGAAAATAAATCACAACCATGTTACAAAGCAAGATTGGTTATGAAAGGATTCGGGCAAAAGAATGGTGTCAACTTTGATGAAATATTTTCACCTTCGGTGAAAATATCTTCAATTCGAGTTGTTCTTGGCCTTGCAGCCAGCCTTAATTTGGAGGTTGAACAACTTGACATAAAAAAAATTTTGCATGGAGATCTTGATGAGAAAATTTATATGGAGCAGCTGGAAGGTTTCCTAGTTAAAGGAAAAAAAAAAAATTGGTGTGCAAATTAAATAAAAGCTTGTATGGTCTAAAACAGGCATCAAAGCAGTGGTACAAAAAGTTTGACTCATTTATAGAGAAAAATAAGTACAACCAAGCAATGGTGGATCACTGCGTCTTCGTCAAGAAATTTTTTGATGGTGACTTTATCATTCTTCTACTCTATGTTGGTGACATGTTAATCATTGACTATGACAGCGCCAAAATTAACAAGCTAAAGAAATAGTTGAGCAAGTCTTTTGCAATGAAGGACTTAGGAGCAGTAAAGCAGATTCTTGGCATGACGATTACCCATGACAGGCAGAATCACAAAATCTGGCTACCTCAATAATGCTTTCTTGTAAAGGTTCTTGAAAGATTCAACATGAGTAAAGCTAAAGTTGTTAGTTCTCCACTTATAAGCCATTTCAAGCTTAGTACGAGACAATATCCTTCAAGTAAGGAGGAAAAATTAGAAATGGATATGGTGCCTTATGCATCGGCAGTTGATAGTTTGATGTACACCATAGTATGCACCAAACCAGACATCGCTCACGCAGTCGGTGTAGTGAGTTATTTCCTTTCAAATCCTGGAAAAGAACATTGGGAAGTAGTCAAATAGGTACTCGGGTATCTCAGGGAAACATCCAGTCATTGTTTATGTTTTGGTAATGGAACTTGTATTGGAAGGATATACAGATGCAGATATTGCTAGTGATGTGGATACGAGAAAATCCATATCCGGATACTTGATAACATTTGTAAGGGGAGCTATTTCGTGGAAATCATGATTACAAAAGTATGTTGCCTTATCCACCACAGAAACATAATACATCGCAATCATGGAATGATGTAAGGAGATCCTGTGGATAAACAAGTTTCTACAAGATTTTGGTCAGAATCAAGAAAAGTATACATTTCACTGCGATAGTCAGACTGTTATCCACCTTAGTAAGAACCCGATTTTTTACTCAAAATCTAAACACATCGACTTAAGATATCACTGAATTCGTGATGTGTTAGAAAACAAGTTGCTACAACTTGAGAAGATCCACACCAATGATAACGGGGTCGACATGATGGCGAAAGCTCTACCTAGAGAAAAACTAGAAGTCTGTAAGGAGATTGCAAGTTTAGCTTTATCCCCAAATTGGTAGTGAGGAGGAGATTTGTTGGGTTTTTCACTCCCAATTGAGAGATTCAATGAACCCAGCTAGGCCCATAGTCAACAAAAGCTGTAGGAGAAAGAAGGTAAGAAAAAGGAAAGAGACAAAAAAAAAAAAAAAAAAAAGGCAGGTGGCTCACCAAAGAAGAAAAAGAAAAACTATACCTGCAATGGATGAATTCGGTACCTACCTTTGCTGAAGTTTTTCTTTTTTGTTCCGACTGCCAAAGCTGCTCAGATCTTCTCTATAAATAGAGGAGATGAGCAAAGAAGAAAATATAATCCTTTGCAGAAAAATAGTACAGAGAGGAAGAGAGAGAATTCCAATTTTTGGGAAGATTAGTGAGACCAATTGTGAAGTTTTACCCACAAATTGAAGACAATATTTTGTGCATTGTTTGAGAGATCCACCAAAGTATGAGATTTGTAATCCCATTATTTATTATAGTGGAAGATTTAAGTGATTTACAGGTCCCGTGGTTTTTACCTTCAATTGAGAATGGTTTTCCACGCTAAAATCCGTTGTGTTATTTATGTTCTATTTTGGTTTAGAAAAATGTATTGGGACTGTAGAAATATCATATTTTCACAAAATTATCCTGTCATCTTTCCCAATACCTCCAAACATAATATCAAAGTTAAAGTTACGAGAATTCACCTATCTTCCCTCATAGTCAAAATCAAATAAGCCAAGGAGTGCACATTTCTTGTTATTTTCTCGTAGTCAAATGTTTCGTGCAAACTGGGGTTGCACTTCAGACCAGTTTTAGATATTTATCATAGATTGACTACTTAGAGTGCCCAAGGAGCTATTCCACTTAAATCCTAATCCTAAGAATGATCTAACAATGATTTAAAGACATGAATTTGCTGTTCATATGTTATTCAACAGCTATATTCTCTTCGATTTACAGGTAAAGCTTAATTGAAGAAAACCCAGTAACTTTTCTTAGATGGGGGTGTTTAAAGACATGAATTTGATGTTCAAACGTCAACGAGCAACTCTACACACTTTTAATTACAAGTAAAGCTCAATTGAAAAAGACCCAATTTCAATAATTTACAGAAAAATGAACATCATCTCATAAGCCATGTTGTTTCCTAACAACAGCTTCGCCAAGAATTTCCGATCAATGGTACTTGCGGCGATAGAGAGTGGCCAATGAGAGACATTCGAAGTAGTTTTGATACTGGGTCCAACGTTTCTGGCTGAGTTTGATGTTAGAATCCCATTTTTCATGGTGTGAAATTCTCCAATGGCGATCGCATCCGCAAAATAGTTGTTGGCGCGGCTTCTACCAACGGAGAGAGATATTATATCTACCCCATCGGGGATGGCGTCGTCGAACGCCGCAAGAATATTGGCGTTGTAACAGCTGGTGGACCAACATATTTTGTAAACGACAATTTACGCCTGTTAAGATAATTGAGAAATTGGTGAAGAATCATGAATTGATAGTATGAAAAGTAATTCAAATATAATACAATGATATACACATATTTATAGAGGAAGTGGGGGTTCGGATTTTGCCCTAATGGGCTATGTGGGTCAAGCCCATATAATATATTAACATCCTCCCTTAAACTTAAGGCAGTAAGTGAGAGGTGAATCTGATTTTGAAAACCAGAGAGTGAAAGCGTCCTAGTGGATGAGCCTTAGTGAAAATGTCTGTTGTCTGATCGGCTGAACTGACGAATTGTACACAAACCGTATTCTGGAGAATGTAATGACGGGTGAAGTGGCAATCAGTTTCGATGTGTTTTGTACGCTCGTGGAATACATCATTGTAAGTAATCTGAATAGCACTCTTGTTGTCACAGTGTAGGGTTGTGGTAATAAGACAAGAGATGCCCATATCAACGAGGAGTCATCGAAGCCAGAGAAGTTCTTGAGTTGCATTAGTCATGGCACGATATTCAGCTTCAGTACTGGAGCGAGTAATTACAATTTGTTTCTTACTACGCCACGAAATGAGAGAATTGCCCAAAAAGAAACAGTAACTAGTGGTTAAACGTCTGTCGGTGGGGTCTTCAGCCCAATCGACATAAAAATAAGCTTGTAAGACGGGAGCAGACTGAGCTAAGAAATGAAGCCCATGAAATAATATACCGTTGACATACCGAAGAATGTGAAGAACAACCGAGTAATGGGTGGTGATAGGTGGAAATAAGCTATCTATTTTTAAATCGAATTTGTTAGTTTTTTAGCGTATTAGTTATATTTAATTTCATTTTAGTTTGTTTTAGTGTAAAATAGGTAAAGGAATGAAAAGATGTGATAAACAAGCGAAAACGGTGGAGAAACAGTGAACAAAACGTGAAGAACAAGGTTTCGGTGCATAAAGACCACCGCCTAGGTGGAGAAGAAGTAGGAAGTTGGATTGCTGAACCACCGCCTATGCGAGAAAACCATCACCTAGGTGGAGATCCATCAGAAAGTTTAGAGCTGATTTTCGCCTAGGCGAAGAAACTATCGCCTAGGTAGAAATCAGGCAGAACCTTAACTGACCTATTCACCTCCTAGGCGGTGACACTTTGCGAGAAATATCTAATTTTAGATATTTTGAAGATATTTTTCAAACCTTTATTTTAACCCTTTTCTTCTCCATTTTTGTCTTATGCCCTATTATGCTTGGAGAGTCATTTTCACCTTAGATAGGATTAGATAATTTAAGAGTAGATTTGATTAGTTTTAGGAAGTGATTTTTGGCCAATTTTTGAAGAGCTAAAAGATGAAGTTCATCAATGGAGAAGAGGAAGCTCGAGAGGATTGTTCTTTGGCGAAAGTGGACTACTCCACTTTAAGATTAGGCTTTTCTTTCCTTATTTTCATCTTTATACTTAATGTTTATTATTGATGATGATGATCTTCTCTTGGTTTAATATTGTAATGGCTAAGATCATGTTAGATTAGGTAGATTTCAGCTAGGGTTAGATGTAATTCATGTAAATATCTTTTTGGTTGAATATAAGTTATTTTAATAGTTTTTTATCCAATTCCAATTGTGTTTACTGTTATTTCACGTTTATTATGCTTGTTACGATAAACCTAGAATACGGGGTTTGACACTCGGGAGAGGTAATCTCGAATTCGGACTAGGGATAAACACAACGCGACGATCCAATAACCTAGGAGAGAGTTGGATTGTGTGCAATCCATGAGGTTGGGTCAAGACTCACGTGGCTATGTGTTCGAAAAGGCGTTTAAGGGAGACTTCGGCATCAACGCGAAGTCATGTATTCTCTCGCTTTTCACTCGGAAGAGGGAGCGAGTGAGTTATAGATACCAAGATTGTTGGATGTGATAATAACCGTTATTGATAACCAAACTAAGCCAAATAGGTAC
Organism: Eucommia ulmoides; assembly: GCA_016647705.1. NCBI lineage: Eukaryota > Viridiplantae > Streptophyta > Magnoliopsida > Garryales > Eucommiaceae > Eucommia > Eucommia ulmoides. Next base: position 57,269,095 of record CM028328.1, read on the forward strand.
TAAGTGAATGAAATCGATCCCTAGTTAATTAGTGTAATTAGAATTAATCCTAGGAGTAGTTTTAATTAGTTTAATTTAAATAATTAATTGAATCGTCAGGATAATATGAGACTACGTAAATTGCGGTATTCAATTATTCACACTTTCTCTGTGGGAACGATATCCAATCTTCAAAGATCCACTATATTAAAACTTAGACCTCGTATACTTGCGAGAGTAAGTAGCGGCGTATTTCACGCGCTACCAGGTGGTCCGAGGAGCAGACAAAAACTGGCTGACCTGATGAACGGCATAGACAATGTCAGGGCGAGTGACAGTGAGGTATACAAGGCTTTCAACCAGTTAGTTATATAGAGTGGCATCCTGAAAAGGTGAACCATCAAGTGGGGTAAGTCTGACATTCGGCTCGAGAAGAGTAGTGGCAATGGTTGAGTCAGTGATCCAACCTTGGAAAGGAGATCCAAGGCATATTTGGCCTAAGAGACAAAATGTCCATCAAAATCCGATGAGACTTTAAGACCATGAAAATAGGTGAGCTCTCCAAGGTCTTTCATCTCAAATTGGCTACTTAGAAACTTTTTGAGTTCAGAAATGTCGCGTATATCATCTCCAGTGATAACCATATCGCCCATATGGTACTAAGTGGAGTAACTCCTTTGATTTATATAGTGACTTGGAAACTCTCAGATGAGCGATGTGGGACAGGAATCTAACACCCGCCCTTCAGTACAACCCCCAGTTTGCACGAATGATTTGACTACAAGAGAATGGTGAGAAATATGCAACCCCTGGCTTGCATAGATAATTTGACTACGAGGGAATGAGAGATCCATAACCTTAACTTTGATACCATGTTAAGATAATTGAGAAGTGAGTAAAGAATCATGAATTGATATTATGAAAAGTGATTCAAATATAATACAACGATATACAAATATTTATAGGGGAAGTGGGGACTAGGATTTTGTTCTAATGGGCCACGTGGATCAAACCCATATAATACATTAACAGAGCCAAAGGCACACCTCCCCTAGCAGTTCTAAGCCCCAGCCCCATGAGACTCGCCATCCTAACAAGGCCTCCGGCAACAGTAGAAGCGGTATGGGTTCCATGGTCATTTGAGTCTCTGACGGTTTGTAAATCTTCCGGATCATAAAACCTGTCGCTCTAGTAGTATTTTGCTCCTATGATTTTACTGCATCATAAATAAATGTAATCGTGCTCTTAATTTAGTATTGGAATTAAAATAAATACAAAATTTAATATTTTAATTTTGGTTTTATTATGGTTTATAATTAGTGTTGATAATTAAATGTTTGAAGTTACTTATTGCAAGTGAAATTGGTGGTGTCACAAGTGCCCCTCCATTTGGTCGGCGGTGGGCCAAAGCCGGTGTCGTCGAAACTATCGGACTCCGGCCATATTCCGCTGTCCAGAACCCCGACGATGATGTCACTCTCCACCGCCGTTCGACTGACATTTTCGGAGAAACCCATGAAATCCCATGAACGGGTGGTGTGCAACTCCATTTTCTCATTAGGAATCACCGAAACCACCCCTTCCATTGCTGTCAAAAATTAAAAAAACTCCTTTAATAACGGCGAGCTTTAAATCACAGCAGTCTCAAAAACAACAGTAATGCATGCTCTCTCTCTCTCTATATATATATATAAACTAACCAGCCATTTTTGTCCTCTCCTTTTCGGTTAGCTTTGCGACAAACCCATTGAAACTCCTCTTGTAACTGTAGATTAGAGACGTTGATGATGCTCTGCTGCATGCATGCCTGCACAATTAAACCACCAGGCAAGAAAAAGAACATTAATTTCAGACATTGGACTTGACATGTTAATTAAAATTGTTAATGTAATAATGGGTTAAACTCACTTAGGCCTATTAGAGCAAACCCTAATCCCCTTTTCCCCTATATATACTTGTGTATATGATGTTTGTAAATCTGTATCTCTTTCTCATAATATCAATATACATTCTCTCATATTTCAATCATTCTAACATGGTATCAAGAGTAAGTTTTTCTTGAACTTGTTCTATCTAATTATTTTTTTTCGAAATTCTAAAGCTTCCGTCGCCACCGTCTCTTTTCTCCCGCGGTTTTCGTCACTGCTATAGACTTCATCACCACTCTGGTATAAACAAACACCACACCACCATCTTCTATTTTGCAGAGACGAATACAATGCCATCAAAATCACCGTCATCGGAGTATTAACGCACTCACACGCGCCAACAACAACCTGCAATACCCTCTAATTGCGCCGCCTCGGATTTTGAGCTCTACCACCTCAATTAGGGATCTAAATTCACTCCACAATATACCATAGGAACCATCTCGCCAAGACGATTCCAAAAATGTAAAGCCCATCTCCAGAAAATGGCTTACGTGCTTGCACGCGCCGCCTTTCCGTGGTGCGTCAGATCTACTCGCAGTCATCCGCCTCGTCAGCCCTAAAAGCCCATTCACCAATCCACGTCAGCATCACCTTAGCATTCAGTCAACGCCACCTCAGCACCTAGTCAGCACCACATCAGCATTGACACGTGCCATATTAGCGTTGACCTGTGCCACCTCAGTGTTACGTTGTCGCTACCTCAACGCCACATCATCGTTGACCCGTGCCACATCAGCGTTGACCGTCTGCCACGTCATCATTGACTTCCACGTCAGCGTCCCTGTCCTTTCCACGTCACCGGTTCATTGAATAATATTCTTAGGGTAGGTTCAAGTAGTTTTTGACAGGTTTTCTTAAAATTTGGGCCGGTTCCTAAGATTTTTCGACATTCTAATTCTATTTTCAGCCTCCGTTTTGTGGTTTGAGGATCACATAATATACTTTCTGTTATATCTATGTGGTTCCTACACCGGTTCACCCAATTTTCGACCAGTCCTTGAAGATTTAATATCGATTCTTAGATAATTTCAACATTATGAATCCACCCGGGACAACAGTTTCTCCAAGTTCAACAGCAATGTTTGTGAGTTCTTCTCTCATTATCAATGCCAAAGAAGATTCAGATCTTACCTTCACTACTGTCATCATGTCTATTGCAGATTTGATCTCATTCCTCCTTCATATCTTCTCCAAAAATAGTAATGGTACAAACCTTTCCCCTACTCTCTCACTTACTACAGGTAATTCTTCTTGGTTATTTGATTTTGCCAGTTGTAATCACATGACATCTGATCCCAATATTTTTTCAACCAAACTATCCGCGATGAATATCCCTAGTATTCATACCTCTGATGGTTCTCAAATCTCTGTTACCCATATCGGTCAGGTTTCTACTTTCCATCTTTTTATTCTTGACACGTATTTGATTCCAAAACTCACCTTAAATCTTTTGTCTGTTGGACAACTTTGTTAATTGAGATTTGAAGTCATATTTTCTAATAATAGTTGTTGTGTGCAGGATTCTCGGACATAAGAAACTTTTGGGACTGGTCGTAAGGTTGGACACCTATTTGAATTTACCAGTTTGCGCCTTCCATCTCCAACTCCACCATCACCACAACCACATGTCCCTTCATCAACTTATGCAACCTCACCACCACCGCCAATATCATCTTTATCTCTGCAACCACCAGTATTTCTGTAAGACCCCGATTTTTATATACGAATAATTTTAGTCGCATTTTATAATATATCAAAAATATCGAGATGAATTGCGCTATTAATTGTGTGATTCAAAATATTAGGGGTCGAATTGTAATTTTCACAACATTTAAAATTAGAATTGGGTTTAATTACTATCCTAACCTAATTGGAGGGGAGGTAAGTGCAAAATATATATATTATATATATAGAGAGAGAGGAAAGACGGTAGAATTGGAGGGTGGATAAACGGCCACTTAGCCGGCTCCTTTTTGACCTATATATATATATATATATATATATACACACAGACATACGCTAGCACACGGACGACAGAGAGAAGGATCGGGAAAAATCCAGAGAAAACGAGAGAGGTTTGGAGGTACTGTTCATCGTCGATTTTCTGACGGCGTGAGTGTGCTCTGTTCAGCCGGCGAACATGTGGGTTTGTGATCGGGGGGGTGTGTGTGAGTTTTCTGGGTGTGAATGTGTGCTCAGATTGTTGAGGAAGAGCGGCGTGGGTTATCATCGGTCGGTTCGGTGTCGGTGATCGGTGATCGTTGCGGTCGTTTCGGCGATGCAGTGGGTGTGTGTTTTGTTCGGAGTGTGTGCATTTGTTGTTTGTGTGTGTGTTTCGTTGTGCGCAGGTGATCGGAGTATAGGTGTACGTGTTTGTCCGCCGTTGTGGTTGAAGGGGAAGTGGTGATCGGAGTTTGCTGGCGGTAAGTTAGAGAGAAAAAGTAGTGGGTGTGTGTGTTTTGTGTCTGTTGAGTGTGTGGGTGTGTCGATCAGTTGTCCGGTGGTCAGTGTTTCGTGTAGTGTGTGTGTATTCGGAGCGGTGACTGAAGGTAGTGGTTCGGTCGATTCGGTGGTGGCGACGTGAGTTTGGTCCGGCAGTGGGAGGTGATCGTGAGTGTGTGGGTGTGTTTGGCATCGTCGATGGTGTGGGTAGCTGCGGGTGTGTGTGTTTGGACGTCCAGATGGTGGCAAGGGAGATCGCCGGAGTTGGGAGGAGAGAGAGTGAGACGTCGGCTGAACCAACGGTGCAAACAGAAGCAGAAAATGAAGAAGAAAGAAGAAAAGGAAAAAAAGAGAAATTACACGAACTACCCCAATAAAACTTAAAACTCATCTCGTGGACCGGTGGAAAATCCGGGAAAGGTAGAATTCTTGATTCTTTTCATATATGCATTCAATTGTCGTAATTTTAGTGGAATTTTACCTGTTGAAATTATCTGAAATATGTGGGATGATGCGGAATTTACGTGACGAGCATGTTTACGTGGTTTTTGTGTTAAATTGGGACCATGCGGAATTTATGTGATGAGCATTCTTACATGATTTGTGTTATATAAATTAAATGCATGTATTAGAGGGGTTGGAGTTCTACTGAGCGTTGGCTCACAACCCCACAGTGTTTGGATTGCAGGATCGGCTGGGAGAAATGCGAAAGAAGAGATAAATACTCTATTAAATTTCGTGTTGTAAATAAATTATTTATTGTTATAATTGGAGGAAACGGTATTATATAAATACTATAGTGATTGTAAAATATTTATTTCCAATTTAAATATATATTAATACATATATTGTTAATATAATTGGTTTGATTTTTATATTGGAAATTGGGACTTCAATTATAATTGGCAAGCGGATGTTTTAAATTATGAATTAGAAAGTATTAGTTCCTACTAGATTTATATAAATGGTGATTATTATATGAAATACATTCCCGTCATAAAATCAGCAATTAGAATTATCGCTATGATTTATAAAAACATACCGAATGTTGTAGATTGGCAAATTTGACTAGTCGGATAGTTGCTTTTAGGCTTAGGATTTTCTCTATAGGAGAAACCTTAGTCTCGTCCCTGGGAAACCGGGACGGGGCGTCACAGGTGGTATCAGAGCTTAGGTTGTTGATTCTGCAAACTTAGAATTCAGATTGGCGAGCACTTTGAACCAGGGTTAGGACACACATCTTTCATAATAAATTCTTAATATGCAAAAAAAAAAAAATAAATAAATAAATAAAAAAAAAAAATAATAATAATAATAATAATTTTAGTGGAATAACAAACGATGACTGTTTACGTTTTACAATTGATTGAGATTGTAATGATTCATATGTGTATACCGGTTTGATCGATTATGTGATTTATGTGTCGTATTTGCCTCCAGTTAAAATTACGTGATAACTATGTAACGATTTAGGTGCATTAATATTTCTATATATGTAGGTCCATTTATTCACACACACACACACACACACACACACATATATATATATATATATACGCGTAGAGATAAAAAGTAAGAATATTATGGGGGTAAATAATAGATATACAGGCATTGAAGTTTTCGTTATATTTTCGGGAGGTTGAACATTTTTGCACTAATGTGTTATTACCATTATTTCACTTTGATTCCAAAAAAAAATAAAAATAAATAAATAAATAAATAAATTTATAAGTTGAATATATTAATATTTGAGATGGCGGGTGATTAGTGTAAACTATTTATAATGAGTTAATTAAGTTTGGGTGAGTGTTGTATTAGTCGAGAACCAAAAAAAAAAAAAAAAATTGTCCCTAATTGGGAGTTATTAATTTAACGGTGTATACTGTCTTTTATATAAATGGTGAAATTATATTTGCGTATTAAAGTATGGAAAATAAAGTGTTGATAAGATGGACGATTTTATGACGAGTCACAGATCAAGAAAAATTTTAAAGGGTGAAAAATGATTTTTATTATCCTGCAATGCCATAGTATTCACTTACTTGACATAGTCCGGCAGAGCGTTGTTCACCTGCGTGGCGTAGTCCCGCAGAGCGTTGTTCGCCTGCTTGGCATAGTCCAACAGAGCGTTGTTCACTTGCTTGGCATAAACCAGCAGAGCGTTGTTCACCTGCTTGGCATAGACCGGCAGAGCGTTGGCCCGTCTGGACTGCAAATCCCATGGGTGTACCCTTACCATTAGGGATAATAAATGGCCCTGACACTGTTGATCACATTAGGTGATACAGTTGTGCAGGTCACGGTACTGTCGCAAACGCTGATCATGTGGTTAAATGATCCTATGGCTAGTAGGAAAGGGAGTGCGGTATTTTATTATATGACGTAAATGTTTGAATTGATGAACTTAAAATTTTTGGAATGGATTGATTTAAATTATTTGAATTTGGTGTTTTAAATATATTATTTATTACATTGATGGCAGTAGAAAATTGGTTTCCAACATGGAACGTGATATATGATAGTATCTTTTGAAAAAGTGGTGTTTCAAAAAAAAATATATATATATTGTTTTGTGAATTGCGTTGGTTTCAAAAGGGGTGCAAAAAAAAATAAAAAAATAAAATTGAAAGTCGTTTGTATTTTTTTTAAATGAAAATTGGTGTTTGGTCCAACTAGCCATAGTATTCACCTGCGTGGCATAATCCCGCAAAGCGTTGTTTACCTGCGTGGCATAGTCCCGCAAAGCGTTGTTTACCTATTTGGCATAGTTCAACAGAGCGTTGTTCACCTGCTTGGTATAGTCCGGCAGAGTGGTGGCCCATCAAAAATGCAAATCTTGCGGGTGGTACCCTTACCCTTGGAGATATATAAGGGCCCTGGCACTGTTAGTCGCTGTAGTTGGCACCAGTCGTACGAGTTACGACTGCTAGTCACTGTAGTTGACGCGGTTGTACAGGTTGCAGTACCGTCGTAACTCCCGATCGTGAGGTAAACGATCCTACGGCTAGCAGGGAATTATGTTATTTTATTATATATACGCGAGTTCAGTTGTCGATTTGAAAATCGGTGTTATGTTGAAAATATTTGGTTGAGATTTTTTATATTGACGGTGTGTTGGTTATATTTTTGTTGAGATTTGAATATAGCCTGGTGGGGGCTATATTTTATATTGGAAAGTGGTTTTGAATGAAAATATTTGGGGAAGTGGTTTTTGATAAAACTTGATTCATAAAATATTTTTATACTACGAAGATAGTACACCGATAAATAATAACTCAGCTGTATATGTTGGTCCACTACTAACATTAGGCAGAGTCAGAATGTGAGAGATTATTGGGTTTTCATGGGGAAAGGATAATCTGAATTATCCTTGATATTGTTGAGTATTTTAGACAATGTATGGATACAATAATTTTATATACAGTGATTGTTGATTTTTGTGACGTATCAGATTTTCGTAATTGGGACGTATGTATTTTGATACATATTTATACGTGGTTATATGTTTGAGACATTTTTTTTGTGGATTGAGACATATTTAAGGCGCTTGGCCTTGTCAAATATTTGATTAAATACGGAGGCATGAAGGGAATTCTTATAGATGACCCGTTTGACGTATTTGATATGTAGTGATGTGGTTTGGTGATGTTTATGTGTTTTGCGGAATATTTATGTGATTTGACGTGATTGAAATGTCTTTATGTGAATTTGACGTATTGCGAAAAATTTATTAGTTGACGTTGGATTGTGATGATATTTATAAAACGTTTAAGAGATTGTTGAATTTTTTTTTATGAGAATATTGAGATTTATGATTTTTGGTCTCACGGGCCAGTTCACGTGGAATTAGACTATCTGTTGCGTATGATATGTGGTTGCGAACTTGTTGGTTGGAAATGTTGGATGGGAATATTGTTATGAATGAGTTGACTGGAAATGTTAGATAAAATGGATAAATGTTGGTTATGAAAAAGCTATTGTCGGAATGAGATAGACCCAATCCACTGAGACTACCGTGATATTTTACGGATATATTGTATTTATTGTTATTGATTGTTTATTTTTTTTATCAGAGTAGCGCAGCGGAAGCAGTTAGAAATATGAGATTCTTTGACAGTTGGTTGTCTGTGCTAGGTGTTACTGACCAAAGTGCACTCTATTTGTTGGTTATTGGATATAATGTGTGTCACTACGAATGAAAATATTGCAATGTTGGAACGAAAACTGATGGTTATGAATTAAGGGTGACTTTCGGTTATGGGACCCTACATAGAAACCATTGTTCTAGAATCAAGTGTGAGTTTTTTGGGTGTGTATGTGTGCTCAGATTGTTGAGGAAGAGCGGCGTGGGTTATCATCGGTCGGTTCGGTGTCGGTAATCGATGATCATTGCGGTCGTTTCGGCGAGGCAGTAGGTGTGTGTTTTGTTCAGAGTGTGCGCGTTTGTTGTTTGTGTGTGTGTTTCGTTGTGCGCAGGTGATCGAAGTATAGGTGTACGTGTTTGTCCGCCGTTGTGGTTGAAGGGGAGGTGGTGATCGGAGTTTGTCGACGGTAAGTTAGAGAGAGAGAGTAGTAGGTGTATGTATTTTGTGTCTGTTAAGTGTGTGGGTGTGTCGATCAGTTGTCCGGTGGTCAGTGTTTCGTGTGGTGTGTGTGTATTCGGAGCGGTGACTGAAAGTGGTGGTTCTGTCGGTTCGGTGGTGGCGACGTGAGTTTGGTCCGGCAGTAGAGGAGGTGATCGTGAGTGGGTGGGTGTGTTTGGCATCGTCGATGGTGTGGGTAGCTGCGGGTGTGTGTGTTTGGACATCCAGATGGTGGCAAGGGAGATCGCCGGAGTTGGGAGGAGAGAGAGTGAGACGTCGGCTGAACCAGTGGCGCAAACAGAACCAGAAAAGGAAGAAGAAAAAAGAAAAGGAAAAAAAAAAGAGAAATTACACGAACTACCCCAATAAAACTTAAAACTCATCTCGCGGACCGGTGGAAAATCCGGGAAAGGTAGAATTCTTGATTCTTTTCATATCTGCATTTAATTGTCGTAATTTTAGTAGAATTTACCTGTTGAAATTATCTGAAATATGTGGGATGCTGCGGAATTTACGTGACGAGCATGTTTACATGATTTTTGTGTTAAATTGGGACCATGCGGAATTTATGTGATGAGCATTCTTACGTGGTTTGTGTTATATTAATTAAATGCACGTATTAGAGGGGTTGGAGTTCTACTGAGTGTTGGCTCACAACCCCCACAGTGTTTGGATTGCAGGATCGGCTGGGAGAAATGCGAGAGAAGAGATAAATACTCTATTGAATTTCGTGTTGTAAATAAATTGTAATGAAATTATTTATTGTTATAATTGGAGGAAACGGTATTATATAAATACTGTAGTGATTGTAAAATATTTATTTCCAATTTAAATATATATTAATACATATATTGTTAATATAATTGGTTTGATTTTTATATTGGAAATTGGGACTTCAATTATAACTGGCAAGTGGATGTTTTAAATTATGAATTAGAAAGTACTAGTTCCTACTGGATTTATATAAATGGTGATTATTATATGAAATACATTCCCGTCATAAAATCGGCAATTAGAATTATCGCTATGATTTATAAAAACATACCGAATGTTGTAGATTGGTAAATTTGACTAGTCGGATAGTTGCTTTTAGGCTTAGGATTTTCTCTATAGGAAAAACCTTAGTCTCGTCCCTGGGAAACCGGGACGGGGCGTCACAATTTCTCTCACTATCCCAAATTTGACATGCTCGTTTAGACCACACTTTATCTAACCGACTCAAATTATTTATCTCTAGCGGTCAGTTATGTTCAGTTCAGCATGAGTCCTTCAAATGTATCCATTGCCAACTTGCAAAACAACCAGCCCTACCTTTCAAAGAGAGTTATTCTATTTCTTTTGCACCTTTTGATCTAATTCATTTTGATATTTGGGGGCCTTCTCTTCATACCTCAATGGGTGGTTGTCGTTACTTTGTTATCTTTGTGGATGACTACACTCGATATACATGGTTATTTCTTATCAAACATCGATCGAAACTATTCTAAATATATTATGAGTTTTCTTCTATGCTTAAAACCCAATTTTCTAGAAATATCGAAGTTTTTCGCTCAGATAATGCAATGGAATATAAGGATCGTGTCTAGGGGTGTGCACGGGTCAAAACCTGCCGGTATAGCCCTGACCCGTCACTCGACCTGAATGTGTCGGGTCTGCAATTCCTCAATCCGATTCCGAACGAATGACATGGTAATCCGATGTCTTCGGGTGTAAACGAATCTGGTCGGATTCCGGTCGAGTGACGTTGGGTGAAGAACAGATGCAACGAAGAAACAAATGATGCATTCAAATATAGAACGAAACTTAGATAGATTCAGAAACACACTCATAACAGAACATAAAACCCTAATTAAGTTATTAATTTTTGAAAAACACACTCACCGAGTCACCATCGATTTCTGTCACCGGCACTGTCACTCTTCCCATGGCTCCAGCCTCCATGACTTCATCTATATCTAGATGTAGATATAGATGTAGATGAAGATGACGAGTAATAAATCATGATTTGAAAAGTCGAAAAAGAAAAACGAAGAGGCTAGGGAGAGAGGATTAGAAATTTCGAGCCTCGAAGAAATAGAAGCGGCAGAAGGAATGAACGAAAACCCTAAAAATATAAAATTTAAGGTATATACGGTCAGGTCGAGTGATTTCTGGGCGGGAGATCCATAACCAAGGCCCGAACCGTATAGTTTCTGGGCGGATCGGGTCTTACCCGATTCTGAACAAAGCATATCATAGGCCCGAATATTTTAGGCCAGGCTCGGTCGATTTGTTCGGGCGGGCTGGGCCGCAGGATTATTTGTACAGCCCTAATCGTTTCTTTCTTAACCTGTCTCGCAAAAATAGCACGCTCCCCCATCACTCATGTCCTAGTACATCCCAACAAAATGGACAAGCCGAACGTAAACATAGACATATTCTTGACACAGTTCGTGCTCTCCTCATTTCTTCATCATGTCCTGAGCGTTTTGGGGGTAATGCTGCCTTCACAACCGTTTACACAATAAACTGTGTCCCTTCCGCTACAATCCAAAACCAGTCTCTATTTGAGCGTCTTTTCGATAAACCTCCCGATTACTATGAACTTCGAGTTTTTGGTTGCTCCTATTTTGTTCTTCTCAAACCACATGAACACAACAAATTGGAATCAAGGGCTCGTCTGTGTTATTTTATTGGATATGGCATCGAACACAAAGGATATCAATGTTGGGATTCCATTTCTAAAACCCTTCGTATATCGCGACATGTCATTTTTTGGGAACATCAAATGTTTTTCTCCTCATGGTCTTTGATATGTCCATTCTCACCAACTCTAGATACTTTACTGATCCATACATTGAGTTATTTCCAGAGGATACTGTTCCAGATATTGTTGAGTCCACTCCAGTACCACCAGTTGAGCCTAGCCCTACACCTTATACTGAGTTCACCCCAGCCCCACCAGTTGAACCCATTCCAGAACCACTAGTTGATCGCACCCTTCCAACTCCAGTGACCGTGCCTGAGATTTTTCCTGCGGCCGATGATCCTGTATTGCCTTCCTTTGAAACCTATGCCCCAGATCACCCTCGCCAATCTACTAGGGTAATTCATCCTCCACATTACTTTTCTGATTTTTATTATTTTTCTAGTATACTTAATCTGCATGAATCTCAATCCTACAAGGAGGATAGTACTAATTTTTTTTGGCAGAAAGCAATAGACGAAGAACTTCAGGCCCTCGCCAAAACTCATACTTGAGATATTGTTGATCTGTCTCTTGGAAAAACTCCTATTAGGTGCAAATGGGTTTTTAATATCAAGACATTTTCTGATGGCTATGTTGAATGATATAAAGCCCGACTTGTTGCCAAAAGATTTGCTCAGGAATATTGTAAGACCCCGATTTTTATATACGAACAATTTTAGTCACATTTTATAATATTTAAAAAATATCGGGGTGGATTGCGATATTAATTGTGTAAATTAAATTTTAGGGGTTACATTGTAATTTATATAAACATTAAAATTAGAATTAGTTTAATAAAAATTTAAAGATAATTTAGGGGGAGATTTGTGTAATTAAAATAAAAATAATAATATATATACAGACATACGGTAGCACACGCATGACAGAGAGAATGATCGGGAATAATCTAAAGAAAACGAGAGAGAGATAGAAGGTGACTGGCGGTGGGTTGCCGTTCGACTGTGAGAAAATTGAAAGCAGATGAAAGAGAGAGGATTGGAGGTACTGTTCATCGTCGATTTTCTAACGGCGTGTGTGTGCTCTGTTCTGCCGACGATCATGTGGGTATGTGATCGGAGGTGTGTGTATGAGTTTTCTGGGTGTGTATATGTGCTCGGATTATTGAGGAAGAGCGGCGTGGGTTATTGTCGGTCGATTCAGTGTTGGCGATGGAGGTGATCGTTGCAGTCGTTTCAGCGAGGCAGTGGGTATGTGTTTTGTTTGGAGTGTGTGCGTGTGTCGTTTGTGTGTGTGTTTCATTGTGCGCAGGTGATCGGAGTATGTGTGTATGTGTTTGTTCGCCGTCGTGGTTGGAGGGGGGTGATCGAAGTTTGCCGGCGGTAAGTCAGAGAGAGAGTAGTGTGTGTGTGTGTATGTGTGTGTATTTTGCGTCTGCTGTGGGTGTGTGTTCAACGGTTACGGTGTGGGTGTGTCGATCAGTCGTCCGGTGGTGAGTGTGAGTATGGTTTGAGTGTGTGTGTATTCAGAGCGATGATGAAGGTAGTGGTCCGGTCGGCGACGGTGCTCCGACGTAGGAGGAGGTGTCATCCGTCGGGGATGCTTTCGGCTCGTCGTTAACCCCGATTATGTGGGCTTTGATCGTTGAGGAGGTCGGCGGTGAAAGCCGCCGGAGTTGGTAAGGAGAGAGAGGAGGTCGGCGACTGAACCAGGAGCGCAAACAGGAAGCAGGAACAGAAAAATAAAAAGGAAGAAAGAAGAAGAAAAAAAAGAAAAAGGAAAAAGGAGAAATTACACGAACCATCCCAATAAAACTTAAAACTCATCTTGCGGACCGGTGAAAAATCTGGGAAAGGCAGAATTCTTGACTCTTTTTATATATGCATTTAATTGTCATATTTTATGGAATTTTACCTGTTGAAATTATATGAAATATGTGGGACGATGCAGAATTTACGTGACGAGCATGTTTACGTGGTTTTTGTGTTAAATTTGGACGATGCGGAATTTATGTGATAAACATACTTACGTGGTTTGTGTTATATAAATTAAATACATGTATTAGAGGGGTTGGAGTTCTACTGAGCGTTAGCTCACAACCCCACAGTGTTTGATTGCAGGGTCGGCTGGGACAAAACTGGAGAAGAAATTTCATTCGAAATTTTCTGGATGTATTAATTGTAAATATTGTAATAATTATTATTATTGTTGTAATTGGAAGAAACGGTAATATCAATTATCGTAATTGTCGTAGAATATTTTTCCAAATTTTAATGTATTGAATATTCGGTAAATAAAATTGGTTTGGAAAAACGTTGGAAATTCAGTTATAAATTATGATAGAGATCTTCAAATATATTGGAGTTTATTGGGAAGTTGACGAGTTGGTTTTAGGCTAGGAAATTCTCTATAGGAGAAACCATAGTAGCGACCCTAGGAAACTGGGAGACCGGGTCGTCACAAATATGGCATTGACTGTGAAGAGACATTCGCTCCAGTGGCGAGACTAATATCTGTCCATACACTTCTTACTGTCGCCGCCATTCGAAAATGGATTCTCTTTTAGATTGATATCAAAAATACATTTCTCAATAGAGATCTTCTTGAGAAAGTCTATATGCATACCCCTCCCGGCCGGGCTGCTCCTTGAAATAAAGTTTGTCGTTTTCGTCATGCCTATATGGTTTGAAACAAGCTCCACGTGTTTGGTTTACCAAATTCAGCACTACTATTCATCAGTTTGGGTTCACACCTAGTACTCATGATTCAACTTTGTTTATTCGTCATACTGCCAACGGTATTATCATTCTCTTACTATATGTGGATGATATGGTTATTACTGGAGATGATCTACGTGGTATTTTTGAACTCAAAAAGTTCCTCAGTAGTTAATTCGAAATGAAAGATCTTGGCATGCTCACCTACTTTCTTGGCCTCGAAATCTTATCTGGTTCTGATGGATATTTTCTCTCTCAGGCCAAGTATGCCTCGGATCTCATTTCCAAGGTTAGGATCACTGACTCAACTACTGCCACTACTCTTCTCGAGTCGAACGTCCAACTTACCCCACTTAATAGTTCATCTCTTCAGGATTCCACTCTATATCGCCAATTAGTTGGAAGTCCTGTATATCTTATTATCACCCGCCCTGATATTGCCTATATCGTTCATCAGGTCAGTCAGTTCTTGTCCGCTCCTCGGACCACCCATTACTCGGCCGTTCTTCGCATTTTTCGGTATGTCAATGGTACTTTATTTCATGAGCTTCATTTCTCAGCTCAGTCTGCTTTCATCTTACAAGTTTATTCTGATGTCGATTAAGCCGGAGACCCTACTGACAGACGTTCAACCACTGGTTACTGTTTTTTTTTTGGTAATTCTCTTATTTCCTGGCATAGTAAGAAACAAATTATGGTTGATCTCTCCAGTACTGAAGTTGAATATTGTGCCATGACTGATGCAACTCAAAAACTTCTCTGGCTTCGATTGCTACTCGCTGACATGGGCATCTCTTCTCCTGTTGCCAGTTCCCTACACTGTGACAACATGAGTGTTATTCAAATCGCTCACAATGATGTATTCCACAAGCGTGCAAAACGCATTGAGATTGATTGTTACTTCATCCGTCATCACATTCTCTAGAATACAGTTCGTCTACAATTTGTCAGTTCAGCCGATCAGACAACAGACATTTTCACTAAGGCTCATCCACCCGGACGTTTTTACTCTTTGGTTTTCAAACTCAAATTCATCTCTCACTTACCGCCTTGAGTTTGAGGGGGAATATTAATGTAATAATGGGCTTAAGCCCACTTGGACCTATTAGGGCAAAACCTAACCCCCTCTTCTCCTATATATACTTGTGTATATGGTGTTTGTAAATCTGTATCTCTTTCTCATAATATCAATATACGATTCATTTTCTCAGGTTTCAATCATTCTAACAAAAATATAGTACTAGCTAGTTGAGGAGGAATAATCAAATTACCTGCCAAGAACATCTTGCAGCATGCTTAAGTGAAGAGAAGATACAGCAGAAACATCCACACCTTGTGGCGCCTCCCCCACATACACTATATATGTCTGCATTAATACATAATTCGTAACATAACCAATATTTGACTTGTAAGAAAAGGAGAACGTTAAACACCGTATATACTATATATATATATATATACACCTTAGGTTCATCGTCTGGGACTCCAATAACACTGAAAATCAAAGTACCAAGGGAAAGAATTACAAGAAGAGGAAGAAGATGGAGAATAATTTGATCGCCATCCTTTATTTTTTTATTTTTTTTTATTTTTTTTTATTTTTTTTTTTTATGGTTCAAGAAGAGAGCAAAAAGTAAGCATTTTTCAGTGGTAGTAACATTAACACATATAGCAAGTTTAATTAGTTAATTAATTTCGCCAACTTGTACGTGTAAGTGATTAGCTAATCCCTCCATATTAATCAATATATTATATATTTGTATTATAGCTAAGTGGTGTTAATCTATTTGACAAGGGGAAATGTATCATTTACTTGTCAACCAGAGTTCGACCTTTCTGAAGAGTCCTCTAAGAATTAAATCTTAAATTTAATATTGAATGCACCAAACTGATGTGGGGAAGTACACTATTAAAATCGCCGAAAAAGTAATTAGTCGAGAGGTGCATAAGTTGGACCGGACACACCTTACCGAATAGTAATAAAAAAGATATATTCGTATTATCATGTAAACTTGCACATTAATTTAATAAACAATTTAATTAGTAGTTATCAATTTTTCAACTTTATTATTTTGAGGAATGTTTCAAAACATTCCATCAGTTATTTAATAATATATATAAATAAATATGTCAAATTGAGAAACTGAAGATCTCTATCATTTCATCATATATCCTTGATGAGTACACTTTGCAAATTCTCATCGATTAATTTATGTATATTTTTTTATAAGCTTATGTATTGTTGTTATCTCTAATGCATGTATAGCTTCTAGGGGAGAAATTGCTAATTTAATAAATTTAATTTATGTTCAGAGTCAACTCTTCCTCATCCACCATCTAATGTGCCTCTTTGTAGCATTCAATTATATTTAATTAACTCGTAATTACAATTATATGATGTGCGTACGTATCTTTGAATCGAATGAGAGGGAAGAAGGAGACGGTAATTTTTCATTAAATTAATCTTTTAAGAATAGTTAGCATGTCATGGCATGCGATTGTTTTTTATCCAAAATTATAATAGAGATAAAAACCTCAAGTGTAGTGGGATGATTAAAAAACATTAATGTGGTATATGTACAAATTGAAACCATAGGACCAAAGTAAAATTGTGATCAAACTTCTGGGGTTTAAAGTGTCAAAACCGCATAGTTTTTACAAGCTAAAAGTGTCACCAAATAGGTAATTGTTACATGCTCCATTGAGCTTCCGGTTTACGAGGAATGACTGTAAAATCCTGTTTAATCGGTTATATTCTGTTTGTTTTCATTGGACAAGGACCAATAATGCCATCTTCCTCAATTTCTCTGCAAATTCATGGAACTAAACACACAAAAGAAATAAAGCCCATTCAATTATTAATTATTCTATTTTTCTTTGTCCTAGGGGAATCTGGAAATGTGAATATTGTAGGTTTGTGGGGATGTGAGAAAGAGAGAGAGAGGGGAATGGCGTATAAGGTTGATCAAGAGTACGATTATCTGTTCAAGATTGTTTTGATCGGAGATTCCGGTGTCGGCAAATCCAACATCCTTTCGAGATTTACGCGTAACGATTTCTCTTTGGACTCCAAATCCACCATCGGTGTTGAATTTGCCACCCGGACTCTTCAGGTTCATTTCTTAATTACCAAGTGTTTTAATGTTTGTGGGTTCAGTTTTGATTCATTCACGTTAACTTTTCTTGTTTTGATTCAGATAGAAGGGAAGACGGTGAAGGCACAGATATGGGACACGGCAGGCCAAGAGAGATACAGAGCCATCACCAGCGCTTACTACCGAGGTGCGGTGGGGGCACTCCTGGTGTACGACATCACCAAGATGCAAACCTTCGAGAATCTCCGGCGGTGGCTCCGGGAGCTGAGGGAATATTCGGACTCGAACATCGTGGTGATGGTGGCCGGAAACAAGTCGGATCTGAAGCATCTGAGGGTGGTGCCGGAGCACGAGGGGCGGCTGTTGGCGGAGAAGGAAGGACTGTCGTTCCTGGAGACGTCGGCGCTGGAAGCGGTGAACGTGGAGTCGGCGTTCCATGCGGTGCTGCTGGAGATATATCAGGTGATTAGCCGGAAGGCGATGGTGGTGGAAGAGGAGGCCGGGCAGGGGTTTGTGCCGGGTAGAGGTACGACCATCAAGATTGTTGATTATTCTCCTAATTTTAAAAAGAGAACTTGTTGTTCTAACTAACACCAATTACATGCACTTTGTTTATTTCACTATTTTTTTACCCCCCATTTTAACACCATGGATCATGTAATTTCCAATAATAATAATAATAAAAATAAAAAATTTAGCACCATATTGTAAGAGTCATTCTTTTCTTAACTTTATCTTAATTTAAAGGGCATACTTAAATATAAATTATTAAATTAAAAAAAATAGAAAAAATAGAAAAAAAACAAACATCAATTTGATAATTTAAATAAAAAAAATAGGAGGATTCAGCGGCAAATCCCTTAGTTTAGTCCCTCCTATCAAAAAAATATGGAAGCACACTACATTCGTCTGCACTCATGCAGTTACATGTAACTAATTTGCGTGTAAATTTTTGTTAGATATAACAAATATTACTGTATTTTATAACATGTTACTAATTTGTATATAAAAATTTGTTAGAAGTAATAAATATTACACAAAATATATATAATTATAACATGTAACTAAATTTACACAAATATATGTAACTATTATTAAACTAATTTATGTATGTAATATTTGTTAATATCACAAATATTACATAAATACATATAATTTGTAATGTGTTATTAATATTACACAAATACATGAAACTAAAATTATACAGATATACATAATATATGTTAATTATTAAGTTGTAACTAATATTAGTTACATGTAACTAATATTCACTATAATACGAATTTACTCACCAAATTTCTCTCAGCAATCTCTGTAATGCCTACACATGCGGGACTAAAGCTCAAACGAAAATCAACTTAAGAGACTAAATCAAAATTTATGTCGTGAATGAGATTTTTTTAAAAATTACATCTATTATTTGAGACTAATGACCAATTATCCCAAAAAAATATAACCAATATTTAACTCAAAGATGTGGATGTGAGCAGAGCCAGAGAGACAAAAAGTGTTGGGCATGAGCTCGAGCAGTGATGAAGATGAGATAGAGTATGCATGCGTGAGTGAGATACATATAAAAAATTGAGAAGAAATGAGACACCGATTAATTCTAATATTAAAATATTAATTGTTTGATCTCAACCAGTGGTTATTGCACCTAAAATTTGATTCAACAATATTGTCAGAGACCAATGGTTATTGCATCTAAAATTTGATTCAACAGTGTAAATGGTTAGATAAAAACTAAATTATTTTATTATATAGATTCCTTGATAGATAGAATTGTGGGTTGGCCTAGTGGTAAGGCTTATCCCTCCCCTGGCAGTGGTCAGAGATTCAATTCTCACCGAATGTGTGAATTAAAAAAAAAAATTATTAAAAAAAAAAAAAAAAAAAAAAATTCCTTGATGGTGGCATTGGTATCTGGAAAATTTCTTTAAGCAACGATATATATATATATATATACACACACATTAGTTGCTTCTTAATTAACCACTTAATTAATATATTATATTTAAATAATCTAAATTTTATAATCTAACGATCTCCAATAAGAGGTCTAGTGTTCACTCACGGCGTTTGTAAAAAATAAAAAATAAAAAAATAAAAATTATACGTAAGTAAATCAAATGCTTGATTGCAAACAGTTGGGCCTCAAATTTTGATTGGGCTTCTATTGATTGGGAAGTTGGGCTTGAAATTACTTAAAAACCTGAGACAGTTTACTCTCCAGCTCCAACGCTCCTGTTTTGAATTTTGCATCTCTCTTTCTCTTTCTCTCTCTCTCTCTCTCTCACACACACACACACACACACATACACACACACACACACACACACACAGAGGTAGGGTTTCAATTCAAACATCAGTATCTTGAAATGCTGAGATGATCGGGAGAGGGCATTCACTTTTGCCTCCATTGTCCCTATCAATCGTCGATTTCCAGAAACAGCCTGATTGTTCTCAATCTGAATGAGTATCCCAATTTCGGGTCCTTCCACATTCCCGACAACTAAATTATCTCCTTCTTCCGCTCCCTTATTCTGTCGCTATACCGATTGAATTGGTGATAACATGAACTTCACCGATCCGTCGACGGCGCTATTGGCCGCAAGTGGCGGGGACACTGTCAAGCTATTCGACGTTTCGGTCCAGAACGGCGATCCATGTTCTCTAACTTACTCTCCTTCATCGGGTTTTCAAGTCAATTCCGTCAAGTGGAATCACACCAGTAAGAGCCTCACCTGATCTGGGCATTTCGTTTATGATTAAACTTGACATCCGATTTCCTTTTTTAGTTTTTGTTTGTCCATAGCAATTTGTGGATTGACATATTTTTATTTGGTTCCCTTTCTTGTAGATTTGGTGGTGGCTAGCGCTGGAGACGATAAGAAAATATCATTGTGGCGAAAAAATGGGCAGAATATGGGGACCATTCCCGTGGCTGGCAACGATGACAACATTGAGGTTATTATTATAATTTTCGTCTAACTCTTGCAGAGGCTACATTTATTGATAACGTGAGAGTGTATAATAAAGCATTGTATTTGGTGCGGAAACTTGTAGTCAGGAAACAGAGAAACTGGAGTTACTGCAGTTTCATTTTTTATGATCTGTAATGGCATTAGCCTTTGTGTTTTAAAGATTTTTATAGGAAAAAAATTAGTGGAAATCAATATGTTATTAGTGAAATTAAGGGGCTGTTTGGTTTTGTTTTTAAACTTGTTTTTTGTTTATAAAAAACAAAAAATCATTTGGTTTTGTTTTTGCAACTTAATTTTAAAACTATTGACTATACAATTTTCAGTCAATCATGCAACCTCTACTTTTATTGTTCTTATTTTATTATTTCAATTTTTTATCCGTTTCTCTCATTTGCCACAAATTTTAATCAATCATTTCACCGCTTTTTTTTTTTTAATTCGTAATAACTGATGATTTTGTTTTTTATCTTTACTACACTAATCGACTTTTCAAAATTTTCAGAAACTGTTTCTGAAATTGTTCTCGAAACTTTTTAAAAATTGTTTACAGTTACAAACCAAAAAAGTTCCTAAGATCAGTAGTTCTATTGAAGTTCATTGAAGATGATATAAATGTGTGTGCGTGTGCGTGTCATTTAAAGATTTTACAATATAATATGTCTGGAATACATTGAGACTTCACAATATTTCTTTGGAGTTTTATAACCATCATATATGCAATTATTTATTGGTACATTTTTTTATTATGCAGGGGATTTTTTTTTGCGTACAAAAAGGTTATAGGTAGTGAGGCTTTGGAAAATAATGTCAATGTTAGTGATTAGTGAGGATTTTGAATTTGGGAGCAATAATGGCATTAGAATATTTTAAAAGCATTGTACAGTTGCAAACCAAACAGGCTCTAAAGATTTGACTGTTTTAGTGAAGTTAATTGAATATAATATATGTGCGTGTGCGATTTTATTCGGGATCATGTTAGAGATCATCCAAATTATCCTCCATTAATGCATGCATTAATGATCAAGCCTAAGTCTAAAATTTGCATTTAATGTCCAACCACCTCATTAATACACCACCTTCTCAACCACCAAAGATCATCAATGCACTACCACCCACTTTGTTATATATATATGGTTGTTTAGATGTGATAATATGTGAGAGAACATATGTAACAATGTAGACCATTAAAATCCTTCTCCATATATAATATTTCTCTATTTTATTTCATTTATTTATTCTCTAGTTACTTTTCCCATCAATTTCAACAGATCACATGACCATCATATATTTAATTATTTTGGGGAGGTTTTCTAACGTGTAACCTGCTTACAATTATATCAATGCTATAGTTAGAGAGGCTTCATAACTTGGGGGCAATCTTTGTTTTTAGAATGATTTTTTATTTTTATTTTTTCACATTTTTGGGTGTCACAAAGTTGATGAATACTTAAAACGCCAAATTGATAAATTGTAAGAAACGATCGTGACTGCTTATAGAAGTTAACTTAAAATTCTTTTATTGAATTCTACTTTAGTTTGTCACATAGTTTAGGTTAGTGATGGCTGATCCATGGTGTGGTTGAACTTCCTCGTGCATGTTATTTTCAGGAATCTGTATTCACTGTCAACTTTAGCAACAAAGCATCCAGATACATATGTTCTGGGGGAAGTGGGCAAGTTGTTAGAATTTGGGATTTGCAGCGGAAACGTTGTATTAAATGGCTGAGAGGTCATACTGATACGATTACCGCTGCAACGTACAACTGCAGAGATGAGCACTTGGCTTCCATCAGCCTTAAAGGGGATCTTATTGTGCACAACCTTGCTTCTGGTGCAAAGGCCGCTGAACTCAAGGACCCTAGTGAACAGGTTGTTTATGTTGTGCTTCTCCCAACTTTAATATCAAAACGTAAAAGAATGTTCGCACTTTTTTCAATTTTAATTTATTTTGTTCTCTGATATGCTAGATGTTTTGTCTGATGGCTCCAAGACCAGGTTTTGAGAGTTCTTGATTATTCTCGGAATAGCAGGCACCTCTTGGTGACAGCCGGTGATGATGGGTCTATTCATCTTTGGGATACAACTGGTCGCAGCCCGAAGGTGTGAGTATTATAATTTTATATTTTGTGTCAGGAAAGCGCATTAATATTATGATTATTAAGTTTTACAAAATGAGCAATGGAATGTAGTCTCATCGCAAGTTTCTTATATAGATGATGATTCTCCATTATTACATACAATATTTAATATATCTGTTAATGCATTATTTATTATTTAGTATATCGTATTTAGGTCATATTGACTATTTTTGTAGCTTTCGTTAGCTCATTTATTAAGGTGATATTCTTCTTATTTTAGTCACCGTTATGGCTATATGATAGGGAGTCTAGAGCCTTATTGTATAGAATATGTAACATCATAACAAAGTAATTATTTTCCGATTCAAAATGCTTTTTGGTATCAGAGCCAAAAAATAGAAAAATAATGGTAGGCGCGGGGGAAGAGGAAAACCCCAGCCCCCCGGCACCTCACCACCACCTTCCAACCACCGCCTTCTTGCTGCACTCTCTATTCCGCAACAACCCTCCCTTATCCTTCACCTCACGTTGGCTTGTCTTTTTGGCCATCTCTCTCACGAAGTCGTCTGGTGTTTCAGTTGTCATTGTTGGTCGCCCGACGTTCCAATTGTTTTCCTTGGTTGCCCGATGTTTTACTTGTTGCCGTTGGTCGCCCGATGTTCCCAGTTTTCTCTGTTGGTCGTCCCACGTTTTAGTTTTTGCCGTTGGTCACCCGAGATTCCAGTTATTGCAGTTGGTTTTGCAACACTTGCCTTCGTCCTGTCCCTGCCCTTGTTATTAGGAACAACCTTTCTTTGTTTTCACTCTTGCCAAGCTGGAACTCTTAAATATCTTCGCACAACTTGAGGGGGAGTGTTGGAATATTTAATATTTCCATTAATGCATTATTTCTTATTTTGTATTTCGTATTTAGGTCACATTGACCAATTTGTTAGCTTTCTTTATTCCACTAGTTACCCATTTATTAGTGCTATATTCTTCCTAATTTAGCCCACTGTTATGACTGTATAATGGGAAGCGCGAAACCTTATTGTATAGGATATGTAACAATAATAACAAAACATTTTCCTCTCCAAAATCCTTTTTGGTATCAGGGAAAAAAAAAAAATTAATAAAACCCTAACCTACTCCGGTGGACAACAACCCACCAGAGCCCTTGCTGCAGATGCTCCTGTCCAGTTGCTGCTGTTGCTCCTGTTCGTCGCCGCCACTGCTCATGTCCAACCTCTGCCTTCCCGTGGTCGCCGCTGTCCCTCTCCCGAGACTGTCCCGAGGTATCCCTGCTGCTGCACTTCCTGTTCGGCTACTGAATCCAAGTCTGCATCCCCCTGTCCCACGGCTGAATCCAAGTCTGCGACCCACTGTCCTGTGGTTGTGTCCAAGCTCGTAGTTCCTCGACGATAATGGGATACTTTAGAAGATCTTTTGAAGGGTCATGTATTTTTTTGTAAGCAATGAAGCACCGACACTCCTCTGAGTGTTGTGCGTTCTTGTTCAACACATATCCAACGCTGACACGGTCCCCGACATGTATGTGACACTGACATACCCTGACACGTGTTGTTGAGTGTTGAATTATTTTTTTTTTTAATTTTTTATTTTTCAAATCCTAACACACTTGGGACACTTTTCTTGCGTGTAGGATACTTTCAATTTTTTTTTTAACTTTAAATCAACACCGGATCCAAGAAATTTATAGAAGGGGGGTTTAAATGTTTTAGGGAGTTTATTAGATATTTTTATAAGTTGGGGTATGCACGTAAAATTTTGAGAGATTTTAATTGTTTTTTTTTCTTTCTAAAAGCATAGGGGTAATTGTGAAAATTTTGAAAATTCCCCCTGGACCCTCGATAGCTATGCCCCCCCGCTTTAAATCGTAGTTTTATCATTTGAGAAATATAACTTGAAGGCCTAAAATTATAAACTAATAAACTTGTGTTATACTGAATATCATTTAATGATTGTAGATGGATGTTTGGATGATTAATATTAATTGGTCATTCATAGTGTTGGATAAACTAAAGTTGAATGGTTTTGCTATTAATTTGTAACTATAAGATGGTAAAATGAAGTGAATTTTTTTCATTATAAAGCATGCTTGTCATAATTGAACTAATATGCATTAATGATAACATTTATGCAGTGTAAGGTTGAGGCTTTCCACGAATATCATTGTGTTGTCTTGTCTGTGTAGAAGTCGTATCAATGTTGTGTGTCGGGATATTATGAAAATTTGTGAACATTTTTTTTAGCCGATGATTCTCTCTGTGTTACTCTTAATATGGGCATCAAGGTCAAATTTGTATAGTGAATGAAGCATTCACTTCATTTACTTCTGCACATTTTTGTACATGCGTTTCTAGGCTAGCTTTGTGTTTTTCAACTAGTTAATGAAGTTGCTTTATGTGTTTAATGGACATCTTTTGCATTTTACAGGTTTCATGGTTAAAGCAGCATTCTGCACCCTCTACTGGTATTAGTTTCTCACCATCAAATGATAAGGTTCATGCTTGCCCATACTAATTTGTCCTTTTGTAAATATTACTATGGCTATGGGCAGTGATGTTTTTTAAAATTGAAGATGCTTCGTGCACTCAATCTTATGCTAACAATCCATTGTTTCTTATTCTCCTGCAATGACATTTTTTCAGATGATAGCTAGTGTTGGTCTGGACAAAAAGTTGTACACGTTTGATTCGGGCTCTCGAAGACCCTCCTTTTGCATTCCTTATGAGGTTCCCTTCTCTTCACTGGCATTCAGAGACGATGGAATGATCTTGGCTGCTGGAACGAGCAGTGGACGAGTGGTATTCTATGATATTCGTGGAAAACCTCAACCTTACACTGTTCTTCGTGCTTATGGAAATTCTGAGGTTTTCATCTTTACTTTATAATTTTCTTTGTTTTTTGAATTTCTCTTAGTACTTCAATTCTATGCCTTTCTTTTTAAACTGTTTCAGACACAATTCATAAAGCCTTTTTTTTTTTTTTTTTCGGATAAGTTTCTTCTAAATATTAATTTTGTTTTCTCTATCAGTAAAGCACATGGACAAAAGTGTGTAACAATCTAACTTCTATCATTTACCTAGGCTGTGATTTTAGGTGAGTGAAATTCGTTGTTGTAAAATGGTATCACTATCTTATGTGATTCTATTAAAACTGTTGTTAAACAATAGATACACATTAAAAAGAGATATATGTAGGCTTGAGTGCACGTGTCAAATATTAACAATCAATTCATATAGTTCAACATCCTACAAAAAGAAATGAAAATGAGGAAGGCATCTACACATGTTTACAATTCTAAACCTCCAATACCATTCAATCGTTAACCCTCAAGTGTCTGGAATCGAGTAGAAGCAAAGTGAAAAGCCTTTTGGAATTTGTGGTTATTGTAAAGTATCAGTAGTACTGTTCTACACATACTATTACAAATGGATGTATTACAGATGTAGTCTGATTATAATTGTAATTAGGATACCAATGCCATAATGCAATTCTGTTTAATATTAGTGCTTCCAATATGATTTTCGATGATTTTGTGCTTCCAAGACATTGATATGAATTAAAATATTTCTTGGAGAAGCAGGCAATGAAAGCTCTCTCTTTGACTCTCCCTTGCGTCCTAATCTTTTGAATATCATCTGCTGCCGCGCTGCTGATATATATCTTAAAGCTAAAATAGTCACGACTCAATGCAAAGAAAATCCAAGTATTTTAATACATTGAAATATAAAATTTATAAGGCTTATGCCTTGCCTTTGAAAAGATTGTCATAGAGTAGCACATATGTATACTGGTGCATGCTGCACCAATTATAAGTCATTGCGTTGATTACACGGCTCTAGTTAATCTGTCTGTCATGTTTTTCCTGAATTATCCTCATCTTATGGGTGATGCTACATTATGATCAGGCTGTCACAAGTTTATGTTGGCAAAGATCAAAGCCTGTAATTGTAAATGAAAACAATTGCACAGCCGAAACTGCTCTCCTTGGAGGTGCTGTTGAGGATTCAATCCTTATGCCAGATCCACTTCCTTCTGTGACGTCTTCAAGTGTTTCCATATCCAACACGGTATCTGGTTCCCGAAATCCTAGTCGTCTTGGTTCTGCAGAATCATCTTTGTTTTCAGCAGCCAGCAGTGGATCCATATCAAGCACACTCAATATATCTACAAGTGACGAAACACCGCTTAGGAGCAGCCTCTGGAAGGGTGGGACATTGTCAAGATTACATGCACCTCGTCCGTATAACTTCAAGGATGATATGGAGGTGTTTTCCCCACTTGTGGAAGTTCAGCCAGTTACACCTTCCCTTGATAAGCTGTTTGATGATCATGATAAGAAACATTCTCTGCTCTTTCCTTCCTCTAGGCGATTCCAGCTTTCTAAGGAAGGGGCTAATGATCCTCATCCAATATTTGACTGGAAATCTAGTTCAGCCTCCATGCAGGTATGCTGAGAAGTAACCTTTGATGATTATTTAGTCTCTTGATGCAATGATGATGATGATAATTCAGTAAAGTAATCTTATTATGGAATTGTATATTTATGAAATATCTTAGAGTCCGTTTTTGTTGGATTTAAATTACTACTTTGAAAGATATTTGGAGTTCATGCTTAATCTCTCATTATATATTTTGAAATAGCTTAATGTCATCTGCAATTTATTTCAAGGACTGCTTGGGAAATATTTTTTAGGATGTTTACATGTACTATGATAACCCTGTGAAGTTAAATACAATATAGTTATGCGTTTCAATATATCTTAATTTCATTTGCATTTGCACTAGATTTGGATTACTGCTTTATTTTTATAATGTCCAGACTTGCTAGATGGGAGCATATTAGCTTTAGATAGCCAATTTCATGCAAAGAAGTTCTATGGTTTTTTGTATATATACCGTATCGAACATTACACTTAAGCATGATAATATATGCTTTTGTGGTAGATTAGATGGATAATATTTAGTGTTACTTCATTAAATTTGCTCATCTTGTGTGCTTGTTTGCTTGTCTGGAAAACAACTCTAAACAATGTATTGTATTACATGCACTCTATCCCTTTTTCGGCATCTTTAATCCCCAAAACAGAGATGTCTTGGGATTTTTTTGCCATAAAATCTTCCCCAAATTATAGATGTCTTGTGATACTAAAATTTATGGTAGTGTATAGTTATTCATTTTGAATTAGTCTTCTCCCATTCATTCTTCCCTTCTTTCCCTAATATCTCATTTGATATATCCTCATATTATACAGGATGATGCCCGTTCTTCCTTCTCACAGCTGGTATCTTCTTCTGCATCTTCAAAAAGCGAGGACTTCTCCTCCATAACTCCTCCAGAAGCCTGGGGTGGCGAGAGATTGTCTGATAAATTCACTAGCCAGCACCAGTCGGTAACCCTGCCTTCTCGTTTTTCAATGTTGACATCTACTAGTCTGTCATCGGCTTCATTGTTTTCTGCATCGCAAGATCTGTCTTTGTCTACATTCGATACAACTATAGGCTCCTCAATGATTTCAAGCCTAAGCTTGGCAAGTTCACGTGCCCGTGACACGCCCTTCCTTCAGCCCACTTCCTTAGGATTATCAGAGCATATTCCCCTCACTTCCATGTCTCTTTCCCCAGGCAGAAAAGACGTCGCAGGGCAGTCTAACCTTGATTCTCTTGGACCTTCTTCATTGACTCTACCCCGAAGATTTTCTAGCTATGCAGAGAGAATAAGCACCACACCGTTGTTCAGCGATGGAACTCTCTCAATGAGTTCACCAAAGACTAAGAAGACTGGGGCTGAAACAAGGGAAGAGCTTTTGAATAATTTGGTGTCTAGGCCTGATGTATCGATTTCAGCAGAAGATGTGAGTAGTCTTCCTTTTATGAATGTATATAAGAGGATTAGATGGTTGATTTCTTGTATGAAATGATTGATTTGTTGTGATAGGTTGGGGTTACTACACAAGGGCAGAAAACCAATGACATGCAAGGAACATCCTCCTTCACGCTGCAGCTGTTTCAACGCACACTTGAAGAAACTCTAGGTGCCTTTCAGAAATCGGTTCATGAAGACATGAGGAATCTTCACATTGAAGTGTTGAGACAGTTCCATGTGCAGGAGGTAAACATCTTGCGCCCCCCCGCCCCCCCTCCCTTTTCTCTTCTCCATGTTTTTTTTTTAAAGAATATTAATTGGTCGTCTTTATTATTATGGTAATAAGATGGAAATGTCACGGGTGATGAGCTCAATCCTGGAAAACCAAGCTGAGCTTATGAAAGAAGTTCAGTCACTCCGCAAGGAGACGCAGCAGCTGCGGCAGTTACTTTGAAGCATTTTCGTTTTACCATGTTCCGAGTCTGATTGATGGAGCTGTCTATAGGTTGGTACCATTCAACTGCATTAAGAGGTATTTATTTATGTACATTATCCATGGTTTATAATTTGCATTTTCTTTTGGTTGTAGATAACACTTTCATGCTGGTGTTTATGTGTGTTTGTGTTCCTCTAGTTGTAAGAACTTTGTTGTTGTTCACCATTTTGAATTTTAAATCATTCCTTCCCCAACTCGACAAACTATTTTGATGAGAGAAAAATAGCCAAAATTATACTTTTAGTCAGCTTATTTCATTTATTTTTGGTACAAATGTTGGGGAGGGGGATTTAAACTCGATCTCTCACTAGGAAGGTAGACTAGATAACCGTTAGGATACAAGCCATGGAATTAGTTAGCTAGTTTCTGTTGAAATATTATATTTATGCGTTAATTTATATTTTTGGTATCTTTATTGTAGGGCTTTATTAAGTCCATTTATTTCAATAATATTCTTTCTAATTTAGTCTGCTCCTGCGGCTATATAATTAGGAGAATAAGATTAATTCTAAATGTATAAAATTATCAATATAATTTTCTTCTTTCCCTATATCCTTTATGGTATCTAGAGTCAATATTTTTTTTTTCTCCAAACCCTAAAAGCCGTTGACTTCACTGTTTACCACCGCCAAGCCGCCGCTGCCGTCGTCGCCTCCAATCACAAAACCCTAGCCTGCAAAACCAGCCACCACCGCAACCCTAACCCTTCGAACCGATCGCAACCAACCCACCGAAACCCTAGCTTGCCATTGCTGGACAAACCCTCACCCTACGCATCTCCGCCTCGCCACCGAAACCGCCACCGAAACCCTAGCCTGCAAAACCAGCCACCACCGCAACCCTAACCCTTAGAACCAATCGCAACCAACTACGCCCGAAGCCAAATCAGTTCGCCACCAAAACCCGAGCTGCGATTTCGCGAACCACCGGCTGCGATTTCGCGAACCACCAATCTTTGCGACCCCCAGCTGTGATTTTGCGAACCACCGATCTTCGCGAACCACGATCTTCGCTTCTGCCCCTACTGCGATTTTGGATTGTTCTCTGGTTGTTGGTATTTCGGCTGTTCTAAATACATGGCCGCCTCTTTGATTTCCTGAATGATTAGGTAACTCTGTCTCAAGTTCGCTTCTCAAATTGTGCTTCTCTCTCCGGAGCCAGATCAGTCTTTCGTAGCATTTTGTCTGTGTATTTCATTGCTACGGACTCATCACATCTGTATTCATGGCATCCGGAAGAGAAGGTGACGTCCCATCTCGGACCGTTCATGCTCCACAGTTATCCGCCCGCTTGGATTCTACTCGTGCCCCTGAGGTCACGGTCCAACGTGTTACCACCGTCTTACTCAATGGAGCGAATTTTCCTGCCTGGTCCCGCTCTCTCCGTCTCTACCTTGGTGGAAAACGTAAGATCGGATGGCTCAACTGCACTGAGCCAAAATCAGATATCAACGATCCCAAGTTGCTCAGTGGGACGCTGATAATTATACCATCCTTAGGTGGATCTTTAACTCTATGGAGGAACGGATCTATAACATCTTCATGTTTCATGAGACGGTAAGTGGATTATGGTCTGCTCTTACGAAGATGTATGCTCATTCTCGCAATGAATCACGGATTTTTGAGCTCTACCGTGAGATTTCCCACGCCTTCCAGGCATCCTTAGGACTTTCAGTTGTAGATTACTTTGGTTACCTTCAATCTCGGTGGGAAGAACTTGCGCAGTATGAACTTCTGAGTGAATTTCCTGAAGATGCTGTTAAGATCGAAGCCAAGCGCTAGGATCGTCGACACACATACCATTTCTTGATGGGTTTAAATCCAGAGTACGAGAATCTTCGCACTCAGATTTTGAACACATCACCGATGCCGGATCTATACAATGCATTCTCTACTGTTGACAATGATTCCAAACGTCGGCTCTTTCTTCCACCTGAAGTCCCTCCCTCAGTCCCTGAGCATATGACTTTTCCGGCTCCTTCTAGTCCGCAGATGGCCTTTTCGGCCCCTTCCGGTCCTCGCGCATCAGGCACGAGGCCATACTGTCAGCATTGCCGAAAACTTGGTCATACCATTGATCGTTGTTACAATCTTCATCCTGAATTGAAACCCCAAAACCTAGGAGGGCGGAAAGGAAGAGAAGGACCACTTACTGGTGTTATTGCCGATATTGTCCCTGGTTCAGAAAATTCTCCATCAGCTTCGCTGGATATTTCCCACGTCCAGGCCCAACTTGCCCAACTTCAGGCTCAGTTAACCACTTTGGCATTGTCTTCCGGCCCCACGGCTGCTCTTGCCTCCGGTACTCATACTGCGCTTCATGGTAAGTCTGGCCGCCCTACTTGGAATCTGGATTTCGGGGTTAACAATCACATGACTGGTGAGATTTCTACCATCACCTCCCCTGTGTTACCTATTAAAAAGTCTGTATGCATTGCCGATGGTACCTCTATCCCTATTCGTTGTCAGGGAAATGCTTGCTTGTCCCCTGATATCACTCTTCACTCTGTTTATTATGTTCCTAAATTTGCCTATAATCTTCTATCCGTTAGTTGTCTTGCAAAAAATCTTAACTGTGCTATTGTGTTTTTACCTGATCGTTGCCTCTTGCAGGACCTGACTACGAGGAAGATTTTTGGCAGGGGATATGAACACAATGACCTCTACTACTTTGGCAGCCCTCCACCTCTACCTGTTCCACCTTTTAGTATGCAAGCTTCTGTACTATCTGTTTTTGATTCCTCTATGTGTTCTTTCAAAAGTTTAAACTTGTGGCATGCTCGTTTAGAACATGCAAACTTTCAGTATTTGTGTTAGTTGTTTTCGTCTCTTAATAATGCTTGCAAAGACTTTAAATTTCAATGTGTAGTTTGTGAATTGTCTAAACACACGCGTACCTCTTATATTCCTCGCATGCACCGTGCCCCCCAAGCATTTGATCTTATCCATTTTGATATTTGGGGACCCTCTCCTGTTACAGCCATTTCCAAACACCGCTACTATGTCACCTTCATAGATGATTATAGTCGGTGTACTTGGGTTTATTTGATGAAGCACAAATCCGAGGTTTACACTCACTTTACCCATTTCCTTCAAATGATAAAAACCCAATCTAAAATCATTGTGTGCAATATCAGGTTTGATAATGGCCGAGAATACTTATCCGATGAATTTCGAGCTGAGCTTAATAAGCAAGGTATCCTTCAGCAACTTACCTACCCCTACACCCCTGAGCGGAATGGTGTGACGGAACGTAAGAACCGTCATATCATGTCTGTCGTCCGTTGTCTTTTGCGTGGAATAAATGTTCCCAAATCTTTTTGGCACGCGGCTGTTCTTACTGTTGCCTATCTCATTAATCGCACCCCGAGCCGTGTCCTTACTGGTAAAACCCCCTTTCATATATTGCAACCCACTAGCACCCTTTTTCCTATCTTACCCCGTGTCTTTGGTTGTACGTGTTTTGTCCAGAACTGGAGCCCTACTCGCATTAAGTTAGATGATAAATCTATCCGGTGTGTTTTCCTTGGCTATTCTTCCATGTTAAAAGGATATAGGTGCTACGATCCAGTTACCTATCGTACTTACCACTCTCTCGATGTTACGTTCCTCAAGACTGTACCCTATTTTTCTGGTATTGTATCTTTTCCACCTATTCAGGCACCCACTACTGGGGATCATACTCCACTTCCGCGTCCTATTCCTGTCTTAGATATATCTTCCCCGCTCACATCACATCCACCACCGGATACCTCACCCACTCCCTTACGAGTCTATTCTCGTCGTTCACGTGTCTCACATCCCCTGTCGACATCTTCTCCGGACTCAGGTATACCTTCCTCTCTCATTATCTTTGACCATGTTCCCCACCATTACCCGACTCGGGAACGTCACCCACCATCCCGCTACCTTCTTTCATGTTCTACTAATCATCCGATTTTCAAGTATTTGTCTTTTCAGGGTCTCTCAGATCAATATAAATTCTTCCTTGGACAAATTGATTCGGTTGTCATTCCTCGCTATGTTCATGAGACCCTCCAGAATCCACAGTGGGTTGCCGCTATGCAAGCAGAGATGGATGCCCTACAACGGAATCAAACATGGGACTTGGTTGATTTGTCGGCTGGTGAACGGCCGGTTGGTTGTAATTGGGTCTTCAGTGTGAAATATCTAGTTGATGGTTCGATTGATCGGTACAAAGCCCGGCTTGTTGCTAAGGGCTACACACAAATCCCGGGCAAAGACTTCGGTGCCACCTTTGCCCCGGTTGCTAAATTGACTACTGTTCGATTTCTTATTTCGTTGGCTGCATCTCATTCTTGGCCTCTGCACCAGTTGGATGTCAAGAATGCATTCCTTAATGGTGACTTGACTGAGACTATCTATATGGAGCCTCTACCAGGATTTCGGCCTCAGGGGGAGTATTCAGGTAAAGTTTGTCAACTCCAAAAATCCCTCTATGGACTTAAGCAGTCTCCTCGTGCATGGTTCTGTCGATTCAGCAAAGCCATCCTCACTATGGGTTTATCCAGTGTCACTCAGATCATACTTGCTTCATCCGTCGCTAACACCAGGGACGGTGCATCATTATCTCAGTCTATGTGGATGATATTATTATCACAAGAGACGACGCACCTGGCATTCAGCAGGTAAAGAAAGATCTCGGACAGATTTTTGACATCAAGGATTTGGGTCATCTCCGCTACTTTCTCGGTATTGAGGTTGCTCGGTCTCGGAAAGGTATCTTTCTCCAAGTGAAAATACGCTCTTAATATTCTTCAAGACATTGGAATGCTTGGATGTAGACCAGCCTCTACTCCCATAGATCTGAACATTAAGTTAACAACAGACTCGAGAGAATTATTATCAGATCCATCAGTATATCAGCGACTTGTGGGACGCCTCATCTATTTGATTAATACAAGGCCAGATCTTACGTTTGTTGTCAGTGTTGTGAGCCAATTTATGCACTCACCACGTACATCACACCTGGATGCTGTCTATCATATCCTTTGGTACCTCAAAACATGCCCCGGTCTGGGTCTCTTCTATATGACAGAGATACATGAGGGACTCTCCTGCTTTACAGATACTGACTATGCAGGATCGAAGGACGATAGACGTTCGACCTCTGGTCTGTGCACCTTTAATGGAAGACACCTAATCTCGTGGAAGAGTAAGAAGCAATCCTTCGTTTCCTGATCTTCTGCCGAAGCTGAGTATCGCGCTATGGCTCAAGGAACATGTGAACTCCTTTGGCTTCGTTCCCTTTTGACCGAGTTAGGACTTCCCGTTGGAAACTCATCTAAGTTGTTCTGTGACAACAAGTCTGCCATAATGTTATCTTCAGATTCAGTTCTTCATGAGAGAACGAAACACATTGAGATGAATATCCACTTCATTCGTGAAAAAGTCCAATCGGGAATCATCACATCAGCCTTCGTCCCATCTTCAGAACAGGCTGCTGATATGTTCACCAAGTGTACAAGACCATCTCTCCTTCAGTCAGTTATTAGCAAGTTAGGGCTCATCAATATTTTTGCCCCAACTTGAGGGGGAATGTTGAAATATTATATTTATGCGTTAATTTATATTTTTGGTATCTTTATTGTAGGGCTTTATTAAGCCTATTTATTTCAATAATATTCTTCCTAATTTAGTCTGCTCCTGTGGCTATATAATTAGGGGAATAAGACTCATTCTAAATGTACAAAATTATCAATATAATTTTCTTCTTTCCCTATATCCTTTAGTTTCTAATTTTAATCAATTACTTTATTTTATTAAAAAAAAAGTGTAAAACGGGTTAAAATTGTAGTTTTAGCGTGCCATGGTCTTCTCTTTTCTTAGACTTATTTTCACTCATGTATTTTGGAGGGTTAACACTCATGAAACTCACTGATTTTGATACTATTAGGAGAAAACATCATTTGTTTAGGTAATGAGAGAAATTCATCCGAAACTTAAAATCGTGAAGTTTTCAAAGGTTAGCATATTGAAAAATCTCAATTTTGTAACTTTTTTAAAACGCTCAAAATCGTGATATTTCGGAAAGTCAACACTCAGGAAATCTACCAAATTTGATATCATTATGATTCGATTGGGTAATAGTTAAAAGTTATCCGAAACTAAAAAATGTGAAAGCATTTTGTTACTTTATTAAAACGCTCGAAATCGTGATATTTTGGAAGGCGTTGAACTCAAGAAACCCTTCGAAACTCATTCGAAATTCGAGAAATCATCATTTGATTGGTTAACGGAAGAAATTAATTCGAAACTCAAAATTATGAAATTTTAAAAGCTTATATAACACACAAAAAAATCTCGATTTCTCTATTTTCTTGAAAGACTCTAAATTGAGAAATTTGGAAAGCTGACAATCACAAAATTCCCTGATTTTGAAACCATTACGAGAAAATATCATTTGATTGGGTAACAGAAGAAATTCATTCGAAATTATAGATAGGTGAATTTTTCAAAGGTTACAACACGCCGAAAAATTCAGATTTCGTTACTTTCTTGAAACATACGAAATCATGAAACTCGAAAAGTTAACACTCACGAAACCGCACAATTTTGATACTATTACGAGAATGCATCATTTGATTGGTAACCTAAGAAATTGATCCAAAAATCAAAATCGTGAAAATTTTCAATGCAATACACCGAAAATTCCAGATTTTGCTACTTTTATATTACTCCCTGAAATCGTGAAATTTTTGAAGGCTAACACTGACGAAACCTTTCGATTTTGACACCATTATGAGAAAGTATAATTTGATTGGATAACAGAAGAAATTAATTCGAAATTCATAAATGTGAAATTTTCAAATGCTAGCACACCAAAAATCCCGCTTTTGCAATTTTTTAAAACGCTCGAAATTGTGATATTTTGGATGGCTAACACTCATGAAACCTTCCAATTTTGATATCATTATGAGAAAATATCATTTGATTGGATAACGGGAGAAATTAATCTGAAACTCAAAATTATAAATTATTTTAATGTTATCGCACACCAAAAATCCCAATTTTGTAACTTTTTTAAAACGTTTAAAATTGTGATATTTTTTATGACTAATACTCACGAAATTCATCGATTTTGATATCATTATGAGAAAACATAATTTGTTTAGGTAACGAGAGAAATTCATGCGAAACTCAAATCTTGAAATTTTGAAAGGCTAGCAAATCGAAAAATCTCAATTTTGCAACTTTTTAATAACACTTGAAATTGTGATAGTTCGGAAGGCCAACACTCATGAAATCCATTGAACGTGATACTATT
The DNA here is from genome assembly GCA_016647705.1 of Eucommia ulmoides. NCBI lineage: Eukaryota > Viridiplantae > Streptophyta > Magnoliopsida > Garryales > Eucommiaceae > Eucommia > Eucommia ulmoides. The sequence continues at coordinate 57,305,245 of CM028328.1, forward strand.
ACGAGAAAATATCATTTAATTGGGTAATGGAAGAAATTCATCTAAAAATCAAAATCGTGAAACGATTTTGTTACTTTATTAAAATGCTCAAAATCATGATATTTTTGTAGGCTAACACTCTCGAAACCCTTCGATTTGATACCATCAAGAGAAATTATCATTTGATTGGTTAACAGAAGAAATTCATTTGAAACTCAAAATTATGAAATTTCCAAAAGTTATAACATTAAAAAATATCTCGAATCCCCTAATTTCTTGAAACACTCTAAATTATGAAATTTGGAAAGTTAACACTCTCAAAATTCCTCGATTTTGATACCATTACGAGAAAACATCATTTGATTGGATAACGGAATAAATTCATTTGAAACTCAAAATGGTAAAATTTTCGAAGGCACCGGAAAATCTAGATTTTGCTACTTTTTTGAAACACACGAAATCATGAAATTTGAAAAGCTAACACTTGCAAAATCCCGCGATTTTGATACTATTACGAGAAAGCATTATTTTGATAAAGTAACCTAAAGAAATTTATCCAAAAATCAAAATCGTAAAATTTTTTAAGGTTACAACACACCGAAAAATCACGACTTAGCTACTTTTTAAAATGCTAGAGATCGTTATATTTTTGAATGCTAACACTCACGAATAATCATTGTTCGATTAGGTAATCGAAAAAATTCATTCGAAATCCAAAATCGTAAAATTTTCAAAAATTATATATATAACACACCAAAAATTTTGATTTTGCTATTTTTTTTAAAACACTCAAAATTGTTATATTTTGGAAGGCAATCACTTACTAAACCCCCTCCAATTTTGATACCATTACGAGAAAACATCATTTGATTGGGTAACGGAAGAAATTCATCTGAAAGTTAAAATCGTAAAATTTTCAAAGAACATAACACACAAAAAAAATCTTGATTTTGTTACATTTTTAAAATACTTGAAATCATGATATTTTGGAATGCTAACATTAACAAAACCTCAATTTTTATACCATTCCGAGAAAGTATCATTTGAATGGGTAACGAAAGAAATTAATTTGAAACTCAAAATATTGAAATTTCACAGGCTATAATACACTCGAAATCGTGAAATTTAAAAAGTTAATACTCAAGAAGGTCCCAAATTTGGATACTATTATGAGAAATCATCAATTTATTGGGTAATGGAAGAATTTTCATACGAAAATCAAAATTGTAAAACTTTCAAAGATCTCACATCGAAAATCCTGATTTCGCTATTTTCTTAAAACACTCGAAATCGTGATTTTTTTGAAGGCTAATAATCATGAAACCCCCCAATTTTGATACTATTATGAGAAAATATCATTTGATTTGGTAACGAAAGAAATTCTTGAAGAACTTAAAATCATGAAATTTTCAACAAGTTTAGCACAACGAAAAATGTAAATTTCACTAATTTCTTGAAACACTCAAAATCGAAAAATTGGAAAGCTAACAATCATGAAATCCCCCAATTTCAACACCACTCCAAGAAAACATCAATTGATTAGGTAATAGAAAAAATTCATCCGAAACTCAGTATTGTAAATTTTTCATAGGATGTATTGCACACCGAAAAATTTCAATTTCGCTACATTTTTTGAAGGCTCAAAATTGTGTCATTTTGGAAGTCTAACACTAACAAAACCCCCGAATTTTGATACAATTACAAGAAGGCACTAGTTGATTGGGTCACGGAAGAAATTCATTCGAAACTCAAAATCGTGAAATTTTCAAAACTATAACACACAAAAAAAATCTCGATTTCCCTACTTTCTTGTAACACTCTAAATCATGAAATTTGGAAAACTTACACTCACGTAACACCCCGATTTTGATACCATTATGAGAAAATATCATTTGAATAGGTAGCAAAAAAAATTCATCCGAAACTAAAAATATGAGAAATTTCAAAGGTTATAGCAAAAAAAAAAAAAAAAAGAAAAAAAAAATCCCGATTTCGCTTCTTCTTTAAAATACTCGAAATTATGAAATTTGGACAGCTACCACTCACGATCCCCCCCCAATTTTGATTCTATTATGAAAAAACATCATTTGATTGGGTAACCTAAAAAATTCATCCAAAATCAAATTCGTGCAATTTCCAAAGGCTACAACACACTGAAAAATATCGATTTTGGTATTTTTTCATGACGCTCGAAATCGTGAAATTTTTGAAGTCTAACAATGATGAACCCCCCCGATTTTGATACAATTATGAGAAAACGTCATTTGATTGGGTAACGGAAGAAATTTATCCGAAACTCAAATTCGTGAAATTTTAAAAGGCTACACACTAAAAATTTAAGCTTTTGCTTATTTTTTTGAAACATATGAAATCATGAAATTTAGAATGGTAACACTAACGAAACCCTCTAACTTTTATACCATTACGAGAAAATATCATTCGACTGTGTAACCGAAAAAATTCATCTGAAACTCAAAATGTCACACCCCACCCCGGACACCCGTCACTGTAGGGCCGGCGTGACGTCGACACGACATCACCTGAATATCTAACTTACTATAGACGACAAAAATAAAAACGCAATCACAGAACAAATCATAAGTATATACACTCTCTTATTTACGAACACCAGTCCTAAAAATTTTATTCATTTAACAACACGAATACGAAACCCTAAATCTCTCATTTAGTTTCCCTTCAAGTAGCACCCCCAAGATATTCTTTCTCTATCGTACTTCCTGATTTAACCTAGTGCCAGTAGGAGATCGACTCCTAACTATTTTACTTGCGAGTGTACTACCTTCTTAGTAAAATATTTTAAAAATAATGATACATTCTAAATATTATCATAATTAAATACGGATCAAGTATAAGTATATAAACACCACATAGTTCGTAAAATCTCTAGTATATAAGCAGTGAAAATAAAATGATATAGACAAGTTCCATCCAAATCCATCTAGTATAAAATCATACCAATCACCATAATAAATAATAAATCACCCAATATAAGTAAAACACCACATCTCAAACACACATTTCAAACCACCATTCCATCACAACACACACTGGCTAACTATAGTGATCGTTTTAACCTTACGATCGGGAGTTGCAATGGTACCGTATCATCCGTAGGATATGCCTTCCTACGAACACCCATCACTCCGTCGAAATGAATAATCACTGCGCAGTATAAACGTCTAATATCACTCAGCCGAAGTAGGTAAACATCATTCCGCCGAAGCGGATAACCTCACTCTGCTGAAATAGATAAATATTATGGTATCGTCCAATCAATAACATCGTCAAATCAATACCATCACTCTGCCGAAGCAGACAAATACTATAGCATCGTCAAATCAATAACGTCATCATCAAATCACAAATTAATAATATCGTCTAATCAACATCGTCAAATCTCAAACATCACCCTCTATTTCCAAAACTGATTTTTAATCCAAGATCATATTTCTCATTTTCTTAAAAAAAAAAAGGTCTGATTTCACCAAAAACCATTTTTCCACCCTTTATTTTTAGAAAATCAGGTATTTTTCACTCTCTTTTAAAACCACCAAATTTTAGCGAAAAACCATTTTCAACTTCCTTTCGAAATCAACACAATTCATCGAAAATTCATTTTCTCAACTCACCCAGAAACCTGTTTGATCCATATCATTTTGAAATTATTTAATTTAACTATCATAATTTTTCATCAAATATATATATATAGTTTGGCAAGAAGATAGTACACTCACCTGATTATCCGTTTTCGAAGACTTTAACCGCCTATTCTCTACCAGTACTCCGGTACCTGCGAACCTAATAGTGATATGGCCTAAATTAATATTTTATATAAAATCACCTAATCATGTAATGCAGGCCCTAATTTTCGTTATTTTTCCGTCCCCACATTTTATTATGTAAAATTATTATTCAGTTAATTTTTCATTTAACAGTCCCAAATTTATTATTCCTGTTACAAAATTTTTATGCTAGAATTTAATTTAACAAAACTAAAATAAATTTAACGAAAAATGTTACCCATTCCGAATCGTTCGCGGGTCGCAAGACGGATTTTGAATTTTTATTGGGGTTCTTTATGTAATTTTTTTTCCCGTTTTTTTCTTCTGCTTTCCGTTTCTGTTTGTTGTTCTGCTACAGCAGCCGACCTCTTCCCCTCCTCCCTGCCACCGTCCGTCGGCCAACCCATAACCGACCACCCACATACAATCGCAGCAGCACACACACAACACACATACAGAGACAACCACACACCCACACACACATACCCACTTCCTCTCTCTCTAACTCTCCAGCGACAACTCCGGCGATCTACGCACACACACACAGCCGAACGACAACACCACCAGACCCATTTACACACTCCCACATACAGGACACACACACACACACACACAGAGCAGGAACAACACATACACACATATCCACTTCTTTTCTCTCTAACTCTCCGGCCATCTACACACACACACACTGCCGAACGACAACACCACCGGACCCATTTACACACTCCCACATACAGGACACACACACACACACACACATAAAGTAGGAACAACACACACACACATGCAGTCGTCCAGCAGAACACAAACACATACACAATCACGGAACATATACACAAGCCCGCTCACTCCTATACCGGCACTGGACGGACACCCACCACTGTCCGAACACACCGCCAAACCAGCAACCCACACCACCAGATGAGCATCCACCGCCGATCCTCTCTCTCTCTCTTCTCTGTTTCTGTTTGGAATCCACCGGTACACACACACCCTTAGTTGATCACCCACACACAATGAAACACCCTTACACACGCTATCGATCGCCAGTTGATCGACGGCGACGACACACACACCACCCACAGTCGCACAACACCCCCAATTACACACACACCCACACACGCTGTCGAAACAGCACACATACACACATGTCGGCTGCGAAACACACACACACACGCTGGTCTCACATTCCACACTCATGACGACACGCACACAGCTACACCATTGATGGCCGAACACACACACATGCATACACAGAGCAGCAACATACACACAGACGGCGACGACACCGATCACCGACGACCATCGACGATGAAGAAAATGCGCACACCCACAACATTTAAACGAACACGCACACACACGATCATTGTCGACTATCAATGAGGAACAAAATACACACACCCGTACATTCCTACAATCGACGACCCATCAAGACAAAACCCACACATGAACTCCAATGACGTCGACAACGAGGGTCAAAACATGTCCACCGACCCTGTTTGGTTTTCAGTGAAATCAACACACACTCACAGTGTACACAGAATACAAACTCATCCGATCACATGCACACACTGAAACACACACTATTGATCAACGGTTGATCGATGACGACAATACCCACACACTGCCGGTGAACAGGACACACTCCGATTCTCTTCCTCTCTCTCTAGATTTATGAGTTTCTTCTTCTTAAGCTTTCTCGATCCTTCTAGCGTGAATGAATCCTATATATATGCATGAATTAAGTGGATGGATATTTGATCTCTTCACGGCACGTCGTCGGTTCTCTTCTCTCTCTGTCTTCGGCCCTCACTGCACACACACACGCACGAATATATGTCTATATATATGAGTTTATATAAAGACCCATGTGCTTAAATACTCTTCCCTCCTCTCTAATTTCTTAAAATCTTCATTTTAGTTCAATTCAACATTTATGGGTTTCTAGAAGTATAATTTCACCCTTCACATTTTAAATTTTTAGATTTTAATTAAAAAATTTGCAAATTTGACTCATAAACTTTTAATTTGGTTTTTAATCAACTCAATTTTTTTTTACCCCGAAATTTTTCTAAATGCTCTAAATCGAAAATAATGACGTACATGCTAAAGTTCGGGTGTTACAAATCACGAATTTTTTAAAAACTGTAGCACAAAAAAAAATCCTAGTTTCACAACTTTTTTGAAACACTCAAAATGATGAAATTAGGAGAGATAACATTCACGAAACCCCCCAATTTTTATACGATTATGAGAAGGCATAATTTGATTGCATAATCAAAAAAATTCATCCGAAATTCAAAATCATGAAATAATCAAAGATTACAACACACCGAAATTTTGATTTTGCTATTTTTTAAAACACTCAAAATCGTGATATTTGGGAAGGCTAATACTCACTGAAACCCCCAATTTTTATACTATTACAAGAAGGCATCATTTGATTGGGTTACGGAAGAAATTCATCCGAAACTCAAAATAGTAAAATTTTTAAAAGACATTGCACAACAAAAAAAATCTCGATTTCACTATTTTTTTCAAATGCTCGAAATCATGATATTTTTGAAGGTTAACACTTACAAAATCGCCAATTTTTATACCATTCCGAGAAAACATCATTTGATTGGGTAATAGAAGAAATTCATCTGAAACTCAAAATCTCGAAATTTTCACAGGCTATAACACGCACAAAAAAAAATCCGATTTTGCTGCTACTTAAAAATACTCAAAATCATGAAATTTGGATACCTACCACTCACGATACACCCCAATTTTTATACCATTACGACATAACATCAATTGATTGGGTAACAGAATAAATTCATCACAAACTCAAAATCGTAAAAATTTTAAAGGCCTCACATCGAAAATCCCGATTTTGCAATTTTCTTAAAACGCTCGAAATCTTGAATATTTGGAAAGCTAACACTCATGAAACCCCCCGACTGTGATCCTATTATGAGAAATAAATTCATCCAAAACTAAAAATTGTGAAATTTGCACAGGCTATAACACAAAAAAAAAATCTTGATTTTGCTACTTCCTTAAAACACTTAAAATCGTGAAATTTTGAAAACTATCACTCAAGAAACTCTCTAATTTGGATACTATTATGAGAAAACATCAATTGATTGGGTAATGGAAGATCTTTCATCCAAAAATCAAAATTGTAAAAATTTCAAAGGCCTTTTACCGGAAATTTGGATTTCGATATTTTCTTAAAACGCTCGAAATCGTGAATTTTTGGAAGGCTAACAATCATTAAACCCCCTGATTTTGATACTATTGTGAGAAAATTCGCTAATTTCTTGAAACACTCAAAATCGTGAAATTTGGAAAGCTAACAGTCACAAAACCCCCCAATTTTGATACCATTACAAGAATGCATCAATTGATTAGTTAACGGAAAAAGTTCATCAAAAACTCAAAATCGTGAATTTTTCATATGCTATATTGCACACTGAAAAATTTCGATTTCACTCCAAAATTGTGACGTTTTGGAAGGCTAACACTAATAAAACTCCTAGATTTTGATACAATTACAAGAAATCATCATTTGATTGGGTGATGGAAGAAATTGATCCGAAACTTAAAATCTTGAAACACTCTAAATCGTGAAATTTGGTGAGCTAAAATCACCACACATCTCGATTTTGATACCATTATGAGAAAATATCATTTGATTGGATAACGGATGAAATTCATCCAAAACTAAAAATATTGAAATTTTCGAATGCTATAGCACACCGAAAAATTCAGATTTTGACACATTGAAAAATTCTGATTTTGCTGTTTTTTTTTTAATAACGCTGGAAATCGTAAAATTTTTAAAGGTTGACACTAATGAAACCCTCCCAATTTTGATACAATTATGAGAAAACATTATTTGATTTGGTAATAGAAGAAATTCATCCGAAACACGAAATAATGAAATTTTCAAAGGCTATAGGACATTGTCAATCTCAATTTTGCTACTTTTTTACAACGCTAGAAATTGTCATATTTTGAGAGGCTAATACTCATGTAACCCTCCGATTTCGATACCAATACAAGAAAACATTATTTAATTGGGTAACAGAAGAAATTCATCTGAAATTCAAAATCGTGAAATATTGAAAGGTTATAGTACACAAAAAAATATCAATTTTGCTACTTCATTAAGACACTCTAAATCTTTATATTTTGGAAGACTAACACTTACAAAACTCCCAGATTTTCATACCATTACGAGAATACATTATTCAATTGGGTAACGAAAGAAATTCATTCGAAACTTAAAATCATGTAATTTTCATAATCTATAACGCGCAACAAAAAATCCCGATTTTGCTACTTCCTTGAAACATTCAAAATCGTGAAATTTGGAATATTAACACTCACGAAACGCACCAATTTTTATATCATTACGAGAAAGCTTCAATTTATTGGGTAACGGAAGATATTCATTCAAAACACAAAATCCGAAAATTTTCAAAAGGTATAGCACAACGAATTTTTTTAATTTCACTTCTTTTTTAAAATGCTTGAAATCACAATTTTTTGGAAGACTAAAACTCACAAAACCCGCGATTTTGATACCAATATAAGAAAATATAATTTGATTGGGTAATTGAAGAAATTTATCCAAAACTCAAAATTATGAAATTTTCAAAGGTAATAGCACACAAAAAAAATAAAAATGATTTCATTACTTTCTTCAAAACACTTGAAATTGTAAAATTTGGAAAGTTATCAGTCACGAAACCCCCCAATTTTGATAGTATTATGAGACAATATCATTTTATTGGGTATCGAAAGAAATTCATCTAAAATTGAAAATTGTGAAATTTTCAAAGGTTATAGCATATAAAAAAAAAAATATCAAAATCGTGATATTTTGGAAAACTAACACTCATGAAATTCCAAAATTTTATACCACTATGATAAAGCATCATTCTATTAGATAACAGGAGAAATTCAACCGAAACTCAATATCGTGAAATTTTTAAATTCTATAACACATCGAAAAATCTCGATTTCGCTACTTTCTTGAAACACTTGACATCGTGAAATTTGGAAAGTTAACACTCAAGAAACCTCGCAAATTTGATACTATTACGAGAAAGCATTATTTGATTGGGTAACGGTAAAAAATCATCCGAAACTCAAAATCGTGAATTTTTCAAAGGCTAGCACAATGAAAATCCCAATTTTGTTTCTTTTTTAAAACGCTCAAAATCGTAATATTTTGGAAGACTAACCCTCACGAAACCCCCTAATTTTGATATCATTATTCGAAAGCATCATTTGATTGGGCAACGAAAGAAATTTATTCGAAACTTAAAATCGTAAAATTTTCAAAAGTTATAGTATACCAATATTTTTTTGATTCTGCTACTTTCTTGAAACACTCAAAATCGTGAAATTTAGAAAGCTAAAACTCACGAAGCCCTTTGATTGTGATACTATTACAAGAAAACATCATTTGATTCGGTAATGGAAGAAATTCAACTGAAACTTAAAATCATGAAATTTTCAAAGGTGAACCCCGATTTCGCTTATTTTTTGAAACACTTAAAATCATGATATTTTGGAAGGCTAATACTGACGAACCCCCACGGTTTTAATACCATTATGAGAAAACATCATATGATTGGGTAAGAAAAGAAATTCATCCGAAAATCAAAATCGTGAAATTTTCAAATGCTATAGCAAACAAAAAAAATTCTGATTTCACTACTTTCTTGAAACATTCAAAATCATGAAATTTGGAAAACACTCATGACACCCCACAATTTTGATACCAATACGAAAAAACATCATTTGAATGAGTAACAGAAGAAATTTATTCGAAACTCAAAATTGTGAAATTTTCAAAGGCCATATCCGCTGTGTATAAAGATAATAATCTATTTGAGAAAATTTATTATTTGTATTTAGAGGATTTAATTGTTTAAATTTGGTAACTACCCAATTCACCTCTCTCTTGGCTAGCTTTTTGAGCCAACAATGAAATTTTCGAAGGTTATAACACACCAAAAAATCTGGATTTTGATACTTTTTTACAACTCTAAATTGACAAATTTTTAAAGCCCAACACTTATGAAAATCCCCAATTTTGATATCATTATAAGAAAGCTTCATTTGATTGGGTCATAGAAGAAATTCATCCGAAACTCAAAATTGTGAATTTTTCAAAAGTTAGCACATAGAAAAAGCCTGATTTCGCTACTTCCTTGAAACACTCAAAATCGTGATATTTTAGAAGGTTAACACTCATGGTACCCCCCCAATTTTGATACCATTAAGAGAAAGTATCATTTGATTGGGTAACCAAAAAAATTCATCGAAAATTTAAAATCTTAAAATTTTCAAAGGTAGCACACACAAAAAAAAAAATGCCAATTCCGCTACTTCCTTGAAACATCGAAATCGTGAAATTTGGAAAGCTAACAATCACAAAGCCCCCAATCTTGACACCATTATGAGAAAATATAATTTGATTGGGTATTAGAAGAAATTCATTTGAAACTTAAAATGGTGAAATATTCAAATACTATAGCACAAAAAAAAAAAAATATTGATTTCGCTACTTCCTTGGAACATCGAAATCGTGAAATTTGGAAAGCTAACAATCACGAAGCCCCCAATTTTGACACCATTACGAGAAAATATCATTTGATTGGGTAATAGAAGAAATTCATTTGAAACTTAAAATCGTGAAATATTCAAAGACTATATAGCACAAAAAAAAATCTTGATTTCGCTACTTTCTTGAAACACTCAAAATCATGAAATTTGAAAAACTAAAAATCAGGAAACCCTCCTATTTTGTTATCATTATGAGAAAACATCATTTAGTTGGGTAACGGAAGAAATTTATCCGAAACTCAAAATCGTGAAATTTTCAAAGGTTATGACACACAAAAAATTTCCAATTTCTCTACCACCTTGAAACACTTGAAATTGTGAAATTCGGAAAGCTAACAATCATGAAATCCCCTAATTTTGAAACCATTTTGAGAAACTATCATTTGTTGGGTAACAAGAGAAACTCATCCAAAATTCAAATTCGTCAAATTTTCAAAAGCTATAGAACATCGAAAAATCTCGATTTCTCTACTTTTTCAAAACGCTCTAAATCACGATATTTTGCAAGGCTAACGCTCACGAATCTCCCCGATTTTGATAGAATTATATGAAAGCATCAATTGATTAGGTTAAAGAAGAAAGTCAATAGATTTTGTTTTTTGAAATTTTCAAAGGATATAACACACACAAAAAAATCCTAATCTCGTTGCTTTCTTAAAACACTCGAAATCGTGAAATTTGAAAAACTACCATTCACGAAACCCCCCCAATTTTGATACTATTACGAGAAAGTATCATTTGATTAGGTAACAAATGAAATTCATCTGAAATTCAAATTCGTGAAATTTTCAAAGGCTATATAGCAAACTGAAAAATTGCGATTTTGCTACTTTTTTAAAATGCTCGAAATCATTTTATTTTTGGAAAGCTAACACTCACAAACCTCCTTGATTTTGATATCATTACGAGAAAGTAACATTTGATTAAGTAACAAAAGGAATTCATCCAAAAGTCAAAATTGTGAAATTTTCAAAGGCTATATAGCTCACAAAAAATCTCGATTTTGCTACCTTTTTAAAACGCTCCAAATCGTGATATTTTGGAAGGCTAACATTTACGAAACCCTCAAATTTTTATACCACTATGTCAAAGCATCATTCGATTGGATAACAGATGAAATTAAATTGAAATCATGAAATTTTCAAATTCTATGGCATACTGAAAAATTCCGCTTTCGCTACTTTCAAGAAACACTTGAAATCGTGAAATTTGGAAACTTAACACTCATGAAACCCCACAAATTTGATTCCATATTACCAGAAAGCATTATTTGATTGGGTAACGGTAAAAATTCATCCAAAAATTAAAATCTTGAAATTTTTAAAGGGTATAGCACGCAATAAAATACCAATACTAGAAAGCATTTTTTGATTGGGAAACATATGAAATTCATCTGATACTTAAAATCGTGAAATTTTTAAAAGTTATAGCACTAAACAAAATATCCCGATTCCACTACTTCTGTCAAACACTAAATGTCGTTAAATTTAAAAATCTAACACTCACGAAACTGCCTAATTTTGATACAAAGTATTATTTGATTGAGTAACGGAAAAAATTCATTCTAAACTCAACATCATGAAATTGTCAAAGGCTAAAGCACACAAAAAAATCTCAATTTTGCTACATTCGTGAAACACACAAAATCGTGAAATTTGAAAAGCTAACACTTAGGAAACCCCCAAATTTTGATACCATTACATGAAAATATTATTTGATTGGATAACGATAAAAATTCATCCGAAACTCAAAATTGTGAAATTTTCATAGGCTATGACACACAAAAAAAATCCAGATTTCACTACTTCCTTGAAACACTCGAAATCATTAAATACGGATAACTAACACTCATAAAAATCATAATTTTGATATCGTTACAAGAAAGCGTCATTTGATTGGGTAATAGAAGAAATTCATCCAAAACTCAAAAATCATGATATTTTGGAAGGTTAACACTCATAAAATCTCCGGATTTTGGTACAATCACGATAAAGCATCATTTGATTAGGTAACAGAAGAAATTCAACTGAAAACTCAAAATCGTTAAATTTTCAAAAGCTCAAACCAAAAAAATCTCGATTTTTCTACTTTTTAAAATGCTCAAAATCATGATATTTAGGAAGGCTAACACTCACAAAACTTCTCGATTTCAATACAATGACAATAAAAGATCATTAGATTGGGTAACAAAAGAAATTCATCTTAAAAATCTTGACTTCGCTACTATTTTAGAACACTCAAAACTGTGATATTTTGGAAGGCTAACACTCATAATATCCCCCAATTTTGATACACTCATGATAAAGCGTCATTCAATTGGGTAACAGAAGAAATTCATCTGAAACTCAAAATCGTGTAATTTTCAAAGGCTGCGTTGAAAAATTTCGATTTTGCTACTTTTTTAAAACACTCGAAATTATGAAAATTAGAAAGTTAACACTCATGAAACTCTCCAATTTTGATACCATTACGAGAATAACAGAAGAAATTCATACGAAACTCGAAATCATGACATTTCCAAAAGCTATGGCGCACTGAAAAATCTCGATTTCACTACTTTTTAAAAACACTCGAAATCGTTATATTTTGGAAGGCTAAGACTTAAAAAATCCCTCAATTTTGATACAATCTTGAGAAAGCATTATTTGATTGGGCAACAGAACAAATTCATCTAAAACTCTAAATTGGAAAATTTTCAAATGCTATAGCACATCGAAAAATTTCAATTTTGCGACTTTTTAAAACAATCGAAATCGTGAAAATTGAAAAGCTAACACTCACAAAACCCCCCAAATTTGATACCATTACGAGTAAGCATCATTTGATTGGGTAATAGAAAAAATTAATCAAAAACTCAAAATCATGAAATTTTCAAAGTTTATAGTATACCGAAAAATCTGGATTTTGCAACTTTAATAAAATGCTTGAAATTCTGATATTTTGGAAGGTTAACACTCATGAAACTCCTAATTTTGATACCATTATGAGAAAACATATTTTGATTGGGTAACAGAAGAAATTCATTCAAAACTCAAAATCGTAAAATTTTCAAAGGTTATAGCACCGAAAAATCTCTAATTAGCTACTTTTTAAAAACGCTCAAAATCGTGATATTTAGGAAAGCTAACACTCACAAAACTCCCTGATTTTGATACAATTACAATAAATCGTCATTTGATTGGATAACGGAAGAAATTCATCCCAAATTCAAAATCATAAAATTAGCAAAGGCTATTGCACAACGAAAAAAATCTTGATTTCAATACTTTTTTAAAATTCTCAAAATAGTGATATTTTGGAAGGCTAACACTCCCAAAATCCCCTAATTTTTATGCTATTTTCAAAAAGCATTGTTTGATTGGGTAATAGAAGAAATTCATCAAAAACAAAAAATTGTGAAATTTTCGAAGGCTATAACCCACCGGAAAATATCAATTTTGCTACTTCTTTAAAATGTACCAAAGTGTGTTACTTTGGAAGGCTAACACTTATAAAAACTCCAAATTTTGATACAATTACATAAAAACGTCATTTGATTGGGTAAAAAGAGAAATTCAACCAAAACTCAAAATCTTAAAATTTTCAAAGATTATTACACCGAAAAATTTTGAGTGTTTTATAAAAATAGAAAAATATCACAATTTTGAGTGTTTTATAAAAATAGAAAAATCTCGATTTTTCTATTTTTATAAAACACTCAAAATTGTGATATTTTGGAAGGATAAAACTCAAAAATCCCCTCAATTATGATATTATTACGAGAAAACATCATTTGATTGGGTAACGAAAGAAATACACCCAAAACTCAAAATAGTAAAATTCTCGAAGGCTAGCACATTTTTTTTTTATTATTATTTCACTACTTTCTTGAAACACTCAAAGTCGTTATATTTTGGATGGGAAACATTCATGAAAATCACCAATTTTGAAACCATTATAAGAAAACATCATTTGATTGAGTAATGGAAAAATTCATCTGAAAATCAAAATCGTGAATTTTTCAAAGGTTATAACACACAATTTTTTTTTTCATAATTCATCTACTTCCTTGAAACAATCGAAATTTTGAAATAGGTAAGCTAACACTCATGAAACCCCATAATTTTTATTCCACTAGGAGAAGGCGTCATTTGATTGGGTAACAGAGGAAATTCATTTGCTACTCTTTTAAAACACTCGAAATCATGATACTTGGAAAGCTAAAATTAATTGAACCCCATATTTTGATACCAATAAAATAAGACATCATTTGATTGGGTAATGAAAGAAATTCATTCGAAACTCAAAATCGTGAAATTTTCAAAGGCTAGCACACAAAAAAATCTCAATTTCACTATTTTCTTGGAACACTCCAAATTGAGAAATTTATAAAGTTAACACCAACAAAACGCCCCCAATTTAGATACCATTACTAGAAAGAAAAATTAGATTGGATAACAGAAGAAATTCATACGAAATTTAAAATCATTAAATTTTCAAAGGCTATATAACACACAAGAAAAACCTGATTTTGCTACATACTTGTAGCACTCAAAATCTTGAAATTTAGAAAGCTAAAACTCAAAAAACCACTCAAGTTTGATAGAATTAAAATAAAACATCATATGACTGGGTAACAGAATAAATTCATCCCAAACTCAAAATTGTTAAATTATCAAAGGCTATTGCACAACTAAAAATATTGATTTTGATACTTTATTAAAACTCTCTAAATAGTGATACTTTGGAAGGCTATCACTTAAGAAACCCCCAATTTTTTTTGCCATTTTGAAAAAGCATCATTTGATTGGAAAACATAAGAAATTCATCCAAAATTCAAAATCGTGAAATTTTCAAAGGCTATATAGCACACCGGAAAATATCAATTTTGCTACTTCTTTAAAATGCATGAAAGTGTGTTACTTTGGAAGCCGAACACTCACAAATCCACAGATTTTGATATAATTACAGGAAAGCATCATTTGATTGGGGTTACAGAAGAAATTTAGCTGAAACTCCAAATCTTGAAAACATACCGAAAATTCTTGATTTTGCATCTTTTTTAAAATGTTTGAAATCATGATATTTTGGGAGGATAAAACTCTCAAACCTCATTGATTTTGATACTATTACGAGAAAACATCATTTGATTGGGTAACGAAAGAAATTCATCCGAACCTCAAAATAGTAAAATTCTTGAAGGCCTATATAAAAAAAAAAAATCGATTTCGCTACTTCCTTGAAACACTCAAAATTGTGATATTTTTGAAGGATAGCATTTTTTAAATCCCTTAATTTTGATACCTTTACGAGAAAACATCATTTGATTGGGTAACGGAAAAAATTCATCTGAAAATCAAATTCGTGAAATTTTCAATTGCTATAAAAAATATGGATTCTACTACTTCCTTGAAACAATTGAAATTGTGAAATGGGAAAGATAACACTCATGAAACCCCCTTCATTTTATATTATTATGAGAATGCATCATTTGATTAGGTAACGGAGGAAATTAATTCGAAACTCAAAATCGTAAAATCTAGATTTGCTAATTTTTTTTTAAAAATGATCAAAATCATGATACTTAGGATGGATAACATTCACGAAATCCCCCAATTTTGATACTATTACGAGAAAACATCATTTGATGGGGTAACAGAAGAAATTTATTCGAATCCCAAAATTGCAAAATTTTCAAAGGACATATCTGACAAAGAAATTCCGATTTTCCTAATTCCTTAAAATACTTGAAATTATAACATTTGAAAAACTAACAATCAAGAGACCCTCCCTCCCCCCGCAATTTTGATACCATGAGAAAACATCATTTGACTGAGTAAGGAATAAATTCATTCGAAACTCAAATCGTAAAAGTTTCAAAGGTTATAGCACACCGAAAAATCTCAATTTTGGTACTCTTTTAAAACGCTAGAAATCGTGATATTTTAGAAGGCTAACACTCACAAAACCCTACAATTTTCATACATCTATGAGAAAGAATCATTTGATTGGGTAACTGAAGAAATTAATTTGAAATTCAAAATCTTGAAATTTTCAAAAGCTATATATAATACACCGAAAAATCTCGATTTCGCTACTTTTTCAAAATGCTCGAAATCATGATACTTTGGAAGGATAAAATAACAAACCCCCATAATTTTGATAGTATTACGAGAAAACATCATTTGATTAGGTAACGGAAAAAATTCATCTGAAACTCACAATAGTGAAATTCTCGAAGGCTATAGCACACAAAAAAAAAACCAATTTTGCTACTTCCATAAAACACTCAAAATCGTCATATTTTGGAAGGCTAACATTCATGACCCCTCTCCCCTCCAAATTTTGATACCATTAGGAGAAAGCAACATTTGATTGGGTAACAGAAAAAATTCATCTGAAAATCAAAATCATGAAAATTTCAATGGTTATAAAAAATTCTGATTTCACTACTTCCTTGAAACAATCCAAATCGTGAAATGGGAAAATTAACACTTATGAAACCCCCCAATTTCTATACCATTACAGGAAAACATCATTTGTTTGGATAACGAAAGATATTCATTCAAAACTAAAAATCGTAAAATTTTCAAAACCTATAACACAATGAATAATCTTGTTTTCGTTATTTTTTTTAAACGCTCAAAATCATGATATTTAGGAAGGATAACACTCATGAAATTTCTCGATTTTGATACCATTATGAGAAAACATCATTTGATGAGGTAACAGAAGAAATTTATTCGAAACTCAAATCGTGAAATTTTCGAAGGCTATAGCACATAAAGAAATTTCGATTTTGCTAGTTCCTTGAAACACTCAAAATTGTTAAATTTGAAAAACTCACACTCAAGTGACCCCCAAATTTTGACTACTAAACGGAAAAAAATTCAATCACAACTAAAATTGTAAAATTTTCAAAGGTTATAGCACATTGAAAAATCTCGATTTTGCTACTATTTTAAAACGCTAGAAATCATGATATTTTGGAAGGCCAACACTCACACACACCCCTATGCGATTTTGATACAATTATGAGAAAATATCATTTGATTGAGTAACCAAAAAAATTCATCCAAAACTCAAAATCGTGAAATTTTCAAAGGTTATCGCACTCCGAAAAATTTCGATTTTGCAATTGTTTTAAGAAAAATCGTGAAAATTGAAAAGATTACACTCACGAAACCCTCCAATTTTGATATCATTACGAGAAAGTATCATTTTACTGAAGAACAAAAGAAATTCATCTAAAACTCGAAATCGTGCAATTTTCAAAGGTTAACACACCCAAAAATCTTAATTTTGTTACGTTTTTGGAATGCTCGAAATCATGATGTTTTGGATGGCCAACACTCACGAAACTCCCTAATTTTGATACAATTACGAGAAAACATCATTTGACTCGGTAACAGAAGAAATTTATCTGAAACTCAAAATCGTTAAATTTTCAAAGGATATAGCACAAAAAAAAATCGAATTTGCTACTTCCTCAAAACACTCAAAATCGTGAAATTTAGAAACCTAACACTTACAAAACCCCCCCAATTTGCATACCATTATGAGAAAATATCATTTGATTAGATAACTGAGGAAATTCATCTAAAACGCAAAATATTAAAAATTTTAAGGGCTATATAGGACACTAAAAAATTTCAATTTTGTTACTTATCAAAATGCTCAAAATCATGATATTTTGGAAGTATAAAACTCACAAAACCCCTCGATTTTGATACTATTAAGAGAAAGCAAAATTTGATTGGGTAAAATTAAATTCATCCGAAACTCAAAATAGTGGAATTCTTAAATGCTATAGCTAATTTTTTTTTTGATTTCGCTACTTCCTTTAAACATTGGAAATCGTGATATTTTGGAAGGCTAACATTCATGAAACCCCTCAATTTTGATACCATTACGAGGAAGTATCATTGATTGCGTAACAAAAAAAAAATTCATCCGAAAATAAAAATCGTGAAATTTTCAAAGGCGTACATAAAAAAAATCCTGATTCCACTACATCCTTGAAACACTCAAAATCGTGAAATTTGGATAGTTAACAATCATGAAACCCCCCAATTTCCCCCAATTTCAATACCATTATGAGAAAATATTATTTGATTGGAAAACTAAGGAAATTCATCAAAAAATCAAAACCATAAAAATTTAAAAAGTTATAGCACAACAAAAAATCTCAATTTCGCTATTTTTTTTTTTAAAACACCCGAAATCATGATATTTAGGAAGGCTAACACTCATGAAATCTCCCGAATTTGATACCATTACGAGAAAACATCATTTGATTGGGTAATGGAAAAAATCATCCTAAACTAAAAATCAAGGTATAACACACTAAAAAATCTCGATTGCGGTACTTCCTTGAAACACTCAAAATCGTGAAATTTGAAAATCTAAAAATCATGAAACTCCTTATTTATATACCATTATGGGAAAGCATAATTTGATTGGGTAATGGAAGAAATTTCATTTGAAACTCAAAATCGTGAAATTTTCAAATGCTATATCGCACAAAAAAAAAAATCCAATTTCACAATTTTCTTGAATCACTCCAAATCGTGAAATTTAGAAAGTTAACACTAATGAAACGCCCCCAATTTTGATATCATTACGAGGAAGCAAAATTTAATTGGGTAACGAAAGAAGTTCATCCAGAACTCAATATCGTGAAATTTTTAAAGGCTATATAACACATACAAACAATCCGATTTTGCTTCTTACTTGATACGCTCGAAATATTGAAATTTGGAAAGCTAACACTCACTAAAGAACTCAATTTTGATAGCATTACAATAAAATATCAGTTGATTGGGTAATAGAAGAAATTCATCCCAAACTCAAAATTGTAAAATTATCAAAAATTATTGCACAACGAAAAATCTTGATTTAACTACTTTTTAAAAATTCTCGAAATAGTGATATTTTGAAAGACTGACACTCACGGGTCCCCCAAGTTCTTATGCTATCTTGAGAAAATATCATTTGATTGGGTAATAGAAGAAATTCATCAAAAACTCAAAATCGTGAAATTTTGAAAGGCTATAACACAACAGAAAATATCAAATTTGCTACTTATTTGAAACGCATGAAAGTGTGTTACTTTGGACGACAAAGCCTCACAAAACCCCCAGATTTTGATACGATCATAAGAAAGTATCATTTGATTGGGTAACAAAAAAAATTCAATCGTAACTCAAAATCTTGAAATTTTCAAAGGCTGCACACCGAAAAATCTCGATTTTGCTACTTTTATAAAATACTCGAAATTGTGATATTTTGGAAGGATAAAACTCACAAACCCCCTCGATTTTGATACTATTACGATAAAATATCATTTGATTGGGTAACGAAAGAAATTCATTCGAAACTTAAAATAGTGAAATTCTCGAAGTCTTATAGCACACACACACACACAAAAATCGCTACTTCCTTGAAACACTGGAAATCGTGATATTTTGGAAGGCTAACATTCATAACGCCCCCTCCTCCCCAAGTTTGATACATTACGAGAAAACATCAATTGATTGGGTAATAAAAAAAATTCATCTGAAAATCAAAATCATGAAATTTTTACAGGCTATTGTGCACAAAAAAAAAAATCCTGATTCCGCTACTTCCTTGAAACAATTGAAATCGTGAAATGGGAAATCCAACACACATGAAAACCCCTAATTTTTACACCATTACGAGAAGGCATCATTTGATTAGGTAACGGAGGAAATTGATTTGAAACTCAAAATCGTATAAGTTTCAAAGGCTATAGCACAATCAAAAATCTCGATTTCGCTACTTTTTTTAAAACGCTCAAAATCATAATTTTTTTGGAAGGATAACACTCACGAAATCTCTTGATATTGATACCATTACAAGAAAACATCATTTTGATAGGGGTAACAGAAGAAATTCATTCAAAACTCAAAATAGTGAAATTTTCAAAGGTTACCACAATTTCGATACCATTATGAGAAAATATCATTTGATTGGGTAACCAAAGAAATTCATTTAAAACTCAAAATCGTGAAATTTTCAAAGGCTATAGCACTCTGAAAAATTTCAATTTTACAACTTTTTACAAAAAATAGTGAAAATTGGAAAGCCAACACTTACGAAGCCCCCCAATTTTGATACCATTATAAGAAAGAATCATTTGATTGGGAGAATGACGAAATTCATCCAAAACTCGGAATCGTGAAATTTTCAAAGATTGTAACACTTCGAAAAATTTCGATTTTGTAACTTTTTCAAATCATTCAAAATCGTGAAAATTGGAAAGCTAACACTCACAACCTCCCCCCCCCTAATTTTTTTTTTATACCATTACGAGGAAGCATCATTTGATTGTAAAGAGGTAAAAATTCATCCAAAACTTTGAATCGTGAAATTTTCAAAGGTTAGCATACCGAAAAATCATGATTTTGCTACTTTTTTAGAATGCTCGAAATTGTGATGTTTTGGATGGCCAACACTCATGAAACCCCCCAATTTTGATACCATTACAAGAAAGTATCATTTGATTTAGTAACCAATGAAATTCATTAGAAACTCAAAATTGTTAAATTTTCAAAGGTTAACACAAAAAAATCTTGATTTTACTACTTCCTTGAAATACTCAAAATCGTATAAAGTTTGGAAAGCTAACACTCACGAAACCTCCCAATTTGAATACCGTTATGAGAAAAACATCATTTGATTGGGTAATTGTAGAAATTCATCCAGAACTCAAAATCTTGAAATTTTGAAAGGTTAAAGCACACCAAAAAATCTCGATTTTGCTACTTTTTTAAAATGCTCGAAATTGTGACATTTTGGAAAGATAAAACTCAAAAAATCCCTCGATTTTGATACAATCACGAGAAAGCATCATTTGATTGGATAACGAAAGAAATTCATTTGAAACTCAAAATAATAGAATTCCTGAAAGCTAAAGCACACACAAAAAAATCCAATTTCACTACTTCCTTGAAACACTCGAAATCGTGATATTTAGAAGGCTAACATTCATGAAACCCCTCAATTTTCATACCATTCTGGGAAAGCCTTATTGATTGGGTAATGAAAAAAATTCATCCGAAAATAAAAATCGTGAAATTTTTAAAGGTTATAACACACCAAAAAAATCTCGATTGCACTACTTCCTTGAAAACACTAAAAATCGTGAAATTTGGAAAGCTAAAACTCACGAAACCCTCCAATTAGTATATCATTACGAGAAAGTATCATTTGATTGGATAATTGAGGAAATTCATCCAAAACTAAAAACCGTAAAAATTTCAAATGCTATAACACAACGAAAAATCTCGATTTCACTACTTTTTAAAACACTTAAAATCATGATATTTAGGAAGGATAATACCTATGAAATCCCCCGAATTTGATATCATTACGAGAAAACATCATCTGATTGGGTAACGGAAGAAATTCATCCGAAACTAAAAATTATGAAATTTTCAAAGGTTATATAGCACAAGAAAAATTCCATTTCGGTAGTTCCTTGAAACACTCAAAATCGTAAAACTTGAAAAACTAAAATCACAAAACCCCATATTTTGATACCATTAAGAGAAAGTATCATTTGATTGGTTAAAGAAATAAATTTATTCGAAACTTAAAATCGTGAAATTTTTAAAAGCTATAGCACACAAAAAAAATCTCGATTTTGTTATTTTCCTGAAATACTCCAAATCGTAAAATTTAGAAAGTTAACATAAATGGCCGCCCCAAAAAAAAATTGGTACCACTAGGAGAAAGCAAAATTTGATTGAGTAATTAAAGAAATTCATCCAAATTTTAAAATTGTAAAATTTTCAAAATCTCTATAACACACAAAAAAAGCCCAATTTTGCTACTTACTTGAAACACTCTAAACCTTGAAATTTTAAAAGATAACACTCATGAAACCAATCAATTTTGATAGCATTACCAAATTAAAAAGGAAAAAAAATTGATTGGGTAATAAAAGAAATTCATTCCAAACTCAAAATCGTAAAATTATCAAGACTATTTGCACAGCAAAAAATCTTGGATTCGGTACTTTTCTAAAACTCTTGAAATAGTGATATATTAGAAGGCTAACACTCACGAAATCTCAATTTATTTATTTTTCCATTTTGAGAAAGTATCATTTGATTGGGTAACGGAAGAAATTCATAAAAAATTCAAAATCGTGAAATTTTCAAAGGTTATAGCACACCGAAAAATATCAATTATGTTACTTCTTTAAAACGCACAAAAGTGTGTCACTTTAGAAGGATAACACTCACAAATTTGCTAGATTTTGATACAATTATAGGAAAACATCATTTGCTTGGGTAACAGAAAAAATTCAGTTGAAACTCAAAATGTAATACCCCAAGAAATTTATATTTTGAAAATATTATTTTAGATAAGTTTAATATTTTCAAAATATAAATTTCTTGGGGTATTACATTTTGAGTTTCAACTGAAAGTTTAATATTTTTGGGGTTATTTTGTATATTATAAAAATTTATGGTATAAATATATATTTGATTATTTTTGGGGGTTAAATCTTAATTTTGAATTGACTTTTAAAGTTTTGAGACTATTGTGTTATTTGAAATATAATTTTAAACGTTTTCGAATATAATTAATATTTTATTTATTTCAAGAGAGATAATTAGTGTAAATAAATAAAATAACAACAACAACAATAACAACAACAATAATAATAATATGGTAGAAATTTATGCCTTCCTAAGGAATACATCAATTTCTAACCACATATGTTTATATATGTATATAAATAATATACAAATATGTTACACGTGAATGCATATATATATATATATATATATATATATATGAAAAAGTTATCAGCATGTATAGGAAGTATATATATCAACATTAAGGATATCAGCACTTAATGATATATATATGTGTGTGTGTGTATAAGAAAAATTACAAGATTATATATTTTAAATATTTTTAAGCGAGAAAACTATTTCAGTTTGGATTTCGGCACAGATTTCAAATTGAATTTCTAACTCTTTTAATATATGTATTTAATCTCTCTCTCTCTTTATTATGTGATTCATGTTAAAATTGTTAATCTTTAATTGTTAGTTTTTATGAAATATTCAGAATTATTATGTGAAAAATTATATATGAAATATGTCTATGTATTTATTTGGGGATTGATTAAATGCATGTAGTAAAGGAGTTAAAAATTCTGTTGAGTTTTGGCTCACAATTCTACAATTTTATTACAGGTTTTGTGAGAATAAAATTGCGCTTGGAATTACATTTAAATTTCTATTTGTAATAATGATATTTATTATTTACTATTGTAAAAATTGACTCGATAAATTGATAATTATAATTATCGTTGTAATTTATAAAATTTCTTAATTTTATGGGTAATGAAATATTTGCCATTTAAATTTTTAATTTTAATTTTCCTTGGGAGAAACCGCGTGGCGACCCTAAGAAACAGAGTTGTTACGAAGTAGTATCAGAGCATGAATTGAGGCAACACAAAGTAAATCAATGGAATTCCCCTTCTAATTCATTTTATTCCTACCAATCAAGTTTAAGGCCCTTGATTCTTTGGCGATTAATAAAAATTATAACTTTTATTTATGTAGTCTAATTCCCAAAAAAAAATAAAAAATCAGATGATAATTAAATATATGCATGCATTTTGTTAATACTTATCCTTAGTACATAATTTTAGTTTATTTATAATTGAGATATTATTACTAGTCTTTCATATGGTCATAATTGTATATCAAAATTTGTAACGGACAAAACCTACTTAAGATCTTAAATTCTATTTGTCTTCAATATTACAGTCAGAAGGCCTAACCGTGCTTACTTGCAGCTAGGTTCTTTCACATTAATTTTTGCTATTAATTAGATTATGATATTTTTGTTTTGGGTTTTCGACACTTTGTACCATTGAAGTTAAAAATTATCATTATTTCACTCTGCTCCTGTTATATATATTCCCAAGAATTTTGTATTGAACTCGTTTTGTTATTAAGCTAATTTTTGAAAAGATCGGTTTAAAAGTGTTTACTGTCTTTTATATAAACTATCAAATTATATTTTTCAAATTAAATTGTGAAAAAAAAAATGTTGATGAAAATTGACAGTTTTATGATGTTAAATGGAACAAGTAAATTTTTAAAGGCGGAGATTGATTTTTTATTATCCTGAAATGTCATAATTGTCTTATCAAGAGGGTCTGTCCTAGAGCTGTTGTTGGTCCTTACAGGAGGACATGTTATGTAGGATGTCGTGTTGTGACTTGATAGTAGGACAAATCCTGCAGGTAGTTGATACATATTGTTGTTGACGATAATTATCAATATGATATGGTGGTTTTTACCATGTATTGTTGACTTTCAATATGGTGGAGTTGAATATGGTATTGATTATTAAAATGGTGGAGTTGAATATGATATTGACACTATAATGTGGTGGAGTTGAATATGAAATTGATTATAAATATGTTGTTAGATCTGACAGGAGGACAAGTCCTATAAGTGAAAAATATGTTGATAATTTGACAGGAGAAGTTGAGTATGGAATTGAGTATCAATATGTTGTGTTGAGACCTATTAGGAGAGTAAATCCTGCAAGTAGTTGATATGATAACTCCTGATCGTGAGGTAAACGATCCTATGGCTAGTAAGTAAATATGATATTTTATTATATAAAAGTGAGTTGATCTGTCGATTTAAATTCAGTTGTTCTATAATATTTGTGGAATTTTGATATTTCTTAGTGTGATAATATTTGTTGAAAATGAGTTGTGATAAAAAAAAAATACTTGATCCATATATTTTTATTTTTTTTTTGTATTATGAAGATAGTACACGAATAAAATGTTTAGATAAATATTGGTTTACTACTAGCGAGTTGAGACTTTTGTGGGACTTTATATCATAGTTTTATATACATTTTACGTTAATTTTTACTTTGAGCTTAAATGATATTTTAGAAATTCAATTGAGGGAATTTTATGTAATATTTTTATACATGTTACATGAGTTTTAAACTTTTGAGATGTATTTATATGTTTGAGACGTATTTATATAGATTAAAATGTATTTATGTATCTCAAGATGTATTTATGTGATTAAGACATATTTATGTATTTTGGGATGTATTTATATGGTTAAGATGTATTTATGTATTTTGGGATGTTTTACATGATTGAGATGTATTTATATGTTTTCAAACGTATTTCAGAAAATTCGTTTTTTGAAATTGGATTGTGTTGACATTTTAAGGAAAAAATTATGAGATTATGAAAGTAAATTGGAATTTTAATATAGATATTTGAGACGATTATTTTTAGTTTCACGGGACAATCCACGATGAATTTGGGCTATTTACTGGTTATGATGTTTGTTACGAATATGTTGGTTTGAAATGTTGGATCGAATTGATCAATGTTGGTTATGAGATATGGCAATAGACTTGAAATGTCATGCCAAGTAAGAAAAACTATTGAGGTCATGAACCTGTTGGAATTGAGATAGACCCAATCCAAGAAAAACATCAATTTCTAACCACATATGTTTATGTATAATATATATATATATATATATATATATATATATATATATATATATATATATATATATATATGAAAAAGTTATCAGCATGTATAGGAAGCATATATATCAACATTAAGGATATAAGCACTTAATGATATATGCGTATATATAAGAAAAGTTATAGGATTATATATTTTGAATGTTTTTGAGCAAGAAAAGTATTTCTTTCGGATTTCAAGTTGAATTTTCAGCTCTTTTAATATTTGTATTTAATCTCTCTCTTTCTCTCTCTTTATTATGTGATTCATGTTAAAGTTGTTGTTAATATTTGATTGTTAATTTTCATGAAATATTTAGGATTATTATGTGAAAAATTATGTATGAAACATGTCTATGTGTTTATTTGGGGATTGATTAAATGCATGTAGTAAAGGGGTTAAAAATTCTACTGAGTTTTGGCTCACAACCCTACAGTTTTATTGCAGGGTCGGTGAGAATGAAACTACGCTATGAATTATATTTGAATTTCTATTTGTAATAATTATATTTATTATTTACTATTGTAAAAATTGACTCGATAAATCGATAATTATAATTATCGTCGTAGTTTGTAAAATTTCTCAATTTTATGGGTAATAAAATATTCGTCATTTAAATTTTTAATTTTAATTCTCCTTGGAATAAATCGCGTGGCAGCCCTAGAAAACCTGGTAGTTACACAAAATCTTGAAATTTTCAAATGCTACAGCATACAAAAAAAATCTAGATTTTGGTATTTTTTTAAAATGCTCGTAATCATGATATTTTGGAAGGATAAAACTCACAAAACCCTTGGAGTTTGATACTATTATGAGAAAACATCTTTTGATTGGGAAATGAAAAACATTCATCTGAAATTCAAAATAGTGAAATTCTCGAAGGCTATGGTGCACAAAAAAAAAATCCAATTTCGCTACTTCCTCGAAACACTCAAAATCGTGATATTTTGAAAGCCTAACATTAATGAAACCCCCAATTTTGATACCATTATGAGAAATTATCGTTTGATTGGGTAACGAAAAAAATTCATTTCAAATCAAAATCCTAATTTCTCTACTTCCTTGAAACACTCAAAATCGTGAAATGGGAAAACTAACACTGATGAAACCCCACAATTTTTATTCCGTAACGAGAAGGCATCATTTGATTGGGTAACAAAGAAAATTCATTTGAAACTCAAAATCCTAAAAATTTTCAAAGTCTCTAGCACAACGAAAAATTTCGATTTCACTTCTTTTTTTAAATGCTCAAAATCACGATATTTCGGAAGGATAACACTTACGAAATCCCCCGATTTTGATACCATTACGAGAAAACATCATTTGATGGGGGTAACAGAAGAAATTCATTCAAAACTCAAAATCATGAACTTTTCAAAGATTATATAGCACATGAAGAAATTCCAATTTTGCTAATTCCTTGAAACACTCGAAATTGTGAAATTTGGAAAACTAACACTCAAGAGACCCCCCCTCTTTTTATACCATGACGAGAAAACATTATCTAATTAGGCAATTGAAAAAATTCATTCGAAACTCAAATCGTAAATTTTCAAAGGGTATAGTACACCAAAAAATCTCGATTTTGCTACTCTTCTAAAATGCTCAAAATCCTGATATCTTGGAAGGTTAACACTCACAACCCCCTCTTCCCCCACCCAATTTTTATACAATTATGAAAAAGTATCATTTGATTGGGTAACCGAACAAATTCATCCGAAATTCAAAATCGTGAAATTTTCAAAGGTTACAGCACTTAAAAAAAAATTGATTTTTCAACTTTTTTAAAACACTTGAAATCATGAAAATTGGAAAGCTAGCCCTCACAACACCCCCTAATTTTAATATCATTACGAGAAAACATCATTTGCTTGGGGAACGGAAGAAATTCATCCAAAACTTTGAATCGTAAAATTTTCAAAGGTTATAACACATCGAAAAATCTTGATTTCGGTTGTTTTTTAGAATGCTCGAAAATGTGATGTTTTGGATGGCTAACAATTTTGATACTATTACAAGAAAGTATCATTTGAATAAGTAAAAGAAGAAATTCATCATAAACTCAAAATCATTAAATTTTTAAAGGCTATATATAGTACACAAAATAAAACCCCAATTTTAAGATTGCTACTTCCTTGAAGCACTCAAAATCATGAAGTTTGGAAAGCTAACACTCACAAAATCTCCTAATTTTCATAGCATTACAAGAAAAAATCATTTGATTGGATAACTGAGGAAATTCATCAGAAACTCAAAATCGTTAAATTTTCAAAGGCCATAACACAACGAAAAAATCTCGATTTCGTTACTTTTTTAAAACACTCGAAATCATGATATTTAGAAAGGATAACACTCATGAAATCCCTTGAATTTGATACCATTATGAGATAACATTATATGATTGGGTAACGGAAGAAATTCAACCAAAACTAAAAATCATGAAATTTTCAAAGGTTATAGGCACACAAAAATATCTCGATTTCGGTACTTCCTTGAAACACTCAAAATTGCGAAACTTGGAAAGCTAAAAATCACGGAACCCCATATTTTGATACCATTACGAGAAAGTATCATTTGATTGAGAAATAGAAGAAATTCATTCAAAACTCAAAATCATAAAATTTTCAAAGGTTATAGCACACACAAAAAAAAATCTTTATTTCGCTATTTCTTAAAACACAGCAAATCATGAAATTTAGAATGTTAACACTAATGAAATCTCTCCAATTTTGATACTATTACGAGAAAGCAAAATTTGATTGGGTAACAAAAAAAAATTCATCCAAAACTCAAAATCGTAAAATTATCAAAGGTAGCACAGCGAAAATTCTTGATTTCGCTATTTTTTAAAAACTCTCGAAATCGTGATATTTTGGAAGAATGACACTCACGAAACTCCCAAATTTTTATGCCATTTTGAGAAATCATCATTTTATTGGATAATGGATGAAATTCATTCAAAACTCAAAATCGTGAAATTTTCAAAAGTTTTAACACACCGAAAAATATCAATTTAGCTACTTCTTTAAAACGCACAAAAGTGTGTTACGTCAGAAAATTAACACTCATAAAATCACCAGATTTTGATACAATTATAGGAAAGAATCATTTGATTGGGAAACAGAAGAAATTCAGAAGAAACTCAAAATTTTTAAATTTTCAAAGGCTAGATAGCACACCAAAAAATCTTGATTTTGCTACTTTTTCAAAAACAATTAAAATCATGATATTTTGAAAGGATAAAACTCAGAAAAATCCTCTATTTTGATACTATTTCGAGGAAGCATCATTGCATTGGATAACAAAAGAAATTCATTCGAAACTCAAATTAGTGAAATTCTTGAAGGCTAAGGCACACACAAAAAAATCTGATTTCGCTACTTCCTCGAAACACTAGAAATCGTGATATTTTGGAAGACTAACATTTATGAAACCCCCCAATTTTGATACCATTACGAAAAAGAATTATTTGATTGGGTAACAGAAAAAATTCATTCAAAAATCAAAATCGTGAAATTTTCAAAGGCTATACACCGAAAAATATCAATTTTGTTAATTTTTTAAAACGCACAAAAGTGTATTATTTTGAAAGGTCAACATTAATAAAATCCCCAGATTTTGATACAATTATAGGAGAGCATCATTTGATTGGGTAACACAAAAAATTCAGATGAAACTCAAAATCTTGAAATTTTCAAAGGTTATACACATCGAAAAATCTCGATTTTGCAACTTTTTTAAAACGCTCGAAATTGTGATATTTTGGAAGGATAAAACTCACAAAATCCATTGATTTTTATACTATTACGAGAAAACATAATTTGATTTGGTAACGAAAGAAATTCATCATAAACTCAAAATAGTGAAATTCACGATGGCAATTATAGCACACAAAAAATTCGCGATTCTACTACTTCCTTGAACCACTAGAAATCGTGATATTTTGGAAGGCTAACATTCATGTAACCCCCCAATTTTGACAGAACAAATGCATTCGAAAATCAAAATCGTGAAATTTTCAAAGGTGGCACACAAAAAAAAATCACGATTCCGCTTCTTCCCTGAAACACTTGAAATTGTGAAATTTGAAAAACTAACACTCACAAAACCTCACAGTTTATATAACATTATGTGAAAGCATCATTCGATTGAGTAACAGAGGAAATTCATTTGAGAATCAAAATCATAAAATTTTCAAAGGTTATAGCACAACGAAAAATTTCGATTTCCCTATTTTTTTTAACGCTCGAAATCATGATATTTAGGAAGGATAACATTGATATCATTACAAGAAAACATCATTTGATGTGGTAATGGAATAAATTCATTCAAAACTCAAAATTGTAAAATTTTCAAAGGCCTCCGATTTCACTAATTCCTTTAAACACTCAAAATTGTGAAATTTAAAAAACTAGCACTCACAAGACCCCCCCCCCCCCCTCCCCCCAAAACCCAATTTTGATACCATGACGAGAAAACAACATTTGACTAGGTAACGACAGAAATTTATTTGAAACTCAAATCGTAAAATTTTCAAAGGTTATAGCACACCGAATTTTTTTAATTTTGCTACTCTTTTAAAATGCTCAAAATTGTGATATTGTGGAAAGTGAACACTCACAAAATACCCCGATTTTGATATAATTACAAGAATGCACCATTTGATTGGCTAATAGAAAAAATTCATCTGAAACTCAAAATCGTGAAATTTTCAAAGGCTATATAGCACTCTGAATTTTTTTGATTTTGCAACTTTTTTAAAACACTTAAAATTATGAAAATTGGAAAGCTAATACTCACAAAACCCCCTAATTTTGATACAATCATGAGAAAATATCATTTGATTGGGGAACAGAAGAAATTAATCCAATACTTAGAATCGTGAAATTTTCAAAGGTTATGGCACATCGAAAAATCTCGATTTTGTTATTTTTTTTAAAATGCTCGAAATTGTCATGTTTTGGATGACCAATACTCATGAAATCCCCCAATTTTGATATCATAACAAGAAGGCTTCATTTGATTTGGTAACAGAAAAAATTCATCAAAAATTTCAAAGGCTATAACACACAAAAAAAATTCCGATTTTGCTACTTCCTATAAACACTCGAAATCGAAAATATGGAAAGGCAATAGCACAACAAAAAATTTCGATTTCACTGTTTTTTTAAAACACTCGAAATCATGATATTTAGGAAAGATAACACTCACGCCATCCCCCGATTTTGATATCATTATAAGAAAGTATCATTTGATTGGATAACAGAAGAAATTCATCGAAAACTCGAAATCATGAAAATTTCAAAAGCTATGACATACACGAACCCCTTCTCCTCCCCCCCCCCCCGGATTTAGAGAACTAGATATTGTGATATTTTGGATGACTAACACTCAAGAAATCCTCTAATTTTGATACCTTTACAAGAAAATATCATTTGATTGGGTAGGAAAAGAAATTCATCTAAAACTCAAAATTGTTAAATTTTCAAAAGCTAATGCACACAAAAAATTCCGATTTCGCTACTTTCTTGAAACACTTGAAATCATGAAATTTGGGAAACTTACACTCACGAAACCCCCTAATTTTTACATAATTACGAGAAAATATCATTTGATTGGGTAATGGAGGAAATTCATCCGAAAATCAAAATCGTAAAATTTTCAAAGGTTATATAGCACAATGGAAAATCTTGATTTCCCTACTTTTCTAAAACACTAGAAATCATGTTTTGGAAGTTTAGTACTCACAAAACCCCCTCAATTGTGATACCATTACGAGAAAGTATCATTTGATTGGGTAACGAAAGAATTTCATCCAAAATTCAAAATTGTAAAATTTTTGAAGGCTATATCACAACGAAAAATCTCGATTTTGCTTCTTTTAAAAATGCTCAAAATCATGATTTTTGGAAGGCTAACATTGAAAAAACCCCTAATTTTGATACCATTATGAAAAAATATCATTTGATTAAGTTACAGAAGAAACTCATCCGAAAATCAAAATCGTAAAATTTTTAAAGGCTAATTTTATTTTATTTTATTTCGCTATTTTCTTGAAACACTCAAAATCATGAAATTTAGAAAGTTAACACGCATGAACCCCCCCCCCCCCCCCCAATTTTGATACTATTATGAGAAAGTATCATTTGATTGGGTAACAGAAGAAATTTGTCTGAAACTCAAATTTGTGAAATTTTTAAAGGTTATAGAACACCGAAAAAATTCGATTTTGTTAGTTTCTTAAAACACTCGAAATCGGAAAAATTAGAAAGCTAACACTCACTAAATTCCCCAATTTTTATACTATTATCAGAAAGCATCATTTGATTGGGTAACGAAAAAAAATTTCAAATATGCACACCGAGAAATCTCGATTTCACTGTTTTTTTAGAACACTCAAAGTTGTGATGTTTTAGAAGGCCAACATTCACGAACTCTCCGGTTTTGATATCATTAAAAGAAAACATCATTTGATTGGGTAACATAAGAAATTCTTTAGAAACTCAAAATTGCTAAATTTTCAAAGGCGCACACACAAAAAAAATTCCTGATTTTGCTACTTTCATGAAACACTCGAAATTGTAAAATTTAAAAAGTTAACACTCACAAAATCCGCCATTTTTTATGCCATTACGAGAAAACATCATTTGCTTGGGTAACGGAGAAAATTCATTCGAAACTCAAAATCGTAAATTTTTTAAAAACAATAGCACAACGAAAAATCTCATTTTCGATACTTTTTTAAAAGGCTCAAAATCATGATATTTTGGAAGCGTAACACACACAAAACCCCCCCGATTTTGATAACATTACAAGAAATCATCATTCAATTGGGTAACGGAAGAAATTTATCCAAAACTCAAAATTGTGAAATTTTCAAAAGTATAGCACACAAAAAAATCCCAATCTAACTACTTTCTTGAAACACTTGAAATCGTAAAACTTGGAAAGCTAATACTCACAGAACCTCCCCTCTCCCAATTTTGATACAATTACGAGAAAACATCTTTTGATTTTGCAACGGAAGAAATTCATCAAAAACTCAAAATCGTGAAATTTTTAAAAGTTATATAGCACACCGAAAAATCTCGATTTTGCTACTTTTCTAAAACGCACGAAATTGTGATATTTTGGAAGTCCAACAATCACAAAATCCCCCAATTTCGATACCATTTTGGGGAAAGCTTCATTCGATTGGATAACAAAAGAAATTCATCCGAAACTCAAAATCATGAAATTTTTAAAGGCTATAACACACTAAAAAATCTCAATTTTGCTACTTTTTTTGTTACGTTTGAATTCTTGATATTTTTGAAGGCTAACACTCAAGAAATCCCTCAATATTGACACCATTACGAGAAAGCATATTTTGATTGTGTAACAGAAAAAATTCATCCAAAACTCAAAATTATGAATTTTTCAAAGGCTATAATACACCGAGAATATTGGTTTGGCTACTTTTTTAAAATATTAGAAATCGTGATATTTAGGAAGGTTAACACTCACGAAATCCCCCAGATTTTCATACCATTACAAGAAAACATCATTTGATTGCGTAATAGAATAAATTCATCCAAAACTCAAAAAATCGTGAAATTTTCAAAAGCGATTACACAAAAAAAAAAAAAAAAAAATTCATTACTTCCTTGAAACACTCGAAATAGTGAAATGTGGAAAACCAACACCCACAAGATCTCTCAATTTTGATACCATGATAAGAAAGCATCATTCGATTGGGTAAAAAAAGAAATTCATCCAAAACTCAAAATCTTGAAATTTTCATAAGCTATAGCCCCTCGAAAAATCTCGATTTTGCTACTTCCTTGAAAACACTCGAAATCGTGAAATTTGAAAAGCTAACACTCATGAGACACCTCGATTTTGATATCATTTCGAGAAAGTATTATTTGATTGGGTAACAGAAAAAATTCATTTGAAACTCAAAATTTTGAAATTTTCAAAGGTTACAGCATACGGAGAGTACCGATTTCGCTACTTTTTAAAAACTCAAAAATTGTGATATTTTGAAAGGTTAGCACTCATGAAAATCCCTCGATTTTCATACCATTATGAGAAAGTATAATTTGGTTGGGCAACGAAAAAAATTATGCGAAACTCAAAATCGTGAAATTTTTAAAAAGCTGTAGCACAGAAAAAAATCTTAATTTTGCTACTTTCCTCAAACACTCGAAATAGTGAAATTTAAAAAGTTAACACTCACCCCCCGTCCCCTCCCCAAAAAACATTGATACCATTATGAAAAAATATCATTTAATTAGGTAACGGAAAAAAGTCATCCGAAGCTCAAAATCCTGAAATTTTAATAGGTTAGCACATCGAAAAATCTCAATTTTGCTACCTTTTTAAAACGCTTAAAATCAAGATATTTTGAAAGGCTCACGCTCACAAAATCCCCCGATTTTGATACTATTAAGAGAAAATATCATTTAATTGGGTAACAAAAGAAATTCATCCAAAACTCAAAATCATGAAATTTTAAAAGGTTATAAGTACACCGAAAAATCTCGATTTTGCTACTTTTTTAAAACGCGGGAAATTATGATATTTTGGAAGGCTAACACTCACGAAACCCCCCCGATCTTGATACCATTACGAGAAAGCATCATTTGATTAGATAACAAATAAAATTCATTCAAAAATCAAAATCGTTAAATTTTCAAAGGCATACACCTAAAAATATCGATTTTGCTTCTTATTTATTACGCTCTAAATCATGATATTTTGGAAGGCAAACGCTAACGAAATCCCCCAATTTTAATACCATTACAAGAAAGCATCATTTGATTGGGTAGCGGAAGAAATTTATCTGAAACTCATAATCGTGAAATTTTCAAAAGTTATAGCACACAAAAAATCTCGATTTCGCTATTTCTTTGAAACACTTGAAATAGTAAAATTTGAAAAGTTAACACTCACAAAACACCCCCAATTTTGATACCATTATGAGAAAGCGTCATTTGATTGGGTAATGGAAGAAATTCATCCGAGAATCAAAATCGTGAAATTTTCATAGGTTATACTACACCAAAAAATCTTGATTTCTCTACCTTTTTTAAACGCTTGAAATCGTGATATTTTGGAATGCTAACACTCATGAAACCCCCCGATTTTGATACTATTACAATAAAGCGTTCTTTCGTTGGGTAACAGAGAAAATTCATCCTAAACTCAAAATAGTGAAATTTGGAAAGTTAACACTCACGAAACCTCAAAGCAATATGTATCCCAATGAGAAAAGTACCTTGACTTAGTCAATTAGTAAATCAACACAATCGCCCCTGTTTTTGTTATCCATCCGACTTCGGTTCGTAATCAAAGAACACAGAGAAACCATTGCCTCTTTGAATTGAGAATTGATTCATTTTGACCATTAATATCATCATTTGATAAATAAGGAGATAAGACATCCCAAATTATTCATCAAGAAGTTATATGAGAAACCTAGTAGATTGAAACGTTGGTTTATTTCACATCATGATCCGTAGGAATGATAACAATCCCAAGTGATACCTTTGGGCATTGTGATTTGTCTCCAACACTTGAATTTACCAGTGTAGGATTCACTTGGAAAACACAAAAATACATAAAATACGTATGGGTTTATGTGTAATGTATATACATCTATTATGGGTCTCTGACGCTTGTAATTCGCCTGTCGTTGGTGGTAGCGGTGGTGGTTTGCGATGAGAAGATGATGATGGAGGATCGGCTTGAGAGGGATTTTTTATGCTAAGAAAATGGAATGTTACTGATCACCCTAAATTATTTGTCCACCCACCCTCAAGCCCTAAAGGTCTTATTCTAGCTTCTAACCTTTCTTGAGTTTGAAATTTGAAAATTGAAAGCGAATTCAGGTCTTCGCTTAAAATATTTGAGACCTTTCACTTCAAGATTCGTAGGAATGATAACAATTCCAAGACATACCTTCGGGCGTGGTGACTTGTCTCCGACACTTGAATTTATCAAAGTAGGATTCACTAGGAAAACACATGAAATACATAGGGTATATGTGTAATTTATACACACCTGTTATGGGTCTCCGATGCTTGTCAGTCGCTTGTCGTTAGATGCGGCAGTGGTAGTGGTGATTCGCTAAGAGAAGATGATGAGGGAGGATCGGCTTGAGAGGCATTTTAAACACTAAGAAAATTGGAACATTACAGATCAACATAGGCTATTTATCTACACACACGTAGGCTCCAATGGTCTTTTCCAGCTTCAGACATTTCTTGAGTTTGAAATTTTGAAAATTGGAAGCGAAATTCTGGTCTTTACTTAAAATTTTTGAGACCTTTCAATTTTTTTTTTATTTTAGGTTCATTTTTTCAAAAAAAAATAAAAAAATTCAATTTTCTAGTTGGGCCTTGATGTATTTTCGAGTGCTTGAGGGCCAAAGCCAATGTGCCTAACACGCGTCGCTTTGGAACGTCGTTGCCATAATCGGTTGATCGAAAATAATGTTGATTTTTTGTCTAAAGCATACCCAAAAACTCGAATATCGACCATTTCTACTTCATTTGAAGCCTAATTCTGATTCCTGATTGGCAATTTATCTCTATTTGGACCTTTCCTTTGATTGACGTGATCGTTCAAATTTAAATTTAGATTCGAGTACAAAATATTGTTGTATCGTTCACTCTAATAATCTAATAATCAAGCCACAAATATTAGATTGTAATTATTAATTTTATCTTATTTTTGAGTGAATTTAATGAAAATAATTTTGAGATTTTAATAATAAAAATACAGAAAAATATTTAAATTAAAATAAAATATATAAAAGATTCGGCTTAGAGACATGTATGTGTTTTTTGATATATCTTATAAATTTTATTTCTTTCCAATTTAATTGTTAAGATAATAAAGAAGTGAGAGAATAAATCACATATTGATATGTTATGAAAAAGAGATACGAGAATATAATGATCTATATACATATTTATGGGGAAAGTGGGGGTTAGGATTTTGCCCTAATGGGGCACATGAATCAAGCTAATATAATACATTAACATCCCCCCTCAAACTCAAGGCGGTAAGTGAGAGGTGAATTTGAGTTTGGAAACCAGAGAGTAAAAACATCCAGGTTGATGAGCCTTAGTGAAAATATCTATTGTCTGATCGACTAAACTGACTGATTGTAGACGAACCTTATTCTGGAGAATGTGATGACGGATGAAATGACAATCAATCTCGATGTGTTTTGTACACTTGTGGAAGACATCATTGTGAACAATCTGAATAACACTCATGTTGTCATAGTATAGGGTAGTGGCAGCCGGAGAAAAGATGTTCATGTCAGCGAGTAGCCATCAAAGCCATAGAAGTTCTTGAGTTGCACCAACCATGACATGATATTCAACTTCAGTACTGGAGCGAGCGACCATAGTTTATTTCTTACTATGCCAGGAAATAAGAGAATTGTCCAAAAAGAAACAGTAACTAGTGGTTGAACGCTTGTCGGTGGAGTCTTCGGTCCTATCGGCATCAGAATAAGCTTGTAAGACGGGAGTAGACTAAGTTGATAAATGAAGCCCATGAAATAAAGTACCCTTGACATACCAAAGAATGCGAAGAACAGCCGAGTAATGGGTGGTCCGAAGAGCAGACAAGAACTAACTAACCTAATGAACGGTATAGGCAATGTCAGGGCAAGTGATAGTAAGATATAAAAAACTTCCAACCAATTGATGATATGGACTGACATCCTAAAGAGGTGAACCATCGAGTGGGGTAAGTGTAACTTTCGACTCGAGAGGAGTAGTGGCAGTGGTTGAGTCAGTGATCCTAGCCTTGGAAAGGGGATCTGAGGCATATTTGACTTGAGAGAAAAAATATCCATCAAAACCAAATGAGACTTTGAGACTAAGAAAAAATGTGAGCACGCCAAGATCTTTCATCTCGAATTGGCTACTGAAATTTTTTTTGAGTTTAGAAATACCATGCAGATCATCACCAGTAATAACCATATGATCCACATACAGTAAAAGAATGATAATACCATTGACAATATGGCGAATAAGTAGAGTCGAATTATGAGCACTAGGTGTGAATCCAAACTGATGAATAATAGTGCTGAATTTGGCAAACCAGGCACGTGGAGCTTATTTCAAACCATATAGGGTATGGCGAAGGCGACAAACTTTATTTCCAGGGGTAGCCAGTCCGGGAGGGATATGCATATAGACTTCCTCAATAAGATCGTCATTGAGAAATGCATTTTTTACATCCATTTGAAAGATAGTCCAGTTTCAAATGGCGGTGACGGCAAAAAGTGTACAGACAGATGTTAACCTCGCCACTGAAGCAAATGTCTCTTCATAATCAATGTCATATTCTTGAGCAAATCCCTTTGGCAACAAGCCGATCTTTATATCGTTCAACAGAACCATCAAAAAATGTTTTGATTTTAAACACCCATTTGCACTCAATATGAGTTTTTCCAGGGGTAAATCAATAATATCCCAGGTATGAGTTTTGGGGAGGGCTTGAAGTTCTTCGTCCATTGTTTTCTGCCAAAAACGATTAGTACTAGCCTCCTTATAGGATTGAGACTCATGCAGATGA
Source organism: Eucommia ulmoides (assembly GCA_016647705.1). Lineage (NCBI taxonomy): Eukaryota > Viridiplantae > Streptophyta > Magnoliopsida > Garryales > Eucommiaceae > Eucommia > Eucommia ulmoides. The sequence continues at coordinate 57,343,795 of CM028328.1, forward strand.
AGTATAGTGGAAAAACAATGAAAATCAGTAGGGTAATGTGGAGGATGAGTTACCCTGGTAGAACGGAGGAGGTGATCTGGGGAGTAGGTCTCAAAGGAAATCGGTACAAGATCAACAGCCACAGGAGAAGTCTCAGGCATGATCACTGGAGTTGGAGGGATAAGATTAGTTGGTGGTTTTGGAATGGGTTCAGCTGGTGGTTCTGGGGTAGACTTAGCATAAGGTGCAAGGTTGGGCTCAACTAGTGGTGCTAGAGTGAACTCAACAGTACCTGAAACTGTATCTTCTTGAAATAACTCAATGGATGGATCAGTAAAGAATCTGGAGTTGGTGAGGGTTGACATGTCAAATGACCATAAGGAATAAAACATTTGATGTTCCCAAAAAATGACATGTCGAGAGATACGAAGAGTTTTAGAAATGGAATCTCAGCACCGATACCCTTTATGTTCGATGTCATCCAAGAAAACAACACAGACAAATGGAGACTGGTTTTGGATTGTAGCAGAAGGAATATGGTTTATTGTGTAGACAGTTGTGAAGGAAGCATCACCCAAAAAACGCTCAGGACATGATGAAGAAATGAGAAGAGCATGAACTGTGTCAAAAATATGTTTATGTTTGCGTTCAGCGCGTCCATTTTGTTGGGATGTACTAGGACACGAACGATTGGGGAGCGTGTCATTTTTGCAAAGCAGGTTAAGAAATGCACGATCCTTGTATTCCATTGCATTATCTGAGCAAAAAAACTTTGATATTTCTAGAAAATTGGGTTGAACCATAGAGGAAAACTCATAATATATTTGGAATAGTTCGAATCGATGTTTCATCAGAAACAACTATGTAAATAGAGAGTAGTCATCCACAAAGATAACAAAGTAACGACAATCACCCATTGAGGCATAAAGAGAAGGCCCCCAAATATCAAAATGAATTAGATCAAATAGTGTAAAAAGGGAACTAGATTGACTCTCTTTGAAAGGTAGGGTTGGTCGTTTGGTAAGTTGGTAATGGATACATTTGAAGGATTCATGTTGAAGTAAACCTAACTGACCGTTAGAGATAAGCGATTTTAGTCAGCTAGATGAAGTGTGGCCTAACCGAGCATGCTAAATTTGGGATAGTGAGAAAAACATTGGTGGTTGTGGAGATAAAGATGAGGATGAGAAAGAGGATATTGGTGGTAGTAGTGAGGTTGCACAGGTTAATGAAGTGACATGTGATTGTGGTAGTGGTGGAGTTAGAGATGGAAGGTACTAACTGGTAAGTTCAAGTAGGCGTCCAACCTTACGACCAGTCCCGAGGATTTATCCTATATGAGGATCCTGCACACAACAACCATTATTAGAAAATATGACTTCAAATCTCAATTCACAAAGTTGCCCAACAGACAAAAGATTTAAGGTGAGTTTCAGAATCAAATACGTGTCAAGAATATAAAGATGGAAAGTAGAAACTTGACCAGTATGGGTAACATGCATTTGAGAATCATCAGTGGTATGAATACTAGGGATATTCATTGTGGAGAGTTTGGTTGAAAAAATATTGGGATCAGATGTCATGTGACTACAACAGGCAAAATCAAATAACCAAGAAGAGTTACCTATAGTAAGTGAAATAGCAAGAGAAAGGTTTGTACTATTACCATTTTTGGAGAAGATATGAAGGAGGAATGAGACCAAATCTGCAATAGACATTGTAACAGTAGTGGAGGTAGGATCCGAACTCTCTTTGACATTGATAATGAGTGAAGAACCCACAGACATTGCTGTTGAACCTAGAGAAATTGTTGTCACAGATGAATTCAGAATGCAAAAATTGTCTAAGGACCGGTCTATACTCGTTAAGAACTGACTAAGAGCCCCTTGAACCGATCAAATCTCCGTAATAAACCGAATCAACAATATAAAGAGAACTATACTGTATGATCCGAATTTGATTAAACGAAGATCACAGATAGATCTGTAATACTGAAATTGTCTAGGAACCGATATTGAATCTTGAAGGACCGGGTGAACCGGTGTAGGAACCAAACGGATATAACAAAATGTATATTATGTGAGCCTCAAACCACAAAACAAAGGCCAGAAATAGAATCACAACGTCCAAAAACCCCAGGAACCGGTCCAAGTTTGTCGAAAATCGATCAAAAAATGCCTGAACCAGTCCGAAGAAAATTACCTCACAAAAATCGGTGACATGGCAAGGGTTGGCTGACTGGACACTGACGTGGTAGTCAATGGTGAAGTGGCAAGAAGTCAATGGTGATGTGACGGCAGTCAATGATGACATGGCAGACACGTGTCGATGACGTGGCAAAAATACCACTAATGATGTTGACGTGGCTGATGACTTGTTGTCTAATGTGGTTGGGTCAACGCTGATGTGGCTGAAGTCAGCGCTGACATGGCGCTTGTGTAGCAGCTGACGTGGCAGACAATGGAAAGTGGCGCGTGGATCTAACGCGTGGTTAGTGAGGCTACACGTTTGGGCGCTTGAAGTGTTTGATCGAGCTTATGTTTACATCATTGGAATCGTCTCGTTGAGATGGTTTTGATGGTATATTGTAAGGTATATTTGGAGTTTTGGCTGAGGCAGTAGAGCCCAAAATCCGAGACGACGAATGGTAGTGGTACTGCGGGCTGTTAGAGGCCCGTGAGGGCACATTTGGGCTCCAGTGGCGATGATTTTGGTGGCGTTGTGTTCGTCTTTGCAAGATGAAGACGGTGGTGCGGTGGTTGTTGATACCGGAGCAGGGATAAAGCCTATAATAGCGACGAAAGTCTCGGGAGAATAAGGAAGGCGGCAACAGAAGCTTTGGAGTTGCGAAAAATTTAGGGAAAATAGGTTTAGGAAATACTTACTCTTGATACCATGTTAAGATAATTGAGAAGTGAGAGAATAAATCATATATTGATATGTTATGAAAAAGAGATACGAGAATACAACGATCTATACACATATTTATAGGGGAAGTAGGGGTTAGAATTTTACCCTAATGGGCCACGTGGGTCAAACCCATATAATACATTAACATTAATTATATGTAATTAAGTAATTCTAACTACAAGCTAGATTTACTGTAAAAAATAAATCAATCACTTAATAGACATGGATTATCTTAGCATGTGACTGTCTTATATATGGCCTTAGAATTTTTACATTTTCTGCTGGTTATCCCAGTTGAGTTTCTGAAATCGACCATTATAATCAATGCGGGTGCATTTGTCAACTTTGTTGCTTGAATCTCAGCTCCTATCTGGAGGCAAAGAATCTTTTAATGGTATTGGTAATATTATTGTTTGGTAATTTTCATTAAAATGTGGTTCATATATTCCAGTATGAATTTATTGTATAGTCATTGCATACGCGACATGTGAGTAATAAAATGTGATGATTTTGGTACCAAAAACGAAATATGAAAAGAGAGAATTTTTGTTGTAACATATTTATGTGATTACTGTTGTGATATGTAATTTTTGGAGATGAATTGTAAAAAGATTTGTTGGGGAAGCTTTGTTTTCGTAAATGACTTTCTTAGAGGGGAAATGACACAATAGCATCCTTTAACCCAAAACAATATTAGTCATTGAAAACGAATAAGATATCAATGACATCTGATTATGATGATTTATAAATAACAATTGGTCCTAAGAGGCCCCACTTCTAGGCTTCCACAACCTTCTTGAGGTTGCTCAACCACCTCAGGTACTCTCTGCAGTCTTTTTTGATCATGTACTGGTGCAAGAATTCGGTGGCCCTGGGGCTGATCCCCCTTGTCTCTAGATAACTGTGGAAGTCGTTCTGCATAGACTCATCCAAATCCTGGAAGGGGGGAAAACCAACGACCCAATAAACAACATTATCATGGATTTATACCAAAGACTTCTCTTATCTTTTGCATTTGTACTAAAAACCTCATCTGTTATTTGACAAATACCAATCAACCCCATTTAGTGATTTTTGTGTGTGAAAAGACTCTTATGCTCTTTGCTTTTGTCAGATTTTATACAATAAAAAAAAAATCTAAATAAAATGACAGATTTACCCTTGCTTTAATTTAATGGGATCTATTTAAATATTTTATCAAATATAAAGGGTGCAAAATATAATTAGCATCCATCAATTTCATCGTCCCTAAAACCCATCTCCCTTCATCGTGAACAAACCAAATTCATCACCCACAACACCTCTCAAATTCATCTCCGCCATCACTTTGGCCGTAGCCTACCTCTCTTTGAGCACTACCGATCTGCCGCCATAACCCTGTAAGAGATTGTTGGCCAAACTCACTACCTTGAACGAATGAAGATCGATTGATCAGAGATTTTTGTATATTCTTTTTTCTTTTTTTTTTTAATGGGCTAACGGTGAGAGGTTACCCCCGCCACTGCCTCAAAAGCACCGATTGATGCCTACCCTCATCATGACACTGTTATGTATATTTATGTGAATGTAAGCAAAGTGGGCCGAAAGTTAGAGATGAGGATTTCTCTCAAAGGAGGCCTAGGGTTCCGTCTTCACCATTGTTGTTGCCCGTGTCTTCAGCATCGTCGCCGACAGCTTTGCTTCTCGTCTTATCCGATGCGTTAACGTCGTTGTCCTGAAGCGGCGGTACCAGCGAAGCCTGCGACGAACCCAACTGTCCATCTAGTCGATCTTGCCTTCCAGATCCAAGGTTCGTTTCATCTTCTCTATTACTTCTCATTTCTTAAACCAGAATTAGGGTTTCCAGCGATGATATCTTTTATCCGGTAGCCGAATCTGCACATCGCCCTACCACTTTTGGCTGCAAGTTTCGTTGAATTTTTACGTGAGGAATCTTGTCCATCGACGCGGCTTTCTTGACCACGAAAGGCCAACTGGTGAGGATTGATCCATTCTCCAGATCCACATTCTTCGAAATGCTCCTAAATCACATTTCATATATCAATCATCAAACAAACATCACAATATTTGAACGAAATAAAATGAAAATGAACATTATTATAAAGTTCAGATTTACCATTGCGTCCAATTCCAACGAGTCGACAAATAACAATTCAGAACGACGACATTAATCCACCTTCACACACATCTACATCTAACTCCTTTAATTTCTCATATTGTTATCAAATTCTTCAAAGGAACAATGGCTCCGAGCTTGAGCTTATTGTTTTAGATCTACAGATCTAGGGCCTTAGCACTTGGTCAACCTAGAGAACGAATTCGCCCCAAGAAAATCAGGGATTCAGCTGGAAATATTGGTCAACTGGAGCAAGCTGAGTCTAGCGAAACTCGAAAGCGGTCGGCGAATTCATTGCCCTCGACTTCAAAAACCTCTAATACAGTGTGATTGTTTAGGTTTACAGAAATAAGGGGCATTTTTGTCCAATTCAAAAAGGGTATTTATGTCATTTTATTGAAATTAAATGAGTTTGAGGGTATTTTTGTCAATAACAATGTTGTGTCAGTTATTATTCATTGACAGGAGAGGTAAGTGGTTTCAATTATAAAATTATAGGGGGTGATTGGTATTTGTCAAATGACAGGAGAGGTTTCTGGTATAAGGCTAAAAGATATGAGAGGTCTTTGGTATAAACCCACATTATCATGATAGGCCTAAGCGATAGAAAAAACGACTCACTCAAAATTAGGACCGTCACATGCGATATGATCTTCACCAGCCTCAGGGTCCTTGACTGACAAGCTGTCAATTTTGATCTTCTAGGTGTAAGATAGGCGGCCGAACTCCAAACAAGGTCCGGTTTTCTTGGAAACCCTCAACTCCTCCAAGTACAACTAGTTTAGTTTTTGGTCCTCAACAACTAAGAAAGAATTATGAATAAACAATTTTATCCTTTTATATATAATTAACAAATCTAATACATTAACATTCAGCTCCTCACCGTTCACTGTCTCTCACTCTATTGTCTCTCTCTCTCTCTAAACCCTAACCAGTCCGTTCACTCTATCTCTCTCTCTCACTCTATCATCTCTCTAAACTCTAACCAGTCCAACGTTTTACTTTTTCTCTCTCTCTCTCTCTCTCTTCTGTTTGACACCTCTCTCTCTCTAAACCCTAATCTCATAACAGCGACACAAAACGGAGGAGATCTCAGATCTAAACGGCGGTTTGTGGTTTGATCTCAGATCTGGAAATCCTTATCCAGTTGTTCCTCTTTGTCGGTGGTAGATCGTCGGTGACGGTGATAAGAAAAAGCAGAGCTTTGTCGGCGATGGTTTTGAATGGTGACCGTTATAGTTTGGTCATCGTTTACAGACCTGAGTCCACTTTTCATGGCTGGTGACAGATCTGGAATGGTCTGGAACGATGACGAATCGAGCCAAACCGATTTATTCTTCGTCTTCTTCGTCTGGAACTGCTTCATCATCTTCTTTGTCTAGAAACTGTTTTTTCTTATTCGACGACCACCATTCACTACAGATCTAAATGTAACATTCTTGGTAACATCAACACCGTGGATTTTCTTAGATTTTTTCCTTAGATTTTCACATCCGATTATCATATTTGGTTTTCACATCAAAACTTTTGATTATTGTTCATTTCTCATTAATTTGATTTCCATTAATTGGACCACCTTAAAAAAAAATAGGGTTTGATGATTGAATCTATTGTTGGCTTCAATAGATATGGTTAATGTCTGATTGAATTTATTTTTGGATCTATCTTTGATGCTATTGATTTCGATTTGTGCAAATATGTGTTTGATGCATTTCATTTTTCATTTTTTGTTATTTATTTTCTTTCTAACGAGCTGCTCGCTTTCTTTCTCTCTATTTCTCTCTCTGTCTCTCTGTCTCCATTTAGATTTGGGTTTCCAGATCTGAAAACTCCAGATCTGATTTTTCAGATTTGGAAACCCAGATCTAGATTTTCATCCAGCCGAGTTGCTCGCTGTCACCGTTCCTCAGCTGCTATTCGTCAGTTTAGTCGTCGCCGTTCATCAACTCTTTCTTTCTCTCATTAACATTAACACACACACAAAAGAACATGACATGCATCAACGTTAACACAGGGAGACCCAAAAAAATGTGCACTAACATTAACGAACACCCAACCCAAATACATAAACAGTAAATACGGTACGATCATGTTAATGTTAATACACAGAACCCAAAAAAATAAAAATACGTTAATACTAACACACACAAGCAGATGGGAAAGATACATTAACGTTTAACACACACAAAAAAAAAACATGAAAATACGTTGACGTTAACACTAAGAAACCCAAAAAATCACATACGATGAATTAATGTTAACGCAAATATACGGGGTACTAAAAAAATGAAGTTGCGTTAACGTTAATGCATAGAACCCGCCAAAAAGCAAAATACATTGATGCTAAAACACACAATACAATGGTGAAAATGCGTTAACATTAACGCACATTGAACCCAAATACATAAAACAACGGATATAATACGATCATGTTAACATTAACTCATAGAACCTCCAAAAAATAAAGATACATTAAAGGTAATATACACAAATAGATGGGGAAGATGCGTTAGCGTAAATACACACAAAAATAACATGAAAATATATTAACGTTAACGTGAAATTCAAATTGTAGTTTTGTAAAATAAGCAAAGTGTATTACTTGAACATTTACTTTAGCATCAATGTCATGTTGCATAGTTTTGTCCTGATGCATAGGACAAAATTGCAGAATCGTAAATATGGGTGAAGAGGGATACCAAAATGCACGGACATTTTCCTAAAGTTTCTTTGTGGATTGAAAACTTAATAGATGCTAGTGGAGGTTTGAACTCTAGAAACACTATCTTTGGAGGACAAAAAAAAAAATATCTTTTTTTTTTTTATCAATATTAAAAATATAATCAAATATCATAAATATGTTTTGATTAAGATATTATTTTGCTAGTATGTTAAAGAAAATTTTGGCTCTGTTCAATGGCTTGCAGTGGCTCAAATGTTTGCTTCTCAAGGTATAATGATCACGATATCAACACTAACACTAAAAATAAAACAATATGAGAGCAAAGTTTCCTCTCAATAATCAACATAGTCTCTATGTACATGTATTTCTCTCACGGATCAACATAGTCTATGTGTACATGTGTGTGGAAAAATATCTTAGGTATACTAAAAAGTTGATTAATAATCTTGATTATTATAGACACCAATAATCAAATTGATTCACTTGTAACTGTTGCATTTGGATAAATAGATAATGGGCAAATTACAATTTTTGTTATTCTATTCGCAGCGTTGGCCCTTTAATCCCTTTTTTTTTTAATGTGATCCTCTTTTTTATTGTCAATCTTGTATGTTGCCTTTCTTTTACTAATTGACGTTAATTTGGACAAAAGTTGACCGAGTGATGCACCTGCCATAGTTTTGGGCTAAAAATCGCATTCTACCTTTTTTCTCTTCTTTTTTTTTGTGCTTTTTCTTCTTCTTTATCCTGTCCCCGTCTTCCTTCTGTCTCTCTCCACTTCACTATCTCCATCGATGATGTTCACTGTCTTTCTTCGCCACTATTCTCCATTTCTTTCTTCACTCCCACATTCGAGAGTGAAGAATGGTAGAATGAAGAACGAAAGACGACGTCGTGAAATTTTTGTGATGGGTCGATGAAATTGAAAAAAAAAAAAAAGGACAAAATTTCAATGGTTGCAGGTTGAAGTGAGTCCAATCTATCAAGATCAAAATCGATTAAAACCTAAAATCAAGATTAAAGAGAAGAAGATAATTAAAGTGAATGAAGGTGTAAAAGAGATAAAGATTGTAATTTCAAAGCCACCACTGTTTGCCGTTCTTTTCTGCTACGACGACGAAGATCAACACCACCAACTCCCTCTCCACATGTACGACGAAGACCAGGTCCACCACCAACATGCTTAGATCTAGCCTAAATCATCCCTTCTGCAATTTTCTAATTGTTGAACCCATATCTCCCCTTTCCTATTAGATATGGACAAACAAAACAAGTTATGTCCATTTTATCCATTGCAAATGGTTTGATTTCTATTCAATTTCTACTTTTTCAATTTCTCCTTCTTCGATTTCTCTAGTTTGTTTTCCCCACTAAATCCCAAACCTTAGCTGCCATCGCGTTGGATTTGTTCATCTCTTTACCCCCAAATCGGAAACACTAATGTTCTTCACTCTTGGATCTGGGAGTGAAGAAAGGAACGGCAAACAACGGCAACAGAAGATGGCGGACAGCGGCAACGAAGATGGCGAAACAGAGAGAGACAAAGAGAAAAGACGGCGACGGAAAAGAGAAAAAAGTAAAAAAGAAAAGAAAAGAAAAAGTAATATGACGCTTTTATCCCTAAACTATGGCTCGTACATCTCACGTGGTTAAGATCCGACCAAATTAACACTAATTAGAGACAAAAAGGCAACAGAGAAAATTGGTTAAAAAAAAAGGGACCACATTAAAAAAAAATGAATGAATTGGAAAACCACATTAAAAAAAAAAAACAAAACAAGAGACAAAAAATGTAATTTGCCCTAGAAAATTCAATAAACTTCATAGTCAACTCAAATCCAAGCATGACTTGGTCAGACAAACGTGGTCTCCTTGGAAACATCCTTTTCATCTACCCAAGCTGTTGAAATATCTTATTTATGGATTTTGTTATTTCTAGTATCTTGATCTTAACACATTATTAGTCTATTATTTGAATGATATATTTTTTAATTTAACCTACTTCTACGACTACATAATTGAGGATATAGAATCTATTCTGAATATATCAATACAATACAATATATTCTTTTTCTCTTACTCTATAATTTTTTTGGTATCAAAACTAAGGTTATGGATCTCTCATTCCCTCGTAGTTAAATCATCCGTGCAAATCGGGAGTTACACATTTATGATCATTCACTCGTAGTCAAATGATCCATGCAAATCAAGAGTTGCATTTAAGGCCGGATGTTAGATATCTATCCCACATCGACCATCTGAGAGTACCTAAATTACTATATAAATCAAAAAAGTTACTCCACTTACGACCATATGGTTTTAAGCTAGAACCTCCTAGTATGGTATCAGAACCAAAAAAAATTCCACCAAATTACCGAAACCCTAGCTCGCAATAACAGCCACCACCAAGCCGTCGTCTCCGCAAACCCTATACAACTGCGAACCAGATCGTGAAGCACCCTTTGCTAAACCCTAGCCGCCGTCATCGCGAACCACCCCTGCGAAACCCTAGCCGCCACTACTGCCCGTTCGCGAACCAAGAACCCAAACCCTAGCCGCCGTCGTTATCCCATCGCGAACCACAAACTTGCGAACCAAGAACTCGCAAACCAATCCTAAACCTTCGAAGAACCTTAAGCCTTCGAACCAGAACTAACCCTTCGACCCTCTCGAACCAGCCCTAAACCTTCGACCAACAAGCATCCTACCACTAGCCGTCCTCGCGGACCCAAACCTTCGCAAATCAGTCATTCGTTCACCATCTCACGTATCGCACATCGATGTGCTTCTGTCTACTGCTGTAACATTATAGATTGTTCTTCATTCTTAAATCTCTACTGCTCGTTATCATTGTTCTCCATCCGTTGGTATCCTGAATGTCTTAAATACACATCTATCTCTTCGATTTCTTGAATGATTAGGTAACTACGTCTCTGGTTATTTCTCATATTGTACTTTATTTTTTCGGAGTCTGGTTAGTCTTCCATAGCATTCGTCTGCCTATTTCATTGCTACGATCTCATCTCATCTGTATTAATGGCATCCGGAAGAGAAGGTGACGACACTAAACCCCGACCAGATATCAGTGATCCTAAGTTTGCTAATGGGATGCTGATAACTTTACCATCCTCGACTGAATCTTCAATTCTATGGTTTACTCTTATGAAGATGTATGTCACTCTCGCAATGAATCACGAATCTTCGAGCTCTACCATTAGATTTCTCATGCCTCCCAGGCATCCTTGGGACTTTCAGTTGCGAATTACTTGGGCTATCTTCAATCTCGATGGGAGGAACTTTCGCAGTATGAACCTCTGAGTGAATTCCCTAAAAATGCTATTGAGATCAAAACCAAGCACTAGAATCGTCGTCATACATCCCATTTTTTGATGGGTTTAAATCCGGAGTACGAGAATCTTTACACTCAAATTTTAAATACATCACCGATGCTAGACCTATATAATGCATTCTCTACTATTGACAACGATTTAAAACGTCAGCTCTTTCTTTCACTTGAAGTCACTCCTTCAGTCCCTAAGCAGATGGCCTTTTTCGGCTTCCTCTGGTCCTCGTCTGTCAGGCACGCGACCATACTGCCATCACTGCCGAAAGTCTAATCATCACATTAACTGTTGTTATAATCTTCATCCTGAATTGAAACCTCAAAACCTAGAAATGAAGAAAGAAAGAAGAAGAACATGTACTAGTGATATTGCTGATATTGTCCCCGGTCCGGCAGATCCCCCATCAGCTCCCCTAAATATTTTCCACGTCCAGGCCCAACTTGCCCAGCTCCAGTCTTAGTTAACGACTTTGGCATCGTCTTCCAGCCCCGTGGTTGCTTTTGCCTCAGGTACTCCTACTGCACTTCATGGTAAGTCTAGTCGCCCTACTTGGATTCTGGATTCCAGAGCTAACAATCATATAAGTGGTGAGTTTTCTACCTCCACCTCTCTTGTTTCGCCCATAAACCAATCTGTGTGCATTGCCGATAATACCTCTATTCCTATTCGTTGTCAGGGAGATGCATGTTTATCCCCTGATATCACTCTTCACTCTGTTTACTATATTCCTAAATTTGCCTATAATCTTTTATCGATTAATCGTCTTGCTCAAAACCTTAACTGTGTCATTGTTTTCTTACCTGATCGTTGCTTTTTGCAGGACCTGACTACGAAGAAGATTTTTGGTAAGAGATATGAATGCAATGGTCTTTACTACTTCAGCAGTCCTCCACCTCCAGTCATTCCACCTTTTAGTATGCAAACTTCTGCATTCTCTGTTTTTTATTCCTCTATATGTTCTTTTAAAAATTTAAACTTGTGGCATACCCGTTTGGGACATGCAAACTTTCAATATTTATGTTGATTGTTTTCGTCTATTAATAAAGTTTGTAAGGACTTTAAATTTCATTGTGTGGTTTGTGAATTGTCTAAACACACACGTACCTCTTACATACCTCGCATGCATTGTGCATCCCAAGTATTTAATCTTATCCATTCTGATATTTGGGAACGCTCTCTTGTTACAGCCATTTCCAAACACCATGACTTTGTCACCTTCATAGATGATTATAATCTGTGCACTTGAGTTTATTTGATGAAGCACAAATTAGAAGTTTACACTCACTTTAACCACTTCCTTCAATTGATAAATATATATATATAAGATTGTCATGTGAAATATCAGTTTAGATAATAGGCGGGAATACTTATCTGATGAATTTTGGACTGAGCTTAATAAGCAAGGCATCCTTCATCAACTTACTTGTCCATATACCCCTTAACAAAATAGTATGGCGGAACGTAAGAACCATCACATCATGTCTGTAATTCGTTGTCTCTTGCGACATATGAATGTTCCCAAATCTATTTGGCACACGACAATTCTTACTGCTGTCTATCTCATTAATCGGATACCGAGCCATGTCCTTACAGGCAAAACCCCATTCACATATGGCAACCCACTAGCATCATTTTCCCTATCTTACCCCGTGTCTTTGGCTGTGGGTGTTTTGTCCAGAATCGAAACCCTGCTCGCACCAAGTTAGATGATAAATGTATCCAATGTGTTTTCCTCAGCTATTCTTCCATGTCGAAAGGATATAAGTGCTACGATCTAGTTACTCACCATACTTACCACTCTCTCGATGTTACGTTCTTCAAGACTGTCCCATATTTTTCTGGTACTATACGTTCTCCACCTATTGTGGCCGCCACTACCGAGGACCATACCCTACTTCTGCACTCTATTCCTTTATTAGATATATCTTCGTCGCCTATATTACACCTATCACCTGACCCCTTACGAGTCTACTCTCGTCATCTACGTGTCTCACATCCTCTGCTGACATCTTTTTCGAACTCAGGTATGTCTCCATCTCGCATTATTTCTAACCATGTTCTCCCTTGTTTCCCGACTGAGGAACGTCGCCCACTATCCCACTACCTACTTTCATGTTCTACTAATTATCCGATTTCCAAGTATTTATTTTTTCAGGATCTCTCGGATCAATATAAATCCTTCATTGGACAAATTGATTTGGTTGTCATTCTTCGTTCCGTTCATGAGGCCCTCCAGAATCCAAAGTAGGTTACTACTATACAAGTAGATATGGATGCCCTATAGTGGAATCAGACATGGAAATTAGTTGACTTGTCGACTGGTGAACGACCGGTTGGTTGTAAGTGGGTCTTCTGTGTCAAATATCTGACTGATGGATCGATTGATTGGTACAAAGCACAACTTGTTGCTAAGAGCTACACAAATTCTGAGCAAAGACTTTGGTGCCACCTTTGTTCCGGTTGCTAAGTTAACTACTGTTTGGCTCCTTATTTCGTTGGCTACATCCCATTTTTAGCCTCTGCACCAGTTGGATGTTAAGAATGCCTTCCTTAATGGTGACATGACTGAGACTATCTATATAAAGCCTCCACCAGGATTTCGGACTTAAGGAAAGTATTTGGGCAAAGTTTATCGACATCGAAAATCCCTCTATGGACTTAAGCAATCTACACGTGCATAGTTCAACTGATTCAATGAAGTCATACCCACTATGGGGTTTATCCAGTGTCATTCAGATCATACCTATTTCATCTGTCGCCAACACCAGGGACATTGTATCATTATCTCAGTTTATGTGGATGACATTATTATCATAAGAGACGACACTCCTGGCATTCAACAGGTAAAGATTGATCTCAGATAGATTTTTGACATCAAGGATTGGGTCATCTCCGCTACTTTCTCGATATTGAGGTTGCTCGGTCTTGGAAATGTATCTCTCTATCCCAGCAAAAATATGCCCTTGATCTTCTTCAGGACACTGGGATGCTTGAATGTAGACCCGTCTCTACTCCCATGGATCCGAACCTTAAGTTAACAGGCAAACTTGGGAGAATTATTATCAAATCCGCCAGTATGTCAGTGACTTGTGGGCTGCCCATCTATCTGACTAATACAAGGCCAGATGTTACATGTACTTTCAGTATTATGAGCTAGTTTATGCACTCACCACGTACACCACACCTGGATGCTGTCTGCTATATCCTTTGGTACCTCAAAACATACCCCAGTCTTGGTCTCTTTTATATGATTGGGGCACAGGAGGAGCTCTCCTGCTTTATAGATGCTGACTATGCAGGATCAAAGGACAATAGACGTTCGACCTCTGGTTTGTGTACCTTTAATGGAAGACACCTAATCGAGATGAAGAGTAAGAAGCAATCCGTCGTCTCTAGGGATGGTCATGGGTCTAGAGGCCCGATCGGCCCGCCCAGTCCGTCCCTACTTTTTTAGAGCTTGGGCTTAGTGTTTGGGCCCATGGGCCTAACTAGGGTCTAAAGACTAAGGCCCATTCATTTTTAGGGCCGGGTTAGGGTTTGATCATTTTTGTTTAGAGTCGGCCCAGCCCAACCCGAACTTTTTTAAATATATAAAAAATATATATATTATATATATATATAGAGAGAGAGAGAGAGAAAGAGTTGAGAGACCATTTTGTAATTTTCGATTTCAGCTAGATAATTTAGCAAACTCTAATTTCATTCTTCTCCATAGAGAGAGAGTTGAGGAACCATTTTGTAATTTTAGCATTTAGCTTTTAAATTTTAAAAAAAAAATTATAGGGTCGGGTTCGGTCTAGGGCCGGGCCTGGACTTAATTTTTTTTTTTGTAGGGCCGGGATTGGGCATGAAATTAGGGCCCGATCATAAGGTCGGACCGGGTTAGGGCCTAACATTTTTTTGTAATAGCCTAGTCAAAACCCGGCCCAGCCCATGATCATCCCTAGTCGTCTCCCGATCTTCTACTGAAACTGAGTATCGTGTCATGGCTTAAGAAATATGTGAACTTCTTTGGCTTCATTCTCTTTTGACTAAGTTGAGACTTTCCGTGGGAAACTCATTTAAATTGTTCTGTGACAACAAGTCTGCCATAATGTTATTCTCAGATTCAATCCTTCATAAAATGACGAAACACATCAAGGTGCCACTTCATTCGTGAAAAAATCCGATCGAAAATTATCACTCCTGCCTTCATCCCATCTTCATAACAGGTTGTTGATATGTTCACCAAGTCCACAAGACTATCTCTTCTTCAGTCGGCTATTGACAAATTATGACTCATCAATATTTTCACCCTAACTTGAAGGGGAGTGTTGAAATACGTTATTTATGTACTTTGTTATTTCTGGTATCTTGATTGTAAGGCATTATTAGCTTATTATTCGGGTGATATATTTCCTAATTCAATCTACTCTGCGGCTATAATTGAGGACATAAAACCCATTCTAAACATATCAATACAATACAATATATTCTTCTTCTCTTACCCTATATTCTTTTCAAGATGATGTGAGAAGCCCCAAAATCAAAGGGAAAAAGAAAGCAGCTGATCATTATTTCTATATACACATTAAAAGGACTACACATTTCACACCAGCGGTCATATGTCTAACCTTCAGAAACACACACACACTTGGGCACTATGCCACTATCATAGGCATAGCTAACCTCCTTACTCATACTTGCTGAGGCTGGCTTACAAACTAGAAACGAGGAGAAAAAGAACAGGGAATTTAAACAGAAAAACATGCACAACTCAACTTTTAACTTATTAAAAAACTAAACACGTTCACATTACTATCTCAGGCTTCAGTATGCTAGATTTGATCTCCTTGTGTGGTAAAACCACACCACCATTGCTGTAAACTTCATCACAAACATGGACATCCTCACCAAGAATGGTCATGTTCTCTACTCGAGCCCACTGCCCCACGGTCGAGTGCCAACCAATGATACTACTGGAGACGCACGCATGTTTCTTGATGCGGACCCCACGCATCACCGTGCAGCGAGAGAGTCTCACGCCAGACTCAACCACGCAGCCTGGCCCAATTGCAACATCCGGCCCAATCAAACATCCCTCCCCAATCTTAGCACTCTCATCCACCAACACATTTCCCACAATATGGGGACCAAATGCCAATTTAGATGAAGAATTTTTCCTCAATGAGTCGAGGTAGAGTCTGAGGCCAGCGATGTAATCCCTGGGTTGTCCGATGTCCATCCAGAACCCCGGTAGGACCATCGCATACAACTTTTTCTCGGCTGCTATTTTTGGAAAGATCTCTTTCTCTATGGAGGTGGGCCTTAGTTCGATCCGATCAAGAACTGATGGGTTCAGCAGGTAAATCCCAGCATTGATCTTATTACCCACGAATAGTTTTGGTTTTTCAACGAATCTTTCCACTTCCCCTGTTGATTCTTCCATAACCACGACACCGTACTTTGAAGGCTCATCCACCTGAATATAAAATTGATAGAATTAGTCTACTAACTTCACCACCATGGGAGATGTTGTTGGTTCAGAGAGGTGTTTACCTTTGTCACCATGATGGAAGCCTCACCTCCATGGGATTTGTGGAACTCAATCATCTCCTTGAGTGGGTACTCGCTGATGACATCACTGTTGAGAACAAAAAACGGGTCACCAGACACGTCTATCAATTTGTCCCTAGCTAGAGCAAGGGGACCGGCAGTTCCAAGCGGCTCAGTCTCTTGGGAGCATGTGATTTTGATCCCAATCTTCGTCTCAAAATCCTTCAAGAAGTTCAACATCACCTGCGCATTCAAAAGTACTTTACTACAAGTCCTTCAACAACACTACTGGAAGCACTACAACAAAGACTTTGTAGTAGTAATTACATACCTCTGGCTGATAATTGATGGCCAGAACAACTTCACTCACCCCAATAGCTTTAAGAGCCTCAATCTGATGCAATGAAATACAAGTGTCAATGTAATTCCACTAATGGTATGATAGCGATGAGAAAATATGATACCTGATGCAGGATCATGGGCTTGTTAGCAAAATCAACGAGCGGCTTTGGAAAACTAAGTGTCAATGGCCTCAACCGAGTTCCAAACCCTCCTACAAGAATCAGGGCCTTCATTTCGAGATGTCTATTTTATCCCACAAATATTCTCTCAGAATCCAGAAATAACTTCATAAAAACAAGAAGAAAAGGAGAAACAATAATAAAAACAGTTAGCTGGTGGATTCCCACGCCACTTTATTTAAGGATAATGGAAGCAAGAAGGATGCACTACCACGGAACTCAGCAATGACACATGTATAACAGAGACATGATGAATAGATCACTCTGATCTCTAAGGGCAAAGTATATGGTGCTTAATGGCTGATTTGCAGTGAAATTGACACGCATGCAACAGAATAATTGAAAACGACGGTAACACTGATTCATGACAGGGGTCATGAAGGAAATACTGAAAATATAAAGCCGTGTTCAAGAAAAGGGCCAAATTTGCATACACACGTCATGAGATGAATCACGACACAAACAGTTGCGAATATACGTCCAAATGGTTTAGCTGGAAAAGGAAACAAATTACAGCTATACCACAGGCTGGATCTTTAACTGGGAATATCCACTTATTCTATAATTGGTTACCCAACATAGCATATGTAGAACACGCCTGGATCTACTCATAAGCTAATTAAGTTTCAACACATCAAGCAAAGGAAAAAAGGAAGTCCACATCAAGTATGTCCCATAGAAGCAGAAAATTAGTAATGGATGTCGAAAAAATACAATAATAGAGACTTCCTACTAGAAGTTCCATATGTGTAATTCCTACTAAATAAATTCTCATAAATTTATGAACTCCTATAAATCTTAAAAGGTTAGATGTAAAAGCACACGTGTTGTGTGCACCAATAAGTTCATTAACAACCTTGTTTTTTAACAATTCTAAGTGATAAAAGAGGGGAATCCAAGTGAGACACAAAGAACAATTCTTATCATAGATAACCTACGCAGCAATCACTACTGCGTGTTAAATTAAAAGTTAATATTGAGGATGAGAACACTAGGAGATAGATTAGAATGCGAGTAGAAATCAATAAAAAAAAATGGATTTGCTCTAAGTCCTTCCAATTAGAGCAATAACAAACATTACTTATCCAGCATTTGATTTGGGTTGTTAAATCTTTGTTTAAAATTAACCATTATTAGTTTCCAATAACAGCGAAACCAACAATTTCTCTTGATATATCATGCCTTAGTTAGTAAGCCATCAAAAGTAGCATATAAAATCAACCAAATGGAGAAGATTAATGATCACAAAGCACGATCCACAAATATAAGTGCCAAACAAACACACCATTGAAAATGATACGACACCCACAAAAAAAAAGCTCAATTTTTTTACATCAATAAATGAACAGAGTACAGCCAAGTTGAGACAACTGTCACGTTATCAAGCCGGAATTTTTATATAAACAACAAGAACACACACCTTCAGAATCAGAATCAAATACGAACAGGGCCTCATCAACGGAAAATCGCAACTACATTAGAGTATTACTTCAACAAAGCGACTAACCAAAACTAGAATATGAATTAAGGCACAGATCTAAGAACAACGCCGTTAAATGTATATTCGGAACATTAATTAAGAGAGAATCACCTCAAATAAGACCAGATCTAAGGTGTAGAGCGAGAGCCTAGCGAGTTGAAGACCGAGTCCGAAAATTATAAATAGCGTATAACGTGGTGTCGGCAGGGCTTTGGTGGGATAGATACAGATGTGTGAATCAATATATAACGAACCGGAAGAAAAAGGCTTTGACGATTCATTCAATTATAAAATTGTATGGGAGGGGAGGGGAGGCGTTGTTCGCTTTTTGACATCTTCAATTATCAGTGCCCGTACCTTGTCTGATGACTTGTTTGGTTGGCAAAACCCATAAGATAAGCAGCGCAGCGTCTGAGACACTCGATAAAAACAAATGGCTAATTTCGTTTCGTACCCCTTAACTTTCACATAATTTTAATTCATATGAGGTATTTCATTTTTCACAAGGTATTTTTTATTCCATTTTTAATTGGTCATTTCATTCATTTAGATGTCGAATTGTACACAATCATATACATTTCACAAGCACCTTGATGATGCTTGAAATTTGCAAAGCTCAGCGAATAAAAATAGAATAGTACGTAATGTACTCCTTGATTGATAATCTATAAGAATCATTAAACACAGATTTAGTTACGAACCAAAAAGAACCAAAACAATGATATGAAAAATTAGAAAAATTGGGAGAAATCTTGTCTATCCTTGAAAAACAAATTTGGCTATTATATAGTCTTACGCTATGTTTGGTACGCTGGAATGAAATAGAATAAATGTGATATTGGAATGAAAACATAGCTGGAATGAAATAGAATAAATGTGGTATTGGAATGAATGTGGCAGTGAAATGGAATGGCCATTGTCATTCCTATATTTTGTGACAAACGGAATTAAATATGGTATTGGAATGGTTATTTTCATTCCTACGTTTTGTTACAAAATACATTAAACATGGTATTAGAATGACCGATAAAAATAGAAATATGAGAACAAAATTTGGGAACAAAAACAAAAACAGAAATCTAGGAACAAAAACAGAAATCGGGAAGAAAAATAGAAATATGAGAATAAAAACAAAAATATGGGAACAAAACCAGAAATCTGGGAACAAAAACAAAAACCAAAATCTGGGAACATATTTATATTTTTGTTCCCATATTTCTATTTTTGTTTTGTTCCTAGATTTGTGTTTTTGTTCTCATATTTCTGTTTTTCTTCCCAATTTCTGTTTTTGTTCCCATATTTCTGTTTTTGTTTTTATTCCCATATTTCTATTTTTGTTTTGTTCTCATATTTTTGTTTTTGTTTTGTTCCCAGATTTCTGTTTTTATTTTTGTTCCCATATTTCTATTTTTGTTTTTGTTCTCATATTTCTGTTTTTGTTCCCAATTTCAATTTTTGTTTCCAGATTTCTGTTTTTGTTTTTGTTCCCAGATTTTGTTCCCATATTTCTATTTTTTGTTTTTGTTCTCATATTTTTGTTTTTGTTCCGATTTCTGTTTTTGTTCCCATATTTCTGTTTTTGTTCCCATATTTCTATTTTTGTTTTGTTCTCAGATTTCTGCTTTTGTTCCTAGATTTCTGTTTTTGTTTTTGTTCCTAGATTTCGTTTCCATATTTTTGTTTTCGTTCCATGTTTTCTAGGAACAAAAATATAAAAGTAACACCTCCATATTTTTGTTTTTGTTTTCAGAATTTTATTTCCTATTGTAAAAAATACGAAAACACAAGTATAGGTCATTTTTCTTACTTAATACTTCATTTCATTTAGAATTAGGTAATCTCGAGATTACCTAATACCTCATTTCATTTGGGATTGACTAATCTCAAGAATTGTGGGATTAGTCATTACTTGGGAATGGGAATGAAAATCAATCCCACCAACCAAACATAGGAATGAAATGACCATTCCAATGGTTATTCTAATCCCATCTTGAATCTCGCGTACCAAACGCTACCTTAATGTACAAACAAGAAAATAAACCACCCACTAAAAACTAAATTAAAAGCAAACAAACAACCCTGAACAATAGGGACTTAGTGATTGAGTAGTAACTTACCCACTGATTGGTCACTACCCACTAACACAAACCTAACGATTCATCCCTTAAACTGAATACTGCAAATATTCAATTTATATAAATTTCAGAACAAACCCCCAACAGTCCTCGTAGCTTCAAGGAAACATCCAACTTGAGTGGTTTAGTCAGTACATTAGTCAACTGTTCCTGTGTTCCACAGTGCACCAGCTCCACAATACTAGCCTTTGTGAGCTCTCAAAGAAAATGGAAACGCACATCTATGTGCTTACTATGTCCATGCATTATTGGGTTCTTTGAAAGTTTAATTGCAGGGCTACTATCACAACAAATAATAGTTGACTTGTCTTGATTTTGTTCAAGCTTTCCCAACACCCTTTTCAACCATACTACCTGGCATGCACACGAAGCTGCAGTAATAACATTTGCCTCTGTTGTAGATAGACTTACAACTGGTTGCTTTCTTGATGATCAAGATACTGCTCCTGAACCCAATAAGAACACATAACTTGAAGTACTCTTTCTGTCGTACAAATCTCCAGCATAATCACTATCGGTGTAAGCAACAAGTTTATTATCTCTTTCTTTCCTATAGAAAATTCCAAACCTAACTGTTCCCTTCAAATAGCTCAGTACCCTTTTTGCCGTCTATAAATAAAGTTCAGTAGGATTCTCCATATACCTACTAATAAGACTTACCACAAACATCATGCCTGGTCGAGTAGCTGTGAGATACATGAGACTATCCACGATCTGTTTATATTAAGTCTTGTCTACCTTAATTCCACCTTCATCCTTCATGTTGATCCTAGATTTTGATGGACAATTAAAAGTTGATGTTTTTTGTGGAACTAACGGTTGGATTAAGTGTTTCAGTTTATTAGTTTCAAATGATGAAGATATGATGACAAAGATGATAAAGAATTAAGAGATTGAAGAATTTGAAGAACCTAGAGAAAACAACTAGGGTTAAATTTCAACCTTAATATCCCAATTAGGATCACACACGACATAAAAATACTTTTAAATAATTTTTATAAATATGTGTGTTTTTAATAGGATCCTAATTAACTAAATTATTTGCTCATATGTGTAATTGAAAAAGAAATATTACTAATTTATTAAAATTGAATTTAAGTACTTAGTAGAGCTAACCGAGAAAAGAAATCGATTAAAGAGACAAAAACTTCGATAAGAATAAATTAAAAACAAATTTAGAAGAGATTCCAGCATTGACAAGTCGACAGGTAAATCAACCGAAGCATAGAAGGAAATTCCGGATTTTATTCTAAATTAGCCGTTACTAGCCGTTTTATGATTAAGATTCACAAGATATATTAGGGATTTAATATTATTTGATATATGCAACACATATTATGATATCCCTATATATATGATTCATTAAATTTGAATATTTTTCAATTTGGTACATGTAATACTTTATATTCTATTTAATTGTGATTGAGAAATATTTGGGAGACTTAATTGAGAAATTTAAAAGTTATAATTAAGAGATTTGAACCAGGATAAAGTCTTAATGATATAAGGGGTCTATAATAGCAATTAAGTGTCATAACAAGTGAAAACTAGTTGTTAGAGAGCTTATTTTATTCTCATTTATATAAATTTGCGTTTTTCATATTAGAGTGAGAGATCAAGAGTATTATATTGAGTTTTTCTAAGGGAAATCATATTGAGAATTGTAAGAGTTTTTCTAAGAGTTATTATTAAGAATTATTTGCTGTAATCATTACTACTACCAAATCTGAAGTGACATTGCTATAATTATTATTTCGGTAGATTCCAGGTGAGATCTTTCTTAATTACTTTCTATTTAGTATTACTTGATTGTATTTGGAATTTGATCTTTAAAAATTGTTTTCTGATTTTTTATTGGAAAATATTTTTGAAATAATTTCTTAAATCAATCTGATTACGTGCTACCCATTTTTGTTTAAAATTAGATCTTGAATATCTCACTTTTCTATCATTAGTTTTGGAATATTAATTGAATTCTAATTTATCTAGGGTGGTAGAAGCTCCTAATGAAAAAAATCACTTGTCAATTTTTTAATTAGTGAGTTGAGTGACGGATTGAATACTGTTGGGAGTATCTAATCTAAGAGTAGCTAGTTTCAGTCTCTTCTTGTAAAGAGATTGATATAATAATTCTTCCTGAATTGAATTGTTTTATGAGCAATTTTGTAACGGTTCAATCCTTATCGGGTAAAAGGATATTTTGAATGTTTATGAGGTTTTGATTCTTCAGCTTTAGTTTTAAAAAGAATTAAGTTATTCTTGAGCCTGTAAAAAGTAGAGGTTATTCCTAGGCTTGGAAAAAAGAATTTATAAAGGTTGATTTTGAGCCTGTAAAAAAATATTTGTGAGAGTTTGGTTCCTACCTTTAAAGGAATCTTGAATTTAGTGGGTGCGACTCTCCGTGGGGTTCAGAGGACTGGATTAACCAAAAGTAACTTGGTGAACCAGTATAAATTTCTGGTGTGCTGCTATTTTTACAATATTTATTTTTGCTATTTGGTGTGCACCTAGTTTATTTTATATTTCTACTGTAATATAAAGATAATAATTAATTTATGATTAAAATTAATTATTTGGATTATTAAAGTATTTTTTCTCTGATAATTTTTTTATCTACCCAATTCAACCCCCCTATTGGGTAGTTCATTGGGCCAACAATTGGTATCAGAGCTAGTTTAGCTTAACACACTTAGCTAACAAAAATCACATGGCGCACATAATAGGCATATTAACTGAGGGGCAGTCTATGCACCGACCATCATTATTTGTAGGTGAAAGTTATTCGATCTGGAAAGACAAAATAATAACCTTCCTTCAGGCTACAAATTATGATGTATGGCTAGCAATCGATGATAGTCTATTTATTCCAATGAAAAACAGAGTCGAAAAGAAGAAGAAACAGTTAACTGCTTCTGATAAACAGAAACTCTCTATAAACTCTTAAGCTATTAACATTCTATTTTACTCTTTAGATACTAATGAATATTCTAGAGTTTCAGGTTGTAAATCTACAAATGAGATATGGGATAAGCTAAAAGTTACCCACGAAGGGACAAGTCAAGTGAAGCAATCGAAAATCAACGCTCTTATGAGGAAATTTGAGTTGTTAAGAATGGAAGAAACTGAATCGATTCATGAGATGTTTACTCGCTTCAACAATATTTGCAATCACTTGAGTCAACTTGGAAAGTCATACTCCATGGAGGATAGAGTTCGAAAGGTCCTAAGATCTTTAACAAAAATATAGGAGTCAAATGTGACAGTAATTGAAGAAGTTAAAGATCTTGGCAAATACAAAATTGATGATCTCATAGGCAACTTGATAACTCATGAAGCGGAGATTAAAGAATATGAGGATGACACCAGAAATAGCAAGAGAAAATCCATGGCACTAAAAGCTCAGAAAATTGAAAAAGATGATGACAGTGATGATGAAAGTCTTGACAGTGAACAAGAGAAAAATGTGGTGCTTCTCACAAAGAATTTTAGAAGAATGACTCAGCGCACATTCCGCAGGAGAAGAAACCTCAACATGATTAAAAAGGAATGTTACAAATGTCATAACACCGGTCACTTTTAAAATGATTGTCCCGAACCAAAGAAGGATAAAAAAAAAAAAAAAGAAGAAGACAAAAAAGAAGAGAGTAAAGAAGAGTGAAAAGAAATCCATGAAGGCTACTTGAGATGATAGTGAATCAAGTAGCTCGAAAAAATCAGATAGTGAAGATATGTTCATATTTGCATTGATGGCTACTGGTGGTGAGGTAACTAAATGTTCAAGTTCTTGTCCTTTAGATTTTGATGAATTATTTGATGTTTATCAAGAACTTTCTCATGATTATAAAGACCAGTGTTCTAAAATAAATGCCCTTCAAAGTACAATTAATACATTAAATAAGTAAGTGATGGACTACGAATCTGAAAACAATGAATTGAAATCCAAGCTGAAGGATTTGCATTTAATTGTTTTCAAATTCACCGGTGGTGAAAATAACTTGAAAATACTTTTGGGAAATTCACGTGAAATTTTAGATAAAACCGGTATTGAATTTCAGAAAAATTTTAAACAAAAACATTTTCATAAATTATTTTCTAAAAACAATGATCTTGTTAGATGTTTTAGATGTCATGTTGTGGGGCATACTATTCGTAGATCTTTTGCTAAAATATTTAACTGTAGACAAATTTGGATTCCAAAAGGAACTAAAATTGTCCCGACTAATAAGATCGAACCTACTTAAGTTGAGTACCACTTAGGAACTATTTGAAGTGTTCCTTACAGGTTATTCAAAAAGTTTCAATAAGCAAGGACAAATAGTTCCTAGATAGTGGGTGTTCTCGACACATGATGGGAAACAAAGAAAAAATTACATCTTTGACACCTAATAATAGAGATCATGTGACTTTTAGAGACAACGTAAAAGGTAAAATTATCGGTATAGGTAATATTGGTAATGGTACTACTATTATTAAAGATGTGTTACTAATTGATGGATTTAAATATAATTTGCTTAGTATTAGTCAACTATGTGACAATGGCTATAACGTTATATTTAATCTTGATAGGTGCATTATTAAGAATCGTCATGATAATAGTATCTTATTAGTTGCATCACATTTTGAGAATATTTATACTTGCTCATTTGATGATTTTAATTCTCAAATTTTATCTTGTTTGAATACTTTATCTGAAAATAGTTGGTTATGGCATAGGAGACTTGGGCATGCTGATATGGAGTTAATCTCTAATTTATCTAAGAAGAGTCTCGTACGTGGTCTACCTGATTTGAAATTTGTGAAAGATAAAATATGTGATGCATGTCAATTAGACAAGCAGGTTAGATCATCATTTGAGAAAAAGATGCACACGTTCACGTCTAAATGTCTTGAATTGTTACATCTTGATTTGTTTGGGCCTAACTTTGTTGCTAGTTTTGGTAATAAGTTTTATGTGTTCGTTATAGTTGATGATTATTCTCGACTTACCTGGGTATTTTCTTCTTGTTAAGAAAAGTGAAATTGCTCATGTTCTTGCTAAATTTTGTAAACGTGTTCAAAATGAGAAGTAATGTCCTATTATTAACATTCAAAGTGACAGAAGAAGAGAGTTTAAGAATGATGATGTGATTAGTTACTGTGATGAGCATGGTTATGCTCATAACTTCTTTATACCAAGATCACCACAACAAAATGATGTAGTGGAAAGGAAGAACATGATGCTTCAAGAGATGGCCAAAACGATGCTTAATGAAAATTACTTACCAACTAACTTCTGGGCCGAAACAGTAAGTACAGTTTGCCACGTGGTGAATCGAGTATCAATTCGTAGAAGGTTTAACAAAACTCCATATGAAATCTGAAATGGTAAGACTCTTAATATTTCCTATTTTAAAGTATTTGGATGTAAGTGTTTTATTTTGAATGACAACGATAATCTTGATAAATTTGATGCTAAATCTGATTATGAGATTTTTCTTGGATATGCTACTAACAGTAAGGTTTATAGAGTTTATAATAAACGTATGTCAGTAGTAGAATAAACTATGCATATTATTTTTGAGGAAGTTGATCCATTCTTGTCGAGAAAGGTTTTGGATGATGATGATGCAAGAATTTCAAATAACCAAAATCAAGGTGATAATGCCTAAGGAGTCCCAACAAGAGAAAGAACCTAAGGAAAATGATTCGACTTTACCACGAGCTATAAAAACAGTACCGAGACATTGGATGAAAGAAATCATCGATAATTTCGAAAAAGGTGTAAGTACTCGTTCTTCTCTTAGGGATATAATTAATCTTGTTTTCTTATCTCAAATTGAGCCTAAAAATATAGATGAGGCGTTAACTAATGAATCTTTGATTTCCGCAATGCAAGATGAGTTAGTTCAATTTGAGCGGAACAAAATATGATGTTTTGTTCCAAAATCGAATTTTCATCCAGTTATTAGTACTAAATGGGATTTTAGAAATAAAATGGATGAATCTGGCATGGTAATTAGAAACAAAGCAAGATTAGTAGCGCAAGGCTATAATCAAGAGGAATGAATTGATTATGATGAAATCCTATGCTCCTGTTACTAAACTAGAAGTAATTAGAATGCTACTCATATTCACGTAATTTTAAGTTATATCAAATGGATGTAAAGAGTGCATTTCTAAATGGTTTTCTAGTAGAAGAAGTTTATGTGGAATAACCCCTGAGATTTCAAAGTGATAAATTTTTCGATCACGTATTTAAACTTCGCAAGACTTTGTACGGACTCAAACAAGCTTCTAGAGCTTGGTATGAAAGACTTAACCTATATTTGATCGAATACGATTTTCGAATGGGTATTTGTGATATAACACTATTTGTAAAGTAAACTGATTTTGATATCCTATTAGTACAAGTGTATGTTGATGATATTATTTTTGGATCTACTAATGATAATCTTTGCCAGGAGTTTGCTAAGATAATACAGGCTGAATTTGAAATGAGCATAATGGGAGAGTTGAATTTCTTTCTTGGATTGCAAATTAAGCAAACTAAAGAAGGAATATTTATAAACCAAGCTAAATACACCAAAGAATTGTTAAAAAAATATGACTTGAATAGCGCAAAAGAGTACAAAACTCTCATGATAACGGCTACGAAGATAAACAAAGACGATATGGCAAAAATGTTAATGAAAAAATGTATCGAGGTATGATTGGTAGTCTGATATATTTAACTGCTAGTAGACCTGACATTATATATAGTGTTTGTCTTTGTGCTAGATTTCAATCTTGTCCTAAAGAATCGGACTTGACTACGGTTGAGCGAATTTTTTGATACTTAAAGGGGACGACTGACCTAGGATTTTGGTATCCTAGGGGGATGATTTTAAATTGGTAAATTACTCCGACACTGATTTTGCCAGTTGCAAAGTTGAGCGAAAAAGCACAAGTGGATCATGTTATTTGTTATGACATGCTTTGATTTCTTAGTCAAGTAAGAAACAGAATTCGATAACCTTATCCACTACTGAGGTTGAATATATGATAGCTGGTAACTATTGTACTCAAATTTTATATATTAAGTAACAGTTAAATGACTTTGGAATTTGCATAGAGGAGGTCCTGATTTTTTGTGATAATAAAAAATGTTATTTGTCTAAGTAAGAATCCTACACAGCACTCACAAATTAAGCACATAGAGATTAGACATCACTTTATTCGTGATCACATTCAGAAAAAGAGACACTGTTATTGAGTATATTGATACCTCCGACCAGTTTGCTGATATTTTTACCAAACCACTAACAGAAGATCAGTTTGTGAAAATCATTCGCGGTTTGGGTATGTCTAGGTATAATGATATTTGCTTAGAGTAGAGTTCTTTGGTGTTCCTCCCTCCTTAATTTTTTTTTTTTTTTTTTTGAGATGACAAAGGGTAAAAATTAGTTGATATTTTATTAAATATCTTAAGGGAGAGTTTATTATATTTGTATTTTGCTGATTATTTTATGAATATCTTCATTACTATGCTTAAATGAGTTATAAAACTCGTCCTTGGATTCAAGTGGAGTGTGGTTATATTATTCTTTTGAAGAAAATATCAAAATTAATTGTCATCAACAAAAAATGGGGAGATTGTTGATTCTAAGATTTTGATGGACAATTAAAGGTTGATATTTTTTGTGGAACTAACTGATTGATTAAGTATTTTAGTTTATTAGTTCCAAATGATCAAGATATGATGACAAAGATGGTAAAGGATTAAGGGGTTGAAGAATTTGAAGAATCTAGGAAAAACAACTCAGGTTAAATTTTAACTCTTAATATCCCAATTAGGATCACACACAATACAGAAAGATTTTTAAATAATTTTTATAAATATGTGTGTTTTTAATAGGATTCTAATTAGCTAAATTATTTGTTAATTAATTGAGAAGTTTAAAAGTTATAATTAAATGATTTGAACTAAGATAAAGCCTTAATAATATAAGGGGTCTATAAGAGCAATTAAGTGTCATAACAAGTGAAAACTAGCCGTTAGAGAGCTTATTTTATTTTCATTTATATAGACCTACGTTTTTCATATTAGAGTGAGAGATCAAGAGTATTATACTGAGCTTTTCTAAGAGAAATCATATTGAGAATTGTGAGAGTTTTTCTAAGAGTTATTCTTGAGAATTATTTACTGTAAATTATTGCTGCTACCGAATCTGAAGTGACATTACTATAATTATTCTTTCGGTGGATTCCGGGTGAGATATTTCCAAATTACTTTCTATTTAGTATTACATGATTATATTTGGAATTTGATCTTTAGAAATTGTTTTCTGATTTTTTATTCAAAAATATTTTTGAAACAATTTCTTGAATCAATCTGATTACGTGCTCAATTACGTGCTATCCATTTTTGTTTAAAATCAGATTTTAAATATCTCACTTTTCTATCACTAGTTTTGGGATATTAATTGAGTTCTAATTTATCTGGAGTGGTAGAAACTCCGAGTGTGAAAAATTATTTGTCAATTTTTTATTTGGTGAGTTGAGTGACGGATTGAATAATGTTGGAAGTATTTAATCTAAGAGTAGTTGGTTTCAGTCTCTTCCTATAAAGAGATTGAGGTAGTAATTGTAAGACCTTGATTTCCCACGTATGTCATTTTATTTTTATTTTAGAGTATTTAGAAAATTACGAGGTAAAAATTGAGTTAATTGAAAACCTAATTAAAAATTTTTGGGTCAATTGAAAATTTAGAAACATTTATTCTAAACTTTGGGATTCAAATTGTCACTTAAATTTCTAAACTAAAAATTTTAAGGGTTCAAATTGCGATTTAAGAAATTTGTAAATGGTACATTGGACTAAAATAAGGATGTAAAGAAGTTAGGGGGAGACAAGAGTAATAAAATAAAAGATTTTTTTAAACACATATATAACATATGCGATTGTGTGTGTGTGTTTGTCGGCCGAACGGTGAACCGAAACAGAGAGAAGAAAGAGACCGGCGACGTGGCAAGATTATATCAAACATCCATCCACTTATTTCATGTATATAAATACCCATGCACGAACATCATGAAGGAAAATCTTAAAAGGAGGAAATCTGAAGAAATTTCAGAAAAAAATCTAGAGAGAAAGAGAGGGAGGATCGAAAGGGTGTCGTCGGGCGTTCGTGATCGCCGGTAGGAGGGGATTCTGTTCTGATCAGCCGACGATTGTGGGTTCTCCAGCGAGTAGTGTGTTTGGGTTACAGGGGTGTGTGTGTGTGAGTTCGATTCATTGTTGGTGGTGTGGGATCGTCGCCGTCGCTCGGTAAGTGCGTGTAGGCAGTCATGTGCATGTGCGTATTCTGAGATTGTGTGTACATGTGCTGTGTTTGATTGTGTATGTGTGAGTGTTCAGATGACAGCGATCATGTGGGTGTCTATGTGCGTTTTGTTTGTCATCGATGGTTGTCGGTGATCAGTGCCGTCGCCGCCCGTGTGTGCAGGTGTCGCTGCTCTGTGTGTGTGTGTGTATGTGTCGACCGTTAATGGTGTCGATGTGTGCGTCAACAGTTTGGCTGGCGAGGATATGGAATGTCGTTTGGCCGGAGGTGAGAGGGTGATTGGTGTAGGGACGGTCGGCGGTGGAACAGAAAACAGAACAGAGGCGGAGAAACGGAAGAAGAAAGAAGAATAGGATAAGAAAAGAAAAAAATTACAGAAAGAACCCCAATAGAATCCAAAATCCATCTCGCGACCCATGAACTATTCGAAACGGGTAACGTTTTTCATTGAATTTATTTTAGTTCATAAAATTAAATTAACGCATCGAAAATTTCGTAGCGGGAATAATAAATTTGGGAATATAGTAACTTTTAACGAAATGAAAATTTACCAAATAATAATTTTACATAATAAAATATGGGGAATGGAAAAATACGGAACATAGGAGCTGCATTTGCATAATTGGGTCATTTTTACCTAAAATATTAATTTAAACCCTGTCACTAATAGGTTCGCAGGTACCGGAGTAACGTTAGAGTATAGTCGGTAAAAGCTTTTGGGAGCGGATCACGAGGTGAGTGTACTATCTTCTTGCAAAAATCTATTTTCATATATATATGATGAAATATGTGACTTAAAATAGGACGATTTTATAAATGATATGGATCAAACAGATTTTGGATAAGTTGGGAAAAATGGATTTTCGGTAAATTATGTTGGTTTTAAAATAAAGTTGAAAAATGATTCGTTGGCTTTAGTGGTTTAAAAGCGAGTGGAAAATATATGGTTTTCTAAAAATGCTGGGTTTTCTAAAATCGAAGGTGGAAAAACAGTTTTTACTGAAATCGGTGGTACAAATGTAAAAAACGGGTTTTTTTTTTCTGAAATTGGTGGTACTGTTAAAAAGGAGAGTGAAAAACATGATTTTGGAAATTCTCCCCGAAAGGGGTGTGGTGTATATTCTCCCCATAAGGGGTGTGGATTTTTGACGATATGGTGTGAAAATATATTTCTTCCCATAAAGGATGTGGATTTTTAACTATACTGATGATTTTGACGATACCATAGTTGTTCTCCCCGTAAGGGGTGTGGATTATATTTCTCCCCAAAAAAGAGTGTAGATATTTCATAGGAAGGCATTCCTACGAATGTTACAGTACCATTGCAACTCCCGATCTTGAGATTAAAACGATCACTATGGGTAGCCAGTGTGTGTTGTGGTGGAAGTGGTGTGTTTGAGATGTGGTGTTTTACTTATATTGAGTGATTTATTATTTATTATGATTATTGGTATGATTTTATACTAGATGGATTTGGATGGAACTTATCTATATCGCTTAATTTTCACTGTTTATATACTTATGCTCGATCCATATTTAATTATGGTAATATTTAGAATATATTATTATTTTAAAAAAATATTTTACTAAGAAGGCAGTACACTCGCAGGTACAACAGCTAGGAGTCGGTCCCCTACTGGCACTAGGTAGAGTTCAGTAATGGTGTGGTATGGAAATATTTTGGGAGGAGTGATTTTTCCTCATCTACTTCTCCATTTTCATTAAATTCAGCCTTGTAAATCCACTTCATTCCAACTTTCTTTCCTCCCTTAGGTAATTTTGTCAATTCCCACGTGCCATTTTTTTTAATTGCTTCCATTTCCACATCCATGGCTCTCCTCTATTTCTCACTCTTCACTGCATCCTCAAAGTGAATAGGATCATTAGTTGCGAACATGGCCAAATGAGTTTCATTTTCTTCTTCAGAATGACCTTCTCCTGTTTCATAGTCTCGCATCCAGACTGGTGGCTGCCTATTCCTTCTTTCATTTGTGTTAAGTGAGCTTCCATCGATCAAAGAAGATGAGGAAAAATCATCATTTGTTGCTTCTATATCAGTAGCAGATTTTGCTGCTTCTATATCAGTAGCAGCAACAACTTCTATATCAGCAATAGCAGCATCAAGATCAACAGCAACATCATCAAGTTCATCTTTACTCCCCTCTTCATTCTCATCAAATACAGCAGCAACTTCCTCCTCACTATCACCTTATTCCAAATCATACACAATGGCTTCGTCATATTTCTTATCCCAATCCTAATTCTTGTCTTCTTCGAATACAATATCTATACTTATTATGATCCTTTGTGAATTTGGACCATAGTTTGTAAGCCTTTGACTCCTCACTAACTCCCAATAAAACACAACTCAAACTCTTATCATCCAGCTTAGTTCTTTTACTGTCAGGTACATGAATATGGGAAATACATCCAAAAACTCTAAAATACTCAATTGAAGGCTTGACTCCACTCCAAGCTTCTTCTAAAGTCTTATTTTTCACTACCAATATTGGACTTCGATTCAAGACATGCATTGTTCTGTTCACTACTTCAGGCTAAAAAGTTTTTGAAATTTTCTTTTCTAAAATCATACTACGAACTATATTCATAATAATTCTATTCTTTTGTTCCGCAAATCCGTTTTGTTGCGACGTGTATGCAACTGTCAATTGTCTTTGTATACCATTTTTATCACAAAAATTGGTGAATTCTTGTGATGTAAACTCTCTTCCTCAATCAGTACGCAAGTCTTTAATAAATGAGTTAATTTCCTTCTCAACACGAATCTTAAAACTTTTAAAATCAACAAAAGCTTTAGATTTTTCTCTCAAAAAATAAACCCATGTTTTTTTTTTTTTACTAAAGTCATCAATGAAGGTAATCAAATATATTTTCTTGCTATTAGAGAGAGGCTTGATTGGTCCACAAATATCAGCATACACTAATTGAAGAATTTGTAAAGCTCTTTAGGTGCTCTTTCTTGGAAACGAGTCTCTATGTTGCTTCCCTACCAGGCAATCCTTGCATAGCCTCGAGGGAGGTTTAAACTGTGGCAAAACATTCTTCATCTTCTTCTGTTGAAATGTCTTTAAGCCCTTAAAGCTCAAGTGTCCATATCAACAATGCCAAAGTTGCACCATATCTTCTATAACTGTGTTGAAACTAGCAGATGTTGTAGGCTGAGATATGGCACGCAATGTGAACATTCGATTTGAAGACATCTTTGTCTCCGTGATTATGGCTCTATCAGGATGAAACACCTTACATTTTCCATGTTGAAACAGAATGGTAAGCCCATTTTCTAGCAATTACCCAATACTCAATAAATTGTTCTTGAGCTTTGGCACATAAAATACTCCTGTGATGATCTGAACTGTTCCATTCACTTGCAGCCACACATTACATTTTCCTATTATGTCCATGCTTGAGTTGTTGCCAGTTTCACTGAATCTCTGAAACTTTCATCAAAATCGAAAAAGTATTCCCTCTTCCCACACATATGATTGCAACATCTCGAGTCAAGAAACCAGATGTCTTCTCTATTAGCCTTATTCATATCCATGCATGCCATCAACATCATCTCGTCTTGAGTTTGTAAATAGTTGGGCTCCTTCTCCTTGCTTGGACATTCCCATTGAAAATGTTCTAACTTGTGACAATTATAGCGCTCCACCGTGGCCTTGTCGAAGCTTTGTTTGCCTCTTCCTCTTCCTCTTCCTCTAAAACTTCCACGACCCTGACCCCTTCCTTTGTATTGATCTCCATGAGTAATATTCACAGCGTGTTCTCCTTCAACATGAGAACTCATGCGTTGTTCATGCACAAGCAAACTTCTTTGAAATTCATCAATGGTTGAAGTATCTGTATCCTTACTCTTCAATGGAATAAACAACATAATCAAATTTAGGAGTCATGGATCTCAAAATCTTTTCAACAACAACAGTATTTCGTTT
The DNA here is from genome assembly GCA_016647705.1 of Eucommia ulmoides. NCBI lineage: Eukaryota > Viridiplantae > Streptophyta > Magnoliopsida > Garryales > Eucommiaceae > Eucommia > Eucommia ulmoides. Next base: position 57,377,753 of record CM028328.1, read on the forward strand.
GTTCTCACCATTTGCTTTCATCTTATTGGCTATGGTAAGGGTCTGAGCAAAATACTCATTTATATATTTTCTTGCCTTCCTGTGAAGAATTTTAAACTCGTTTGCGGAGAGCTTGCAAATGTGCACGCTTGACTTGTGTTGTACCTTGATATTTTTGCTTCAAAGAATCTCATATATTCTTCATTGTATCCTTGTTGAGGATCGTCTCCAAGATCGAACGATCTAATGCTTGAAATAGATAGTTCTTTACTTTCAAATTTTTCAACTTCTGATCTTCAATATTCTTTCTCTGAGCATCTGTGAGAACAACACCTTCTACTGCTGCAGGAATTCCGATCTCCACCAAGCCCCAATACTCTTTTGAACACAAGAATTTTGCACGAGCATCGCCCAATGATCATAGTGCCCATCAAATTTTGGAACTACTGGTTGCACAAATGAACTCTCTGTCGCCGTAATTTGATTAATACACCTGTAGAAGATTGTTGCTTCTAATCTTAATCAGGTGATCAGGTCCCGTGATGGGGCTCTGATACCAAATGTTAGAAACCAAAATAATGTTATGAAAAGATGGAGAAATTGGGAGAAATCTTGTCTATCATGGAAGAACAAACTTGGCTATTATATAGCGTTAAAGTACAAACAGAAACAAGAAAATAAACTACCCGCTAAAGACTAAATCAAAAGCAAACAAACAGTTCTGAACAATAGGGACTTAGTGACTGAGTGGTAATTACCCACTAAAACAAACCTAACAGATTTATCTAGGAAAGCACCTTGGGCGCGAGAGAATATCCGCATGACCTTGCTCACAAACCAAGTCCTACCCGATAAGAGTAATGGCCACTTTCTTAACACCCTTTACGACCGTTATTGTGCTGTCCAAAACACCTCTATATGAAGTCTATTTTTGTCCAAAACCCCTCTATCCAATACACCAGTCCTCTTCTCCTCCCATGACAGCTATGCCACCATCCAACAACCCAAAGCCACTTCTCTCCATCACCCAACACCTCAAGCCATCTCTGCCAGTTCCTCTCCATTAGGAGTTCCAATCATCATCTACTTGATTTTTTTTTTGATTTTTTTTATTGTACTTCATTTCTCGACTGGGGGGAATTTAGTTCAAAATGCCATTATTGATTGGGCTTGCTATTGCTTAGGAGTACTCGAAAGGGTCTAAATTCATCCATGACAATCGCTGTCACACTCAAATATGAGCGGAAACTACAATGTGGTTCTTCATATTTGAAAAACTAAATGTTATCTCCAGCTTAAAACAAGTATTTCCAAACTCATTTTTTTTTAACTTGTTTAATGTTTAAATTCTTCATATTTTAACCAAAAATATGCTCTTTTGGGCTTTGGAATGGACGAATCTTATTTGACTCACATGATCAATTGGCAAATCTATGTTCTAGTTTGCCTCGGATTTTGATTTTTGAACAAATGGAAATTGTACTACATACAACTAATCATCAGACTACACTTACAATTACCAAACTCCATTTACTTGCCATGAAACAAGAACATTCAAAGCAATACTAGTCAACTACCTTCGTGGTGGCAACGCTGATGATATACTCAATCTCCTCCGCAACCTCCTTCATCGAGGGCCGATTCTGCCTTCGCTCCTCCAAGCAACCCACAGCAAGAAACCCCACCGCCTTCATTGTCTCCAATTCCAAGCTGCTTGCACCCTCCTTCAGCATTGGATCAATCACATCCATCAGCCTCTCCTCCTCCACCATCCTCCGCACGTAAACCGCCAAATTCACATCGTCCGCTGCCCTGCTGAAATCAATTGCCTTCTGCGACGTCAAAAGCTCAAGCAACACAACCCCAAAACTGTAAACATCGCTCTTGTCCGTCAACTGGTAGTTCCTGTAATACTCGGGATCGAGATATCCGAGGGTCCCTTGGGCACATGTCGACACGTGGCTCAGATCGGTGTGGGCCAATCGGGACAACCCAAAATCCGAGACCTTGGCATTCATCTTCAAATCGAGTAAGATGTTGCTGGATTTCACGTCCCGGTGGTAGATCGGATGAGCGGCTGAGAAATGGAGGTAGGCCAATCCGTCGGCGGTGGCGTGGGCAATTTTGAGGCGGTCATTCCAGTTGAGGGATCCCCTGTGGTGGCCGTGAAGGTGGTCAAACAGGGTTCCGTTGGGGATGTATTCATAAACCATGAGGGGTTGTTCCAGCTCGACGCAGCAACCAAGGAGGCGGACGAGGGTGCGATGGTTGACCTGGCAGAGGATCCGTACCTCGTTCAGCACTTGGTCAGTGCCCTTGGTGTTGCCCAGCTTCGCACACTTGACAGCAACGGTTGTGCCGTCGTCGAGTACCCCCTTGTAAACTTTGCCGTAGCCACCAGCACCGAGGAGGCGGTCGCGAGAAAAATTGTGTGTGGCTCTCTTTATCTCTTTGCCGGTGAAGATCTTGGAGGACCTCCCAGCGCCGGTGTTTAGGAGATCCTCGCGCTCCCGCTTGAGGCGATCTTGGGCTTCTTTGATCCGCCTTTGTCGTCGGTAGGAAAAAAATCCAAGAGTGGCAGTGATTACTGCGGTTCCCAGGCCAGCAGTCAGACCTGAAAACACCACAAGAACATAGCATGTTCATTTAGAGAACGTAGCAAATGATAATCACTACAAGTTTATTTGAAATTTAACATCAAACCGTCTCTTAGAAAGATCAGAATCTCCAAAATCAACTCTTTTGCGGGGTAACATTTGTTGGGGGGAAAAATAACATAAACAGAGTTAAAAAGCCCAACCATCGTACCTGCTATAAGTGGGGTCCTGTTTGAATTGCCACAACCGTCGGGATTCTCACACGCATCATCTGTTGACACACACAATTGAACTGAATTTCAGAAAGAGAAGATCGGAAAAGCAGAACGTCTGTAGAACAAAAGAAGATAGACAATGACCACTCACTTTCAGCACACAATCCGGATATTGGGTCCCAATGAAACCCGGAGTTACAGAAACAACGACGGATCCCACCATTTGAAACCGGGTCAGGCCCACAACTGGAGCCCGCATCACAATCCGCCTGGGTTGAACACACCGGCTCCCTAGGGGAAACCCATTGCAACTCAATTCCTGGTTGTGGCCACCTGCTCACCGGCAACAAATAATCAAGATTCACGAAGCTCCGGTAGGCCCGACAACCCTCTTCCCTGATCCGGATCCTGTACGATGTCGTGGAGCCCCCCGCCCTAAACGTACAGCAAACCGGCAAGTTGACACAACCCCTGGCATCTGTCGAGCCATTGATATATGTATGACACAAACTCGTTGATGTGCAATTTAGTGGGGATCTCAACGCCATGTCCGAACAATTTAGATACATGATTGTGTTGCTGCTGGTGATATTGAATGGCAGTGAGGAGTTGAGCTGGACTCCTAGGGTGGAGATATCAGCTGTGATGCATCTGCCATTGCCGTTGCTGTTGAGGAAGGGAGATGGACGGATCACTAGACGTTGATTCGCAGGCGTGACGAAGGTAATCGGGTAGGTGTTGTTGAGGGAGTCGAACACGAGCGAGCCGGCGTCGCATCGGATCTTGTATGACTGGTCGCCACAGTTTGGGCTCGTGCTAAGCGGGTAAGGAACAGCATTCGGGCCACAGTCGGGACAGAGAGTGATGGAGGAGGCAAATCCGGCATGCATTAGCAGCGCTGCCGCAAGTAGTAGCATTTCCGTCAAAAGGGACGCTATTGGAGAGGGGGAGCATGTGATGCGAGTGATTTATATAATAGGAGTGATTAACCAAAGACTTGGACAGGAAGGTTGATCCAATTGCTACAATGACATGAATAGTCAGTCATTGGCCTTCCAATTTGGCGTGCCGCAATGACTTGGCTGTGATTAATTTTATTGACTTTTAATACTGATTTTTCTTCACAATGTAATAGAGTCTAAACAAATACCCTGTAAATTTATCATGTGAAAGGGAAAGACTACCAAATCCCAATAAATCGGTCATTTATTAGAGAGTGGGAGTTGATCAACTAGAAGAGCTTCAAAAGTCTTGGGTCTTCTCTACAAAACAAAGCTAAAATAATGCAGAAAAGCCCCAAAAGTCAACTGTGACCAACTTGCATAATAATCTACTTCGCAATCAATAAAGAATGTCTTTGAATAGACATACACGCATATGTATTGTCTATAAATACAAGCGCTACATTATGTACATATACATAATAATAACAATCTTAATGTTGAAGAGAGGAAGGCCATTTCTAACCTAACAAAACTGTGTCCAAGCTTTTGAGGGGAGTGGGGGAGGGTCAGGTGGGTGATTCCGCCAGAAGCAGAGTGTGCCACCAACCGCAGGCCACGTTTCTTGGCACACAACCACTGTCGAATGCTACTTGCGATGGTATGTTCCGGTCAATCACATCACCTAAGCCAAGCTGTCTCAATCAAAAAAAAATAATAATAATAACAATAATAATAATAATTGGTCAATCACAAACAGATGACTTTGAATCACATCATGTTCTAAAAGTGGCTGAAGATGATACCTGTCCGTACTTGTTCCAACCCCAGCAGAACATTTTGCCATCCCCTTCAATGGACCAAAAACATAAAATTAATCAAGCAAGAATATGCAACTAGCAGAGCCATAATTAGTCGATTGATTCTAGGAGATAAGTTTAGGTTTAGGGTTAGATGTTTAAACATACTATTAGTCAAGCTTAGGGTAGAGATGTAGAAATACTTGAATGAATATAACCATAATATGGGGAAGATAAACTTCAGAAGAGCATACGAGTCATTATACCTGTAACAACCGCACTGTGACGAGCACCACAAGAAACTACTTTTACATGCACATTTTCCAAACTTGGTGCATCCAGAAGCCTGGGAAGAGTCTGAAAGAAAAACAAAAATTAAGAAAAAACTACAACACAAACTTCCATTTCTAATTAAAGGTGGCTCTAAAGTTTTTTTTTCCAAGTCCTGGGTCAGGTGTAGACATAGTAGCAGCCAAAATGGGACATTCTTTGAGATCACAAAAAATGTGAAAAGACAATATTTTTTTAGGACAAGTTCTTGTTTTAACATGCAAACCCATTGGAAGGATAAAGGGAAAGATGTACCTCAGCTTGATCAGTGCCGGTTCCCAGCTGCCCAAATTGATTCCCACCAAATGTGTAAACATCACCATCAGCAGAAACGCAGACAGTGTGCCATAGTCCTGCGGCAACACCCTCTATCCTGATGCCCAGTAGGGAAGATACGCAGCTAGGGCTTAGCTCATCATCTGTACTTCCCTGACCACACTACATTAAGAATCATAATTAAATTTGTGCCATCAACACAAAATAATACCCATTTTGATCATACAACAAAATCAGAGAAATGAAAACCAAGAAAGCAGAATAGATCAGATCCCCTGTCTGAGTGAACCACATCTTGAACATCTACACTGCCCATCATTTTTCTACCTTACCTACAAGTTTTACTCGGAAACGTCAGCTGACACTTGCATTATCACACATGCGAATATAATGAAACAAAATGTTCAAGTACAATTCCATCCAACAAACAATTCTTTGTTTCTATCTACAGAAGCATCTCTAATATCTATAAGCAAACCGAAGTGAAACCAAATGTTGCAAATGTCAAATGCGTTTGTAAGATCTGTAGATTATTTCGGTAGACCAAGAATCGGGAACTTCAAACAGTACTATCTGAACCATCCTGTGATTCCATAGAGATATAGAAAACACCGAAAATAAGTGCGAAGTATAACTAATCAATTGAAACTTACCTGTCCATAGAGTCCCCAACCGAAGGTAAGTACAGCTCCAGCATCTGCGAATAATAAAAAAGACAAACACATGACAATATGCAAATGGATAAACAAATAAAGACGAGGGAAAAAAATATATGCACTTGTGGGGCAGGAGGAAAAAAGAGAGCTAAATAAACTCTTCACGGAGACTGGTCTGCAAGGACACTCGTGTTCATGCGGTGACATATATAGGTTTATCAAATATAACCGAGCTCTTTCTTTTGAGCTCTTTGGCAATAGTATGCTATGTGACAATTTAACAAGACATCAAGCAAGTCACTAGATGCTTACCTGTAATAACTGCACTGTGTCGTCCACCACAGGCAATTTCCTTCACATAATTTCCAGGAACTCTATAAATTTGACCTTCTGTGCCCATGTTTCCATGAGAAAGGGACATAGATCTCTCCTTTCCATGAGAAGAAGCGTCAATGCAAGGTATGGGATGTGGAGAGGACACCATTCGTATCCGAGACCCTAAACCTAGCTGCCCTTCACCTCCGTAGCCCCAACCCCACACCTGTCCTACATCTGAAACTTGCGAAAAATAAGGATATGCACCAAGCGCATTGCTTTACATGCTACAAGGATCATACTGACTACAGACCAACACACGGTACCAACAATCTAGAGAAAACTAAGCACAAAATACATCACATAAGGAATGATGTGTCTTAGTTATCTTAATTACCCGACAATGACAAGGTATGACGCCCCCCGGCGGCCACCATAGCAATTCTTACACCTGAATTCAACGTCACCAAACATGGCAGAGCTGAAAGAGTTTCATCACTAGATGTTGAGCCCTCAACCGTTTGTTTGGTAGATGACAGCCTTCTTCTTTTGGAACTTTCCTCCACACCCCCTCTACTATCTCCGCCGCTAGATCTTGATCCCTGGGAGCGGGGGCTCACTGCAATAGGATAACGCTTCATCAGTTTAATTCTTGAAAAGTAAAATGTGCAGATTATAAGTCACTCACTCAAACAAACATTGCCTTGTTCCATCGAAAAAGTATTCTGCTTCTCAAATACTTCCTTCTCTATGCCTAACCCCAAGGACGGATCCCCAAAGACTTTTCCCGAGGGAATGCACTCCTTCCATCCCCACGTGTAAACTTCTCCATTTTCTGAATTGCATATTAGAGTTTCGTTAGTCAATGGCTGAAGAAGAGGTTATTCTTGGATAATAGTAAATATACTGGTTCACATTAATTTTATTAATTTCCTTGATTTGAAGCACCAACCAACCAACCAAGAAAAAGATAACATCTTTGTCACCCTCAGAAAGCCAGCCAGTGGTACCTGTAACAGCAACACAATGTGCCCAGCCTGCTGCAGCTCTCACTATTGAAGCATCCGTTGGCAGGGGGAAAGGCTCTGGCATTTCCTTGACAATTACAATGGAAGAAAATGAAGGTTATTTGAAGCAAAAATTCAAAAATAACCCAAGAATTGAAGTTATATATCATGCTGCACTACCCCATGTTTCCCAGATGTCAGATAGCTTTGTCCCAAATCATCTGTCGAGCCCCATGTAATGAGCTTTCCGGAGTCTGATCAGAAAAGTACAAATGTATAAGAGATTGAATAAAAATTGCATTTACAAGAAAAGAAGCGACACAAAGACAAGTGTTCGAAAATCAAATTTGCATTTAAATGAAGTTCCTGTACAAGAATTCAAAGATACCAATGCAGAAAGCAGGAGACAGCTACAAACCAAAATGATACCGATTGGTAGAAAAGGCAGGAGAAAGCACCTGAAATGGCCATAGCAAAGCCGCAACCGCCGCCACAGACATCCTGCCATGAACTTCCGGCCCCAATCGACTGCGGAAGCTTCACCACCAAGGGAGACAACAGCGGGGAGCGCTGTGGAAGAGCTCCGGGAAGATAACCCCACATGAACACTAACTTATCCTTCATTGTTTCACCGTCTTCTCCATCGCCATTCATGGCGATATATGTCTGTCCGAGAAGCAAACTGAAGAATGGGGAAAGAGAATCGATCACAGTTAAAGTTTCTCACCACTTGTGTTTCGTGTTCTCTCGGGAAAATACTGTGCTTTCACTATTGAGCTGCCAGAGATAGGGAGAGAAAAAGAGAGACTTTCGGGTTCATTGTCGATTCTGCTGCTGCTGCTGCTGCTGCTGTGGCGTGGAAAGTGCCCTAATCTCTGGTTATGCATAAAAAGAAGGCGTATCATTTTCAAGCGAGCAGGGGAACCACGTCGGATGCTGACGTGTAGTATTACACGTGGCACGACACCCACCGGCCGATGCCTCGAGTATTTTTAGCCAGGAGTTGCCCAGAAGTTTCTGGAAGGTCGGCTTCACTACGACCTCCAGAGTGCGTCGTGGTTGCAGGCGTATCAGCCACGCGTCCTGTTGGTACACATAATACAATGATTTGTGTGTCGCCACGTGTCACGATAGTGGGTTTATATGCTGGACAACCGCATCCCGTGAAATAAGTTGCTTCCCATGTCAAACAGAAGTATTAGTTATGCTGACACGGAAAACGAATTGAATTGATTTCATTTTCAAATCTCCAATAATCACTTCTTGATCACCCCAACAATGAATGGGATAATTCCCCTTACAACCCCTCAATTATTGACCGTGACCATGAAAATTCCATCAACGATTAAAACTACATGTGACACCCTTAAACTCTTTGATCAGAGGATAATCAGACTCTCAATTTATTTTGTATACCGAAAATACCCTTTGACAATCAAATTTATAATTGTTAACCGTATTGACCAGTCTCTTCTCAATTCAAATGACTATATTACCATTGTTAATTTTTTTCATTGACCAAATTATCCTTATTTCTTTTTAATTAATTATTTTTTTATTTCTTTTTTATTTTCATGTGTTCATCTTTTTTCTTTTTCTTTTTTTAATTTCTTTTTTATTTTTTATTTATTTTCATGTGTTCATCTTCCCTAAATCCCCACCACCACCACATCCTCCAAACACAACCACTGCCGAACATCAACAACACCACCGCCGAACACAAACAAAACGAACACCAAAGGATCAACATTCTCCAATTCAATCTCATCATCCGCCAAAAAATCATCATCATCCGCCTCAAAACCCTCGTTCAATTCCTCCCCCAAATCACCTCCGATTTCTTCTTCCCCAATTCTCCAATTCAATCTCATCGTCTTCCTCCATCCTCCGCCGCTCCTCAACCTCGAATCCGTCAACACTAAGCCTCACGTTTTTGCCGCCGCCTCCGCCGCAACGTTTTCAATTGACGACATACGGTGAAGGCAACAGCGACTCCGAAGAACACTCCGGTATCGATGTTTGCACCGGGGTTACATAAAGAGCCGGCCTAAAGTAAACGTGATTCAATTTCGTTTCTCTGTTGTTCTTCTTATCGCCATCACTTCCATCTCGTATAACAACGGAATCCGATCGAATATCCTTCAAATTCAAGGGGTTCGCCATTCATCGGCGCTGATTAATCTTCAAAACTCACCTTGTCTTCGATTTAGGGTAAGGTTGCGATATCGAGATTTTCGATTTGGGTTTGTGATTACGATTGAGGGACAGAGACCACCAACACGAACATCAACGCCGCCAAATAAAACCATTGAATCGAACCCTAAACCCTAAATCGGGAACTCTGATTTGGCCAAAAATGCAAAATTATTGTGGCGGCGGGGCGAGAGAGAGAGAAAGGTAAAATGGTGTCGGCATCGGTGGAAGATTGGTGGTCGGCGGCGGTGGTGAGGTTTGGTTGGTAGTGTTGTTCAGCGAGGGAGAGATTTAGAGAGAAAAAAAAAAAAAAGATAGGAAGAAAAAGAAAAAATAAGGGCAAAATGGTAAATTCAGTTTTTGGCCTACTTGAGATTTTATTATTATTTTTTTCGCCTAAATCAGTAAAGACAAAATGGTCCATTCATTAAAAATTGCTCCGGTAAGGGGTCACCGTGATAATTTTAAAAGTTAAGGAGTACATGTGAAATTTTACTATAATTAAGGGAATGTAAGTGAAATTATCCCCCCAACAATCATTCTCTTGCACCTTACAATATGGATATATGGACTCAAGCCCATAAGATTACTTCACTGGCTCTCTCAACTCTATCTTTCATTTATGACCTTGAGTTTGAAAGAAAATATTACAATATGTATAAACCAACTAAACCCTATCAACTTCGGCACTTTTGGTTACTATTTTTATTTCAGAAATTTTCATTTCATTCTCAGATTTTTGAAAATTCTATTTGGGAATAACTTTGGTAATTTTTATTTCCATTTCCATTTCATTCCCACTTGAAAATTGTGTCCACTTTTTTCTTAAGAAATGAGAAACAAAAAAAAATTGTTTCTCATTATTCCCATTCTATTCCCAAAACACATGGTCACTATTCACCTATCGGCCAACCACTGTCTACTGCAGCCGCCGGCCACCGTCCGGCCGGAAATTTTCCGGCCACTTCCGGCCGGCGTCGCCGGCGCCACCACCGTCCGGTCATCGCCGGTGGGGGACCACCGCCGTCTCCGACGCCGGAGCACCGCCTGCTGCCGGCGCCACCGCCGGCCGGCCAAAACAAAAAAAAAAAAAAAAAAAAAAAAAGATTTTAGAATAAAATCGTTACCAAACACAATTCTCTTCCCAAAACAAAAAAAACAAAAAAAATTATCGTTACCAAACGCGATTCTACTCCCAAAAAGAAAACGAAATTCTCATTGCATCACATCCCACTGCTGGAATGGAAACATAAACGATTACCAAATGCCACCTTACTTGCTGCCTTAATCTCTTAATGTGTTACTATGTCTTGTCATGGTCCAATCACAAACACAATAACACGAACACCACATATTATATTATTGTGACATGATAATTTATTATGTCATACAATAACATGAAATGATAACTAGATCGATTAAAACATCGTTTCCTAATAAACAACTTAACCCATTATGAACTTGTTAACACAATTTTTAGGGAAAATTAAAATAACAAAGCTCATAACACATACCAAATTATTTGGTAAAACTGTTAACAAATTATAAATACTAAAATACCCTAATCTGATTTTGCAAAAACCATAATCAGAGTAATATATATATATATATATATATATATATATATATAAAATACCTTAAAATGTAATATTATATAAGTATAGGATAAAATTTATAAATAGTTATTATTATATTTTTATTTTCAAAATTGTTTATTAAAATTATTAGGTCACATATTATGTCATCTCTTAACATGTAACCTAAAACACGACTAAAATTATAATGTCAGTTGTATCAATTCTCGAGTAAAGTTGAAACAAGACACGTTCCTTACCATATTTATTGTTTTCAAAATAATTTATTAAAATTATCGTGTCACATATTATGTCATTTCTTAATATGTAACCTAAAACACAACTAAAATTATAATGTCAGTTGTGTCAATCATCGGGTAAAGTTGAAACTAGACATGCTCCTTACCATATTTATTGTGCTTGACATGACAACAACCCGTTACCTATTAAATTAAACCAATATCCATTAATTTCATGCAAATTTTGTGTCGAATTTTTTATAAATACTAGGGGTGGTCATAGGCCCGGGGGCCCGCCTAGCCCGCCCCTATTTTTTTTAAGGTTTGGGCTTTAATTTTAAGCCCATAGGCAGGGTTTGGACTTTGATTTTTAGGCTCAATCAAATTTAGGACCGAGCATGGGCAAGAGCAAGACTTGGTGGTAATGAGGGTATTTTTGGGCGTCACTGAGTTAGCATAGGGACCCCAACCACATGTCCATCATCGTCGTGACGTGGCCACATTCAGGAATCCAAAGTATCAAATTGGTATCAAGAGCACGTACTTGGGAAGACAGTAGCCAAAAATATTGCTCAACGTATTGATGCGATGGAGGAGGTTGTCGACGCTGTGCAAAAAGAATTCCACTTGGAAATTGGAACGTTGAAGGAGGAGATGTAGAATATGAACAAGCGACTCGACCAGCTCCTTAAGCTCCATGAAGATTCGGCTCAAAACGCTTCGTCTTCATTGTCTGGCCGAGTGACGGAGGCTGTGGAACACAGTCCGATGGTGGGAGGTTTGCATGTAATTGAAGGAAATATTAACTTTCCCAATTCAACTACCAACCTTCCCAATCTTCCAGGTTCACGCTTTGATTTCCAACTTTGGAAATTGGAGCCTGACAGATGGATCTTGAAGGTAAAACGATTCTTTGCTCTCCACTGATTCACGAATGAGGAGAAGATCAAGGTGGCGGTCATCAGCTTCGAGAGAGATGCCCTATTGTGGTACTAGTGGAAAAACAAGAAGAGATTAATCGTGCTGTGGGAAGAGATGAAGATCCTGCTCCTAAAGCAGTTCCACTCCACTTAGTCGGGATCTCTCCACGAGCAATGGCTCACTCTGGTGCAGGACAGCGGTGTTCATGATTATCGCCGGCGATTCATCGAACTCACAGCTCCGCTAGAGGATGTATCGAAGGAAGTGGCTCTAGGGAAATTCATGAGAGTTGAAGCTAGAGATTTAGGCCGAGATTTGGGTCATGGAGCCTACCAATTTGGGTCAGGCCATGGATTTGGCCCAGAGGATTGAAGAAAAATTGTTGGTGGTCCAGTCTATCAAACCCAAAGCTTCAAAAAGTAATGTTGATCCATCAGGTGCAATTCGACCCAACCATTTTTTCAAGCCCAACAATTGGACCAGCCCATTGCTTCTTCAAGTCCAGAAGAAAAAAATCTAGTTGCCAATTTGTTTTTTGGCCCAGAAGAAAGAAGAAAAAACTTGGGTTAGGCCATGGATAATTTTAATTCTAGCAATATGAGTTGTTTTTCACAAATTGAGACAGTATACAATGGTAATTCTTGGTTTACTTCTAGCAGTGCACTGCTTAAAGCTCACAAAGATCACCGTGGTCGGTCTAAAAGAATGGTGTGGGATCCCAGGAAGCTGCCAACGACGAAAAGCAATATACTTCAGTTTTTCGAATTTTATCTTAAGGACTAAGTGAATGATTGGGCGAGGGTAATATTAGGCCACAAGTCCTAAGCGCAAGGGCAAATTGGGTAGAGCAGATTAAGAGTTGTTAGATATTCTGTTAGACATAATCTGTTAGGAATTTGAGTTGATTCTGTTAGGGAGAGAGATGGGTAGGAATATAAGGAGGGTATAGAAATTGGAAGAGGTATCGGGAAATTGATAATTGTTTTGTATTGAGCTCAACTCATTTAGAGAGTTCCCAAGTCTCTCGAACGCTTGATTTACCCTTGTAATCTCTCAGTTGTTATCAATCATAAATTTACTTAGCTACTATACTACATCTTATCAATCACATAGGAGCATACATCAACCAGGGCTCTTTCCCTGGAATCTCCTCTGCACTCAAGGAGAAGCGATGTGTTTTGCAGGGACGCTTCCGCCCAGAAATTTGTGCCACGTCCCTAGGCGGTCAACTTTAGGGACTAAGCAGTTTATCTCAACTAGCATATCATTTTAGTCCGTTTCACCTCCAGAATCCCACAAATCCCCTAGCTCTTCCACCAGCTCACCTCCACAGGCCTGACAGAGACTCGCGGGCTTCTCCAAACAGGCTCAAAAGCCCAAGTCTAGTGATTATCTCCTAAACGCTCCAAATTATTAGCTAAACACATGATTTTACCTAAATTAACCGTGTTTATGTCTGATTAGGTAAAACTAATAATCTCCAACGCCTTTAAATACCAGGGGCTATGCAAACCTGAGGTAACGCTCAATCGTTATTTACATACTTGACGTGTTTCTATACATTTTCTCCCTGAACTCTTACTCTCACACCAGCTCAACCTTGTGCAGGTACTGCACCCTGACGGGTAGGACGTTAAAATCCAACTAGTCAATCCTCTAGGACGACAATTACAGTTGACTTGAAGAATTTTTAACTCCAATTCCAGCTCAACAACTCCAACTCAGTAAGAGGACTCACTTGTCACCTTACTGGACTATACTCGAAGTGTTGATCACTTTGGAACACAATAGGAGGGTTTGACAATATTGATTTTATTTAATTTCATATGAATTTGAATGATAATATTGGTTTGGTTTAGTTTGGATTTATGTTTTAGTATTTATTTTTTAAATTAAAAATATATAAGTATATATAGGGCTGGGCCGGGCTTGACTTGATTTTTTTGGTAGGACCGGGCGTGGGCATGAAAGTAGAGTCCGATCATAAGCCTAGGTCGGGCTAGAGCCTAGTGTATTTTTGTAATACCGTAGGTAAAGCCTAACTTTAACTTTAGCCTGGTCCATGACCACCCCTAATAAATACCAATGTTGCCAATCTTTGTGTTTATATAGGCTTCATTGTATGGACATCATGATTCTCACTTTTGAATTAATCTAACACACTCTGGTTTTTTGAAGTGGTCTAATGGGGTACAGATCTGTGAAACCACACATACAATAATCAATAATGTACTGCGCACATACAATTATGGAGATGGGTCTCTTCTCCTCAAACACAACGACGTGTCTCTCCTGTTGGTCATATGATCTAGTCAACTTACAAGCAACCCTGTGGCTGGAAAGATGGGTCCAATGATTTTGGGCCTTGGGACCGAGTGGTTCATCTGGCTGATACTTGGGAGGTTGGTATAGCATTTATAAAACATGTTGGGCCCCAAGCCCTTCAAAAAAGGGGGTGAGTTTTACTTGCATGTATATGGGTAAGTAGAGGTTTGAATCAGGGGTGTACAAGCAACCCACCCAGCCCGATCCACCCGCACCCGCAAATGCCGGGTTTTTTGCTACCTGCCGGTCAGTTCGGGTGAAACCCGTTTGAGCTTTTAATTTTCAGATCAGATACCGGTTCTCTCCTCACTCACCCGATATACCCAACGCAACCGTAGTACCCCTAATAAATAGTAATTCTCTAGGGTTTTTTGATCATTCATTTCTTCTTAGTCGCTGCTTCATCCACGAACCACGGCATCTCAACCCTCTCGCAATCCTTCGTCGCTTCAATTGACTCGCTTCTTCTTCAATTCTTCTAAATATTCTCTCTTGAAACTTCATCGTTCATCAATTCTCCAGACCAGAGGCCCTTTCTCCTTCCACATTCATTTTCATTCATTGATTTCATTCATTCTTCATTCCCTTATCCGAAATGGCTATAAACATTGTACTAACGCTGAGACGGAAACGGCGGCGACAATCTTGTGGGTGTGACGGTGAGACAGAAATAGCAGCAACAATCGACGAACCAACAGTGAGTTCTTCTATTTGTTCTTTGAGTTTGATGTTTATTTTTTTTTTATCTTTGATTTTGATTTCTGTATTGATTAGGATTTTTTTATTCAATTTCTTAAAAGTGTTTTGCTACATTTTTTTTTGTAAATCTGCATTATTCTTCTATTTCTTTCAATTAGGGTTTCTCATTTCTGTTTCGTTTACTGGATGATTTATGTTTCGTTTATCATACCCTATCACCCGAACATCTGACTGTAATCCGACACACCCATAGTTTAGCGGTTTCGATACTCTACTCAATCGAAATCGGACCACAATTCTTTCACCCAACCAAAATTCGGGTCGGGTGTTAGGTGAACTATTTTTCCTTCCCACCCGACCCGAGCACACCCCTAGGTTTGATAAACTGCAGCAATGCCAGGGAGAAAGAAAAAAAAAAGATCTTTAATTACAACTACCATGATGATATACCTCTTTCTTTCTCTCAAAGCTTTAGTAACAGGGTAACATTGTGTATGTTGTGCAGAGAATAGAATAAGACAATGGTCAAAGCACACGTGTTAGCAATTAACAAATGGTGTACCCATATAGATGCAGCAGCTCACAATGTCTAGCGCTTTGGATGCAGCAGAATGGTGATGGGGTATTCGTCAAGACCGGGATAGACGTTTATCACATGTCAAGATCCTGTAACTGGCATGAGGCCCTTCAGATGTTTCACGAACCGATACATGCCATCCCATGGCCTTGCCAATCTCTTGCAGTTCATTTATAACAGCGAGCGAATCACGAATATATACATGTCCTCCGGGTCTCAGAATCCGATCCATCTCAAGCATGATGCTAGACATATTGCATCTGCCTCAACCAAAACAAATCTATAATTTCTACTCATATGTGTTATACTATGGATGGACAATATACACTAAACCCGTACCTTTTCCGCTCAACAGAGAAGAGGCCAGAGGCATGCAACATGTCATAGGTTCTTGGATATGTATCAAACGGCTCACACCTGCAAAATGCGAAAACACATCAGCTGAATTCTTATATTACTTTTGGAGGGTTTTGCATGCAAACAAAAGAAATGTGTAACTATTGGTTTTTACCAGTCATGCATAACACCTAGAAGTCCACGGTCATATATCACAGGCAAGGTATTAAATTCACTAACAGGGACAACACTGAGAACCCAACAATCCAATTGATTTTCAATTAATGCAGCTGCAAATCTGCATTTCAAAAAGAATAGTAAAAGAAAAGTTTTATGAGAAAATCTTACTTCCACACACCCAAAACAGAAAAGGAAATAGATATTTTGAGAGAAATGTGATACCCTCCAAATCCTGCTCTCATGTCCAATACATTCCGAAGTTTGAAATTCTTCCAATGTAGGACACGGACATAGCCTTCTATTATTTCAGCCCAATATCTTGATTCTGCCCTAAATAGATCATTTCGAGATATGTGGGCATCATATTGTATGCTTTGGAGCCTATTTGGAGGATCCTGCAGACGTGCTGGCCATGTTGTAACATTTGTTCTGTACCCTTCCTCAGGTAGCCGACTTATACACGCTTTCAGATCTACATACCTACAATGGCCGGGAAAACAATATGTTCTTTTACTGATACGGTAATGACAGAATATAAAGCTTTTTTCTCACCACATTTTCAAGGAATATCATTACATCTATCCCAGTATTGTCATGAAGAAGAAAAAGGGAAATAACTGAACCAAGACAGATGACAGATTAAGCTTGATGAACCGGATACAGGACCAAAACCTGTTTTATAGGGAAGAGAATACTGCACAAGCAAAAGCATACATATGCATAAGATAACATATAAACCAAACAGATGGTAGAAACCTTACCAAACATCATCAGGGTCATCATTTGGATCACACAATGGTGGTACAACTCCTTCACCACGGCTCAAATAGCAAGTATTGTCAAGGGGTTTCTGCCAAATTGCAATATATCCTTCCTTCTTCACAAGTGTCCAGCAAAGACGATTGGTAAGGTTAAGCATCTCTAGGGGAAAAAAAAAATGTAAGCCAATATTGCCACTGTTTCGATGTTATTGCTCAACATATTTCTACCGAGAAAAGGTATCTATCTGGCAGGAAGGAATGCCCAATTTAACATGAATGTTTCGAGTTTTGGTAGAAGTTGTTTCAGAGGCACATAATTTCCCTTTTTACTGCTGTATTTTCCTAGAGGATTCTACAAATTATTAGTTACACGTCACGACATGTCATGACAACGTCCATCTGGTACGAATGAACCAATGAATCTATTAGCTGAAGTTGTCATGCATTTTAATACCTCTATCCTTATATCCACAAAGAGCTAACAGAACATGAATATCGTCAAACCTTCAACTCAATCACACGTGTGTTTATTAGCGACACTTCGAGACATGTCATGACAACATCCATCTGGTACGAATATACCAATGAATCTATTAGCTGAAGTTGTCATGCATTTCAATATCTCTATCCTTATATCCACAAAGAGCTAACAGAACATGAATATCGTCAAACCTTCAACTCAATCACATGTGTATTTATGAAGTGAGATGGCTAATTAGCAAAAAATTTAACACTAATTTCTAATTGACAAACTTCCCTAGATGAGGAACTCCTCTGAGCTATATTATATTGAGCACTTAGAATGTTCTCCATTTTAGTAAAACAATGATAGCTTCCTTCAAGCACACTCACATGCCTTTATATTCACATTATTTTACACAACAGGTATAGTTCATTATCCATGCCAAAACACCGACAAAGACCAATTAAGATGTAACAACTCATATATAAGACAATGCAGTGCCCTCGATTTAATAAGTTATTATAAGTTCAGAGAAGAAAAAAATACTCACCTTGCCACTGTTCTTCGAGGAGTACTTCATGTTTATAAACAGGTTGTGCCGCCCAAGCAAAGTATCCTCCTGCACGCAGCATCCTGCTGACCTCAAGCAGATACATTCCATCTTCAACATGATTCATGAAACATCAAGTCAGAACCTAGTATAGGAAATAGAAAATTAAGTATGAAGAACACTGCTATTCAGGCAAAACCTTAGCTAATTAACAGACATGTGAAGTTGTAGGGGTTTATTTACCATATGATTATTCTAAAAGGGGTTTATTTACCATATGGTTATTCTAAAATTGAGAGGCAAGGAGTTGGTACCCTACATAAAACACACATGTCCTGCAGTACATACAATACAGGACGATCGACAAAAAGTTCAGATAAAGTATAAATCACCTAAATCCATCTCCAAAAAAAAGAAAACAAATTGAGGAATATTTGTTGTAGATCATTCTTATAAACCAATAGAACTTTAATTCCTGCTAAAAAGAGAAAAATATGAGTGACCACAGTAAACACCTTGTGAGTTTTAAATAGACATATAGACCCAAGGCACTTAAATTAGGAATTACTTGATAGCAATTGAGCCTAACAAATGGAATGACCCTAGAACAATATCAATGGCACAAACGGATTTATATAACCAACCCAACGCAAGTGGGAATAAGAGTGTTATTGTTGTCCATGTTCCACCCATCTAAAAAGTGCCTACTCGGAATAATTGATGTTCTTACACCCATCTACAAAGTGCCTGCTCAGAAGACGTTTTGCTAAATGAAATTACATAAAACTAACATCCTTTTATCAGAAGATGACTTGGCAGTTGGTGATGATTTTTCCTAATTCACAAGAATAATATTATACATACACACATGCCATTACATAGAGCAATGCAGTAGTGATTCTAAATTTTTAGAATTTTAGAAGCTTTTGTTTTTAATCATATTATTTATGTATTATAACCCATAAAAACAGGGTCAGGCTCCCAGCAGTGCAGTATCTGCATAAATATATAGTCCAGAAGAATACCGTCACGAGTCCAATTGATTCTGCATCTTGAACAGTGAATCAAATCAAAAGCTTGGCTTGGGTATAATAACCGACGCGTTGCAAAAGCTGCCACCATTGCAGGCACACCACGTTCAAGTGCGAATTGGATCTGGTTCTCATGAACATCTTTTGGAGCTATGGACATAGTGAGGACGTTCCGTGACAATAAATAGGCACCAAAACTTGCCACGCCACATCCAACATCCAAAACAACTCGGGTATGATGACCAAATGCAATTTCAGGTATCATCTACAATAATATGAAAAGAAGTAAGAACAAGTTGTAGAAGTTACACAGAGGTTTCAGACCAAGTACTCATCTCACTCAATCCGAGCCTTTTAAATTTGGAAAATAATCAATAACCTTTTCAATCTGGTCCAAGTACTGATCTGCCCCGTGTATAAACTGTGTACCACCTCCAGGGAATTTAAACTTATCCTTGTCAATGGCAATCCAATTTTGACCCCCTTTGTATTCAGCTAGACCTGCGTGGGGTACATTGCTGTACCACACCTGCATTAATTTATATTTCACATGCATCACTTTGAAAATCATGTACCTCCAATATAACTATGTCTAGCATCAAATAATTTTGTTTCCATAGTTAACTGTGACAAAAAGCTTCAAAGTTAATCTTGAATTTTCTTATCACAATACCATTATAAACTATTGGGCAGTACATATATTTCCAATTGTTTGAAGTGGTTAAATATATCCAAAAAAAAGACAGCAAAAGGGCGAAAAGAAAATTTGAATGGTAGCTTTCACGAAATCTTAAAAATCCAGTTTAACTTGAAAAGCGCATGATCAACAACTAGTCATTGAAAATTCATACCTTGAATTCTATTAGGGCAATCTCGTTTCATATAAATTCATGAAGAAGTGACAGAGAAATGAGAGGGACGAACTACAGAATTGTATAAATTAAGATAGTGAGAAGCAAACCTCATCACGACTCTTCGGCCATGGGATTGGAGTTCGGTAACCCTTTGGCGCGGGTACCAAGCAATTCAAGCCTTGACCATTCACGGGACAATGTCGTTCGAATTTCTCGCCTCTTCCCATCGAACTCAACCGCTTAATTGCCTCCACATTGTCCAAACACGGTATGTACTCTCTCATGCTATCCGGACACAGCCGAAACTTCTCAACCTTAACCCTGACCTGTCCTTCCTTAACCACCGTTTCGTTTCCACTACCCCAATCCAGCACCATATCCGGATGAACTTCACCGACCTCAAAGTCATCAGTCATCACTCCATTTTCATCCACCACACCCATCCTATGCACCGCCGGCGGAGGAGGTGGCGGTGGCGGAAGAACCGGGGGAGGCATCAATTGCGGCTCGGATAAGCGTGAAGCTGGAGCTGAAGCAGTATCGTTTATGAGAGAAGATAGATCGAACGTTTTGCCAAAGTTCGGGGATAGAGAGACGGCGGAGGAGGTTCCGGAGTCCTGGCGGGAGTTGAAGAAAACCAGTTGATGGTAGCCATCGGATGACCAGTGCCTGCCTAAGTAGAAGAAAGCGAGGGAGACGGATACAAACGCGGAGATTTTGATGAATGTGGAGAACTTCAATAGATCTCCAATGTTGAGTGCCTTCATCCTTCGCTTTCAGTGCACCAGATCTGATCCGAGACTGCGCGTATATCTATTATATGTGAAGTGGGTAAAATTCTACCACCCGCCGCGTTCCGCCTCTTAGAAAGTGTCACGCAGCCAATGTCACGACATTGGACAACCTTATGAGCCCGGTTGTTCATTAGCCCCGCATCTACTCAGGTCGGTACCCATGAGGGGCTTGATCGATCGCCAAACGAACAAGGGCCTAGGCCCATGCCCATAGCTCTAATCCTCCACACGCTCTCTACGCGCCTTCATTGATTAGGACGGATAATCGAGCTTAAGGCCCTAATTTCATGGATGCTAATGATATTCTCGCCTATAAAAAGAAGGTTTTGCCAAGTCATTCAGAAGGTTTTGTCTCAAGCTCTTACTTTCACGCCGGGAGCACCCTGACCAGTAATGTGTGCAGGTACCGACCTGAAGGTTAGGCCAGACAATGCCTCAACAGCTCAAACATGTGCATGGTAAGGCTTCCAGAGTATTGAAGACTCTGGTTCCATCAAAGATAGTCTCCAGATCATCCCCAGTTCTCCACGTCAGTAGGTGACTAGACTATACTACTAGTTGGTCCATCTTCTGGCACTAACAGTTTGGCACCGTCTGTGGGAAGTGCAAGAAAAGCCTTCTCCAGGTTATCAGCTCTCTACTTTACTAAGATTTGATGATCACAAGGTCTGGTCACTCCTTACGATCGAGAAATCAAAACGTTGCAGTGAATAGCAACCCCACTCGAGGCATGTCCATAGCTCCAAGGCCGGATACCAGGGCAACGGCCCATGCTCTCGTCGAAGAAGAGAATGTTCCCATCATGGGACAGACCGACCCATCTATCCTAGACTCAGGCATCATCCCAGGCTAAACTTCTGAAGTCGTTGACACCTCAAGAATTAACAATTTGGAGCGTAAGCTTGGTGAGTTCCATAATTACTTCCATGTTCTCCTTTCCCGCCTGCCTCTGGCTCGTATATAAAGAGGATCGGATCTCCAGAACACAAAAGGAGAGGACCAACCTCAAGAGTCCGAAAATCGAGTGATTCACTCTCACGGATATATGAACCAGGTCCGAGCAGCCGTCAGCAAGGTCACAGCACCGGCTAGAAGGGAAGCAACTATAGAACGTCGTATGGCCGAGATAGAGGTTGCGCTCAACCAGATACAGGGCACTAGAGGTGCAACCGAGTTGCCTGCTGAGGTAAGGCCTCCCTTTATTGATGAAATCGTAGATGAGCTTATGCCTTATAGATTCCTCAATCCCCCAGTAGCCTAGTATGACGGAACCACCGATCCCGTGGACCATCTTTCCATTTTCGTGTCCCACATAGATATGCACGCCGCTTCCACGACGGTAAGGTGCAAATTCTTCCTGCTCACCCTAACCAGTCCAGATCGGACTTGGTTCAACGACTTGGCTCCGGCCTCAATTTCGACTTTTTTCCAACTCGAGCAACAGTTCCTCACCCGATTCAGTCGATCCCGGCACAGACCAAAGACCGTGACCCATATCCTTTCCCTCAGGCAGGAGGTCAATGAGAAATCTGGGTGACTACATAGATAGGTTCTGGAATGAGTCACTCACCTATGAAGGGGTCTCGGACGTTGTGGCTCTAAACGCCTTCATTAACGGATTGAGGCACAAAAGGTTATCTTATGACTTGAGTTCATGGCCAGTTCTGTGCCTACGTGATGCTTTGGACCATGGTACTAGCTTCTATGAAACGAATCTCTTTAATATGGTGAAGAGAGAAAGATAAAGACTCCTAAAAAAGAAGGGCCGAGCTGATAAAGCCTCGAGCCGGTCTCAGGGCTCTAGAAGGCTTCAAGCTGAAGAATGGTTGAGTCCTCTGCCCAGGGATCAGAGACCTCATTCGCCCCTAGGGCCTCACTAGTACGAGTCACCCCCCTGACAGCCTCAGTCGCCATTATCTTCGCCAAAAATGTCGAAAAGAGAATCTTTCCACTTGCCCTTCCCGTGAGGGAAAAACCAATAGGCAAGTCGGCTACAAAGTACTGTGACTTTCACCGTGATCTCAACCACGCCACTGAGAAGTGCTTCCAGCTAAAGGAGGAAATAAAGGCCCTCATCAAGAGAGAATACCTCGGAAAACTACGTAGGCAGAACAAACACAAAACCCTAGCACGAGGGTGTTGACCGCCGGGACGAGCACCGGGGTCAGCGACGTAGGAGGAACAATAGCCGACCGCCACCTTGTGACGACAACTTCGGTGATGACGCCTACCTAAGAGTGGACGGCGAGATAAACATCATCCACGGTGGACTGGTTATTTCTGCCCTAATCAACCATTTCAAGACAGGAAGGATACTGGTCAACGAGGGGAGCTCTACCGATATAATTTTCAAATAAACCTTTGACAGAATGAACGTGGACTCCAGCGCTATACAACCCATAAAGGTTCCTCTCGTCGGTTTCGGAGGGAAAATTGTAAACTCGATAGGATGGGTTTCCCTCCCCATCACACTGGGATCCAGGACCAGAATGGCCACTGTGTAGTTGAAATTCCTTATCGTGGATCGACCTTCACCCTACAACGCAATCATGGGGTGGCCTACAGTAGCTACCCTAAAGGCCGTCCGTTCCACCTATCACTAAATAATGAAGTTCCCAACCAGCTCCAAGATGGGAAAGGTCCAAGGAGATCAGGAGGATGCAATCATGGGGTAGCCTATAGTAACCGCCCTAATAGCCGTTCGTTCCACCTATCACCAAATGATGAAGTTCCCAACCAGCTCCAAGGTGGGAGAGGTCCGAAGAGATCAGGAGGGGGCCCAAGCCTGTGCAAGAAGGACAATAGAGAATAAATAGCAATTACTACACGGGCTTGAGCCGAAGGAACTTTGACCGACATTTCTCGAGCTCATGGCCCTAGCTGGGGAGATCGAGCTCATTCCAATTGATGATCCCCAAGACGAAGATCCCGATCCCCTGCCCCACGAAGATCTCATTGAGGTCCCTATCCACCCAACCATTGAACAAAGAACAGTGAGAATAAGAGTCAGACTCAGCCTGGATCAGTATGCAGAGCTCGTCGGGCTGTTAAAGAGGAATTGCAATGTCTTCGCTTGGTCTCATAACAAGCTCCTAGAGATTGATCTCAGTATGGCCATGCACCGGCTCAATGTCGATGTGCACCACCCTCTTGTTCGCTAAAAGAGAAAGACGTTCTACCCAGACCGGCATAAGATCATCAAAGAATAAATGGACAAGCTAATCAGGCCTGATGTCGTGGAAAAAATTAAGTTTCCGGACTAGCTGGCCAACATGGTCCTCGCTCCAAAAGCCGGTAACAAATGACGGCTTTGTGTAGATTTCAAAGATCTCAACAAGGTTTGCCCGAAAAACTTCTTCCCTCTCCCAAGAATCGACATCGTGATCAACGCCATAGCCAGGTACGAGAAGTTGAGCTTCCTTGACGCCTACGCCGATTACAATCAGATCCCAATGTATCCGCCAAACAAGAACAATACCTCATTCATCATGGACAGAGACACCTACTGCTATAAGGTCATGCCTTTTAGCCTCCACAATGCTGGGATGACCTACCAGAGACTTGCGATGTTTAAGGAAGAAATCGGGAAAACAATAGAGGTATACATCGACGACATGCTGGTCAAGAGTGGCTGAGCTCAAGATCACCTCGGGAACCTCCAGGCCTATTTTAACAAGCTCCAGGCTCATCGTATGAAACTTAGCTCGAGCAAGTGCATTTTCAGAGTGTCCGTTGGTAAGTTCCTTGGCTTCATGGTCTCTCAACATGGTATCGATGCCAATCCTAACCAAATCAGTGCGGTGCTCAGTATGGCCTCACCCCGCAACAAAAAGGGGGTCCAGATGCTCATAGGCCGATTGGCCGCCCTAAACCGATTTATCTCCCGATCCTCCGAGGAGTGTCTTCCATTTTTCAAGATCCTCCGAGGGAACAAGGCCTTTGAATGGATCGAGGAGTGCGATAATGCATTTCAATAGCTAAAGAAGTATCTCTCCTCGGCTCCTCTACTTAGCACGCCAAAGAAATGGGAGTACATGTTCCTCTGTATCACGACTTCCATAACGGCTGTAAGCACCGCCCTAGTCAAGGAAGAGGACGACGCCCAAAGCCCGGTCTACTACTCAAGCAGAGTTCTCACTGACGCTGAGATGAGGTACACGAGGTTTGAGAAGTTAGCCTATGCCCTATTGATTGCTTCGAGAAAGCTAAGGCAGTATTTCCGGACTCATACCATCGTCGTGATAACTAAATAACCTTTAAGGTAAATTCTCCACTCTTCTGATATTTCTGGGTGGTTGATGAAGTATAGCCTCAAACTAGTTCAATTCCACATCAAATACCAGCCCAGAGCGGTGATCAAGTGACAGGTTTTAACCGATTTCATTGCCGATCTTACCTTCCCATACGGAGAGCCAAGCACCGACCTGGAAGCAGTCGAGAAGACCTTTCCACCAACCAATGAGACCGGTAAAGCCCAAGCTATAGTCACCGACCTGGGGCCCAATTCATGGCAACTCTTCACTGACGGATCCTCTAACCAGAACAGTTTCAGTGTTGGGATGGTCCTCGTTGCTCCAGATAAAGATAAAGTGGAATATGCCATCAGGCTTAGATTCCGAGTTACAAACAACGAAGTAGAGTACGAGGCTCTCCTAGCCGGGCTGAGATTAGCCCATGAATTCAACGTAAAGACTCTCCAGGTCCTAAGCGACTCCCAGCTCGTAGTCAATTAAGTGAACGGTGAATACCTACCTAAGGACCCGAGCATGATCGCCTACCTAGAGACAGTGAGCACTCTAATAAATGATTTCAAAGATGTTCACGTCAAGCAAATACCCCGGGAAGAAAACAGGCGTGCCGACACTCTAGCTAACCTGGCCTCAGCGGTAGAATACACTCTCAAACGGAAAGTGCCCATAAAGTACCTTGCTGAGCTGAGTACTGCTGCTTCAGATAAGGCCGTAACTATATGTGCACTCAGAACGGACCACCCCCCTCTGTAATAAGCCGACCACGCGAGCACAGCCAAACCGAGCTCTTGTAGTCAGTTGCAGGGCATGATAGTTGAACAAGGGTAAAGGGTTGGTGGACTGACCTGATTTCCTGGCACTTGAGTGAGACGACGTCTCCTAGGTGGGGCATCCAATGGAAAGTTAAATTCTCATGTTGCTCCGCTTAATTGATGTATGACCTCTCGGTGTTGTGATGACGATTGGGGGTAGTCCTAATTCCAAAAATATTACAAGTAAAAACAACTCGGCACTAAAATTAAGGCAAGTGTAAAACCTGCCCGGTTCTTAAAAAAATTTACTCTTAGGCGTCTGAATGAAAAAATTCGCTGTCAAGTGCTTAGAAATGGCCGAGTTGATTTGAAGCAGCCTGCCGACCTAATTCCACACGTCGGTTTCGCGAGACTGCTTGGACAAGGGCCAAAGTTCATCGCAAAAATCACAAGTGAAAGAAAATAGCCGAGCTGAGGACAAACATTGAGCCCACAACATTTGAAGCCGATGCGACTGATCCTTCACGATGACTGGGCTGATTAAGTTGTTCAGTTATTATTCAACGGTGTTCAGGCTGGTTTACAACTTTACAGTTAGTTGGTTGAGGTCAGTTGCTTTTATTAAAATGAATTATGAGTAATCATGCAAGTATACAAGAAGGACCGACCAGAAACCATTGACCGAGCAGGCTAGAAAATCCAAACAAACAACGAGATCAACCAAGATTGACGAAAATTTGGTTCATTCATTTCCAGAAAAATTTGTTACAAAAGTGGGGCTAAAGCCCATCAGTACAATGCCCGTCCCGGGCTGGAGTGAAAGAAAAAAAGAGAGAAAAAGAAAAAAAAAACTATAAGTTTGAAATATTTGCTGGGTTGAGAGAGAGCTGATCAAGGAGTCAGTCCGGCCTGACCTCTGGCTCCAGTGCTGGGCCCGGTGTTGCCACCATAGCCACCTCTGACCTATGGAAGGTTAAACTCCATCTTGATCTTTGTGTGGTCCACCTCGAGATACTAGCGCTGGAAAGAGTTAATAGCTGCTTTAAAGCCCATCTTCATCACCGTAGTGCCGATCCTGACCTCGAAGTCTTCGAAGTCTTTACTCTTTTTCGAGTCTACCATGGCTCTAGCCCTTGCCTACTCCACCATCACAACCTGGTCGGTAGCACACCTCTCGAGCGGCTATATCGTCATGTTGGACTGCTCGATCGCCTTGGTGGCCCTGTCGCTATAGTCCTCGGTCTCTTTGGCTAGGACTTCTTTGTCCTTGGCCAAGTTCTCGACCCTCTTCCTCAGTTGCTCGTTCTTTATTTGGAGTTTATCCGTTGTCTCCTCCAGCTCGCAGCTCCTCTCCAGGGCGGCATTGTGAATGTCGATCAGCTTGGTCTTCTCCTGCTCCCAAGAATCGTTTTTGCCCGGTAGAGCCGCAACCCCATCTCCACGGCCTTATAGAGGCCCTACATGAATGAAAGGTTAGCTAAGATGAAAAATGAAAAAATATTTTGCAAGTCCTATTGTCACACCCCACCCAGGACACCCGTCCCTATGGGGTCGGCGTGACGTCGACACAACCTCACCTAGAAGACAAACACTATAGACGACAACTTACATGCAAATATATATATATATATACACACACACACACACATATACACATCCTCTATTCGGGGACACTCTTGTCCCTACAAAAAAATTATGCTTTATAACATCCAAAATACAAAACCCAAAAACCTCCTATTTGATTTACCTCAAGTAACACCATCAAGATACTCTCTCTCTATTGCACTTCTGGATCCGACCTATTACCAGTAAGGGACAAACGCTTATTTATAGCACCTGAGAGTGTACTGCCTTCTTAATAAAAACATTCTTAAAATAATAATACATTCTAAAGAATACAACATGTAAATGGATCAAGTATAAGTAGACAAACATCACATATCTAGTAAAAATCATCATAATATAAGTATTTCGCCATAATATAAGCAGTAAAAAAAATAATTTAAGATATATATAAGTTTCATTCAAACCCATTCATTATAAAATAAAACCAATCACCATAAATAATGAATCACCCAATATAAGTAAAACACCACATCTTAAACACTACCCCACCACACACTTACTGACTAGCCATAGTGATCGTTTTAACATCATGATCGGGAGTTGCAACGGTACCGTACCACCACTAGGATTTGCCTTCCTAGCAGGACAAATGACCATCTGCCATGACGGTCCATCGAACAGGTTATAATATCAATATCCACATGCCGGACCACCCATCGGTTGGATATAGTATCAATAATCGTCTGTCGGACCACCCATCGGCAGGACATAAAATCCATAACATCATCACTAACTACAACTCAGTAAATAATCAACGAAAACCACATTTCCAAATCACCCAAATCCAACTAATCATTTTTTTTCCAATGTTCTTTTAAAACCAGCATAATTCAACGAAAATCCCCTTTACTAACTCACCAAAAACCTACTTGATCCACATGGTTTTAAAATCATCCAAGTTAAATAAAATCCATTTTGCACACACACACACGCGCGCACACACACACATACACATATAAATAGTTTGGCAAGAAGACAATACACTTACCTGATAATCCGCACTTACAAGCTCCCCTGACTCTCCGCTACTGATTCTCTGAAAATTGTGAACCTATTTGTGACAGGGCCTAAATTAATAAGATAGAGAAAATTAACCTAATCGTGTGATGCAAGCCCTATGTTCATTAATTTCCCATTCCCCACGTTTTGTTATGTGAAAATATAATTTAACGAGTCTTAGTGTCGTTAAAGTTTTATATAAATTGTCTCATTATTTATTTTCTTCATTTTGACATTTTAAGGCTAGAAAACTAATTTAGTAAATCATAAAAGCTAATAAGAGACGTTATCCGCTCCGAAACGGTTGTCGATCCTCTTAGAAATTCCTTAATATATGATCTTGCTCTCCACTGCCTAAGCGAAAACCTACTGCCTAGGCGAACAAGTGCCTTCACTGTTCTAAATTACACATTGACGGTCACTGCTTAGGCGAACAATTTTTCGCCTAGGCGAACTCACGCCTTATTTCCTTCTATCCTGCACCCTGTTTTCCACCGCCTAAGCGAACCAGCTTCTCTTTTTCTCAGTTTATACATTGACGGATCTCCGCCTAGGCGAGAATTCCTCCGCCTAGGTGAACACGCGATTTTCCTTACTCACTGATCTTTTACCGCCTAAGCGAACTTCCACTGCCTAGGCAAAATGCCCTTCGTCCCTGACATTTTTCCTCTTGACAGAACAACCCTTCATTTTTCCTCCTTTTTCGTCACCAGCTCCGACCCCCAAATTCACCACTCCACCTCCACGATCAACCACACCAACACAACCACTCAAACTAGTAACCTCCCCCCCTTCAAACCCAACCAAAACACACACCAAAACCACCCCCACACCACCGGTTGCACCCTAAACACCGAATAGGGCACACACACTTCACACACACACACCAGCTTTCAAACGAACCAAAAGGATGACACACTCACCTATTTCAACCACCAAGACGACCAACAACCGTTTGAAGCACCCTTAACCATCACCGGTGATCTCCAGCAACTTCTCCAACGGCTTCTCTCCTCCAATTCTGTTCTCTCTCTCTCTCTTTCTTTCTCTTCGGTTTTTCTCTAGTGTTTTTGGGAATCCTGATTCCCATATGTATGTGTGTGTGTGTGTGTGTATATATATATCTTTAGTTAATTTACTCATTCCTCCCCCCTAAATTTCTAACTTTCTCTCCTTAGTCTTTTTAACTTTTATAAATTTCAAAAATTTACAATTGGACCCTTAAACTTTTAATTGAAATTTAAATTTACCCATTTTTTCTCAATTATTCTAAAATACAACTGAATGATGTACAAGCATGAATCGAAGTCTTACACCTATAATTTTATTGCGACAAAAACTTACCGACAAGATGTCTCTGTATAACTTGGAGGCGAGCCTACTGTTGGACTTCCCAGCTATTCGGCCCTGATCCTCAGGGGGCGTGATCTTATGGATGAAGCTCAAGAGGATGGTCGGTGTGTCCAGAATGTTGCGGTCGAGCTAGAGGCCGATGTCTACAATAAATGTCCTACCCGGCCTTTGTTGGCCCTCTTCTCAGCTCTTTTTTTGTGGCTCGGCCACCACATAGACCGTGCACGCCTTCCGTTTACCTTTGTCTCTCCTCTCCACTGGGGTCGGGCTCTCTGCGTCTATAGGCACCGGCGCCAACCTCGTAGGAGTCGGGGTCAAAGACTGCCTTGGGGGCGCAGCTCTGCCCTCTGGCGCCGACCTCGTGGGTACCATCTAGGGGGTTGGCCGAGCAGAGGTGTGTTCTACCCCCTGGCTTCTCCCGCTGGGTTGCGAGCCTACTGTGAGCCTTGATCGGCTGTCTTTTACTCAGCCTGCTAGGGAGCCTCTCCAGCAGCTTCTAGCTTTGTCTCCTCCATAGCCAGCCTCTGCATAGCTTCGATGTCCATGACTGCAAAGAAGATGGCCACAATCAGAAATAACAAAAGGCAAAGTATAAAAAAAGAAGCGAGCAGGGTTGAGATGACTTACTGTTCTTAGAGTTCTTATTCAATACCGGAGCAGGAAGGGATTAATCGCTCTAGAAATAAATATCGTACAAGCAAGATGTGAGCAGCGCCTTGAGATGGTTGAACTTGGTCTTCACCACCTGGTCTCTCTATGCAATGATCTCTAGGCTCGACTTGTTTTTCTTCTAGGCTGAGAATGCAAAAGAAAACAGGTCAAATGAAGTGACCAGGAAGAAAAAATAAATTGACATCGGGCGTCTACTTATCCACGGTCTCCCAACGCTTCTAGACAGAGTGATCCGCATCTGTTGCCGAGCTGAACTCCCAGCTTTTCCTTCCAAGGAAGAGGAAATTGAGCTTCTAGTCCTTGATCGAGTCATCGAAGCCGCAGATGAATTTTTGTCTGGCTAAGATGTAGCACCAGCCCCTCCCACCAGGCATCGATTTCGCCAAGAAGACAGCCCAGAACAGCTCCAAGGTTGGCTCGATACCCTCGGTCATACAGATGACATAGAATGCCACAACCATCTACATGCTATTGGGAAC
This sequence comes from Eucommia ulmoides, assembly GCA_016647705.1. Taxonomy (NCBI): domain Eukaryota; kingdom Viridiplantae; phylum Streptophyta; class Magnoliopsida; order Garryales; family Eucommiaceae; genus Eucommia; species Eucommia ulmoides. Next base: position 57,408,497 of record CM028328.1, read on the forward strand.
AAGCTGTGACGGACACAGCCCGAGGTCCTAACAAACAGCTCGTACCCAAAAGTGAATTGGGAATCGTAGGCCAACCATCAGTTGCTCCTCGTACACTGTGATGTAGCCCTTCGGAGGAGCACAAGCACGATCGTTCACCCTAGGAACCTTCAGGTACACGAAGCCGGGGAAAGAGTACAGGGAGCGAAAAGTGTTCACATCCTTCTTCGACAGCTCAGGTTCCACCTGCCAGACCAGGCCATCTTGTGGAACCTCACAGATCAGCTGTTCAGAGGTCGAGTCGACTGTTGAGGCCCGACCCGACGTAGATAGAGGTGCTACATCCTCTAAGGTGGACAGACCCTTAATGTCAAACTCTACGGCAGGACCCGTATTGAGCTCCACATTGGGGGCCCCAAAATATCCCGCTTTACTTTTTGCCCTCCTACGACAATGGTCGCTGGCTTCGCCAAGAAATTTGGAGGTCCCTGCTCCGGCCGCCCTACGGGCCCTCTCAGAAGAAGAGGTCGTCCACTCTATCTCTGGATCAACCTCAATGGCAGACGAGCTGAGCTATATCTGCTGGATGGGGGATTTAGCCCTAGTCTTTTCGTATTTAGACGGGTTGTACCCTAACGAGTACGACGAAGACATGACTTGAAGAAGAAAAGAGAGAGTACCACTGTCACACCCCACCCTGGACACCCATCACCGTGGGGCCAGCGTGACGTTGCCACGACCTCATCTTAACGTCAAACCCACTAGTAAACGATAAAGTGCGTACAAAAATATACAACCACAAATTCTGACCATATGCAACATCTCTAACTGGGGACACACCCGTCTCTGAATTACAATAACAACAATGAAACTCTCACAGATTGGCCTCAGACAGCTCCTCCCAAAATATTTCCATACTACACCATCGCCGGACTCTGCCTAGTGCCAGTAGGGGACCGACTCCTAACTGTTGTACCTACGAGTGTACTGCCTTTTAGTAAAAATATTTTTTTTAAATAATAATACATTCTAAATATTACCACAATTAAATATGGATAAGCATAAGTATATAAGCAATGAAAATAAAGCGATATAGATAAGTTCCATTCAAATCCAAATCCATCTAGTATAAAATCATACCAATCACCATAATAAATAATAAATCACTCAATATAAGTAAAACACCACATCTTAAGCATACTATTTAAGCACACAACTCAAACACACACCACAAACACACACACTGACTAGCTCTAGTGATCGTTTTAACCTCATGATCGGGAGTTGCAACGGTATCGTAACATCCGTAGAATATGCCTTCTTACGAAATATCCACACCCCTTTTGGGGAGAAATATAATCCACACCCCTTATGGGAAGAAACATCCACATCCCATGGGAAGAATCCACACCCCTTACGGGGAGAAATATAATCCACATCCCTTCCGGGGAGAACAACTAGAGTATCGTCAAAATTATCAGTATAGTTAAAAATTTACATCCCTTACGGAAAGAAATACATTTTCATACCATATTGTCAAATTAATAACATCATTATCAAATCACAACGTAATGATATCGTCTAATCAACATTGTCAGCTCACACATCCATCTCTCTTTTCCAAAATCGACTTTTTAATCCAAAAAATCATATTTTTCACTTTCATTTGAAGACCGTCTAATTTCAACAAAAACCATTTTTTTTTACCTTTATTTTTAGAAAATCAGATATTTTTCATTCTCTTTTTAAAAACCACCAAATTTCACAAAAATCCATTACCCTCAACTCACCCCAAAATCCAACGAAAATTATTTTAAATCTATCTTTTTAGAAACCAACACAATTCCCCGAGAATTCATTTTACCAACTCACCCTAAAACCTGCTTGATTCATATCATTTATAAAATTGTACAGTTTCAGTAAACACACATTTCATCACATATATATATATACATAGAAAAATAGTTTGGTAAGGAGATAGTACACTCACCTCGTGATCCGCTCCCAAAAGCTTTTACCGACTATACTCTAACGTTATTCCGGTGCCTGCGAACCTATTAGCGACAGGGCCTAAATTAATATTTTAGGTAAAAATGACCCAATCATGCAAATGCAGGCCCTATGTTCCGTAATTTTCCATTTCCCACATTTTATTATGTAAAATTATTATTTGGTAAATTTTTATTTCGTTAAAAGTTACTACATTCCCAAATTTATTATTCCCACTACGAAATTTTCGATGCGTTAATTTAATTTTATAAACTAAAATAAATTTAACAAAAAATATTACCCGTTCCGAATCGTTCACAGGTCGCGAGATGGATTTTGGATTCTATTGGGGTTCTTTCTATAATTTTTCTTATTTTCTTCTCATCTTCTTCCTTCTTTCTCTTTTCCCCGTTTCTGTTCTGTTTTGATTTCCGCCGGCCGGCCTAACACCCATACCCACCGATGATCACCCAAACACTGTCGGCAAAGCAGAACACATACGCACACCAGCACAGCCGGCCGACGATCGATGGCCGATCATCCACACACCCACCGACCGAAGAAAACCAATGAATACCCCACACGCATATCGTTGATGGTCAAAAAACACGCACAATACCCACGCTGCACAAAACGAGAAACTAAAAACACACCCACTCCGCTGAACGCCACCTCCGACGATCGACAGCCGTCTGAACCTACTCACACTCATGCTCGTCGGATCTCACCACCTCCACGCAGACCTCTCTCTCTCTCTCCTCTGTTTCTTGTTCTGGGTTTACAGCCAACACACACACACACATTCCATTCACCCAACCGGAAAGATGGCGATGACACCCCCCACCGGACCGACAATGACGCCCACCAACGGCGATCGAACAACACACACAGAGCACCTTCACCGGAGCAACAACTACGATCCGAAACTAACCGCCGTCGACCCCTCTCTCTCTCTAGATTTTCTGAATCTCTTCTTCTCCTTTGAGATTTTCGTGATCATTACATGCATGTTCATATTTATATGCATGTAATTAGTGATCTAAGCATTGAGCTCCTCCTGCCACGTCGCTGCTCCTCTCTCTCCTTTCAGCCGGCTGCTCACGATCACACACACACATATATAAATAAACTTTTGTTAAATTACTCTTTTCTCCTCCTAACTTCTTAAAATCTTCATTTTAGTCCAAGTCCACTTTTAAGATTTTCTTAAATTGCAATTGCACCCCTAAAAGTTTTAATTAAAAATTAAATGTCAATTTACCTCCCAAAATTTGGATTTAATGTTTCTAAATTTGAGAGTTGACCCCTAGATTTTTAATTTGAATTTTTTATTGACCCAATTTCACCCCGAATTTTTCCAGTTACTCTAAAATGCAACTAAAATGACGTACATGCTACGATTGAGGTCTTACAACCGCGCTCTAAGGTCGAGTGGAGCTTTCACGAATACTCTGGTACAAAGAAAACGAGAGAAATGAAGTTCCTATTTATAGGCGGGTCGGGGAGGCGAACTGTCGCGTTAATCAGACGGCGGGCAGAGCTTTGATCCTCGCGCTGTCAGGCCATGTGTCACGCATCCGGTCAAGTAGTAGTCAAACTTCTTGCGAAAGCCAGGTACGGGTTGGCTGAGCTAATTTTCAATACCGAGTTGCTCTGAAATTCCGAGTTGCATCACCCCGAGCTCGAATCTCCATTCTCCAGTAGACTATAATCAGAACCCTTAGGTGGCATTCGGTTAGTGTTTTCACTTTTCTGAACCCAACTGGAATGGGTTGGGTTGAGAATTTTGGGAACAGAATTGCGTTTGGTAACGACAATTCTTATTTTGTACTGAGAACAGAATGTATTTGGTAACGATTTTATTCTAAAACTAATTATTTTTTTTGAATTTTTTTTGTGTTTGGCGGCGGCGCGGTGGTGTCAGACGGTGGTCGGACGGCCGGCGGGCGGCGGAAGGTCGCCGGACGGTGGCCGGCGGCGGCAGGTGGTGGTGGTCGGCCGGCAGATGAAGACGGAAGTTGAGAACTTTGGGTTGAGTTTTTTGGCCACAAAAAGAAACAACTTTTTTTTTGTTTCTGATTTCTTTTGGATTTTGAGAATTAATTCCTATTTTTTGGGTTGGGTTGAATTGAGTTTTGTGTTTGCCAAACGCGTTCCCAAAAATCAAACCCAAAATTTTTGAGTTGAGTTGGGTTGAGTTTGGTTAGGAACACTAACCAAACGGGGCCTTAGCGTCTCATATTCCATTTTCACGCTAAGGCTTGGGGGGCAATTGATGTGGGTAAAATTCTATCACTCGCCACGTGTCCGCCACCTAGATCAAAAGTGTCATGTAGCCAACGCCACGACATCGGACGACCTGATGAGCCCGGTTGTTCTTTAGCTCGGCGTCTTCTCTGGTTAGTACCCATGAAGGGCTTGATCGACCGCTAAGCAAGAATCTCCAACGTTCTCCTCAGATATCGCCTAAGAAGAAGTAGGTCGATGTAGCCATCCCGACCTCCTCCTCGGTGCCCAGGCCGGCCTAATATTCCCAACAGGCATGGCCAATGGGCTTCTCCATTAACGAATAAAGGCCCAGGCCTAGGCCCATAGCTTTAATCCCACACGCTCTCTATGCGCCTGACTGATTAGGGTGGATAACCAAGTTTAAGGCTCTAATTTTCGGGATGCTCATGACATCCTCACCTATAAAATAAAGGTTTTGCCAAGCAAGATTGCGAACTTGAGGTAACAGATTGATTTTATCCAAGCGACCTCATTTTTTTCCCCCGAGCTCTTACTCTCACACCTGGAACACTCCAGCCAGTCCTGTGTATAAGTACCGACCTGAAGATTAGGCAGGACAACGCCTCATCAGCTCGGACATTTGCATGGTGAGGCTTCCAAAAGATTGAAGACTCCAATTCCATCAAAGATAGTCTCCAGATCATCCCTAGTTCTCTACATCAGCAGGTGAACAGACCATACTACTTATTAGTCCATTTTTTAACACCGACAATATGTATGTTAGTGAAGAAAAGAGTGAGGATTTACTGCGGGAGTGGAGTGGGGGAGAGGCCGTTTTTGCGTCTGCATCGAGCATTTCGAAATCTGTGTCCAGCTGAAATCGGTCGGGGGTGAAAGTGAAACCATTTTTGTATATTTTTCTCTTATTTTATTTTGGGTCGGAAGTGCGTATTAGCTTATTGCGACAACACGTGGAATGGGCTGGCAGTGGCAAGAACCCATGATGAGGTCACATATGGGCTTAGGGGGTGTTCATGGGCCGAATTAACTCTTCGGCTTATTAACCAACAACTTTTCACTTATTAATGCTACGTCTTGGAATAGAAAATAAACGAATGCTAATTCGAAAACAAACTATCAATCACTTGTTTTACAAGCTTCGCAACAAAAAATTTAGCATTCAATCAAACATGGTATCCTTATGGTTCAGATCTTTGCCTCCGAACATTGTTTGTAGGAGGAGGACGTTGTTGAACCCTAGGACGGTTTGGAAGTGAGTGCCCGCTTCTGTGAAGCTGTGGCCGAGTCCCGAGGAAGTCACCGTTGGGGTTTCTAGTCATGAGATGAAATAGATGTGGCCTTACTAGAGTAGCAACTATATTACGCCGACCTTGATTGGCACTGGCAGAGCTAAGCACACCATAGCTCCTCTGAAATGCTTCCGCTATCTTAATTAGATGGCCGCTGCTAACACTTCTTGCTGTATTCACTGGCTGCTCAAAAGGATCCTCAACCTGCCACCCACACCCATTCAGCAACTACAAATTATTATAAACAATGATCACACTTTTCAGTGCATGCAAAAATGTCCGTTTGTGTGTGTGCGAGTGAGAGAGAGAGAGAGTACAAAAAGTGCAAACGTTCTCGGAAGCCATCTCATGTTGCTTGCAATGTCTTCCCATTGTCCTTCATATAAGCTAATCCCCTGTTCCGCGGCCCTCTGATTAATGTCGGCAAACTGCACAAAAAGGGACAGACACTAGGCCGTCAGCGATGGAAAATATCCTGCAATTCTCAATCTCTACATGAAGATGACACAATCCATCTCATTTGACATTCAGTTATAATTAAAAATAGAATCACACGCCACGACACAAACATATAAAGAATTAGGATTTAAAAATGGGTTTAAATTCCTGAATTTCATCTAGACCACAAACCTTAGCAAGGAATGAAATGAAAAGCTCAGATAATGAAGACCGATTGATGGCTCTGACCCTATCTGATCTGAACCTGTAAATGTTCACTCCACAAATTTCCTCAATATGTTTCTCGGCATCAGCCCTCACACCTGCATGCAGAATGTTTCACGGAGATTTTAACAGAGGGGCTCATTTTCACGGAGAATCAATTTTGGTGTGTATTCTGAGTACAGTTTCACCGTGAATCATTTTGGGGTGTGTTTTCAGTATAAGTTTTTATGAACGGAGGGAGTAGTTGTAAAATATATTCGACAACAAGAGCCTCGATTCAATGAGCCCGCGCTTTGCCTTGCTTGTCATGCTTAGGTCCTAGGTGACCTTTGCGCCATGAGCCACAAATAAAATTGGACTGCCCGAGGCTTTCAAATTTCAACGAATAAAAAGAAACACAAAAATCGATGAGGGTGAATCTATGAGATCACCCTCTATGTATGTGTTAAAACACATGACAGAGAGCGCCTACTTACAGACACACAAAGACGGCAGAGAGAGAGAGAGCAAAGACCTGACCATAAGACCACAAGTATTTACTAAAACTAGAAACGATTAATAGCTGTAAAACATAATACTAATAATCGTGAACCTTGGACTTGCTTTAATCTTCAAGTTACAAGGTCTCTTTTCTAGATACATTACACACGTAAACAGCAGCCAAACCAATATTAGAATACCAAGAACACATGATGAGGCTTATAGAATTTCTGGTCGAGAAGGATGCATGAACGTTAAACTTTCAATGATGTATTACTAGAAGAAAAAAATAAATAAAGAGTACCTGTGAGGTCATCAACCATGTTCCCTGGGTAAATTTCTTTTAGAGGAGGTAGAATTGGGGGCATGCATGTCTGCAAGAAATGAGTAAAACAAATAGGAAAGAAAAAAAATTGAAATTAAAGGTTGCTCCACTTCACGAACCTATTGAAAGGTACACTTAATGCGCTAAAATTACACATTTCCAATGCTTGGACCGATCTAGGATTGTTCGTGACCATGGAATTTTGACAGGATGGTTCGCACAAAACTTCTTTATGATAACCCCCCACCAGAACCCACATTTCATTTTATTCTAAAGGGACAAGTGACAAAGACTTCTTTTTCTTAGTCTTCCTTATCTACAAATCCATTTTAAACATTTCCACCTCGTATGTCTTTCTATTTCCATCTCTTCTACCTCATCTCCTTCATTCCATCCCCCGTCCAACTCCTTCATTTCACTCCCATTTTACAGGGAAGGAGGTATACAAACCTTTGGAAGCACCATCTAATGAAAAGAAAGCTTTGACTTAACTATTTTCTCAAAAGAAAGTAACAGTAACAATAAAAGAAAGAATAATTAAAATCACCTGAAAATGGAAGATAACCAGCAAGCTGAGAGAGTAAGAGTTTAGAGTTCCAGATTTTGAGTCGTTAATGCTATGTGCTTTGGCCCATTCCTTGACCTGCATGGAAGAATTGAATTACAAAAAATAGAAAAAAAAAAAATTGAAAAAAGACATGCTTCCAATAATAGCATCAATTGCCATGCAGGCAGAACTTGCCAGCAAAACCATATCACGGAATCGCCCATCAATTGTATTGATCCAGTACAATAACTTGGACTTCATTTGACCATTCAGATTATCAATTGAGATATCACAAGAAATGTTCTGGTAGTTGCTCTCAAGCTTTAAAATGGGAACTCTGGCATTAGAAATAAATTGCAACTTGTGCCATCCACCTGTAAACAAATAGTTACCACTGCATCAGAAGACACGCCCACCAAAAATTAAACATTTGGCAAATGGCAAATAATATTGAGCAAAACTCCAATCCTAGCAGGCCTTAGCATGAAATTCCCTTTGGGGGCTTTTGACACCCACACCCAATAGAAGAGATTTCCCCCAAATTAACCCTCCACCCCCAACAGAAATAAAATAAAATAAATAAATGAGCCCTTTAGTCGCGTCATTTCGTTGTGATTAATTTCCCTTTCCATGCATGACCAAGTGCCATTAAATCCAGGATCATAACCAAGACATTCTATAATTGTGAAACTTTGCATATCTGCCAAAACTGTCAAGTACCCCTTATTTCATTAAAAAATCAAAGGAGGCAGAACAACAACAACAACAACCTTTGTCCCACTTATGTAGGGTCGATTACATGAATCCGTTTATGCCATAGTGATCGATTAAGGGTCATTCCTTCAGTTAGGTTTAATATTATCAAATCAATTCCAATAGTCTTGTCCAACGTCTTCTTAAGTCTATCTCTCCTTCTAGTAGCCCCCTGCACTTCAACTAAATCACATTTTTTTATTGATACTTTTATAGATCTTCTATGCACATGCCCAAACCATTGTAAACGATTTTCTCTAATCTTCTCTTCGATGGGTGTTATTCCTAAATTCTCTTTAATGGTTTCATTCTTAATTTTATTCATTCCCCTCTTCCTACTCATCTACCGTAATATCCTCATTTCTGTCACTCCAATTTTCTTAACATGTGTCATTTTTACTGCCCAACATTCTGAACCATATAGAAATGCTAGTCTCATAACAGTTTTGTAAAATTTTCCTTTAAGTTTCAACGTAATTCTACGATCATAAATTACCCCAACTATATTTCTCCACTTTAACCAATTTGCTTTGACTCTATGCGTAATATCCTCCTCGATTTCGCCATTACTTGAAATCATTGAACTTAAATATTTAAAATGATCAACATTTGGCACCTTCTCATCTCCAATTTTGACTGCATCAACATCTCTTCAGGTATTATTAAAATTGCAATGCATGTATTCCGTCTTACATCTACTAACCTTCAAACCTTTAGATTCTAAAACTTCTCTCCATCTTTCTAACTTAGTATTAAAACCTATTCAACTTTCGTCAACTAATACTATGTCATCCGCACACAACATATTTCAAGGTACTTCATCTTAAATATATTTTGTGAGCTCATCCATCACTAGAACGAAGAAGTAAGGACTTAAAGATGATCCTTGATGTAAGTCTATATTTATAGGAAATGCGCAAATGTCTCATACTCCTTGTTCGAACACTAGTGACTATACCTTCATACATATCCTTAATTACCTCGATATACACATTGGATACCTGTTTCTTTTCTAGCACCCACCACAAAACTTCTCTGGGGACGCGATCATAGGCCTTTTTCAAGTCCACAAATATTATATGTAAATTTTTCTTCTTTTCTCTATATTTTTCTATTAATCTCCTGAGTAAATAGATAACTTCAGTGGTTAATCGGCTGGGCATAAATCCAAATTGGTTATCTTCTATACTCATTTCATGTCTTATTCTATATTCTATCACTCTCTCCTAAAGTTTCATAGTATGACTCATAAGTTTTATACCCTAATAGTTCGTGCAACTTTGAACATCCCCTTTATTTTTATAAATGGACACTAAGATACTCCTCCTCCAGTCATCAGGCATTCTCTTAGTCCTCAAAATGTCATTGAAACGTCTAGTTAACCACTCTATCCCAATATCTCTCAAATTTTTCCATACCTCTATAGGGATTTCATCTGGCCCCACTGTTTTTCCAATTCTCATCTTCCTTAGTGTTATTCTAACTTCCGAAACCCTAATTCTTCTATGAAACCTATAAATCCTATCTAAAGATAAACTAGGCAACTTTAGTCTACATTTCCCGGCGTTGTTCTCATTAAATAAATTATAAAAATAAATACTCCATCATTTTATAATCTCCTCATCCTTCACCAGGACTTTTTCATCAGTATCTTTGATGCATTTGACACTTTCAATATCTTTATTCTTTCGTTCACGTCGCCCAACAATTTTAAATATATCGCCCTCTTCCTCGTTTGTATCTAACTTTTGATACAAATTATCGTATGCCCCAAATTTTGATTCCTTAATTACTTTTCTCGCCTCTGTTTTTGTATTTTTATACTTATCTAAACTCACCCTACTTCGACATTTTTGTCATTCTTTATAGGCTATTTTCTTGTCTCGAATGCAAGGTTTTAAATATCGGCCGTTACGTACGTTACGGTACGTAACGGCTGATATGTACCAGAAATAGGACCCCCCGATATCGATACAGGACCGATACTCGAGTCTAGCGACGATTCACACTGTATCGGGCCGATATGGGCCTATAATGGGCGTTACGGCCGTTACAGAGAGGCGTAACGGCCGTTACGCCGTTACAGTTGTTTTTCAGGTTTGCCAATGTCTGCTTTGTTCAATGTTTGAAACCAAAAAGCTACTGAATATAAGGAAATCCAACAGCTTGCCAATTTGCCGGAAATCGCCATCGCCACCAGAAATTGCCATCGCCAGAATTAATGATCAAATATTCGCCATCAGAACTAGAATCGGAACGCCTGGAATCATCATCTCCATCACCGAACAAACGATCAAACATTCGTCATTTGCTTCGCAGCAAGATCACAGAGGAAAGAGAGAGAGACCTTTGAGTTTTACAGGGACAAAAGTGACAGTAGAGTGCAACTGTGCAAATAAAGATCTTATCTTCTTATCTTAAAATACATAAATTACCCTATAAAAATTTTAGAATGTGCTTTAAGCCCAAATATCAAAAAATAGCATTTTAAAATAATAATTGACTCCCAAAAATTTTAAAATCAAATTAAAATTAACATATTAACCCCTCAAATTTTTTAATAAAAAATAAAAATTACACATTTGTGTATACTATATATACATGTAATTATGTATATATATTTTGTAAATTTTAAATTTTTTTACATATTCTGACAATTTGTTTCGGTAATACGACAGTTTTTCGTCATTTTTTCATATCTTTATTGTGTTGTGCATGTAGTTAAATATCATAATATATATTAGAATGTATTTATTAAGAGTTAAATGAGTAAAACAATTACTATTATTGAATTTTTTAGAATGTTCTGGTGAATTTAAAAAATTCACGACCGTTACGGCCAATTCCCGTTACAGACAAGCTGATACTCCCAATACCTTTACACCGTGATTGTTACTGTTACGTAACTCGATACTGCGATTTAAAACCTTGCCCGAACAGCTTTATGGACATCCTCATTCTACCACCAACTTTCTTTATATCGTGGTCCTCTTTCTCTACAAACTCCTAGAACTTTTCTTCCAATCTCTCTAATACGACTCGCCATATCACTCCACATTTTGTTCACATCCTCATGTCTTTTCCATAACTCATCAATATTAATTTTATCCTTAAACAACTCCATCTTTTCACCTCTTAGATCTCTCCAACATATCCCCTCATACCTACTTATCTTAGACTCCCGTTTCTGCCCCTTAAACTTCAAATCGATTACCATCAATCTATGTTGGGTAGTAATACTCTCCGAGTATGACTTTACAGTCCTTATATATTAAATGATCACTCGTTCTAGTAAGGACAAAATCCATTTGGTTATTCCTCTGACCACTCTTAAATATGATAAGGTGCTCATCCCTCTTCCTGAAACATGTATTTAGAAAAGACTAAATCATACGTCATAGCAAAATCTAAAATCATCTCACCCATTGCATTCTTCTCTCCAAATCCATAATCACCATGTACTTTCTCGAAAGTCCCCATTTCCTTCCCTACATGTCCAGTCAAGTCTCCCCCAATACATCATTTTTTCTTGATTAGGTATACTTTGAACAATTTTGTCCATTTTCTCACAAAATTCTCGTCTAACATTTTATTGCAGTCCAACTTGGAGAGCGTATATACTAATAACGTTAATCACCTCCCCTCCAATCATCAACTTCATAACCATCATCCTAACAATCTCCCCCTTCAAGGATAAGTGACCATATTATCATGTAATTCCATGTTATTATCAATTTATACTCCTTACATCCTCACCCACACTTTTACTGCTCAACAAGTCATCGTTTCAACTCTACCCAGCCTAGCATATCATGATTTTATGATTAGCCAAGGTACTCCACTCCTCTAATTGCTCGACTCTCCATATCATATCGGGCTAGCTCATATTTTAGAATTCATAATGAGAAGAGTCACAAATGTGCACATGAAAAGAGATTGTACAATGTTCACAACCCTAGAGACCATGGACACATAGGAGTTCCAAGTGAGCATGCAAGAGACAATTCATTAGAATGCCAAACCATCGGCTCTAATTATCTCGAAAGATCTCAAAATTTCTCTTAGAAAATTTAAGCTCCTAAACATCCATCTATCCACGAAATACTTTATGGATGAAAATATGATGCATGACTTGAAAAAAAAAAAAAAAAAAAACTACTAGAAGAAATGTTGTATTTTAATTCAAATCCCTTTCCACTAATTCAATACATCATTTATTTGTCCAATATGTTTAGCCAATTTTTAGGTGTAAGGAGTATGTTTAACCATAGCCAAGTTTTGAATCTTTAAAAAGTACAAACCATCCTCACTCCTACAGTCTCACTGTTGCCCCCAATGCTACTAGCCTACTGTTAGCCCCCAATGCTACTAGCCTATTGTTAGCCCCTAACAATGTTGGCACGGACTTGGTGCGCTTTTTAACCGGACGTGGTGCATTCGGCACCAAAAGAAAGAGTTGGTACAAAAAGGCACGAACTTGATGCATATTTTTAACTGAACATGGTGCACGCTCAAGGTTTTAAATCGCGGTATCGGGTTACGTAATGGTAACGGTTGCAGCGTAACGGTATCGGGAGTATCAACTTGTCTGTAACAGAAATCGGCCGTAACGGTCGTGAATTTATTAAAATCACCAGAACATCCTCAAAAACTCAATAAAAGTAATTGTTTTACTCATTTAACCTTTAATAAACACATTATAATAGGTATTATGATATTTTAGGGTTATATACAATACAATAAAGACAAAAAAAAGACGAAAAACTGTCGTACTTAACAATCTTAAAAGAGTACTTAACAATCTTAAAAGAATAAGATGATGCACACAATACTTAATAAAAATATATTACACAAACATAATAAAAGAGTAAATTGTACTTCTACATCATATTACAAAAACAATACACTCATATAAAATTATCAATACCAAAACGAATTGCGCTCAGGCTCTTCATAGTCGGCGTCGACATAATTCATACTATTTACTAAAATCATAATTAAAACTAATTAACACTAAATTAACCATTATATATATAGTTATACACATAATGTCATAAATAATAATGACAAAAAAAAATGCTATAAAAATAAAAGTTAGAAAATTTTAGGACTAAATTGTAAACAAGCCATTTATCATTTTATAAATCAATATTATTTCCAAACCCCCCTAATTATCAACCAAACACACCCATGACCCACCCAAATCAACCGACACACTCACTTACACACCCAAATGAGATGGAGAGAGAGAGAGAGAGACGAACGGAGTGAGGCGAAGACGAGGAGCTGCGACGCGACGGAGAGAGCTGCGACTGTGACGTCTCCGGCAACGGCGAAAGCTATGTTTGGCGACGAGTTGTTTCTGTTAGGGTTCGGCAACGCCGCAATTGATATCTCAACTTTTGGCGAGGAGCTTTTTGATTTTCTGCTAATTAGTAAGTTTTTTTTTGTCTTCTACTATTGTTTTCTTCACCTCTGCTCAATTATATGGAAGATTCTCGAAAGAAAGCTGAAAAACTAGAGCTCACATGGGTGTCGGACCTGAAAATAGAGTTGTAACGGCCGTAACAGCCGTTACAGCACCGTATCGGTCTGTAACGGCCCGATACGGTGCGAATCAGCCGTGTAACGGTATCGGAGGGTTCGATTTCCGATACGAATCGGCCGTTACGGTACGTAACGGCCGATATTTAAAACCTTGTGCACGCTACACCAAACCAAACAAAGGCGTTGGTATGAAATAGGCACAAAAATTAACCAAAGTTCAAAGTAAGACGAATGTTGGGTGAGGATAACTATCGGTTGGCAAAAGTCGGTGCGGTGGTGCCAAGTTGGGGTAACTTAGCACAAAACGTAAGCACGGGACTATGCCAAGGAGTCACCGTTGACAGGGGTCCACTATTGACTTCATTATGGCTCCTCAAATATTTTGATGCCTACTACTGGCACTTGAATTATTTTGCAAAAAGTATTCTAAGGAGGGTACCCCTCTCTCCAGACCCTCGGCATGGCAAAATACCTGAGCACGCTAAGGGGCGTCGGCACACCAAGGGAAGGTGTAAGGCACAACTTACACATGGTGGGAAGCTTGGGGTAGACTTACCCAACAATATCAGTTTGACGCATAAACTAAGGCACAACGCATTGATAGACAAGGACATGTGGGGCAACACCGATAGGGGGCATTGGGCGTTGGCTTTTGGGTTGAAAATCTAATGCATTCATATTGTTTCTGGTGTGCGTGTGCGCGCGTCGGGTTGGTTTGACATCAACAGTAATGTAGCTGACAGATTGGTGAACAATCAAGCCATCACATGTGCGAAAAATTTCAGGTAAACCTGTGACACCTACTATGATTATAAAATGGAAGAATTTGTATGCTTTTATAACATTATCAATAAGACATGCTGATAAATAAAGATACATGGAATATTCAGAGGGAGTTCATTAAAAATATAATTAGAAACAAATAAAACACCACCACCACCCCCCACCCCAAAAGAAAATAAAAATGAAAAAGAAAAGAAATCACCTTTCCTTTTCAAAGCTTTCAGTACATCTCTCAGTAAGCTTTGTTTGCGCTTTTTCCCAGCAGATGATATATAAGAACCATTAGATAACTCTATAGATATATCCAAATCTCCCCATCTTGTAAAGAGGTTAGACACAAATGATCCAAATGGTTCCACAGTTGCACCTGTTTCACAACACAAGTCTGAGCCATAAATGTACAAATGTCAGGTACATAAATGTTTTTAAAGTCTAGACATAATGATTGCTCCTCTGAATGAATATTTATTCATTCATTGGGATGCCAAAATATTTAGCATTTTATTATTTGATACCAGAAAAATTGGTTTTCATGTATTCTAGTACATTTGGCAAGGACATCTCTCAAAGTTTAATTGTCAATAGAATGAGAATGAATATTTATTGGGCATCTCACAAAGTTTAATTGTTTCATGCATTCTAAAATGATCGTTTGATTAGTGGTTCTTTTCCCAGAAAACAAGGAATAAAGTCAGAAAAATATAAACAGAAGAGAACTATTTATCTTCGGATCCAAGAAGGGAAGAATAATAGAACACATTTCTGGAATCAGAACAATATATATAATGTTTTTGTTGTTCTGTTTCTATTTCTAATTTTTTTTCTGGAAACAAAAATTAAGTAAATTACCAAACACCCCTGAATGCACCTACTCTCTCATACAAATCAGAAGTATTTATGGCATAACGCATGACAAATAACTCTCACAAGAAATTATTGAAAATTTATATCCCCTCATTCACAAGGTACTGTTGAAATAAAGCAAATGGATTTGAATAATGAGAAGGCTCAACCTCAATGAGTAGTCACTACATATGGTAATAAACTGATAGATCAATTAGTAAGTAAGGGTTGAGAAGGTTCTAGTCCTCTCTTGATTAGCCATTAGTTTGTTAGAGAGTTGTTTGTTAGAGGAGTTTGTTAGAGTCTTTGTTAGTTTGAAGTGAATAAATAGTAGGTAAGGGCTTGGGGCTAGGTATCTGAAAATTGAGAAAAGAACTGGGAGAGACTAGACTCTCAAAATCCTAGCATTCATTTACTGTTTCTGTAGTTTTCCATTCTTCATTACTGTTTCTGTATTTTGTTCTTCATTGAATCAGTGAATTCAACTACATATTTCTATCAATTTCTCTATATTTCCCATTCAATTGGTTAATGTTTGAGTGTGATCTATCATAAACTTATAATAAGTTGGATTCAGCACAATGACATACATATTGTTTAACACCTCCTCTCCAGGTAGAGCATATATATCATTTGCAACCAACTGGCTACATATATATTTTCTCCGTGAGGCACCTAATAGTTTTGGTCAAAAAATGGGGGTGAGAGTTGATCAACTGAATTTAGATGTATATGTATAAATCAAGTCTTCAACCAGATTTCTAGAATTAAATGAAAGTAAACAAACTTCTGAATGAATACTAGGATGGTAGCAATGTCAAATGTGAACAACTACTTGATTCTCAACAAAACTCGTATTGTGAGAATATTCAAAACTAGATGCTCTGACGCATTTTAATCCAAATCAATTCACACTAGTAAAGAGGATGTAAAAGACCGGGAGGAAATCACATTAAACATCTTCATGCAAATGCCTATTCATAGGGTATCACTGAAATAATCATGTATTTCCATGTGCTTGACCGGTGAAAGCTAAGGATGGCATTAACTGGCAGCTCTTGTTTCATACATTGGACAAGTTTGGTTTTTCTCCCTTGTTCTCTTGTTGAATAAAGAATGCATTTATTGCTTCCTTTTCTATTACTAAAAAGGAGGTCAATTTAAGTGTCAAAAAGGTTTAAGGCAAAGAAACTCAATATCGCCTAATCTTTTGTGACTGGAAAGAAGAGTATGAATTTGATCGTTCAGGAGAAGACCGAAAGCAAAGGAGTTCAAGTTTCATTAGGAGCATGACGAAACTAGAAAGTTTACAATATGCTAAAGCCACTCAGTCATGCTCATGTATCTAGCCTATGGTTTCATACAACATTGGCAATGGGAATCTAAGGTGGCGTTTGGTTAGTGTTCCCACTTTTCTGAACCCAACTGGGATGAGTTGGGTTGGATTGGGTTGGGTTGGGTTAAGAATTTTGGGAACAGAATTGTGTTTAGTAACGACAATTTTTGTTTTGTGCTGAGAACAGAATCGTGTTTGGTAACGATTTTATCCTAAAACTAATTTTTTTTTTGAGATTTTGTTCTCGTGTTTGGCGGACGGCGGCCGTGGTGCCAGACGGTGGCCGGACGGCGGGACGCCGGCGACGGCAGTGGTAGCCGGCGACCGTCGCCGGACGGCGGCCGCGGCCGGCAGCGGCGTGTGGTCGTCGGACGGTGGCCAGAGTTGAGAGGGTTGGGTTGAGTTTTTTGGGCACAAAAAAAAATAAGTTTTTTTTGTTTCTCATTTCCTTAACATTTTGAGAATCAATTCCTATTTTTTGAATTGGGTTGGATTGAGTTTTGTATTTGCCAAACGCGTTCCCAAAAATCAAACTCAAAATTTTTGGGTTGGGTTGGGTTGGGTTTCATTGGGAACACTAACCAAACGGAGCCTAATTTTCTATTTCTTGATCTTTGGTGCAGGAAACAATGGGGTATAGAATTGCATATGATTTAGCCCCCCTCCTTAGTATAATAAGCTCTGCCGACTGAAGACTTTCGTATTCCTATCAAAGAAAGGAATAAGAGGATCTTCCTTCAGCAAAGTATGAATCCGGAGGAGACTATTCAAAAATTTATTTTCTCTATGATCAACTGACAAATTCTCTCTTATCCATGGAAGGATGAACTGGATGATGGGACCAAGTTTAGATGGCTAGCTGAAGATGGTTTTGATTGTTTGCCCATCTTGTGTTTTCTGGGCTTAGTTTTCTTATATGCTTTCTGCTTTCTAAACTTTTGTCTTATATCTTTCTTTGTTGCCTGTTTGATGACCTATCAATAAAATTTTGCGATCCAAAAAAATAAATACAAAAGCGAGCCATAATTTTCAATTAAAAAATGCCCCATCTTGATTGTGAAAAAAGGAAATCTAGTGACGTATATAAGACATAAGGGCAAGAATAAGGGTTAGTTTGATACTTAAACATTTAAAACTGAATGGAGTAAGTACTTAGCAAGTAAAGTGTGTTTCATAAAAAATGAAACAACCACTTAAAATATAACCATCGCTTAAAAATGGTTCAAAATTTCAAATGACGTGTGACTCATTTTTTTAATACTTATCACTTAAATCCATCAAATTTCTATCTATCACAACTACTATTAAAAGTGGTTGTAGAGATATTAAATAGAGGGGGAAAAAAAAGAGAAAAAGTATTAAATTGAGAAAAAATAAAAAGAAAATTTATATAGAGAGAGTGTTTTAGAAAGAGAAAGTTGTAAAAATTATTTTAGAAATGAGAAAAAATTATTTTAGAAACAAGAACTTGAATAGAATAATTTTTTGAGGCTAAAAGTACTAAAAAAAAGTAAGTACTTAATGATTCAGCAGAATTCAACACTTAAAATTTAGTACTTAACTTTTAGTTTTATGCACCGAGTATACAAATTGCTTAATTACAAGCAACCTATAAAACACAAGTAACCATGTTCAAGCATCTCAAGAACACCTAATCATTTCTAGCAGTAACATTCTTAACTTGTATTTGAACAAGTCTAACTTCCTCTGGGAGTATATTGGGGGAGGAGTTTGAATATCAAGAAAGTCACTATTCTTAGGAGGTTTCAAGTTAAAACCATATGATATCAAGTGGAGTAACTCCCCTTTCATGCATTGACTATTTTGAGAAACCTCACAAATTTGATGTGGCATTCTAACACCCACCCTCACGTACAACCCCACCTTGCACGTGATGCAATCATACATACATTAGAAGAAGAAGACAAACATTCAAACAATCAGGGACAAACAAACAAGACTTCACAAACCTAGATCTGATATTATGTTAGGAGGTTCAAACTTAAAACCATATGGCATCAAGTAGAGCAACTCCTTTCATATATAGATTACTTTGAGAAGTTTCACAGATTCGATGTGGGATTCTAACAACTCTAAGATAAGTAACTTATCATAATCCTGCACAAGGTTTTATACAATACAATCACTAACCTCGCAAACTTTCAATTGATAGAACAACAGCTCGAAGCTCATTAATAATCTGAAACCGTGTCGACCAATCCTCTTCTGAAGGATTGATAGAGCGGAGGACATCCTTGAGAATTGGCTCTACCAAACTGTAGGTACTCATTTTTCACTACTAAACAACATTACTATCTGCCCAATGAGTTGAACATATCAAAAACTCAATTGTTAGAAAAGTTCTGCATTAATTGAATGAAGAAAAAGGTATTAACGAGTAGAATTTAATTTCCAATTACTTACATGCAACATAAATTTTTATCTCATCATAGCATCAAAGGTTAAGCGTCAGACTGAAATATCAAACAGATGGTGAATTCAAGCAGATTATTCATCTACAGAACTTCACCCAAACCCTAACAAGAATTAAAATATAAAGTTGATAGGTTCAAGCAACCTATTATCTTGTCGACATAGTGTGTATCAGACAAAGAAGTGAAGTAACAAGCTCATTTGGGTAGTTTAAATAAGGAAAAATAAAATATTAGTTTAAAACTGAGAATGTGTACGAACATAAAAATCTTACCACTCCCTGAATATCCCAAAGCTCCTTCAACCTTTGGATAATTAAGCACGGACAAATGGTATACTATAAGAATGATGTACTTATATATCATTGATAAAACATGTCCATGCCCGCGCAAATGTAGAGCAAATATATAATATTCCTATAATCATTATATTGGGGCAGGAACCAGAAATTATGTTAGCAAGTGCACAACTGTTTACAATTTAGAATCGTCGAATAACAGTATCATTATTGACACCAATAAATATTTTTTTCTATACAATCAATTTTCAATTGTTTTTTGCAATTAATATTTATAATTCTTAAAGCCAAGTGTTTTATTTTATTGAAGAAAGAAGTGTGATTGATAGGAGGGAGAAAATTAACTTAAATATTTGGACTAAAAAGGTTAAGTACAATCTTTTGAAGGTCAACAAGAAACATTTTTAAATTCAGCTTGTAATCAAATGGGAAAATATGCAATCATGCAATGAACATGACTTTTAAATGCAGGGGACGAGTAACATTTTCGGAAATGTTAAGAGTGACACAAGCCTTTATTAACCCGATGACTTGACCCCACTTATTATATCACTACATAATCCCAATGTTAAAGCAATGTGCATTTACTTTATACATTTCCTTCTAAAATTTGGGTTTTTCTATAAGGTTAGAAGGCTAGTCTCATTTGGTAAATACTTCTCCTCCTACTTTTTTTGTTCTAGTTTTCTAGGCTACTGAGAACATAAAGGTGTTTGTTAAATGTTTTAAAGTTCCTGTTCCCATAAAAAGAATTATTCCAAGAAATTCCCAGAAACATAAACATGGTTTTATATGCATATTCAAAGTTTTCGAGAAAATTGTTCCTCTCATCCCCCACCAACAACAAAACTGGAACTATCGTCCACCCATCACCATCACTACGACCTCCCGACACCAACTCCACCATAACTACACACACCCTAACATCAAATAACCACCATCACCTAATTATTGCAACCAATCATTCACACCTGTAACCACTACATCTACACCACGCAACCCCACCACCACTACTCCCATCACTATAACAACAAGAACTCTACAATTATACAACCCCAAAAAAAATAAGGAAAAAAATCAATAGAACTTGATTTCCATTGCAACTAAATTAAATCAATTGCAACATTCTCCAGTTCCCTTTCATATAAGTAATTTATTCAAGAATTCCAATTTATTATATTCTATTAAATTTGTCCAATTAAAAACACTCTATTAACTGATGCGCAAAATTTCTAATAGTTTACCTGAAAAATCATCTTCACCTTCTACATAAAAACTAAATGTATGTAGTCTATTATTTAATGAAAATGCGAACAGAGACAATCTTCCAATCGTAGTATCACTATATATCACACTTCACTAAGATCGTTATTATGCAAAAAAACACAAGTCACTTGATAAGCGCAGTCATAATAACAATAGAACTCTCATTTTGAACCTTCTAATACCCATATGTGTTTATACGTAGATTGTCCGGAGGAATAAAGAAATCTTACAAAGCAATGCCGCCGATTATTGACTGACGATAAGGAAAATCAAACTCAAAGCCGAATTGCTAGAAGTGCCAAAATAGAGAAATAGTAAAGTTAGCATAAGAAAACAACAAAATAATCAAGAAGTAAAGAACGAGTAAAGAACCATTGACAAAGACGAAGAAGAAGATAAGTGACCTGTCTTCGTTAGGTTTTGGTTGCGGGTGTACATTGCGGTCACCGGAGGATTCCGCCGGACAGAGCATTTGAATCGAAGACTAGCGATTGATTGATGAAGATTCCACCATTTTGTTAAGTGCTTAGCCAAGAACCAAGAGGGTTTTCCTATTTTGTTATTTGCTATTATATCTGTTGGTGCTGGAGTGGTGTTGTATTTATCGACGTCGGTCGGAGTACACAACTACTTGGTATAAAACGCGGGAACAGTAAATACATTGTTTTGTTAAGACGAGAATGGGGATTTGTTTTGTGTAGTGCTACCAAACAATGGTACTTTTAATTGGGCTTCCCTATATATGCATTGGGCTGCTTTTTCATTCTCTTTTTCTCCTCAGAGGTAGAGGGTTTATTAAAATGAGCCCAGAAGGCCCAACAACCCTTGTACATCCGACTCCAAATCACCAACGTCTATAATTATGAGATGGTAAAATCTCGTTCCTCCATTTCTCTGTGCGCATTTTCCTTCGCGTTTCTGTTTTCCCAAAACAAGGGATTCTCACCACACAACCTTCGAATTTCCGTCCACTTAAGAACGGACACGTTCACACAGCATTGTACGGACAACCAAAAAAATCCAAGAAATAAAAACGAACCTCTCCATTCTTTTGGGTTTTCGAATTTAAAGCTCTCTCTCATGCAGGAGGGGCGGAGATTGTGAAATTTGAGTTTTTCTTCAGTATCTCGCTGGTTCGAGAAGTGGGTCATCATGATCCATTCAAAATAATCGTGTTCCCATCGGAGAGGAACTCCGACGTTATGAAGAGGTCGTTGAAGGCTGCGGCGTTGGTGTTCCTGGTGGCCTCGATTTCGATCGTCTCCTACTCGGCCTTCACGAGCCGAATTGGATGGTTTCACTGCCCCGAATGTCACAGCTTGACCCGAACTGTGGCCCAAATATGCGAAACCCATGATTCTCCCGGCAATTCTTCCGGCTCCGACACCCCCACCAACCTCTCTCACATCGTCTTCGGCATCGGCGGTTCGTCGAAGACTTGGAAGGACCGTAGGCAGTACAGCGAACTCTGGTGGCAACCCAACGCCACTCGCGGGTTCGTCTGGCTCGAACGAGAACCCGACCCGGATTCCCCGTGGCCAGAAAAATCCCCTCCCTACAGGGTTTCTTCGGACTGGACCCGGTTTAAGTACACGACCTCTCCATCGGCGGTGAGGATTGCGCGGATAATATCGGATTCGTTCCGGGTGGGGTTGGCGAACGTGAGGTGGTTCGTGATGGGTGATGATGATACGGTGTTCTTTCCTGATAACTTGGTTACGGTGTTGAGGAAGTACGATCACCGGTCGATGTACTACATCGGGGGGAACTCGGAGAGCGTGGAGCAAGACGTGATGCACTCGTATGAGATGGCGTTTGGTGGTGGCGGCTTCGCCATCAGTTATCCGCTAGCGGCGGAGTTGGCCAGAGCGATGGACGGTTGTCTCGATCGGTACTACAATTTCTACGGCTCAGATCAAAGGGTGTGGGCCTGTGTGAGCGAGATTGGCGTTCCTCTCACTAAAGAACCTGGGTTCCACCAGGTACGATAACACGTTACGATGCATTTATTTTATTTTTTCTTTCAAAAGATAAAAGGTCAAATGAGTCAATGTTTATGATTGTCAATGTGTATGATTTCAATTATTGTTGATCGTTTTTGTTAAGTTCGTCGTACACGTGTTGGGCCACGAATGATGGTGGGTTGGATGTGAAATTATAAAGGTTGAAAAGCAATCCGCCAATAAATAAATAAAGGTTGACAAGCCGGCTACCTGCATAGATTAATGCAATGGGTGTACCGTTCGGCACCTATCCTAGCAGCAGGAGGCTAGGTTGACCAATGTATGCGATACGTTAGTTCTCTTTGTTTGTTTCTATCTGACAAACATGATTTCTGGGAACGGAGTAAGGTTACCCTGGCCTTACTTACTTTCAAGGATAAAACTGTTCATTGCCGTGTCGTGAGGATTAAGGTATGGTACACAAAGACGTCTCCTTTACTTTCTAGCTTTTAGACTTTAGGAAATGCCGAGACCGTACATGTTTGAATGGTCCCACCTATTGTCATTATGTGTCTTCACATTACAGATAATTTCTAGACTTGTAAAATGCAACCTAAGAGAAATTGCTTTGAAAGTTAAATGTATTATTAATATTGTAGTTGTACAGGTTGATATTCGAGGGGATCCTTATGGTCTCCTGGCAGCACATCCTTTGGCACCACTTGTGTCACTTCATCACCTTGACCACGTGAAATCATTGTTCCCAAACATGACGCAACACGACTCCTTGGTGTCCTTGGCCCGTGCATACAGTCCCGATCCACCCCGAATTCTGCAGCAGTCTCTCTGTTATGACCGGAAGCTCAAGTGGTCTGTATCCGTCTCTTGGGGCTACACAGTTCAGTTATACCCATGGCTACTTACTGCCAACCAGCTGGAGACGCCCTTGAGGACATTCCAGACGTGGAGGAGTTGGAGTGACGGTCCGTTCACTTTCAACACCCGGCCTATGAGCCCAGACCCGTGCAAGGAGCCCTTCATTTATTATCTGGACGATGTCAAGGAGGTTTGGCCAGGCCAGACATTAACTACTTATCAGAAGAAGAATGTGGAAAAGAAGTGCAAAGGAGAGGATGCCCGTGCTTCAAGGGTGGAGAGGATTGTTGTTTCTGTGATGAAGATGAATCCCAGAGACTGGAATAAGGTTCGTGCATAGAATTTTTTTTATTTATTTATTTTTTTTTTTTTTTTGGGGGGGGGGGGGTTTCCGGGTTTATTATCTACATGATGCATATTGTAAATGTGTGCAGGCACCGCAAAGACAATGTTGTGACATGGGTGGGTTGAAGAATGGTGGCTTGAAGTTGAGGATTAGAAGCTGTGAACGCGGGGAAAGTCCTTGAGAGAGTTTATTAGCCTTTTTGGATTACAAAAATAGTGTAAATAGAGTTTTCGATAATTTTTAGCTATAAATAAACACTTTCCATCATTTTTTAGCATGTTACTTCTTTTTTTCCTTCTAGCTACTCTTACTAATGACAAAAAAGTGTAGTAAGAGGAAAAGAAACACACACAACCAAGTGCTCCCCCCTGTATTGGGGCTTCAAAATGAGGTAGGAAATACAAGATAACAATGGACTATATATATACCCAGCCTCAAGCGCTGTCTTATCTCCTCTTCCTTGGTGATGAAGGGGAAAGTAAAAATTCAAAGCAATTTGTCCGAAATCTAATTGCAAAGCAATGTGTCTCTCGTTGCATTACCAGTAGTTGTATTTACCCTGAAACGCATCCACTATAAAAGAATGAATCAAAGTGCAACATATTGAGAATAAGAAAGAAAGAAGGAAAGAAACTTGGTTACCCATCAGCCAGTTTGCAAAGGTATTCTCGTTGATCATCCCTCAGTGGAACATCAGTAAAGTCTGACCCCACACACACACACATATTAAGTATCAGTGCAACTAACAAGGAACAAGATAATACAACAAACCCACAATAAACAAATTGGAACTGGACACAAAAGGAAACCCAATCAATGCCCAAGCCAAAATAAACAAAAGAACAAACATTTAAACAGACTTCAAATTGGATATTTGGCAATACACGCAGTTGTTGAATCAAGGTCCATTTCCTTTCTCTTTTCCTTTATGACAGGGTTAAGAAAAATATGACAGGGTGAAGGGCCACAGTGCTTCCTTCAACCCCCTTTTCCTTGTTTGAAATGTCATTTTCTTTTAAAATCAAGACTTTGCAGGATATGAAACTTGAGGCAATAGTAACTTAAGGATGCACTCAAGAATCAGACCGAACAGGTATATACGAACCTCTTGAAATATGAAAGGAGAAACTGATTTCATGGTTTCACCAAATGAATTCAGCCAGTCTACTTTAGACACTAAAAAAGTTGGGGTTAATAGTTGATGGGGGTGGAATTCCTGCACCTCCAAAGCGTTACTCTTGAGCTTGTTTGACTGGGGCCAAGAGTAAGAAATAAACAACCAGTGAATCGAACCAGCCTAATGGACCCCTTTAGGAGAGCTGCCCAACCCAATTAACGACACCCATTGAAATAAATCCGAAAACTAGGGATGCCACAATAAACCGAACCGGTGGATAACCGCAAGAAATCGAACCGAATGGTTTGGTTTTAAAACTAATTAAATGGTTTGGTTGCGATTTTAGTTTTGAAATTAGCAACCGAAACGGTTTTGGTTTTGGTTTTGAGATAAAAATCGCGAAACCAAACTGCGAAACCAATATTTTAGATATCTTTTTATTACATATATATCCTTATTTTTTATATATATATATTTACAGTTTAACTCTAATATATACATATTTTTTTTATTTATTTGCATTTTCATCCCTCTTTTATATATATATATAGGGCTTCTTTTTTAGAGGTCCCAAAAGTGAGGACCATCACTTTTTAATGATCATCCAAAAGCAAAAAAATTCACTTGGAAGATCCTCTACAAAGTGGTGTTTCACTTTTGAAACCTTTCAAGGAATTTGCCATATATATGTGTGTGTGGGTGTAAAAGGACTTTGGTTTTCATAATTTCATTTCTGATTTCACAGTCGTTCGGCTTGTTCCTCCATTCCTTTTCATTTTAAAACTTTAATTATGGTTATTTTGTGATTTGGTTTTATTTTTTAAAATTTATGCTTTATATTTTTGTTTATATATAAAACAACGGTCCGCGGTTTCGCGATTTTGGCTTTGTTTATGATTTTTATAAAATTGGAAAATTTTAAATGGTTTCACGGTTTAGCTGTTTTGATTTTGGTTTTGTATAAATTTAAATGGTTTAGTTTTAAAACCGTTTAAAAAAATCGGCGGTTTTGGTTGCGGTTTTGGTTTGATATATTTCTAATGGTTTTGGTTTTGGTTTTATATGAAACCGAACCAGTGGCGTCCCTACCGAAAACATACCAATGAAGGACCTGGTCTAAACAATAACTAGCCACGTCCGAGAAGTGGGAGGCAAACCAGTCAACTATAAGCGTGAAATTTAAAACCCGGGAGCTCAGCAAGAAGAAACAGGTATAAATGCAAAGGTTAATTCATATGATAAGAACAATTATTACATATTTTTCTCTCTCAGAACATATAAACTTATTCTCACACCGGAAGTTTTTTTGGCTGACATCACACCTGTGTCATCCTTAGTCTTTGGTTGTTGCAAGTTATTAGGTTGTCGGGAGCAGATTTGTTGTCTACATCATTTTGGCGCCATTTGTGGGAAGAGTACATAAGGCATTCACGTATTTATGTTGCAGTTGAGATCAGGTGGCAACTGAGAACTACGTGACCTTAACCCAGCATGTTAAGGAGCTTAACATTAGTACAGCAGTTGATAGAAAATCAAAAGAAGCATACGAATGAAGCTTCGTCAGAGGACAATACTTAAGAGGAGGCCAATTCCCCATAATTGCCACTAAGGTCCCCACGAGCCACTTAGGGAAACAAGAAAGGCCTTCCCTTAGGAAGTAAGAAAGTAGAAGACTGATCTGAGTCCACCGCACCGCAATTAGAACCAAGGTGCAAAGGAACTAACACAAAAGACCCGATTTGGAAGTCCTCCTGGGAGCAACCAAGCAACCCTTCACATGAGCCCTGATGAAAGAGTCTTTCCCTCACAAGTTCGACTCTGCAAAATTCGACAAATATGAGGGAAAGTCGGACCCAACTTTCAGGCGCGTAATGGTTTTGTACGGTGCTAGAGATTCCATGCTTTGCAGAGAGTTCACCACCCTTAAAAGTTCTGCCTTGGAGTGGTTGCATGGCCTCCCACAGCGCTCGATTTCTTTTTTCCCAGAGCTCAATCGGCAATTCATCAGCAGCTTCATAACTTGCCAATGCCTGAAGAAAGGGGTGGACTATCTACTGGAGCTCCACCAAGCCAAGAGAGAAACCTTGAGGCAATACATTATGTGCTTCAATGAAGAGCTCATCTACATTGAAGACTGCGACTCCAATCTCGTCATCAATGCATTCAACTTGGGTATTCGACACAAGCGCTTCTAGAATTTATTGACCAAGCATACCCCATTGAGTATGCCGAGTTTATGGAGCATGCGAAGCCACACATGAATCTTGAAGAGTCAGGACGGCGCATGAAGTCACTTTGCTTCAGAAAAATTTGGACGTCTTTGATTGGGCAACCAAGGATATGAAGGGCATCAAACTCGACATCGAAACACACCGCCTAGATATCTCCAGGTCTTACCAACCGGTAAGACAAAAGAGGAGATTTCAACGCTGAAAATGAAGAGGTAATTGAAGCAAAGTTGAAGCGTTTGCTCAGAATTAGGCACATTCGAGAAGTCAACTAGCCCAAATGGTTGGCTAACCTTGTGCTGGTAAAAAAGAAGAACGGAAATTGGAGGATCTGCATTGATTTCACCGATCTAAACCAAGCCTGCCCTAAGGAATACGAAACAGTCCTACTCAGGTTGAATCTCTCCAAGAACCTGAGTGCGCAAAACGTCTTGACAGCTTGTGGTGAATCAAATCAACAGGACGTTTGCAATCAACGAAGAGTGCCTTCGGCTTTATGCGCAGAAGGTTAAAAAGCTCATGACAACGATTGGGAGGTGTGAAGTTAAAGGATAAAAGCAATCTTGAGGACAAAGAATGAGAGAGTTGATTCACTGCTCGTGCTAGCGTCTTCAATTGGTTCAAATCCAAGTGTAGAGATGGGGGAGTCTCAAGAATTCCCATCCATTGCATCTTCTACCAACCTGTTGAATCCCACATTGATATTGGGTCCCCCGATATCCATTTGCAGCGGTTTGTCAAAATCCACCCTAAGGAGGCATGTCGAATCCCACATCACTGATGTTACCTAATCCTAAGCTATATATAAAGCCTAAGACAATCCTCCACTTACAAGACGTCTTTTAAGTGAGTTAGGACCATTGGGTTCTACATGGTATTAGAGTCAGGCAAGGTTTTAAATCGCGGTATCGGGCTACGTAAAAGTAACGGTAGCGGTGTAACGGTATCGGGAGTATCGGCTTGTCCGTAACGGAAATCGGCCGTAACGATCGTGAATTTTTTAAAATCACCAGAATATTCTCAAAAACTCAATAATAGTATTTGTTTTACTTATTTAACTCTTAATAAACATTCTAAAAGATATTATGACATTTTAGGGTTACATACAACACAATAAAGACATGAAAAAAGACGAAAAATCGTCGTATTAAACAATTTTAAAAGAATAAGGTGATAAACACAATACTTAATAAAAATACATTACATAAACATAATAAAAAAGTAAATTGTACTTGTACATCATTTTATAAAAATAATACACCCATATCAAATTATCAATACCAAAATGAATTGCGCGCAGACGCATGATCACCACTCTGATTTTAAGAATTAGGACCTAAAATTAAACAAAAATTATTTTAAGACATCACATGTATATTTAGTTACACAATTCAAATTCCATTCTAAAATAAAAATATTTATTAAAACAAGTTGTTTTTCTAGGCGTAAAAGTTTAAATGAAACATAATAAATATATAAATATAATTATAACACACATTAGGAGAAAGGGATGGATTTGTAATTAGAGTTAATTAGATTTAATGATTTCAATACAAATTGTAAATTTTTTTCCTAAATTTGTAAATTTTTTATTTAAAAATTTAAATTTGGGTAACATATATATATATATATATATATAAAATTAGAAATTCACCCTATTTACAAATCCACCCCTTCCCCCCTAATTACAAATCCTACCCCCACTTTTAATTTCCCTAAGGACCCTAACCCAACCCTAACCCAAATCATAAATCGATCGACACAGAGAGAGAAAGACGAACAATGGCGAGGAGCTGCGACGGTCGGCGATGCACAGCTGCGAGCCTGCGACTGCGATAGCGAAATCGCGAGGAGCTACGACGGTTGGCGAGCGATGGCGGCTACAATCTGCGATGGGTTTTTGGATTCAATTAAGTTTGGTTTGTTTTTTGTTTATCGAGAGATTCCATTTGTTTTTTTCATCATGGGCATTACAGACCCCAGGTTCCCCTATGTAAAGCTGACGACTCCCCTCTATAAAGAAGAACATCTGTAACGGCAGTAACGGCCGTTACGTGTCTCTGTAACAGCTGTTACAAGCCCATAACGGCCCGACATGATGTGAATCGGCACCAACCTCTGAGAATCGGCCTGTAACGGTATCGGACATGTGATTTTCCATTACGTATCGGCCATTACGTACCGTAACGGTCGATACTTAAAACCTTGCTGGTGGGGAATTTTTTTCCAAATTCGTCGGGCTCGAGATCAGCAATCTTCTGATTGAAAAAATTATGGGCAATAGCCCCCGAAGATAGAACTCTGAACGTCACTTTTTGAACTGTTAGCAAACGATCTTATGAGTGAAGAAATTCTGGGAAACAAACCCCGATCGGCAAAATCCTGAACAACACTTTTTGAACCGTTAGCATATGATCTTATGAGTGAAGAAATTTTGGGCGACAAACCTCGACGAGCAGAATCCTGAATGGTAAACTCCTGAAGGGCAGACTCTGGGAGGTCAAGCTCCTGACTCCTAGAGGATAAACCTCTGGAGGGCACTTTTCCAACCGTTGACAAATTGTCAATTTTGACAAGGGATCTTATTTCCAACGATGACTTTCTTGGGTGTTGTTTTTTCTGAGCGGCGCTCCTCTGAGCAGTGATTTTCTAACCATCGACCTCTGAACAGCATAAAACTCTGACTTGTACAACTTCACAGCGCTTGTCACCTGAACCACCCATCACCTTGGTTGTGTGCAGAGCTTTTGTCGGAGAACAGAGCGGAGAGCGGAGTTCTGAGTGGCGCTCTTCTAAGTGGTGATCTCTGGGCAGCATTTTCCTGAATGACGCCTTTTTGATCATTGATCTCTAGACGGCGTTTTTCTGAGCAACACCTTTCTGATCATCGATCTTTGAACCCCAGGTCGTGACACCTCAGCACTTAGAATATGTCAACAGTTTTTTAGTTTTCTGACCCTCCATCTTCTTTCCCCAACTTGTTTTCACTGACAGGCCATCTTTCGGTTCAATGGGCTGGCGAATTAGCTTTTCTCGAATAGCGGACTTCTCGCTGAGCTGAATTCTCGCCGAGCCACAATTGAGAGGAATGACGAGCTGGACTTCTGTTGTTCAAACTAAGAACCTTAGTCTCAGTGCTGATCGCCAGATTCTCAAGTCTTGGGTTGACATGATTGAGACCGAATTTGCCAACTACAAGCGGTGCGTGAAGTGCTAAGAGTAGAAGTGGCGGGACGCCGTTGACTGGGTCAGGGAGAAGACCAAGTTGGAGGCGGTAGAGTAGTAGAAGAAGGGCCTCGGATATGTAGAGCTCCAAGAGAAAAATGGCTAATGACTTTTTGGAGGCAGAAAACCGGGCCACATTGAAGGCCATTCACCGCATGTACCTTGACTTCCCCGACGGTCAGACATATAATCGACTGGTGGGGAGAGGTACTTAGTTGTAGGCCCTTAGACCCGATCGATACCCCGCCCTTAGTGGATGATCTTCGTCTTCCCTGGATATGGGCTACCGATCTGTGGAAAGGGTCCAGTTATCACCCTCGACGCTGAGCACGAGGATGTCGCTTCTTGCGGAGAATCACCCGCGACACTGAGCGCTGGGATGTCGTTCTGGAGAATCATCTGCGACTCTGAGGGTCAGGATGCCGTTTTGGAAAATCATTCGCGACTCTAAGGGTCCTAAGCACAATAACAATGGCTGGGTGAATAATCTTCAATACAGTTTTTCGTCAAGGATCAGACACTTTGACACTTTATAAAGGATCTTCCCAGATGAATCATTTGAGAATTGTCATTCCTTCAGGAATTTGACCAAAGGAGTCCTCCAATCTTTTTATCCTTCGAGCTGTCTTACGCTAGCGCACAGGTTGTGTGGAAACCCAATGGGCCTAACTCACTCTCAAAAGACTTCTTGTAATAGGAGGATTGCCTTAGGCTTTATATATAACTTAGGATCAGGTAACACAAGCGATGCGGGATTCAACACACCCCCTCACTCGCAGGGTGGACTTTGACAAACTATTACGAACAGATATTGGGGACCCAACATCAATGTAGGATTCAACATGGCCTCTCACGCGCAGTGTGGACTTTAACAAACCATTGCGAACGGATATTGAGGAGCCCAACATTAATGTGGGATTCATCACGTCCAACAGTCGGCAGATGGCCTGGCTCCAAGGTTTTAAATATCGACCGTTACGGTACGTAACGGCCGATACATAACGAAAAAACACATGTCCGATACCGTTACAAACCGATTCTCAAGGGCTGGTGTGTCGGGCCGTTAACCGTTACGAGCCTGTAACGGCTATTACTGCCGTTACAGAGACACGTAACGGCCGTTACTGCCGTTACAGATATTCTTCTTTACAGAAAGGGGTCGTCGGCTTTACAGAAGGGAACCTGGGGTCTGTAATGCCCATGACGAAAAAAACAAATGGAATCTCTCGATAAACAAAAAACAAACTAAACTTAATTGAAACCAAAAACCCATCGCAGATCGCAGCCGCCATCGCTCGTCGCTGTCCATCGCTCGCCAATCGTCGCAGCTCCTCGCGATTTCGCCATCGCAGTGGCAGGCTCGCAGTTGTCCATCGCCGACTGTCGCAGCTCATTGCCATTGTTCGTCTCTCTCTCTCTCTCACATTTAAATTTTTAAATAAAAAATTTACAAATTTAGGAAAAAAAAATTACAATTTGTATTAAAATCATTAAATCTAATTAACCCAAATTACAAATCCACCCCTTCCTCCTAATGTGTGTTATAATTATATATATAATTATATTTACATATTTATTCTGTTTCGTTTAAACTTTTAGGTCTAGAAAAATAACTTATTTTAATAAATATTTTTATTTTAGAATGGAATCTGAATTATGTAACTAAATATATATGTGATGTCCTAAAATAATTTTTGTTTAATTTTCGGTCCTAATTCCTAAAATCAGAGTGGTGATCATGCGTCTGCGTGCAATTCGTTTTGGTATTGATAATTTGATATGAGTGTATTACTTTTGTAATATGATGTACAAGTACAATTTACTCTTTTATTATATTTATGTAATACATTTTTATTAAGTATTGTATTTATCACCTTATTCTTTTAAGATTATTTAATATGACGGTTTTTCGTCTTTTTTCATGTCTTTATTGTGTTGTATATAACCCTAAAATGTCATAATATCTATTAGAATGTATTTATTAAGAATTAAATGAGAAACAATTATTATTATTATTAAGTTTTTTCAGATGTTCTGGTGATTTTAAAAAAATTACGACCGTTACGGCCGATCCCGTTACGGACAGGCCGATACTCCCGATACCGTTACACCGCGACTGTTACCTTACGTAACCCAATACCGCAATTTAAAACCTTGCCCACCAGACTAGCTTGTTGCCTCTGCCCGTTAGGGGGGCACATGGGGACCTTCTCCAAATTAGGCCCCGATCCCCCAGAGAATCATCGTATCGCGGTCCATCACCCAGATGTTCGCCACTCAAAAAAATGTCATCCAGAAAATTGCCCTCCAAAAGTTTGGACTCCAGGAATCTGCCCTCCAAGGGACGGCCTCCCAAGATTCGACCCGTCAGGGGGTCGTCGCTCAGGAAATTACCGGCCTTGAGCCTGAGAAAAGTTGAAAAAATTCCCCGTCGGGCTGTGTTGCATCTGCCCGTCAGGGGGGCACCTAGAAGCCCTCTTCAAAAGGGGTCGCCCGGAAGATGGTCACTCGGAAGACTGTCGCGCAAAATACTGTCATCTAAAGAATTGCCAATCCCCTGGTGTTGTTCTTCATGTTTCGAAGCCTCTAGGACACTCGTTTCATCCAGAAATTGATATCCCTGACCGTAACGCTTCTCTCGCCGCCCAAGGCTAGGGAGGCAACTGATGAGGGTGTTTTTGGGCATCATCGGGTCAGCAACAGGCCCTACCCACATGGCCACCATCATCGTGATGAGACCACATTCCAGAATCCAGAGTGTCACTCAAGTGCATATGCCAACTAAGGCTCCTTCCCTGGAATCTCCTTTGTAACCAGGAAGGAGCAGTGTGTCTCGCAGGAGCGTTGCAGCTTCCGCCAATGCAGCCACCGTCGCCATGCCCTTTGCGGCCAACTCCCGCCTCAGCCCTTTGACCACTTTCGTGAGATTTTCGCCAGTTGATCGCTCAACAGCCAGATCAACCTTGACCTTTTCTCTAGACGATTTTTCAACCGCCTGGTCAA
Organism: Eucommia ulmoides; assembly: GCA_016647705.1. Lineage (NCBI taxonomy): Eukaryota > Viridiplantae > Streptophyta > Magnoliopsida > Garryales > Eucommiaceae > Eucommia > Eucommia ulmoides. The sequence goes on from CM028328.1 coordinate 57,442,016, forward strand.
TTTCTAACGCCCTCTTCTCAGCACGATTTGTTAATTAACTCTTCTTCGAGCTTGCCCGATTCCCCAACCTAGAAGACCAGTTGGTTGTCCAACTCGTCCACGGCATCGAAACTCCTAGCAAAGGCGGAGAAGATGTGAATACATTGGGAAATACAAGGGCGAGTTAGAGGATAAATGCGAGGTGCCTATAATTGAAAAAATAAAGAGAAAGGAGAGTAAGGTACCTAGAGGCTGGCGGCCTAGTGCACGCGCACACCAAGTCGAAACAGCTCTATCCAAGTTCGTGATCCAATCCAAACACGAACGCAGTCCCAGGAATGTTCCATCAAAGTCCTTACTGCCTCATCAAAATTCTGTTGGGAATTGAGAACGGATAGTTTCAACTCGCCAAGACTTTGATGTTTGGCTCAGTTTCCCTCAAAGGCTGAGGAGCAGCACTCATCCGATGGGTAGACCATGTTGGGCTCTCTAGAAGCGACCTCTAGGCCACGAATCTCCGTAGGAAATCGAGGTCGAGCGCCTGGAACCGAGACGGAGATGACAACCTCACCTCCAGAAGGGGCGGAGTCAATGGGAAGTGGTGATGTTGAACTACCTCCGATCCCTGTTGTGTATGGTAGAGGGACTGGAGGAACCACAATACCGCGACAAGGCTCGAACGAGGAGCAGGCTTAGCAAAACTTTTCCTCTTCTTCAAGGAAAGGGGCAAAAAGTGACCTCTATTGTTGTGGGACAATTTGTTCGCTTTGGCTGGGAAAGAAACCAGGGTCAGCTCTTTGTAAGACCGGACTTCGAGAACTAGGCGGTTGGTCAGCTCTGCAGTGGTAGTAGGACTAAGAGAGAGGCTTTTGAGAGCTTCTTTGCCTGAAAAGAAGAATTATGATCGTTAGAATTCAGAAGTGATTCAATTTTTTTGGTAGCTGGAGATCAGAATAAGATCATTACTTGGATTACAGAAACCTCTCGGAACTACTGGGTCTATCCTTGTATCCTCAGGGCAAAACTTCCAATCTCCACTAAAAACAAACAACAATTCTTCCACTTTTTTACTGAGGTAGGAAGGTTAGTAAGAAATTGGCAATCGGATGGGATGGATATGTAAAACCTCCCCGAATCCTTTTTGAACTTCATGGAGTAGACACACCTCTTTATTTCAAGGGTTAGGTCAACGTTGTTGATACAAGAAAGGGCTATTGCGCCCATGATATGGTGGAACCTATTCGAGACTAATTGGGCAGGACTGATCTCTAACCAACTAAAGAAATTACTAATAGATCACACTCAACAAATTGAGAATTATTGATGAACAGAAACAAATAAATGCAATTATAGGCTGAATTGAACTGAATTGGACTTGAATTATCAAAAGATGAATGAAAAATACAGAAAACAGTAAATTGGTTCTAGGATTTCGAGAGCCTAGTCTCTCCCAATTCTTTTCCCAATTTTCCGATATCTAGCCCCAAAGCCCTTCCCTACAATTTATTCACTACAAACTAACAAACTCCTTAAACAAACAACTCTCTAACAAACTAACAACCAATTTAGAGAAGACTAAAACCTTCTCAACCCCTTACTAACAAATTGGTCTATCAATTACGAAGGAACAAAGTGAAAGGAGGACAGAGACCATACTCAAACATCCACAGCTAAAAATGGCTTTCGTCTTCCCTAGGGGTGAAAGGGCGCTCAGATTTGCAAGGAACCCTAATGTGACAGAGTTCGGGATTCTGTACTGACTCCTAAGTTCGGAATCAGTCAAGTAGTTAGGGGGTAAATGATAGGGGTGGAATTCCCACCCAACAAGCCTCCTAAACATTACTCTTGGGCTCCTCTGACTGGGCCCAAGAGTAAGGAATAAACAATTGGTGAACCGGACCAGAACACTAGGCCACTTTAGGAGAGCCGCCCAACCCAATTAAAGATTCCCATTGAAATAAATCCGAAAACAGACGCTCGAAGGACCTGGTCTAAACAATAAGTAGCCACGTCCAAGTAACTGGCCCACTACGGCCACTCAGCCCTGTAATACAACAATATGGAAGAAGTGGGAAGCAATTACCAGCCAACTACAAGCGTGAAACGTACAACCTAGGAGCTCAACATGAAGAGACAGGTATAAATGCAAAGAGAAATTCATATGATAAGAACAACTACTACATCTTTCTTCTCTCTTAGAATATATTAACTTATTCTCATATCGAAACTATTATAGCTGACACCACATCAGTGCCATCCTTAGTCTTTGGTTGTTGCAGGTTATTAGGTTGCTAGGAGCAAATTTGTTGTCTACATTAATAGCTAATATAACCAATGGTTGATCAAGAAAACATGTTTAGGTTTTGTCCACTCCTCAGACAGTTGATTCTACATACCTGCACCTGTAATAATCGATCCCCTGAAAGAAGTGTTGCCTGTTGCAAGTGCCCCCTCCAAGTTAGCATTGCTTAAATTTGCCTATAGAAACAAGTTACAAACTCACACGTACATAAAAATCAATGAGAAAGGAAACAAGTTAGCTTTGCTTATATTTCGTATTTTCCCCTTGGGTAATATATGAGATTCCACCTATATATACGAAATAAGATTCAAATAAAACCTATATGAGATCATTTGTGAAAATATGATAGGTTGCATACATAATAAAAGTTCTTTGATAAAATATAAAACCATGAGATAGATCATAAAATATAATGTAAGATTCACCTTTGTCACGTTTGCCAAGGAAAAGTCTGCTCCCCTAAGATCAGCATCAGAAAGATCAGCCCCTAAACCACGCGATAAACAATTAAAGCTGCAATAAGATGCAAAAGGATTCCTCAGAGCAACTCTAACAATATGCGCCATTTTGGTAAGATAAATTAAGCAAATAGCACATGAATAGAATGTTTCCCTTGTAAAAAATTATTGGTGCTCCAAAAGTACAAGCCAAAAGGCACATGGGTGAGTGTGTGCCAAATGTGGCTGTGTCTGGGGGCTGAGCAAAATCTGACTTGTATTTTGGCTAAAACTTTTGGAAATCTTTTCCCAAATTTATAGTTCTTCAGACATGAGACCTTATAATATTTTCCTTCCAAGTTCCAATAGAACAACAATATACATGCATCTATATAAATAAAATAAACTTCCATAAAACAGGATAATCCACATAAAGATGGGACAAAAATCAAATATGGGACAGAAAACAACCTTTGCCAAGAAATACACCTTGCCACACAAGCACATATAAGTCTCGAACCCCTGTAATCTTAGTGTCAATTACCAGTTATAGCCCACTCAGCTAGAACAAGTTGGTTTAGGACTTTGGCTTTTGCATAGCAGCATGGATGTTCTTATCGAGTACATTGTTTTAGTGGCACATGACCTTTCCGGGAAACGAGATGTTTTTTTCTGACACGTAAGTGACAAATTGATTATTGAAAAGATTAATGTGATTGTTCCTACACAGAGGGGCATAGTTACTCCAAACCTTTATAACATTTAGCATGTATGAGCCCAAGAACGAAAATTAAGGGCACGTTTGATAACACAATCAACTCTTAAAACTAAATATTTTAAGTACTTATTCAATTGAATGGGTCAAAATTTTAAGTAAATATACACAATACTTATCACTTGTAACTTAAAATTACTGAATTTTCATTAACATAACTATCACTAAACGATAACCACTGGCAATCTTAATTATAATATATAAAATTAAAATTGTGGAAAGCGAAAGTACTATCAAGAAAAATACTTTGAGAGAAATTTGAGAGTTCAGGTTGCAAGAAAATTTAATAAATAAAAAGTTTTAAGGATACAAATTTATTGAAATAGAAAATATTTGAAAGTAAATTACTAAATGAATTGAGCACCTAAACTTAAATACTTAAAATTCAGCACTTATCAGTTTTCAGCACTTAATTTTCAGTTTTATCAAACAGATCCAAAGTTCCACCTAGCATGCTTAGAGTCCTTTGTTAATGCAAGTTGGCAAATCTAGTCGTTTCCTGCAAATCGTGGCTTCCAGGGAATTTTAGGTTTAAAGCTGCACACATTAAAGAACATTATTCTTTAGAAACAATAACCATCCTCTGCCCTCTCAAGTAGAATGAAAGACATTTTTATTTTGGAATTTTTCACATAAACCCCACTATAAATGTTTAACTAACACTAACCCCCCGCCCAAATCCATTTTACGGAACACATTTTTTAATCTTTATTTTTTTTTTTAACAAAATTTGGAATTTTGTGAAACATGGCTTCAAAGTTAATTTCAATTTTTTTTAATTTGTAAGTGGTAGAACATGGACTCAAAATTAATTGATGGGGTTTTCGTAGTACACAAAAAAAAAGTACAAATAGTTTTATTGTATTAAACTTTCGGGCTTATGGATCCAATCAAAATTGCGCTTTTAGGTTTTGATTTTTGATAAATATTTTTCACCCACTTTCACCAATATGTGCTAGTGATAATATTGTAGTCAATTTGCCCTGCCAAATTAGTCTTCAACAGTTTTGAAACAATTTGGAACACACAAGAATTTCCTATTGTCAGGAATGAAAATTAATGAGAAGATGCAAAGTTCAAGGTGTTAATGCAGTCCATCTCTTTAGGAGCAAGCAGTTCACTAATTTTGTAGTAAGTCCAGTCTACCTGAAGTTAATTAGAAGTTTAGAACATGCAAGACCACCAACAAATGTGTACAAAAAAAAATAGTGCTTCTAGCCATTTAGATGGTGCAGTTGACAGTTCCATACTCCCAAATTATGCCCATTTGTCGGTGAAATATAAACATGATCATTTAAGAGAAAAACTATCATAGACAAAGACGGCATTCAAATAGAGACATAAAGAGTTGCTTTGGTTTCTAGAATTTCTCAAGGAGCCTGAAATCATACAACTGAGGAAAGAGAGAAAAAGAAAAAAGAGAACCTGTTAAATCAGCATCAAAGAAGCTAGCTCCAAGCAAGTTAGCCCCTTTAAAATTGGCTTGTCTCAATATTGACTGAAAACAAAAGGCAAACAAAATCCATGAGTTTTTAAAAGTAAGTCCAGAAATAAAAGAACACGTTTGTGCGCATGCACAATGATCTACACAGGGGATGTGTGGTTTGTGCCAAATTTAGACTGTACCGTCTTGAAGTCTTGCTTGATCAAACTCTTGCCACTGAAGTCCTTACCAGTTAAATCCTGCCCTCTGGTCACTCCAGCACCATATGGACCTCCACCCTTCATCACATCATATTATAAAAATATCAGGAAACTAACTTAGGAATAATTTTAAGGGCGGTTCGCTAAAATATTCCACAAAACTTAATTTTATGACCCCTTAATTCCTTTTTTAACCCATCACAAAACTTTTTCCATTTTAAACCTCCAAGATGAATGCAAGATTCATTTCAGTCTCTAATTTGAATGAAATTTAATGATTTTATTAGACAATCATGCACACTAAAAAACCAAAACTCAATCTTTCAAGAGATTATTCATTGTGATTTCAAGATTCCCCTAATGCCTCCATCATATTCATTCAATTTTGGAAAATTCTTGAATAGAGTGTTAATGTGATTTGAATTCATCATTTGCTTCCATATATGTTAACAAAATATGGAAAGAATGAATTTGTTGTTGAGAACTAATGCTTGATGAGTGCAACAACACATTTAAACAAAACTAGTAATAACATTGTTGTTTAGCACTAAAGCTTATTGAATTCAACAAAATAGATATAACCAAATTCAATAGAATAGATTTTAACATATTTAACAACATAAATTTTAACATACACTAACATTTGTTGAACTAACGATTATTGTTGAATTCAATAAAATGGATATTAACGAATTATTCACTAAATATTACAAAATGAAGAATGGAATGAAGAAATACATATTCTCATTTATCTTGAATAGAAACAAGGCTACAATATATAGAAGAGAAAATAACCAACTCACAACTATCTATAACAAACTACTAACAACCTAATAACAAACTAACAATAGAATATTCCTAAAATCTAATACTCTTCCTCAAGATGGAGAATACAAGTTATGAAATCTCGTCTTGCTAAGTAAAAGATCAAACTGTGATGGATGGAGAGCTTTTATGAAGATGAATATCCAGGCCTGAACCGAAATCGAGAACCTGAAAAGGAGGAACATAGCAGAATCCAAATGCAAACCAAACCAAACCAAAATACAAGAGGGAAGGAATAGAAACAACCAAACAAAATAACAAACAAAATAACAAACAAAAAACAAACATCTTCAAATAAAGAGGAGTCTATGGAGAAGAGAAATCCAAACATCCTCACAAAGAGGAATCTAAGGAGAAAAGAAATCCAAACAACCTCACAAAGAGGAATCTAAGGAGAAGAAATCCAAACAACCTCACAAAGGGGTATCTATGGAGAAGAAAAGGCGGTGTGGAGATATAGCCACAATCGAAAAACCGCCATCCATCCACTATCGAACAACCACCGAGACAGAGATGGAGAGATCAGGAAGTTTAGAGGATGGGGAAGAGAAATTGAAACATTGCCTGCACGAGAGAAATGTGCACAGAGGCAGGGAAACGTGCACAGAGGCACAAGAGAAAACAAGCAAGGGAGAACACCCACAAGAGAATCAAGAACATTGCACAGAGGCAGCAAAGCCAAACATAGAACAAAAACTTGAAAGGAATTGAATCAAAAAATCAGATCTACTATCGAACCCGAGATCGAACGATTGAACCAGTGTCTTCATATCTGCTCATTTCGAGACAGATGCAAAGCGTTCGATGCAGATCAGGGCCAGCGCTAACACCGACAATGAGCGGCGAGGGCGTTGGCTTTTGGCGGATGTGAACTTGAAAATTGCATAACCGTCATCTATCTGAGCAATCGCCAAAAGCTTCTGGAGAGAGAAAGAGAGAAATCGAAGGGGAGATAGAGAGAGATGAGTTTCGTTTGTATCGAACGGGCAGGGGAGGCGGCAAAGAAGGTTCTCCGATGTCGCTGAGGAGAACGATGGTCGTCCATGGGATTTGCCCACCAGTGCAAATCGAAAAGGAGATGAGGGTCTCACACCACGGCTTTCTTTTTGCAGAAGACTCGCGAATGAAGGAGATCTGAGAAGGGGCTGTGAGCTTGAAGTAGGCAGGGGAGGCAGCGGTGGAGAAATGAAGCACACCGCAGCCATCGCCTAGGGTTTTTTAGGGAGAGAGGGTCACATCTTTGGAGAGTTTTAAGCACAACTTGTTAATGCAATTGTGGATTTGAAAAAAAAAAAAAAAAAAACACTAAGCAGAAAAAGGCTATGCAGAACTAAATGCTCTTGATACCATATTACAAAATGAAGAATGGAATGAAGAAATATATATTCTCATTTATTCAAGATATATATAGAAGAGAAGATAACCAACCTACTACAACTATCTATAACAAACTACTAATAATCTAATAACAAACTTACAATAGAATATTCCTAAAATCTAATACTAACATTAGTTATATTTTTGTTCTGTATACTGTATAGATAAATAATCTTTATACTAAAATCAAAGGATAATAACACCGTATGAAAATATATAAAGCATTAAATTAAAATCATACAAAACAACCAACCAACATGAGCTTCGACTTTTCAGAAGCTGCTTTTACTCAAAACAAAATCACAAATGATCGGCATAATGACAAATATTCATCACAATATTTGCAGATAATTATCAAACACGATCACAAAATTTCATCAATCAGCTTTCAACAGTTCAAAAGGGTAATTTAAAAGAATTGAAGGCGTTTGGTTACGCGACTACCTTGAACGCAAGTGCCGGATCGAAAGCGTAGAAGAGGGAAGCGGAGACGAGAGCAATAAAGCTTGCTCGGGCGACAGAGAACATTTCATTTTCAACAAACTGATCAGAATGAGTGGTCAGCCCCTGCTTAAAACAAATCGGAATCGGCTCAAATGCACAGAAACCATAGTCAAAAAGTAAATTTATGAAAATTAAACTGTGGTAGAGTACCTGGGCCGCACGATAGCCCGACAGGGTGATGGAAGAGAATTTTTGGCTTGTTGAGATAGAGGAAATGCGATCTCTACGGAGCGAGAGATAAGGTTTTTGATTCGGAGGGAGACTGGGACGCAAGCAGAAACAGACGCCCAGAACTGCCATTGCTATAAGCTAAATGGATAATGATACGGATAATAATAGTTCGTAGGGAGAAAGAAGTGCTTTTATCCGGCTGGACCGTGGCAAGGTCGGACCTGTCTAAAAATGCGCTTTGAATATTTTTTTATTTTTTTTTAACCCCAAGAATCTGGGATTGTCCGGTATTTATCCTCGGATATGATTGCTTGTCCGTAATTCTTTTTAGAAAAAATTACCGGCTAAACCAAATTTAACAATAATTTATCAATAAATCCTGCTCCATAATCCCCGAACGGAACAGTCCCTCGCCGGTTTTCCTGTGTACTGATCAGTCCTAAATTCGTCATCCGTACATTTTTTGGTAACCGATTTGCACCTCCGTTATACACGCAACGAGATTCCGTTCTTGAATCGCCGAGCATTGCCTTGCCGTCGTGCCAATGCGTTCGCAACTTAGATTCACCGTTGTCACTGTCGAGATCCGACGCACTCCCTTCGTCGTCGTCCAGATCTGATGCCTTTCCCATCGTCGTCGATGCCTTCTCCACCATCACCGTCCAGATCCGGCTTCTCCACTACCTTCGCAACTCATATCCAAGCATTTCAATAGATATCGTCACCTTATTTATGCTCTGTTTCAATCAGATAGGATTTTCTTTATTTTTATAGAGACAGAGAGAAATGATGAAGTGAGTATTAAAACCTTTAAAGTTTCTTTTTGACTATCTATATATTACACCTCGCAATGTTACATGTAACATCCCCTTGAGCCTTTGGAGATCTTTTTTGACTATATACACATTGCACCCCGCAATGTTATATATAACATCCCCTTAAAATATAGTGAGAGAAATGTGAGTATGTGATAATGTAGGTCTATGGTAGTGAGAGAAAATGGAAATCGTATTAATGTTATATGTGACATCATCTGAAATATAAATTTTACATGTGTGTTTAGAGTTCTTTTTTTACTATCTACACATTGAACCTTGCAATGTTACATGTAACATCCCCTTGAAATATAGTGAGAGAAATGCGGATATGTGATAATGTGGGTCTATAGTAGTATGAAAAATTAGAAATCGCATTAATGTTTACATGTAACATCCTATGAAATATGGATGTTATATGCGTGTTTAGAGTTCTTTTTTGACTATCTACACATTGCACCCTGCAATGTTATATGTAACATTCCCTTGAAATATTTTGAGTTCCTTTTTGACTATTTACACACGCACCCTGCAAGATTATATGTAACATCCTCTTGAAATATAGTGAGGAAAATGCGGGTACGTGATAATGTGAGTCTGTGTTAGTGAGAGAAATTAGACATCGAATTAATGTTACATGTAATATCCTCTAAAATATAGATGTTATATGTGTGATAGTAAGAGAAATTGGAAATCGTATTAATGTTATATGTAACTTCTTCTGAAATATAGATGTTACATGTAATATCTACATAAAAATATGTTTTGTATGTAATATCAACTGGAAAATATGTTTTGATATAGATGTAACTCTGAAATATATTTTGATATAGATGCTACATGTAACATCCATTGAAAATATGTTTTAAAATAATAATTGATTATAGATGTTACATGTAACATCTATTGATTTTTTATTTTTTTTAAATTTGTCAATATTAGACATTATTACATTTGATGTTACATGTAACATCCACGCAGAATACAATCCACACATCCAAAAAATATAATTAGCATATCGTAAAAAAAAAAATATTTTACTGATTAATACAGTGTAAAAATATTAATTTTATGACATTAGGAACTATGAAAAAATCTGTGTGTTTTGATACTAATATTGAAAGTTACACAGGAAGGGTATTTTCGTCACAGAAGTGGCAAAAGGACTGCTCGATGCATAGAAAGAAGAGGCGGTTCAATCTGTAATTTCTAGCACTTTTTAGGACCTATTGGTCACCGCCCCTTCTTTTTATTTGTTTTGTAGACTAGTTTAACTTAATTTAGTTTATTTCTATTATTTCTTCTAAAATGATCCCATTATATATCTTCGGGCATAATGATATCTATTGGTGTTACTTGTATTTTTTTGCTTATTCGTTGTTCTAGATCATCTAATCTCCAGACTTGCTACTAGACGATTCTCTAGTTACCGCCGCATGGTCCATTCTCCAGCCTCAAAAGGTTTGGACCGTGACAGTTGGTATCAAAGCAACGATCCGATGGTGAAAACCATGTCGACGAAAGATTGACTCGACTAGCTTGAACAAAGCATTGTGCACATTGACGCTGCTATAACTCTTTTGCAAAGTCCCGATGCTAATGGGGATGTGACATCTTATAGCCCCCAAATCGATCACATGATCAAATGGATGGGCCTAGTTGCCGAGACATCCGCTAGCTATCATGCTCACATGGAAATGTCAGTTCTTGAGCTCTAGGGCAAGATCAACGTCCTGAGAAACATTATGTACCGAGCTCCGAGCTCTTGCTAGAGACTCCGGACAGACAACTTCGAGGGTTTCCTTTCCCGAACCTCATTCCTATGGTGGCGCGAGAGACACCAAGGAGCTTGACTTCCTCTTTGATATGGAGAAATATTTTCGGGTCACCCAAGTAATCTTCGAGGAAGAAAAAGTGACGACGACTTCCATGCATATTAGCAGTGATGCTAAATTATGGTGGCGAACAAAATTTACATACATCTAGATGAAGAACTGTATTGTTGATACCAGGGAGGACATCAAGAAGCAACTCAAGCTTCAATTCTTTCCAAAAAAATTCACGAGTTTGACTATTTAAAAAAATGAGCGAAATTAGGATTTTTCGAGGGATGGGGGTCATAAGTGTTAGCCTTTCAAAATTTTATGAATTCAACTGTTTCAAAAGATTAGAGAAATTGGATTTTTTCTGTGTGCCAAGCTTTGAAAGTTTCACAATTTTGAATTTTGAATTAATTTCTTTTGTTGCCTCTCCAAATAATGAATTATTGTAAAGGTACAAAAATATAGGGGTTTCGTAAGTATTAGTCTTTCAAAATTTCATGATAACTTATCATTTAAAGGGGTAAAAAAAGAAATTTATTGAAAACTCAAAATCGTGAAATTTTCAAAGGCAGTTGCTGATGAGGGGATTTTTGGGCTTCTCCGAGTCAGCACTTGGGACCCAGCCACGTGTCCGTCGTTGTAGTGACAGAGACGCATTTCGAAATCTACAAACACTACACTGGAGCATACGCCAACCACAGCTCATCCCTGAACCCTCATTTACATCCAAGGAGGAGCGAGGAGCCTCGCTGGGACGTGTCACTCTGAGCTCTGCGCCGTGCCCTGGGTAGTCAGTTTTAGGGACTTAGCCATTCACCTCGACCGACTCCCTCTTTCACTTTGTTTCTTCTCCAGGACTCCACGGATCTTCGCTCTCCTTCACGATCTTATCGCCGCAGGCCTGACAAAAGCCCGCGAGCTTCGCCAAATAGGCCCAAAAGCCCAAGCCCAACGATTATCTCCTAAACGCCTCGGATTATCGGCTAAACACAGGGTTTCGACTACTTAACCGTGTTTAGGCCCGACTAATTATCTCCAACGCCTATATATATCGGGGGCTATGTAAGCCCGAGGTACGTTGGAATACATTTACATTACGCGCGAGTTCATTTGTTTATTTTCTATATTCTGTACCTTTTCTCTCTGAGCACTGATTATCACGCCGGAGGAGCTTCACCGGGACAAACCCCGATCTGAGTCTTCTGCAAGTACACTCCCCGAGGAGCAGGACTCTAGACACAGCAGGTCGGTCCTCCCAAGACCCAGCACAGCTCATGCGAGGACTTTTGAACCGACGACTCCACCTCAACAAGAGGACCCACCTATAATCCGACTGGACCATACTCGAGGTGTGTACCAGTTTTATGCACCAACAGTTGCAAATCGAAAAATCTCAATTTTGCTAATTTTGTAAAACAACCGAACTTGTGAAATTTTGAAAGGCTGACACTCATGAAACCCCTAGATTTTTGTACCAGTACTATGATTTATCATTTGAACGGGTAACAGAAGAAATTCATCTAAAATTTATGTCATACCCCAACCCGGACACCCGTCATCATGGGGCCGACGTGACGTTGACATGACATCATCTAACCATCAAACCAACTCATAAAACAACCATATACATAAACAATATAATATCATCTATACAACATATAATTCAGTGCTATAGGGACACACCCGTCCCAAAAATAAGAACCACAAAAATTATATATCATGAACCTTTTTGAGGTTCACCTCTGACAGCTCATCTCACAATACTCCCATCTAATTCCAACGCATGACACGCATGACTCTAACTAATGCCAGTAGGAGACCGACCGACTCCTATCCGTTCCACCTGCGAGTGTACTGCCTTCTTAGTAAAAATATTTTTAATATATTAATACATTCTAAGTAATACCACTTTTAAGTGGATCAAGCATAACGCGTATAAACAAATACATTTTTAACAGTAGTATAAAAATCATATACCACAAGAAAACTCTTTCTTCCTACCATTCAGAATCATCATCTATATATATATATATATATATATATATATATATATATATTATATATATATATATAAAATCCATCCAAACCATCAGTATAAGATAATATGATAAAACACTAAAGACGATAAAATAAAACACCACATCACCATATATGATAAGACACCAAATACGATAAAACATTACCTCTCAAACACCACACCACTCCTCACCACACCACATCACTCCACACCACACCACATTACACCACACCTCCACACCACTCATGATCGGGAGTTGCAACAGTACCGTATCTCGTAGGATATGCCTTCCTAGCCGGATATAACAACGCTCCACTGGACTGTACCAGACGGGTGAAACAATGCTCCGCTGGACTAAGCCAGACGGGTGAAACAACGCTCCGCTGGACTAAGCCAAACGGGTGAAACACCGCTCCGCTGGACTGTGCCAGATGGGTGAAAATCCACCACCAATCTCCACCTCATCACCATAACAACAACTCATCTCCACCTCAACAACAATAACTCATCTCCACCTCAACAACAACAACTCATCTCCATCTCAACAACAACAACTCAATAGAAAACATTAACGCTCTACCGAAGCAGATAAAATCAATTGTATCGACAAAACAATAATAACATCATCAAACTACAAATCAATAATATCAACATCTATCTCCAAAACCGATTTAATCCGAAAATCATATTTTTTTTTTACTTTCTTTTAAAACCTATTAGATTTAACAAATCACTTCTTTCCACTTTTCTTTAAAAACCAGCGAAAACCATATTTCCAAATCACCTAAATCTGTTTGATCCATATAAATTATAATTTCATCCAGTTTTTAAGTAAACGCATCTTTCCATCATATATATATATGAAAATAGATTTTTGCAAGAAGACAGTACACTTACCTGGATATCTACTTTCGTAAACTTTAACCGACTATTCTCTACCAGAACTCTTGTGTCTGCGAACCTAATAGTAACAGGATCTAAATTAATATTTTATGTAAAAAAAACCTAACCATGCAATGCAGGTCCTAATTTCCATAATTTCCTATTCCTCACATTCTATATTACTATTCAACGAGTATTATTCATTACAGTTTACGATATCGAATTTATTTATGTGAACGGTCTCAATATTTATTATCGCCATTTCAATATTTTCGATACTAGTAATTAGTTTTATAATCACCCACTAGACAATTAAAAATTATTAACTACATATTTTAGTAGAGTTCGGAATTCTACCTTTCCCGGATTTTCCACCTATCCGCGAGATGAGTTTTAGGTTTTATTGGTGTAAATTCTTTTTTATTTTCCTTTTTCTCTTCTTTTTCTTCTTCCTCTCTCCCGCTTCTTTCTCCTGCTTCTATTTGCGTTTTTTATTTCTGATTTGAGCTCAGTCGCTGCCACTTTCTCTCCCACTAACTCACCGGCCGGCCAAACAACCGTCACCAACCACCACTCTCGCAACTGTCTGCACACACATATGTTGTAGACACCCCAGCAGCAACACACACGCACACACACATACAACAATCATGCATCGCTTTCTCTCTCTAAAATTACTGCCTGCGAACTCTAGCAACACCCACACAACCAAACGACAAACACACGCACCTACAGAGCCAACCAACAACACACTCTGATCAACACAATCATGCTCAAACACACACGAATGACACACACTCCGAAACATACACGCCCACTGACGACGTCCCACCGCCGGCAACCACACACGATCGTCGACGATTTACGACTAACGATCTGAACGGAGAACACACACCCACACCCTGTCATAGTCTGAACAGAGCAGAAAAACACACACAAAGCCGACGCATACAACACATGAACAAATCGAAAACAGAGTATACACACTCACCAGAGTGATGATCACACCGTCGAATGGACGGATAGTATGCACACAACACATACTCCGATCACATATTCACAACGAAACACACATGCATGCCGAATCAAACAAAGGAATACACACGCACACCGCCGAACGACGATACCCGCTACCAACCAAAACCCACTTCCCTCTCTCTCTCTTCTATGTTTTTTTTGATTTTTTCCTTCTCATTTGTGTATTTCTTTCTCTCTCTATGTGTGTGTGTGTGTGTGCATGAGAAAAAAAAAAAGAAGACCAAGCCTCATACTGCCGACGACTTTCTCTCCCTCTCGATTTTTCTCAATTCTTCTCGATCCTTTTCCTTTCTTCCCGGGGATGTGTGGGTATATACGTATGTATGCATGTATGTATATATGTGTGACAAAAAGGGCCAGCCAAGTGGCCGGTTCTCCTCCTCTCATTTTTACACCGCCACTATATATATATATAAATTTTACACCAAGCCCCCTTTATTTTAGGTTAAGTTATAAATTAACTCAATTCTAATTTTTATGTTTTGGAAAAATTTTAATTTGACCCCTAAAATTTAAATCAAATAATAATTAACACCGTTTACCCCGTCATTTTCGAATTATTTTAAAACTCGACTTAAATCATACGTATGTCAAAGGTCGGGGTCTTACAATTTATTCCAATTTCACTAATTTTTTGAAACAGTTAAACTCGTGAAATTTTGTGAAGCTAACAAACACAAAACCCCCTAGATTTTTCTACAATTACGATAATTCATCATTTGAAGGAATAACAGAAGAAATTCACTCGAAACTCAAAATCATAAAATTTTCAAAGGTAGTTGTACTCCGAAAAAATTCAATTTAACTAATTTTTTTTTTAAACAGTCAAACTCGTGAAATTTTGAAATACTAACAATCAGGAAACCCCTAGATTTTTGTACCGTTACGATGATTAATCATTTGAAAGAGTAACAAAAAAAAAAATCATCCAAAACTTAAAATCATAAAATTTTCAAAGGCAACAGCTACACAAAAAATTTCAATTTTGCTAATTTTATGAAACAGTCGAACTTGTAAAATTTTGAAAGGCTAACACTCATTAAACCCCTAGATTTTTATACCACTACGATAATTCATCATTTGAAGGGGTAACAAAAAAAATTCATCCAAAACTCAAAATTGTGAAATTTTCAAAGGCAGTACACACTGAAAAGTCCCAATTTCGATATTTTTTTGAAACAGTTGAACTCATAAAATTTTGAAAGGTTAACACTCACGAAACCTTTATATTTTTGTACCATTACATTAATTCATCATTTGAAGGGTAACAGAAGAAATTTATTTGAAACTAAATATCGTGAAATTTTCAAAGGCTGTACACTGAAAAATTTCAATTTCGCTAATTTTTTTAAACAATCTAACTCTTGAAATTTTGAAAGGCTAACTCTTAAGAAATTCCTAGATTTCTGTATCATTACGATAATTCATCATTTGAAGAGGTAACCGAATAAATTCATCCGAAACTTAAAATTGTGAAATTTTCAATACACACCAAAAAATTCCAATTTCGCTAATTTTTTAAACAGTTAAACACGCGAGGGAGTTTACGAATTGAGATTGTTGGATAAGTCAAACGTGTAAACTAAAATAAGACCGAACACGTTTTTGTAAACAAAAGTTAATCCCTAGAAAATACTTTCCCTAAACATCTCATAGTAATATTAGTATAGTTAATTTAATTAGATTAATTAACTTAGTATTAGTATAATTAATTTTATTCAATTTATCTTCGCCTAGATAAAATTAGGTTATGATAAACGCGGTATTCAATTATAGTCAAAACCAATCCTTGTGAACACGATAACCCTAACTCTCCCGATCTATACTAAAACTTGACCTCGTATACTTACGACTAAAAGTAACGGCATATTTACGCGCTACCATTTTCTCAATTAGATTTTTTAGTAGAATATTACCAATTGGAGGTCAGAGATTGTGATGTGGCAAAGATGGCGATCTGATCGAGAGTAGAGAAAGGTAGGCAGAGCATCTCCAGATTGTGTTGTTGATGTTGCAAGAAAAACATTTGTATGCCAAACGCAATAAACATGAGTTTTGGTGGGATCGAGTGATAAATTTGGGACATGTGATTTTGTAAAATAATATTCACTTGAATTCCACTGGGAGTCGTAGCCGTACTGTAATGGGAAGGCCAAAAAGTGTAACTAGAACCCGATTTTTTTTTTTAACCGGTAATGATTGTGATTGCCTTGATGTTTAGCGACATTACCTGTATGACGAGATTTATGAGATATGCATTGACCATTAGAGTTGAGAATAGTTGTTTAATCTCAAAGGAGTTAAATCTGAGGTAAAAGTGTTGAATTTCAGTTGTACCATCTATTAGAATTCAGGAAAGGCCAATGGTATAGCGAATATTTCTGAACGGAAATCGGTAAGTTGGTTGTTCATATTAATTTATGGGTTGAGTTGAAACCCTTGTAAGTTTAGTGGGTGGTTGGTCAGGTGGCAACGCTGTTTACGCTTTTGGTTTGAAACCGACATTGATCGATTGTGTGGTAGAAGCGCAGAAGTCGGATGTCCAGTTGGGAAATATTAGAGAGGAAATGAAAAATGGTCATAGAGCTGACTATCGTGTCAGAAACAATGATAAAATTGTGATGATTGGAAATAGATTGGGTGTTCTTAATGATGCCATATGATGGAAGAGACCTTAAAAGAGGTGTATAGAACAATATATACAATGCCCCGGTAATATCAAACTATACGAGATTTGCGTAAGTATTATTAGTAGATTGAAAGGGAAATAGGAAATCGCAACATTTGTTGTTAGGTATCTTAATTGCTAGTAAAGTTAAGGTCGAGTAATATCCAGGTGGGTTATTGTAGCTTTGACCTATTTCAGAAGGAAAAGAGGAGAGTAGCCCGATGAATGTTTTCTTGATACATATGCCAAGTATATATATATTGACAGGATTGTTCGGTCGCATGAGGCACCGGTTCAATGCGAATGTCGAATAAAGTTGGGTTAAGATAACTATTTTAAATTAAAAGTGAAAAATTGGATGTTGAATCATACATTTGATAAGGAGTAGTGGCTCCAGGATTATAATTTAGCATATGTTGATAAGTTGACTTATTTGTATGCAAAACGCTAATGGATTTTATATATATATTAAACTCGGTTGATCAGTTATTCGAAATTTTGAATTGGAATTCTGAAATCATAAGTGTTGTCACCGTATTGTGACTTGGATGATAATTGTTATCAAAGCGAATTAAGTTGCCATTATATGAACAATTCACGGAGGAACTCGAAAATGCAATATTGAATGGTGATAACTTAAATCGGTACGTTATAAATATGGAAAGTTAGGAAGTATTTCTAGATAATAATCCTCAAACGGAGGAACTGTATATGAGAAACTATAGTACCAAAATTTGATAATTATTTTGACGTTCTAGTCGAGTTTCCATATTGCTTTGAGTGTTAAGTTGAGAGTTCGTAACTCTTCTTAATTATAGATTAACGGTCAATCGAGAGGTGCGATTCAGATATTAGAGGATATGTTGAGGAGTTGCGTTTGGGAATTTCTGGTAGCGAGGAGGATCACGTGGCGCTAATGGAATGTGTTTAAACTAATAGATACCTTTTCGGTGATCAAGGTGGTACCGTATAAAGTGTTGTATGAGAAAGATGTATGACTTCAGTAAAATAGACTGAACTGAGAGAGGAGAACGGAAAATTATCAAGAATTGGAAATAGCCTGGTGTGGTTATTTTTAGAAAATGGAGTTGATAAAAAGGAACTCAATTAGATGTATTGATCTACTACTAATTCTTAGGCGAAGTCGATATGTGGGGTCACTGAAATCTTTTGAAGTTAGAATAATTTAAATTATCCCGAATGACCTTCGTGATGTCTTGAAATTTTGTAATTGGAATGTAGTTCGGTACTTCGATCTATATTTATATGTGTTTGAAGCATGAGCGGGTAAACTGAAACATAATTGAAGCGAGTGACATTGCCAGAGACTTGATTAAATGTAGAGGTATGAAGGAAATTTTTATAGATGACCCGTTTGATGTATTTTGATACATATGTACGTGGTTTAGATAGTGGTAATATTTCTAGAACATTTATAAGAGTATTGAAGATCTGATGTAGATGTTGAGGTTAATGATTTTTTTTTGGGCTATTTGAGCTTATGAGATTGGTGGCGAGTATTATTGATTTAAATGTTGAATGAAAATATTGTTGCGAACAGGTTGGTTGAAATACTGGATAGAAATATGGTTGCGAATCGGTCAACTGGATGAAATAGATACATGTTGGTTAGGGGAAAATTATTGTTGAAATAAAATAGACCCAATCCACTAAGATTACCGTGATGAGTTCAAACTATATTGTTATTTATTTTAATTTTATCAGAGTAGCACAGGGGAAGTATTGAAAAACATGAGATTTTTTTTCCGATAGTTGATTGGTTGTGCTAGGTGCACCCTATTTGTCGGTTATTGGATATAATGTGAGCTACTGTGAATGAAAATATTGCAATGTGTGAAAGTGAATTGATGGTTACTAATTAAGTGTGACTAATATGATCATGCGGTGCGAATCTGAAATATTATTGGTTTGACTGAAATTTTAATTCTTATGGTTTTGAACGAAAATTTTTGGACAAAATTTCTTTTAGGGGGGAAGAGTTGTAAGACCTTGATTTTTTCTAATACGTTCAATTTGAGTCGTATGGGAGCACATTAGAAAATAATGGAGTGGATGACGTCATTTATTATTTGATTTAAAAATTTAGGAGTCAAATTGTAATTTTCATAAGCATTAAAATTGAGAATTGGGTTCAATCAATAATTGAACTAAAATGGAGGGGAGGCTAGTGCGAAGTGTCCAATATTTTATATACATATTTATAGACGGGAGGAGGATGAATGGTGGAGCAACGATCACTTGGCTGACTCCTTTTTGACTTATACACACACACACACACACACACACACACATATATATATATATACATACATTTATATATATCCATACGCACGACAGAGAGAAGGGAGAAGCATCGAGAGAAACCGAGAGAGAGAGAGAGTCGTCGGTGGTATGGGGCTTGGCCTTTTTTTTACATATATATATATATATATATATATATATATATATATATATATATATATATATAGAGAGAGAGAGAGAGAGAGAGAGAGATAGATAGACAGATTAGAAGGAAAATCAGAAGAATAAAAAAAAATAGAGAGGATGAGAGTCAGCCGTTGTCGACGGTACTGCCTGGTTGTTCTGGTGGTGTCGTCGGTCAGTGTGAGGGTGTGTTTAATCGGCCGTTCAATGCGTGTTTTAGTGTGTATTTGATCAGTAGGTTGCCGACGGTGTGTGGTCGTCGTTGTGGGTGTCGTCGGAGTAGAGTGTAGAGAGAGAAAGAAGTGGGTATGTGTGTGTATGTGTTCCTCTGGTCTGTATGTGTGTGTGTGTTTGTTGTTTGGTTCGATGGTGGCAGTAGTGGTGTGAGTTGGGCGTGGATGTTGGAGGTGTGTGTGTTTCGGTGCTGGAGGAGTATGTGTGTCGTTGATCTCGTGTGGGTGTATGTGCAGACGACTGTGTGCGTGTGTGCATATGTTCGTCGTGTGTGTGTTATGTTCTGAGGGTGTTTTGTGTCATCCAGTCGCCGACAAGAGCATGTGTGGGGGTGAGCGTGACTGATCAGTTAGGCGACGGCATTATGGCGGCGTGAGTTTGGTCCGGCGGTGGTGGCAGTGATCGTAAGTGTATGCGTGTGTGTAGTTGTGTGTGCGTGTATGGTCGGCCGGCTGAGGCCAAGACGGTAGTAGAGAGAGGGAGAGCAGCGGCTAAATCGGGAGCGCAAACAAGAAAACAAAAACGGGAAGAGAAAGCAAAAGTAGCGGGAAAAGAAGAGAAAGAAAAAGAAATAGGAAAAAATGAGAAATTACACGAACCACCCCAAATAAAACCTAAAACTCTTCTTGCGGACCGGTGGAAAATCCAGGAATGGTAAAATTCATGTCACTCTTAATATATGCATTTAATTCTATTTAACTGTCTCGTGGATGATTATGAAACTAATTACTAGCATCGAAAATGTCGAACTGGCAAATAAATATTGAGACCGTTCACATGAATAAATTCGATATCGTAAACTGTAACAAAACGATGTTAATTAAATGATAATATTCCAAAAGAAAATGCGGAGAATAGAAAATTACGGAAATTAAGATTTCATGGCATGGTTAGGTTATTTCTACATAAAATATTAATTTAGGCCATGTCACTATTAGGCTCGCAGGCACCGAAGTACCAGTAGAGAATAGGCGGTCAAAGTCTTCGAAAACGGATAATCAAGTGAGTGTACTGTTTTCTTGCAAATCTATTTTTACATATATGATGAAAAATATGTTTACTTAAAACTGTACGATTTTATAAATGATATGGATCAAGTAAGTGTTGGGTGAGTTGGTAAAATGGATTTTCGTTGAATTATGCTGGTTTTAAAACGAAAGATTAAAAATAATTTGTTGGACTTGGTGGTTTTAAAAGAGAGTGAAAAAATGGATTTTTACTGAAATCAGTGGGTATGTTTAAAAGAGAGTGAAAAACATGATTTTGGATATTTTCCCCGCAAGGAGTGTTGATTTTTGGACAATAATGTTGTGGATTTTCTTCCCGTAAGGGATGTGGATATTTCTTCTCGTAAGAAATATGGATTTTTGACGATATTGTTGATTTGAACGTTGCTATAGTTTTCTTCCCGAAAGTGATGTGGATATTTACCCCGCAAGGCGTGTGGATTATATTTTTCCCGTAAGGGGTGTGGATTTCTTCCCGTATGGGATGTGGATATTCTCCCCGTAAGGGGTGTGGATTATATTTTCCCCTGAAAGGGGTATGGATTATATTTCTCCCTGAAAGGGATGTAGATTATACTACGCAGTTTATTTCCCTAGGAAGGCATATCCTAACGGATGGTACTGTACCGTTGCAACTCCCTATCGTGAGGTTAAAACGATCACTATGGCTAGCCAGTGAGTGGTGTGGTGTTTGAGATGTGGTATTTTATCATATTTGGTGTTTTATCATATATGGTGATTGTTATTATTTTATACTGATTGTTTGGATGGATTTCATATATTTGATATATATAGATAAATGATGATTTTGAATAGTAGGAAGAATGAGTTTTTTTGTGGTATATGATTTTAATACTATTGTTCAAAATGTGTTTGTTTATACGCGTTATGCTTGATTCATTTAAATGTTGTATTATTTAGAATGTATTATTATTTTAAAATATTTTATTAAGAAGCCAGTACACTCGCAGGTGAAACAACTAGGAGTTGGTCCCCTATTGGCACTAGGTAGAGTCCGGTGTTGCTGTAGTGAGGGAGTAGTTTGGAGCAGCTGTTGGAAGCAAACCTATGAGAGGTTCTTAGTTGTTTTATCTTTATTGATATTAGAAGTTTTTAGGGGCGGGTGTGTCCCCAAATCAGAGCGTGTATGTATATAACATGTCGGCTTTAGTGGTTGCGTATTTCAAATGTATTTATTCTCGTATTCTAGATTAGTTTGGCGTTCAGGTGCTATCGTGTCAGCGTGACGCCGGCCCCAGGATGATGGGTGTCCGGGGTGGGGTGTGACAAGACCAATAGGACTCATGTATCATTAATGAATATAGATACAATAATGCATTCACATTGTATTTGGTCAAGAGATGGTTGTATTTGTCATTGATTCCATGACCAAGGTTGTAGACAAGAGATAATGAACATCTCACAAAGTCTTTTTTATCATAAATGCATAAGGGAGACTCCATTACTTCAAATCTTATCATGATAATGAAGATAAGTTGGTATACACATAGTGAGAGACAAAGTATGGATATGCATTTAATGAGCAACCCTATCACAAAATTAAGATAATCATATTTTTTGTATTCTCACTTGCATATTTTGACAAATAGATGTATTTGAAATGTATAATGAATTTAGCATGAATTTATACCATCATAATAATGATGTATAATGAATCTAATACATCAAAACAAGTTACTAGATCATTTATCATGATTGTTAAGTGGTTTTAACACTCAAACAATTCTTGTAGCGACCCGGTTTTTCAGAGTTGTTACTGCGATTTCTCCTATAGAGAATTCTACACAAAAAGTTCTCCTTTTATAAATACATTACTATTTTGATTATTTCTGCCGAACAGACAACCAATATTTTGTTCTATAACTCCAATAAATTTTATCTACTAGAGCGATACTTGTAATTTATATTTCACAAATCCGACAGATCAATAAATATAACTGTTACAACTTTAAATAGAAATTCCACTACAGTTTTATTTATCGACGACGATAATTTTACCAAATAATCCATATTTTAATTAATAGAAATCTGATATATTTTACATGCGACGACGATAATTAGAATTTATATCCAAAATAAATTTATATCTATTCATTTATCGAATATAATAATCGGTTCTATTATATACAAATTTGGTATATAATATTTATCAATTTATAATATATATTGAATCCATCCATTTATATTCAGGGATAATAATGTAAATTTATTAAATACCACTATTTTAATTATCCAATTATAATATATAAATTATCGAATTATAAATTAAACCAAATTCATTTATGTCACTATTGACAGTGTAAAAATACATATATGTGGCTTTACAGTTTTACCAAATCAATTCCACATCATTTTTCTACTGAGTCTCAAATCACCTAGTAGTAAAATTGAAAATATATATATGGTGTATCACCAGCCCCGGCAACGGTAATAAATCTCAAAAAGAATTCTATAAATACATTTAAAAATATTTTTAATTTATAACACGGCGACAATGATTGTAATTATCGAATTTATAATTTATCCAATCGAATTACAACGGTGAATAATAAATACAATTATTAGAATTCAAAATATAATTTATGGATGAATTTCAATATAAAGCTCTCCAGAAATTTATCCCTAAAGTCTAAATAACTTCTTGTTCAACTTTTCAAATTTCCAATTCCCTGCTCTAAATTTTTGGTACTAAACACCAACTACCCCAAGCCCATTTTCCAAATTCCAAACTTAATCAATCTGATTATTACAAATTACAAATTGTCCCATACAGTAAATAATCAATCCGGTTATTACAAACTTTTATTAAAAATTCAATTAAAACTCTCGTCGTCGTCTCGTTCTCATTGGCTCTACAATTAAAACTGTGAGATTGTGAGCCAATACTCAGTAGAACTTCAACTTCTCTAATACATGCATTCAATTAATACAACACGTAAAACATATTAGCATGCTTTTCATATAATTTTCACATCGTCCAAATTATTTCATATAATTTAACAGGTAAAATTCCACAATAATTCACCATCAATTACACAATAGAAAAAGTAAATACATATATTAAAAGAGTTAGGAATTATACCTTTTCCGAATCTTCTGCCGGCCGTGAGATGAGTGTTTGGTTTTTATTGGGGTTGTTTGTGTAATTATTTTTTTTCTCTCTCCCTTCTTCTTCCTTTTTTTTTTTTTTTTTTTCCTGTTTCTGTTTTCTGTTTGCGCCCAGTCGCCGCTGACCGCTGACCGTTGCGCCTCCTCAGTGATTAGAGCGCGCACATACACACACACACACAACATACCATGACTGAACACGGACACACCCACAAACCCACCGGCCGACGACACCCTCTGTTGGAACTTATGAATTTTAAATTGTTTTTTAGAAGAAAGTGTCAAAAGGTTTCCCTCCATTTCCTCTATCCCATATTGGTTGGGAGAAGAGGTGATGAGAAGTATAACAAGGAGCATACGGGATACTTGGGGTGTGCCCCAAGGGGTACCCACATTTTTTGGAGGAGAGAAGAGCAACATCCCTACTTGTTTACCATACACGCGTGCGCCGCCGCCGTCCGTCCGTCCGGCCGGGCCGTGTCGAGTCGAGTCGAGCGTGTGGTGAGGTGACACTTATATATTTTATTTTGGACAAAATTCATTTTAAATTATTAATTTTATTCTTGAAACAATTATAAAAAAAAAAAAAAAAAACAACGTTAAACGTTATATAACGTTTCATTACATAATTTATTTATTTTTTGAATGTTTTCAAAAAAGGTTTCATTTTTTGCCATGCGTTTTCATTTTGAAAAATCTTATCATAACTGTTGTGTAACTGTTCAGACTTTTTGAATTCTTTCTTGCTTATAAATACTGATTTCTTCATTTGTTTTGAGACACAGAATTTGCATCTGCATGTGAAGAGAAAAAAAAAAAACCTATAAAAAATTGTTCTTCTTCTGAAACAGACCAAAACAGTTTATGTTCTTCTGTTCCGAAACAGTGTGTTTCCCTCTTCTGTTCCGAAACACTGTTTTCTTTTTCAGGTCCGAAACAGCTTTTTTTTTTTGTTTGATTTCCGAACAGTTTGTTTATTCATTCAAATAGTGTGTGGGTGTTTAGTATTCAGGTCTTCTGCTGTGCAAAGAAGGTCATAGATAAAGGTGATTCTGGGTTGTTTTATCCTGGGGACGACGAGGTTATTATACTACTTGCACATTTTTGGGCAGAGCCGTGAAACGTCTTAAAGAGAGCGACCTAGTCCACGACTCAACCCAAGAATTTTTTGTAAACTCGTTCATTATTTATTTTTTGCAGCAACAATTTTAAGACGATCTATTCTACCGATTACCTGCTACGATGTCTACTGATCATGATTTTAAATAAGTTACTGTTGATCTCAACAAACCTTTTCGATTCAAAGGGTTTCATTTTAAAAGATGGAGACAGAAAATGTTATTTTTTCTAACTATTGAAAAAGTAGCATATGTCTGTATAACCGAAAAACCTCAATTACCTAAAGATCCCACTAACGCTCAGATTCAAGAAGATAAGTCTTGGGATGAAAATGATTTTCGTTGTAAGAATTTCATTCTTAATGGTATGTCTGATGATCTGTATGATTATTACTGTTTTAACAAAACTGCAAAGGAAATTTGGGATGCTCTTTCGAAGAAATACGACACTGAGGAGGCTGGAACGAAAAAGTATGCTGTTAGTCGGTATCTGAAATACCAAATGACCGACGACAAATCTGTGGAAGTTCAATCTCATGAACTTCAAAAAATCGCTCATGAAATAATTGCTGAACGTATGTCTCTTAATGAACAATTTCAAGTTGTTGTTTTAATTGACAAATTATACCTTTCTTGGAAAGATTTTAAGAATACTCTGAGGCACAAAACAAAAGAGTTTTCTTTAGAAAGTTTGATCACTCGTCTTCGGATTGAGGAGGAAGCCCAAAAATAAGATAAAAAAGATGAAATGCTCGTTGTTTCCAACAATGCTTACAAAGAATTATCTTATGCTGTTCTAAAACCCAAAGGAAAAAATATGAAAAATCAGAATCGCAACCACAACAACCAGAACAGAAATGTGCATCAAAATCAAAATAGAAACAAACCCCCTTCAAGAAATAATTCTGAATAGTTTACTTGTTATAACTGTGGGAAGGCGGGCCATTTGTGTCACACCCCACCCCGGACTCCTGTTACCCTGGGGCCGACGTGACGTCGATATGACATCACCTAACTGACTAAACAACCACAATTATGATAATATACAAACAAATGATATGTACAACATATACATAATTC